>CM044117.1:11603088-12285952 GCA_024174645.1 Lemna minuta | reverse complement strand
GTAAAAATAGCATGTTATCAGCTGCAAGGTCACAAGTAGCAGCTAAAAGTGTTAGTGCAGTGCAGCCTACAAGTGGCTGGCACAACATGGGCTACTTGGGGACAGCCTACAATTGGTCGGCCCAATGTGGAGTTACTTGGGGGTGGTTTCAAAAGTGGATCAACCAATAGGGCTTGCCTGGGGGATGACTTGTAACTAGACAACAAAGTGGAGTAGCCAAAAGGTTGGTCTGAGTAGAAGGGATTGGATAGGCAAAGTCAACGATCGAAGGCCAACAGCAAACCAATTAGGGCGAGCCCACAAGAGCATGAGCCAACAGCTCTAGCATGGTTGGCAGTAGATCTTGTAGCACCAATAGAATCGGCGATGTAGTAGGGTCGGCAACGGAGCTAACGAGAGGGTTGCCAACACAGCCAACAATAGAACCAACAGAAAATCAGCCTATGTGACATGGCTCATAAGTGACCGCACAACACAATACTAGGGAGGTCAACATGGTCAAGGCAGCAAAGTTGGCAACGGGCGACAAAGTGTGATCGTGGTGTCATAAAAAATACATGTCCATGGGTCAAAATAAAAACTAAACTCACTTAATTTAAGGATTAATTAGGAATTAATAGAATATAGGTGAGAAAGTGTTGAATCCACGTAATCAATGTTCTTTCTTGATATATTTTTCAAATAAACCAAATTGGATGATGAATTGAGACAAGAAATTAGGAAAAATTATATTTTTGGGAAAAAAAAGACTCAAAGATCTATCTATAGAATCAAAAATCACTTAATGTAGACTTGTATCCATGGATAGAGAGCGAAATGAGAGGTAGAAAATCGTTTGTGAAGAGAGAGAAAATGGTAAATTTTATCAAAATTAACATAATCTAAGCTTCAAAATTAGAATCTCATGCCAATTGACAAAAGAATATTAGGAAAACATAAAATATAACCCAAAATGACGCTCTAAATAATATACTTAATCGCCAAATCAAAGCTTTTCATTACGTGCTTTTGAAGATGAAAATTCAAAGTTCGAGAGGCAATTTCTCCCCATTCTCTCAACAAAATCTTGATGTCAAGCACTCCTCAGACATAGAAATGAGTCTCGAACATGATTGAAGCAAGAGGTCCAAGGATTAAGATGTCTAGAAGTTTGATTAATCAAAATATCCAAAAATAGATATCTCGTCAAACAGAGAGAATTATAACAGTTTGAAATTGGGTGTGACTAATAGATCTTCTCCTTTGATGAGATCAATAGCTGTGATGGAATCTAAAGAGGTGAGTCATTATGGCTAAGTCATGACCATCAGATTTTCATCAAAACGACAAAATTGTGTCATGTATCTTTGTGAAGAAGAATCGTCAAGCAACCATCGAATCTTGATCTAACCCTTCTGAGGGTGTTGCATATCAAGATGAGTTCATCAGGGGCTTTTAATCTCAATTGTTATAACTCCTTGATTTAACAGTCTAAATTCATTGAGTTTTATAAAAATGAATTGTCATCAAATAGGATTGTGCCACGTACCCACCACCTTCAATTGAAAATCAATGATTTTTATTTAGTCAAGCGATCGAACGCCTCTTCGTCATACCACATCACTTGCGATAAAAAAAATAAACACACAAAGTCTCACATTGAAAAAAATTAGGGGATTTCATAGGTATAAATAGGGAGTCGTCTTCATTAAATTAAAGCAACCCATTAAGGGCACTAAACACAAATGACTATCTTAATACATGTCACATGTGCACCATGCGTTCACCATGTGGCACATTCACATGTCACCGCATGGCGACATATAAGCATGTATGCCACATCATCTGCCATGTCAACCTGCACTTAAAAAACTCTTTTTTATCCTTTCTATCTAAAAGAAATTCAAAATACTTTAAAATAAATTTATAAAAAAATAAATTTAAAATCCATAATTATATCTATATTCTCTAATATTCATACACCTTATGTGTGTGACCCTCTATGTCCATATATCTTACTAGTTAATTACTTTATAGACCTAATAACATCTTATTGGTCAACCTTAATTAATTATCTACATCAACATATAGAATACTTAATCAAGGATTGATTTAACCCAATCGATTGGTTGAGTTGTCAGCACATTAGGTGAAGAGCTATACCATGTACTCTATGAGATATGAAATATGTAAGAACTCTCTTATAGACCATTTCTATCATCGGTTATCATATATATACAATCCTTCATCCTCACAAGACTCATGAATGACTTAGGGTATGGTCAACTGTCAAACCTAATTGGTCACTCAAGTTAGTATTGATGCGTGTAATAAATCATGGGGAACTCTTTTCTCGATATTTGCACTACATTGGCCAATGATTTCATTGCATCTCATTCACTGAGTCAACCTCCTCAAATATCGAGAGCGGATGATCCCATCTTGACTGCACAATCATCTTTGAGGACTTCATGTCGTATTAAATATATGACGTTTTAGAGATCCTGTGGCTAAGGATTCATAAGTCATAATCAAAACACAGTCATCAATCCACAAGATGACTTTGGTGTCTCAATTCAAAAGACCACATACACAACCATGACATGAATCAACTTGATTGATATTTACGTATAATTACCATTCAAATATTCATACGTATCAATTCAATGAACTCTTTCGCCAAAGAGCACCCACTATCTATTCTTGGTGTCTCCACACCGATGGCTACAAGATCAATCATACTCATCATATGAGTCGGATCAAATAATGATATTCTTTGCGGATAATTCGATTTCCTTCTTGAATATCTCATGAATATGAATATATAGAACATATGTTTAAGGACTAATGATCAATGTATTATGATCTCATCATAATTCACTTAGTCATTACATATGCTCATGAACTTTATTGCAAACAAAACACAAGAATGACAATGAATAAATTTCATTTTAATGAACACAAACGAGATACATAGAAGTGTGATTAGCTTATATGTCATATAATATCTATCAATACCTTGGTTCTGGATAGGCTAAGAACTTAATTTGTCTATTGGGTTAAATTGATTATTGATTAATTAATCTATATGTTTATATAGATAATTAATAAGATTGATCAATAAGTTTTATTAGGTCTATAGCGTTATTCACTAGCAATATATATGGACCTAGAAGGTCGCACACATAAGATATATGAGTGTTGATAGATATAGACACAATTATACATGTTTTTGTGAAAATTTTACATATATAATGTTTATAATAAAGGGAGGCTGACCACACCTAAGAATGCCCATACAAACCTTGATGGCAATTGTCACATTTCTTCTCTGTCTCTATGGATGACAAATCTGCAACGATTGTGTGGGCACCACTAGCTGTTGGATACTTGAACAGCTTTAAGAACTCCTTCAATAAACCTTATAAGGATATATTGATATGATTAATTTAAAATAGATGTAAAATGAGAATATAAGTGAAATGATATGATGAATTAAAAATTTTCATTAAAACATGACAACATATGTCATATTAGCAAGAACTATGCATTACAATTAGTTCATAATGATGAAAATAGATATATCAATGACATCCTATCAAGGATCAACATGGATGTGGGATGACTTCTCACCTCTCAAGATCGAGGCTAGCCCAACCAACATGTGCCTTTAGACCATGGATGACTACACCTACTGCCTAGATGGCCCTAACACACAATGGTAAGTAAATTCACATTTATTGAGATATTGGGATGTGCATGTTAGTAAGAGAGAGAGAGATAGCTAGTTAATTTCAGGATTCCTGAGTATTCTTTTTTTTTTTTTTAGTTGTCTATAAAACTCTTTTGCCTTGAAAAATCACTTCAAAATTAATCTTGTTCTCTTCAACTATGAAAATCTCTTTGAGAGTTCAACAGGAATAGGCAAAGAATGGGAGGGAGAGCACAGGAAAGAAAGAGGGAAGGGAAGGGGAGGGAGTCCCTTGGAAGGGAGAGAGCATTGTCACATTTTTGGGGTCTTTCTTGGAGGTTCGGAGAGGATACTTAAATAGGAGTCCAAGAGTCTTGTAGGTCAAGTAGGTATTCATTTTTGCCCGTTCTTTTCTTCTAGATGTCCCCCTGCTCATCTCTTCACTAGATAGCCGTTCCCTAGGTTCAATCCCATTGTTAACGGGGATGAGATGCAGTGACCCCAAATCACTAGATCTTTGAGTTTGAAACTGTCTGTCCGTCAAGACTTTCCAAATATACAAGACTCTCCCAGAATCTCAAAAATACCCAACACCATTTCCATCGCTTCAAGTAAAATCCCTAATCTTAGTTCGCCACGAACAGAGCCTGTGGTGATGGCCAAAGCTTCACAGCAGCTCTCTCACCCGGTGAACACAACCGGGGACGCCGATGAACCGGAAGCGGCGCCGCAGAAGGTGACCTTTCCCCTTGCCCTTCAGAAGCAGGGCACCGTCGAATCGCTGAAGCTGGAGGTCGAAGAGTCTGACGAGACCATGAGCCCCCGCAATATGTGGCAGGTGCGCTTTTTTCTTCTGGGTTATTTCTCTATTCCTCGTCGACTGGTGGGTTCCTGATTTTCTATCTGGTTTATCCCTTTGTCCTCCTCCACCCCAGGCGTCTCGTATTCAATCCTGTGGTTTTCTGCTCGCATTCTCAATAAGTTCTCTGGAAAGATTCGTCTCGTACTGTTCTTCCGAATGAAACAAGTACGCTTGTCTCCTTCGTTGGCTCCAATGACTTGTTTTAGGTCCGCGTAGGAGAAAATATATCGTTTTGCGGGATTGCATTTCCTAATTCTAGAAGTTTATTTCGGTGGGAAGGTGAATCCTGCAAAAAATTGTGCTCGCAAAGCACGATGATCCATCAGAGGGGACCCGGTTACTTTGTTCCCCTATTTTTCGTTTTTCCTATCTGCGTGAAACGAGAATTCGAGGAGAAATTTTGTGCTCCCGGTTCTTCGCATCTCTGATCTCGTCGGGCCAGCGCTAGATTCAAAACAAAGTTGATCAGGATTGTAACTTCTTTAGTCGTAACCTCTTTGTTTGGTCGCCCGTTCGACTGTCGTCAGTCTGCCTGGTGATGCGAGGATTGTACTTTCTTTTGTCAAGGCTGCCCTGACAACCATTCGACCCGCTTAATCTGATCACTTTGTTGGATTGAAGTATGAAGCATTATTAAATTTTCTAATTTCATCGCTGGATAGAACAGTATTGTCGGCTACTCGCGTCAATAATTAGCAAACCCAGCTGGTCGACCTCCTGTCCGGTTGTCGTATCTCGATTTGTGTTCTGTTTCTACTGATGCTTCAGTTGTTCGCCGATGAAGATGCGCACAAACATCCGACGTGTGTTGTTGGGTCGATTTTTCCCCTGAAAATTTACGTGTGCTGATTCAAGGATAATCTGAGTCTCTGTGGGGACTAACTCGAATAGCTTTATGATGGATGCTCGACGAGTGTGTTAGTCTTGTGCCAAGGAACACCTTACCCTCGAAGATTGATGATGGTGCTGACGCGCATAGATTCCGAGATTTGAGACTCCTCTTCGGCGTGCAGGTGTACGCCCTGGGAGGCTTCATGGTCCTGAGCTGGCTCTGGGGCAGATGGCAGGAGAGGCGGAGAAGGCCCCCGCCGCCGCCATGATGGCTGATCAGACCAATGAAACATCTCTCTCTCGTCTGTCGGTCTCTCTCTCCTCCTCCTGCGCCTTGCCCTACTACTACACCTTCTTCCTTTATTTAGTTTTCTTCCCGTCAACGTTAAGTCAACTCGAGGGCCGTCTGTTGGCTTTATTTTTTTTCCCCGAATCTATTAAATTCTATTTGAAGAAAGGAACCGACCATCAGAATCGGCGGAGCGGTGAAATTAAAGAAAAGCCGCGTATGGGGTATGGGCAGTCTCGCAACGAGGCGCCTCCGTCTTGGGGTTCCCCAGGCCAGCGGCGAATATGCCTTGAATTGTTTTCGTTGACCTTCTCTTCGGCCGGCACTTCTCTCCACAGAGTTGTCATGCGGTCGTCGGGCAGTACCAATCTCTACGGGTTTGGTGGACCAGCCAGTCCTGCGAAGACGAGTTTTGCACGGCTCGTGGCATCTAATATTCCTCCACAAGATTTATGAGGGTTAACTCCGATAATTGTCGAGGGAAAGAAAAAGCTTAGCTCCCTGCTTCTTCCGCCAGCGTGTAACTCAACTACTCCAAGTTTCAACCAACAGCCTTTACTACCGGCGCGCATGGCGGCCGGTGCTGTGACGATGGATACGTCCCCGGGCGACTGCCGCTTCCGCCGCCGAGGGAACCACTGGTAAGCGACCGCCCGCCGATCCACGAACTTCCCCTCTGCTTTTTCCTTCGTTTCCAACATGCCTCTTCGTTACTGAATTCTTCGGGACTAGAGGCTGGGATAGCACCGGCAGGTGGAATTAGCTAGCACGGCGGGTAGCACTAGTTTAATTAAATGGACTATACCTGATGACTAACATCCAATTCGATCTTTGGTTTTGATTTACCACAAAATCCACGCCCAAACACTTGGATGTTTTGATGTCGGTTCTTCGCCCAATTGGCATGAATTCCGAAATTTCACCTTATTTATCCCCAAGTTGTTTCATGGATCGCCTGAGCAACCCAAATCGTGGATCGCTCGGCGAACCACCACGGATGGCATTGATAGTATCGTGAACGATGATGGCTGATGAATGCTTTAGTCGTACGTTTTGTATAACGATGATGGCCGAGGCAGGCAGGCTGTTCTTATTTTCTTAATCTTGCCGCTGGATACTTGAATACTGACCGTCGTAAGGGACCTTTTCGCGCCCGGTCCTCGGGTAGAAATAAGAGTGACAGAGGGGGAGACCCCTCTTCCAGACCACCATTCCTGATAAAACTTTCTCAAAAGAAAAAGGTTAATATTTTCAATTGTCAGTTTATATATTTTGCGATGACGATTTCTCTAGGTCACCCATCGCCCGCCTTTTTCTTTATTTATGCGTGTGATGAACTAGCTTCGCAAGATGGAGATATTTTTCACTTTTTCCGTCATCCTGCTGAAAATTTTTCGAACGCTCAACGGGGGTTCGTCTTTATATATTTCATTTAACTTGAATCTTGATCGCCTTTCCGAATTAGGGACTTTTTACGACATATTTCGGTGACTTCATAAAATGCCGTCTATACGGCGCATAAAAAGTGCTCCTCTCGTTCTTGAAGAACTTGTTTTTACTCTTGGTCGATTCATGGCAAGGAATTTTCTTGCACTGTCACCGGGAGAAGGAAATATCAGAGTGATTGGCGAACATTCTTTTCAGCGATTGCTGAGCTATCGATCATTTTTTTCAGGTACATAAAGTGGGATCTCCCGAGTGATATTACCATCCAAGTGGATTCAGATTTTTTCCATCTTCACAAGGTACCTTCGGTGATAATATCATCATTTCTCCTCCCTACCAATGCAATTTCTGTCCTCCTTTTATCGCTGATTGTTTCTTCTGTGAGATGTTTTTGCTTGCGAATGGGTCTAATTGCTCGTTGATTATCCTCTTGTGCTGGCAGTTCCCACTTCTATCCCGGTGCGGCAAAATAGCACGTATTATCTCTCAGACACCGGAATCGCAAGCGAGGACAATGCGCGTCGATTTGACCGGATGCCCCGGAGGCCTCGATGCATTTCTTCTCGCCGCCAAATTTTGTTACGGTCTCCGCGTGGAACTAACGGCGAAGAACATTTTTAGAGTTTACGGTGTGGCTGAGCATCTGGGGATGACCGAGGACTACAAGGAGGATAATTTACTTTCGAGGGCGGGATCTTTTTTCCACAAAGTCGTTCGTCGAGACTGGAACAGCTGCCTCGTGGCTCTACGGTCGACATCGGATGATCTGGCGACTGATAGAGTCGGTTCTACTCTGCAGAGGATTGTGGATAAAGCCCTGTGCGCTCTGTCCATGATGGCGTGCACTGATCTGAGCTTGTTTGGTTGGCCCCTGATGATGTACGGCCGCCAGCAGAGCCCTGGCGGAAACATTCTCTGGAACGGCATACATACGGGCTTAGCCATCCAGACCAACGTGGCCGACTGGTGGTTCGAAGATGTTTCCCGCCTCCCTCTGCCTTTGTTCAGCCGGCTCATGGAGATTATGAAGAAGAGAGGGATGCGACCCGAGAATGTTTCCGGCGCGATCGTTTACTACGCGAGGAAGCATTTGCCGGGTCTCGATCGCTGGCTCGCCGGGAACGCGAGCAGAGGTCAACGAGAAACGACGTCTTCCAGAACAGCCGAGGCGGTGGACCAAAACTTTCAGAAGGTGTTGATAGAGGGCATCGAGAAGCTGCTCCCTGCGGCGGCGGCTGGAAAATCATTTTGCCAGTTCCTGTTGGGGCTCTTGCGGGTCGCCACGATTCTTGATGTTGGTGGATCGTGCAAGCGTTCACTCGAAAGAAGAATTGGTGTGCAACTCGAGTTGGCCACTCTTGAGGGTCTCATGATTCCTTCGTTTTCAACGGAGTCGGGCACTTGGTACGACACCGACTGTGTCGAACGAATAATAAAGCACTACTTATCGGCAGGAGACCATCGGAGTTCAAGTGTTGCTCCCCAATCCTTCGAAATTCCTCCGCCGTCTGCTCCGGGGAGAGTTTCAATGCTGGTGGACAGCTACCTCGCCGAGGTCGCTTCTGATGAAGGCCTGGAAGTCGAGCAGATCCGGTCATTGTCGGAGGCCTTTCCTGGATATCTAAGGCCACTCCACGATGGGCTGTACAGGGCTCTGGATATCTATCTCAAGGTACGCCGCGAGGTCATTTCTTGCTTTTTGCGAGCGTGTGGGTGCGCAAATCATTCGTGTTCTGGCAGGCGCACCCGTGGTTGCCGGCGAGCGAGAGAGAACAACTTCTGGGCGTGCTGGATTTAAGCAGGCTCTCCTTGGATGCGTGTAACCACGCGTTTCAGAATGAGCGGTTGCCGCTGAGAGTTACCCTTCAAGTTCTGTTCTTCGAGCAACTACGGCTGAGAACTGCTCTATTGAACCGCGGACCCGCGGTGAATGTCGAGAACAGCAACTTGGCGGGCGACGGAGAAGGCACGGGCGAGGGGCTAATGCAGGAGGGAGGCTGGGTTTCTCTGGTCAGGGAAAGCGGCAACATGAAGGTGGACATGAACGAGATGAGATCGAGGGTCAGAGAGCTTGAACGGGAGTTTGTGAGTATGAAGCAGGAGGTTATGAGGGTCGGAAGACCGCGCGGTTTGGACCCTCCTTCCAGAGCTCACACCCTTCTGGGTTGCGTGCACGTTCCTCACTCGAGAGATGCGAACCTCCAGAAAAGACCCGGGAGCAACATCGATATCCCGGAGAGAAGAGAAATTCTCCGCTGAATCGCTGAGCGGGAGCGGCGATGGCAAGGACGGCGCGAGTTTGAGTACAAATCAAGAACACGTGCCGTATCCTCCTGGACCTAAAATCTCCTTTGCGCTGATGGTGGAAGATGGTCGGGGCGATCGCCGCACCTCTCTTGCCCAGAGTCGCAAAGTATCCGGCCAGGATGGCAGACGGATATGTAGAGCGAGGTTCTCAGACTGGCCCGGAAGAGCGTCGGCGAGGAATCAAGGCTCGGTGCGGTTCCAAGACGAGTGCGGCGACAGTGACCTCGTCAGTGTACCACCTCTGTATCATTCCCCGAGTCGCAGTGAGCACTCGCTGTACAGAAGATCTCAAGCATGCCATGAATATAATTAAACTGATCGTGCCTCTCGCGCATAGTCAGTTGCCCATCTTAAGAATCACGCCGGTATTGTTGACGTATCAGAGCAACAATCGCTCTTAAAAATGCTCTTTAATAAAGTAAGCGTAAGCCTTTCAGTGCTGGAATCTGTTAAAAGGGCAGAAATACCTAGATCAAGAGCGGTGACTGCGATCTCGACCAAGCTAATCGCGGTCGTCGCTTACCCTAACCGAAGAAGATTATTCCGAGATTAGAATCTGATCTGTGAAAAACGAAGATGACAGGAGGTGGCATTTCCTCGTAATTCAATCTGTTCTCTTCAACCATTAAATTGGATGTATCTATCGGCCGATAAAATAAACAAGTTTCGCGGGAATTCAGCTCGCTGGGCATGAAATGCCACCTCCAGCTCTGCAGAACAAAGGCCGGCGGATGTTGTCCATCTACCTCGACCTCTGTCTTGTTCTTCGTCGCCTTCTTTTTCTTCTCGAAGCGTCGTCGATGGTAAAGAATGGAAGTGGTCCCTCCTCAACTCTCCACTTGCAGCATTACCTAAATAAACCGCGGCCACATTTAAATAAATAAAGGGGGGCGGGGCCGGGCCGGGCCGGGCCCTCCACCTGCAACTAAGCCGTGAAGGGTGAACGCACACCGTGAGTCCCGAGCACGTCGGCAACGGAATCGTCGACGGCGACGTCACGGGCCGTCACGTCCGGGTCCAGCCGAAACCGCTAGTGGGCCGTCGCCGTCAGGGCCGAAAGAGGGCTACGACCCCCTCTCGTCTAATGCTCTGTCGGCAGGCGACTAACGTCGTCCGCGTCCCGTCTTCCCCGGCGCGCGATCTAACCCTAACCCTAACGCCGCTGCATCGTATGTATGGCCGCCTCGCCCTGCGACGACGACTACGCCCTGCTCGGCGACGACGCGGCAGCGGCAGAGCCTCTCCATGACCCGAACCGTCATCATCATCTGCAACCGACGGGAGCCTTCGTGTCGCATCGATTCGTGCCGAGCACAAAGGGCCCGTCTCACTCCCTCGCCGGCGCCAAGAAGCTCCCCGATTACGGCGACGAGGCCTTCGCCCAGCCCGACGCGAAGCTAGCTTCCGGCCCCGCTGCCGCGTCCCCTGCCTTTCACGACGTCGATCCCCACCACTGTTTCGCCGGCTCGGACCACGACGTCGTCGTCGATGCCCCCGACGATTTCGCGGAGGACGAGGACCGCCGAGGAGACAGCAACGGCCGCCGGCTCGACGGCGAGGCGAATTGTGCCGTGCGGGAATCTCATCCATCCCGCCAGGATGTCGTCGTTAAGCGCAAGGACCGGGAGGACGAGCTCAGCGACGGTGGGTCCCCCTACTGCTTCAACGCCAGCAGCGGCGGCGGTAAGAAGCCGAGGCTGTCGGCGGCGGCGGTGGATTATCGCAAAGACAGAGAAGAATGGAGCGACTCGGCGATCGCCTGCTTGCTGGACGCGTACACGGACAAGTACGTGCAGCTGAACAGAGGTAATCTGCGGGGGAGGGACTGGGAGGACGTGGCCACCGTGGTGAGCGAGAGGTGCGACAAGCATAAGGCGGGCAAGAGCGTGGAGCAATGCAAGAACAAGGTTGACAATCTCAAAAAGAGGTACAAGGCCGAGCGCCAGAGGCTCACCACTGGCAATCTCTCCGTCAGCCATTGGCCCTGGTTCAAGAAGATGGAGCAGATCGTCGGCTCCTCCTCCTCCTCACCATACGCAAAGTCCATTTCCGAGGATGACAAATCCATCGTCGCCGCAGGGGGATGGTTCCTCCACTTCTGCAATGCTCAGGCAGAGCAAGAGGTCCCTCTTTCTCCCTCTTCTAAAATTGCTTTTCTTAAGGCCTCTCCCTCTCACGAAGAATAATATTTATTAGTGACTAAGAACCAAAGGCAATGCCTTTTTCATTAGATCCTCTGCGGATGTCTTTCATTGTGGTTGAAACCCCAGCGCTTGTGAGAGATCAGTTCTTCCAGAATTGTGTAGTTTCCTTTCACATATCTTTCTGTGGTTGACTTCTCCGTATCCTCGTTGACGCTTCCGCCAGTTTTATCCGTTGAACAGTTAAGACATACCTCTCTGATATGTTCCGGCCTTTCAAATTGCATGAGCTGGTGTCCGTGCTAAATTGCTACCAGAATCCTTGAAAAGAAACAAACGTTTCCGGTTTATTCATGTCTTCTCTCCTGTTGCATATCTCAAACTTGCTGGGTAAATTTACAGATATGTGGCTGCCAATCGTGGATCAGTGAGCTTAGTAAACACTTTGAAAGCAAAGCCCCTGTCAATTCCACGGTGGCGAAGGGTAGTTCTGAAAATTAGTGGGGATGCCTTCACCGGGAATGGACCTCAAAATGTTGATCCCAAGGTTCCTCTTCTTCTCTTTTTCCTGTTTTGTGGACCTGCCAATGTGACATTGATTTGAGTCATAATGGTATTTTCTCCGCATAGGTAATGATGCTGATAGCCAGAGAAATTGCGACCGCTAGTCGTGTAGGCGTTGAGGTATGTGAGTATGTCCGTGTGAATAATGTCAAGAATTCTGTGATTTTTAATTAGTGCTTTGTGTTTCTTGTCCTTTTTTCGGTTCCAGGTGGCAATTGTTGTAGGGGGGCGCAATTTCTTTTGTGGTGATTCGTGGGTGGCGGCGACCAATATTGACCGGCAAACAGCGTACCAAATTGGGTAAGTTTTTAAATCCATCATCCTGTGCAATCAGAACATATTTTTTTCCGCTGTGTTCAGGATTGCTCCCAGGACGTGGCTTCTTCTAATATTTGAGATAGAATTTTGCCTACATGCAGCATGGTGGCGACGGTGATGAACTCGGTGTTGCTGCAAGCGTCTTTGGAAAAGATGGGTGTCCAGACGCGAGTGCAGACGTCGTTTATGATGCAGGAGATTGCGGAGCCTTACATCAGGAGGAGGGCCATTCGTCACCTTGAAAAGGGAAGAGTCGTCATCTTCGGCGGTGTTGGTGTTGGATCTGGGAACCCGCTTTTCAGCACAGACACAGCTGCGGCTCTCAGAGCGTCAGAGCGTGAGCACTGGGCATTTAATATTTCATTTAGTATAATATTTTTGTGGGTGCAAGAAGACGCCTCGTCTCTGACATGGATTGAAATTTCGGCAGTCGGTGCAGACGCGGTTCTGAAAGGGACGACGGTGGACAGCTTCGTGTTGGATTGCCAGCAAAGGAGCAACAGCCGCGTGCCCTTCGAGCACGTGTCCTTCAGGGAGCTGCTATCCAGCGGGTTCACCGCCATGGATGCCACAGCTATCACCTTCTGTGAGGAAAACAACATACCCGGTCAGTCACTTCACATTTGTCCTAATGGTTTGGACGATAGGGTCGTTCGCTTCAAATAAATGAATGCCCGTGTCTTAAATTTTGGGCAGTGGTGGTTTTCAACCTGCTAGAATCCGGGAACCTTTCGAGGGCGCTGTGTGGAGACCAAGTGGGCACCCTCGTTGACCAGTCAGGGAGGATCGGTTGACTCACGAATGCTCGCTCCGCTGGGGGATCTCGTCCTGTTGTACGAAATCTGTGCTCGCATTTGAGCGTCGATTCTACGTACGGTGTATCAGTATCATTTCTTCGTGCAACTCATGCATCAAGCCGAGACCCACGCCAATGAAGTGGTAATGTCGATGGAAAGTAAGGGCAACCCATCTAAGATAAATTTATTTGAAGGCGCAGCCGATTTTCCACAAAATTGTACATCGGAGCCCCGCAAAGGTGAAATCTTTCAGGAGGGGAATCTTAAGGAATAGGATGGAAATCTTTGTGTCCAAAGTTTTATCTTCATTCAGTGGACATGGTATGTATGGCTATGAATAGTCTACATTTCATTCCTCCTCAAGTGATTTATTTAAGATTCTTCAAGGGATTAAAACGTTTGTCATTGGGTTTACAAAAATGTGAAGAGGCATTTTAATTCTTAATCAGTTAATGTGGGCCTGGCTAAATAAGAATTCAGAGGCTTAAGCTATTCACTACCCCTATTGATAGGAAGGCCATGGTTCCATTGAGTAACTCATGCTGTAGCCCTATCCTTCGCATCCCATTACCTAAGATATATCCAAAGTTGGCTTTGGGATGTTCAACAAGATGAAGAACCGGATTGAAGCAGGTATGTCTTTCCTTTTATGTTTTATCGTAAAGCATCTAGATGCAAAGTTAACTTTCAGCCAATCCCATCTAGATAACCTTTCATTATTTGGTATGAATTATATCTCTGCCATGTAGAAATCAAATTTGACAGATTTTGACCTCTTTGCCTTCAATTTCCTTTGCAGAATGTCCGTATCTTCAGAAATTTTTCATGTCAGTTGTGAATATGATTGGTTGCTTGCGGCCTTTTGAAAACACTATTTAGAGAGATCTCTTGAAGTCAATTGTTTTCCTAATGCTGAAAAAGGAGTTACCTTTCTACATCAAATGATTCGAGGAAATCACCATATATATTGGCATCATTCAGCATCATTGTCGAAATCTGCCAGCAACAAGAAACTCAATTTCGTCCAAGCAATCTACAAAGGAGCAATCGCCATCATCTAGGCTCAAGCAGTTTAACTTCATTCATTGATGTCTCCATTAGAGGAATAACAACCTTTTTAGAGGACTCTTACATAACGATTGAGGAAGCTTCCTACCATTTTTCTAACGACCACAATAAGAGTTAGTTCATTAATAGTAATTGATAAAGCTAAAAAACAACATCATTGGTGTTAGGATCTAAGGTCGATAAGCCTTCTATAATTTTAATCAAAACATTGAATGTAGCGGAATACATTGAATCAAATACTCAAAATATTGAGATATTTAGTACGTAGATTTTTCATAAAAACCCTCATATAGAGTGTATATATATATATATATCTAACAACATTTATAGACCTTATTTGTGTAACCTTATATATCTTACTAGTTAATAACTCTATAGAACCAATAATATCTTATTAGTTAACCTTTATTAATTATCTATATCAATAGATACATTATTAAATTAACTATCGATTTAACTCAATCAATAAGTTGAGTTTTCAGCTCCTTAGATGTTAAGCTACACTATGTACTCTAGGAAGAAAACTCATGTGGAGAATCTTGTCATTATTAGTTACCATATATGTATCATTCTTCGTCTATGCGAGACTTATAAATGACTTAAGATATGGACTATTAAACCCTAGTTGGTTACTCACGTTAGTACTGATACGTGTAAGTAATCGTTAGAAACTCCTCTAATAGTTCTATTGCATTAGCTAATGATTTTATTGCATCTCATTCCTTGAGTCAATTTCTTCAAATATTAAAGGCAGAAGGCGATTTCATCTCGACCACACAATCATCTTTGAGGAATTTATGTCATATACAATCTATGACATTTTAGAGATCTCGTTGATAGCAATTCGTAAGTTATAATCAAAACACGGTGATATATCCACAAGATGTCGTTTGTATCTCAAGTCAAAAGACCACATGCACAACTCTGGCATAAATAAACTTTACTGACAATTAATACACTAAAAAATACAATCGTTAAATGAATAAGTTCACGTATCAAGAATTATACTCAACTCTTCAAATTTAAATTCTTAATTAGAACAGTGTCAACTCGACATTGAATCCAATGGGAGGAAGCTTAAAATATTAAAATCAATAAATATTTTTGGTATTTTTAGAATTAGGAAGCGAAGATAATCGATGAAAGGAAGAAGATGTAGGCGAAAATGAGATAAATCGATTAAATGTTTCCAAACTCTTTTCGAAGATTAAAAACCTTTTATTGATAATGAAAAAGGGAGTTTCAGGTTTGAAAATGTGAATATGATGACAAAAATATAGAGAAAATAGAAAACATAGATAGAAAATGGTTCTAATCTAAAGATTCGTGATGAAAACACACTCAAGTGATGCTCTCTAATCAAAACATAACTTTGAGAGACAATGAATGATTAGAAAAGAGAAGAAACTCACTTAAAATAGTGTTACATATATGAAGAATGTGTTGGGTTCTGATGTCGATAACTTTCCAAAATTTTGATCTAAACATCGAATACAACGGAAAACATTAAATCGGATATTCAAAATACCAAGCGACCAATAACATATGATCTTATCATCTAGTGTGAATGAGAAAAACATACAGGATTTCTTTGAAAGGGTTCTTGAAGCTATTCAAGTGTAACCCTAGCCTCTAGCGGTATCCACACGGTCTCCGGATTTGGATATTCTCTTCAAAGTTCTTCACCAAGAGAGAAAGAGAAGAAAGGAGAGAATTCTCACAAGGCTTACATGGGTACCTTAAGTTGTGGTCGTTCTCCCCCTATTTATAGACATTTTGTATGAGGTTTTTTCATAAAAACCCTCATAATTATGTCTATATCCACTAACATCCATAGACCTTATGTGTGTGACCCTCTAGGTCCATATATCGCACTAGTTAATAACTCTATAGACCAAATAACACACTATTGGTCAACCTTAATTAATTATCCACATCCACATATAGATTAATTAATCAAGGATCGATTTAACCCAATCGATAGGTTGAGTTGTCATCCCGTTGGGTGCCAAGCTACACTAGGTACACTAGGAGATATAGAGTATGTAAGAACTCACTAATGGAATCTTCCCGTCATCAATTACCATGTACATATAATCCTTCATCTACATTAGACTCATGAATGACTTAGGGTATGCTCAACTGTCAAACCCTAATCGTTCACTCTAGTTAGAACTGATGCGTGTAAGAAATCATCAAGAACTTTGTCTCCGATATTTATAATACCTTGACCAAGGATTTCATCGCATCTCATTTCCTTGAGTCAATCTCCTCAAATACCGAGGGTGGATGATCTCATCTTGATCACACAATCATCTTCGTGGACTTCATGTCGTATCTAATATATGACGTTTTAGATATCCTGTGGCTAGGGATTCGTAAGTCATAATCAAAACACGATCATCCATCCACAAGATGTCTTTGGTTTTTCAAGTCAAAGGACCACATACACAACCATGACATGAATCAAACTGATTGACAGTAAGGTATAATACCATTGAGGGATTCATACGGATCAATTCAGTGAACTCTTTCTCCAAAGAGCACCCACTATCTATCATCAGTGTCTCCACACCGATAGCTATAGGATGAGTCATACTCATCATATGAGTTGAATTAGATAGTGCTATTCTTTCCGGATAATTCGATGTCCTTCTCGAATATCCCACGAATAGGAATGTTTAGAACATATGTTTAAAAACTAGTGATCACTATATTATGATCTCATCATAATTCACTTAGTCATTGCAAATGCCCATGGACTTCATTTCAAACATCGCACAAGAATGACAATGAATAAATTTCATTTCAATGAATATAAACAAGATACATGAAAGTGTGATTGGCTTATAGGCCACATAATATCCATCTGAATGATCAACCATGGCCTTATTTACTTATGGCCAGCCAATACTCTAAGCACACAATGAAACATTGAGAGCCCTAATATTTTATCTCAGAATTAAAATTAGCACTACTAGAGTTGTAGAGCTTAAAATGACGATCGTGCTCATGAAATTTCAATCCCTAAATCGATCAAGATCATGAAATATTATGATTTCAATTTAGAACTTTTATGATCGTTGATGTACTTTCTCTCTCCTCAAATCGCTACAGTAAAACTGATCTGATCAAATTTTATTAAAAAAACAAAAAATTACATTAAATGTCCCTCTCTTCTTTGTTGGGCTAAGATCAATAAGCTTTCCAAAAATTTGATCAAAACATTGAATGCAACGGAATACATTGAATCAGATATTCAAAACATTGAGGCATCAATAAAAGATGATAGGATCTATCATCTAGTATGTATAAGAAAACATACTTACAGGGTTTCCTTGAAAGAGTTTTTAATGTTATTCAAGTGTATAACATTTAGCAGTATCCACACAATCTCCGGACAGTTGGATCTCCTCTTCAAGGCTCTTCACCAAAAGAGAAAGAGAAGAAATTAGAGAATTTTTGCAAGGCTTTCATGGGCACCTTGAGTTGTGGTCGTTCTCCCCCTACTTATAGACATTTGGTATGAGGTTTTTTATAAAAACCTTCATAATTATGTCTATCTCTATCAACATTCATGGACCTTATGTGTGTGACCCTCTAGGTCCATATATCTTACTAGTTAATAATTTCATATGCCTACTAACATATTATAGGTCAACCTTAATTAATTATCTACATCAACATATAGATTAATTAATCAAGGATCGATTTCTCCCAATCGATAGGTTGAATTCCTAGCCCGTTGGGTGCCAAGCT
Source organism: Lemna minuta (assembly GCA_024174645.1). NCBI lineage: Eukaryota > Viridiplantae > Streptophyta > Magnoliopsida > Alismatales > Araceae > Lemna > Lemna minuta. Next base: position 12,267,900 of record CM044117.1, on the reverse strand, counting down.
ACACCACGTACTCTAAGAGATATAAAGCATGTAAGAACTCGCTTATGGAACCTTTATATCATCGGTTATCATGTATGTATAATCTTTCATCCGTACGAGACTCATGAATGACTTAGGGTATGGTCAACTGTCAAACCCTAATCAGTCACTCAAGTAACTACATATGCATGTAGAAAATCATCGAGAAATCTTTCTTTGATATTTCGATTACATTAGCCAAAGATTTCATCTCATTCCTTGAGTCAATATCCTCAAATAACGAGGGCAGATGATCCCATCTTGACCACACAATCGTCTTCGAGAACTTCATAACGTATCTAATATATCATATTTTAGAGATCTCATGGCTAAGGATTCGTAAGTCATAATCAAAACACGGTCATCTATCCACAAGATGGCTTTGGTGTCTCAAGTCAAAGGACCACATACACAACGATGACATGAATTAACTTGATTAATAGTTAGGTATAAAATCATTTAGGGATTCATAGGGATCAATTCAGTGAACTCTTTCTCCAAATAGCACCCACTATCTATCCTTAGTGTATGTACACCGATGGCTATAAGATCAACTATACTCATTATATGAGTCGGATCAGATAGTGATATTCTTTTTAAATAATTTTATGGTCTTCTCGAATATCTCATGAATAGAAATATTTAGAACATATGTTTAAAGACTTGTGATCATTGTATTATGATGTCATCATAATTCACCTAGTCATTGCATATGCTTATGAACTTCATTGCAAACATCACACAAAAATGACAATGAATATATAGCATTTCAATGAACATAATCAAGACGCATGAAAGTGTGAATTTCTTATAGGATACATAATATCTATCAAGAGGCAAGCGAAATAGAGATTGCGTGCAAGGATTTCACTCGCGATAGTGATATTGTTTTTGTCCCGTGACAAAGAGGGAGGCTAATAATATGCAATTTACACATTAAATTATATGATTATTAATGCAAATTAACACATGAAATATTACATTCTTATGTATGTTATCAAGTTTTGAGTGTATATCTATCATTCTATGAAAATTTAAGTTATCATCTCAAAATACACTATTTTAGAGATAATCATGAATAATTAAATAGAGATATTTAAGAATAGATTATTCACATTTTATATTTGAGATTATAATTAGATTTTAATGATTAATAATAAGAGAAAAATACTTTTATATACACTCGTTTATTTTTCTAACCTTATTTTCTAAAATAAATGAGTAGATTTTTGAAATAAAAATTTATTCTATTCCTATTTATTAAATTTGACTTTTTAAAATGATCGATTATTTAATTTCTAATCAAATAAGACAAATTTGGATTAATTTGGAGTTATATTTTAAAATTTATAAATTTTCTAATTTTTAGGGATTTTTCTAAATTTTCCTGAATTTATTTTGGATTTATTTGGAATCTAAAATAAATAAATAAAATCATTTTTATATCATGCATTGATGGGGTTGCCATAAGCCGACATGTGTACACACCACATGGTGAAGTATGTGTGGGCATGTACGAGCGCACCTGTGTGCGCATGTGCGCGCGTATGTATAATTAGTGGGTTAAGCATCCCCTTTTTCAGCATATAAGCTAAGCCCATTAATACACATTCTTTATATACCCATCAAATTGCATAAATTTCTGTCATGTGGGACTATGTTTGTTTATTTTTATGTGGAAGTGACGTGGCACAACGAGGAGCGTTCGATTCGCATACTTAATCGAAGCTGTCGATCTTCACTTAAATGAAGGGGTACATGACGCACTTTGATTGGGTGACGATTCGTTTTAAAATGATTTAATTTCAGCCATTCATTTGAGGAGTTATAACAAGTGATCTTAAATGCACTAGATGGACTTCCGTGGACGTGTAACGACATCTCTAAGGATTGATGAAGATCAAATGGTGAACGTTAACCGACGATCAAACTTCACGCGATGACATGGCTTCATCTAGGCGCTCCATCTTCGATCAAACGGACACGACTTAAGGGCAACGATTCACATCCAAACGTTTCATCTAAGCCATTGATTGAAGATGAAGAACCAAATCCAACGGCTAAGGAAGGACAAAGACTGACCGGATGTCGGTCAACCGGACCGAATCGAGATCGTCGGTCCCACAAAATAGGCCAGACCGATCACGGTCCAGTTTCGGTCCGGTCCTCAAAATTATTCGGTCCTGGACCGAATAATTTTTCATAGGACTGTCTCTTCTCTCTCCTCATTTCTGCATCGCTAACCTATTCTTCATCATTCCCAAATCTTCATTCCCGCATCTCTATTCCCGCATTCTTGCATCTCTAACTCATTCCCAAATCTTCATCATTCGTTGTCTCACTTCCGTCGAGTACTGGCGTCAGGTATATCATCTAAACTCTTCTTCCATTCCGCATCTAGGTTTATCTTTTGATCTGTTTAATTAGAGTTTTTCATTTTTATTTCTACAAGTTATGACACTCTGTGCGTTCTTCTCAAAAGAGAGAGACGATGCCGAAGAAGAGAGAGACAATATTGAAGAGAGACGATGCCAAAGAAGAGAGAGATGATTCTGAAGAGAGAAGATGCCAAAGAAGAGAGAGACGATGCCGACGATGCTGAATAATCCATGGGATGTTTGCAAAGGAAACGCATACATTTTTGCTTTGAATTTCTCTGGAAAAAGGAACCAAAAGCTTGTGTTTCAATGACGGGTAAAGCGGTCGAGCTACCTGCACCTGTCTAGTCCGATCATTAAGCAGCCCTTTCTAAGAGACGGGAATGTAAATAGAAAACATCAACTGGGAAAGCCTCACGGCCTGGTGGTCGGCGTAACAAATTTAATTGAGAGGAATCAGCAAAAAAAAAAGGCTATTAATGTGTATTTGAGAATTTCATGCATTGCAAATTTCAGAAATCAAATTGAGGTGAATTTCAAGGGTTCGCAAAAATTAAACGTCTTCTTGGGATTTTTTTCTTTAGCATCTTTTTCTTGGGATTTTTGTCAATTTGTTGTCCTTCACTGAATCTGATTTACGTTTCTTCGTCACTTGATTTTTTTTTTTGGAATTTCTATGAAATTAGAAATCAGAAGTACTAAATTAGATTGCAGCAGATCCGATTGGCAATCAAATCCATATTAGCAGTCATTGATCTTGTGATCCAATCCATCTTAGCAATCATTGATCTTGTGATCAAATCCATCTTACCAATCTTTGATCTTGTAATCGATTAACGATCACTATCGTAAAATTACGATCTGATCAACCCTACCAACGACCGAATGGTGTGCCAAAAACCGGATTGTGACCGGGAACCGCCCAACCCTACCAACGGCCACGCCCAATTTAGCCTATAAATACACATGTTCTTTGACGATATAAAGCATTCAAGGGTGTTTTGAGTAATCGACTTGTTTAGACATCTCAATCCTTGAATCTCTTGCTTTCCTTCTCTTCTAAATCAATTTCCGCGTCCAAGGCGTGTTTGAAAGTGAGATTTCGTGGAGAGAATATGGAGAAATTTCTTCTTAGATGCCGAAACTCGTCTTCAAAATCATGAAATGAAGAGCCCTTGATCTGGCGATCAATTGGATCATTTCAAGCGCTATTTCGAGTTGGAATTCTTTTTTTTTCCTAATCTCTCTTCCTATAACATCATATTTTAATTTTTGAATTTTAGATTAGTTGTATTTAGATTTAATTTTAATTTTCTCTCTCTTAGCATTTGGAAATTCTACCTAATTTTCTCTCTTTGATTTCTCCAGTAATCTTGATCCAAATCAAGTGATTTTTTATTCCATTGCTTTTTTTTAGTTCTCTTTCTAAAAATACTAAAATCCCTAACTCCTCACCTTAATTACTTGTCCGATTTTAATCAAATTTTAAGAATACCTCAAAAATACTTTAATTCTCTATGGATTCTACCCATATTCACCACTATACTCTTAAATTTATAATTTTTATCTTAAATTGGACATTGTTTTTGACACGAGTCTGTGTGTTTTCAACGACCGCATGGATTCATCTTCTCAGAGGTGTGAAGAGGACAGAAGGTGAAGAGGAAAAGAGAGGCAAAAGAGTGGGGAGGAGACGGTGATGGTGAGAGGAGAGAGAAGCGAGGAAAGAGAAAGGAGGAAGAGGACCTCCTTCTCCTTACGCATGCACACACACACAATGGAGACAAGGAAGAGGGAGAAGAAATTTCTCCCTCCCACACACATGCATGCACGCGCGAGAGGAAGGATGGCACTGTGCCTAGAAGTGAAGGAGAGGACCCAGAGGAGCCTCTCCACGCAACGAAAACAATATCTGTCACGATTGGGGAGAGAGAACTATTATCTCTCTTCTCTTTTATTTTTTTAAATTTAATTTTATTAATATATAAAAAAATCATTTTTAATTATTTTAATTTCTAAAAATGCCAAAAATTCCAAAAAAAATCAACTTCCTCACAAAAATAAGTTTATTCAATACAATTCATGATAAAATAAATATATAAATATTTTCATGACATGGGAAGGCTGGATATGGGAAGGGTGGAAAGGAAAAAAAACTTTATAGGGAGACGCCTAAAAAATCGACTTATAAAAAAACAAAGCAATAGAAATTATGATGCTTTAAGAATTAAGACCCTCTTTTGAACAAATTTAGCAGGGAGAGAAAATTTTGTGTTTGCTTTCACATTGATAGGGTCAACCACAATAAAAATGTCCTAGGATGCATTGTGAAATCAATCTAGAGAAGTTTTATGTAAATGCAAGCTCAATGTGATAACACACACAAGTCAATCTCTCTTGAGGTTTTACTTAAAAGTGTTCGATGTTATAATAAAAATATATAATTCACTAAAATTGTGAAATCAATGTTTTTGCCCAATAGTCTCCCAAATGTGAATTCATTGACTTCTCTCCTCGAATCCTTATAAAAACATTGTTTTACATTTTTCAACTTTACAATCTCCTTTATTTTTCATGCTCTTGCTCTCCCAACATGCTCAAACAGCTCACCATGTCCTTCCTCATCACTTTCCACATTCTTGATCCACTCAAGTTTGTTCGCTCAAGTTGTCTATTTTTTAATCCATGGTGCTGATTGTGAGGGTATCACCAAGCTACATACTAGCTTAGAAAGGCTACCACATTATGCCTTCTTCCTCTCCACTAGAGTACTTTTTCATCCTCAAGAAATCATTAAGATTCATGAACCCTAAATTCATTGTTGCTCACTAAACAAGATGCAAAATTTGAGATTTTCTTAATTTATGATTTTAAAGCTTATGTATGGGCATCTTCATTTTTCTTAACCAAAAACTCTGAAAAGCAACTCTTTTCACAAATAATTGAAGAAATTTATTGCAATTTGTAGCCCAATTTATCTCAACATTTTTAATTTCTTATAACCTTATTTGTGCAAGCAAGTTTTTTTTATCAACCTAATATATTGTGATAGACTATATAGAACATCTCATTTTTCATTGTCTTTCATCAATAGAAATATTATTGTTTCATTGAAAAAATAATGTCACCAAATTGTTTCAATTGGAGAAAGTAATCAGTGTCAAATTATCTTGGTTGTCAAGGATTAAACTATCATTGTCTTAAATTTACCGAATTCAATAACAAAGAAGTTTAGATTTGATAGTTGTTTTAAATATTTTTATTTATTATATTATCCATATCCTATATGTGTCAGCAAAAATATAGTGAAGTGGGTGATTAGCTCACTATCAAAAATCATTGATTTCATATCATGTGAGGGTTGACTGTCCAATTCTAAGGTCGATAAACTTTTGAAATTTTGATCAAAACATCGAATGCAGAAGAATAGATTGAAACGGATATTCAAAACACTAAGCCACCAAAAACAGATGATCCTATCCTTTAGTATGTATGAGAAAACATACTTACAGGGTTTCCTTGAAGCACTTCTTGAAGCTATTCAATTGTCTAGCCTCTAGCAGTATCCACATGGTCTCCGGACGGTTGTATCTCCCACTATTCAAAGTTCTTCACCAAGAGAGAAAGAGAAGAAAGGAGAGAATTCCCACAAGGCTTACATGGGCACCTTAAGTTGTGGTCGTTCTCCCCCTATTTATAGACATTTGGTATGAAGTTTTTTCATAAAAGCCCTCATAATTATGTCTATATCCACTAACATCCATAGACCTTATGCGTGTGACCCTCTAGGTCCATATATCGCACTAGTTAATAACTCAATAGACCAAATAACGCAATATTAGTCAACCTTAATTAATTATCCACATCCACATATAGATTAATTAATCAAGGATCGATTTAACCCAATCGATAGGTTGAGTTGTCATCTCGTTGGGTGCCAAGCTACACCAGGTACACTAGGAGATATAGAGTATGTAAGAACTCACTAATGGAAGCTTCCCGTCATCGATTACCATGTATGTATAATCCTTCATCCACATTAGACTCATGAATGACTTAGGGTATGCTCAATTGTCAAACCCTAATCATTCACTCTAGTTAGTACTGATGCGTGTAGGAAATCATCAAGAACTCTGTCTCTAGCCAAGGATTTCATCGCATTTCATTCCTTGAGTCAATCTCCTCAAATATTGAGGGTGGATGATCTCATCTAGATCACACAATCATCTTCTTGGACTTCATGTCATATCCAATATATAATATTTTAGATATCCCTTGGCTAGGGATATCTAAAACACGATCATTCATTCACAAGATGTCTTTGGTGTCTCGAGTCAAAGGATCACATACACAATTGTGACATAAATCAACCTGATTGAAATTTAGGTATAATTACTATTAAGGGATTCATAGGGATCAATTCAGTTAACTCTTTATCCAAAGAGCACCCACTATTTATCCTTAGTGTCTCTACACTGATGGCTACAGACATCATGCATACTCATCATATGAGTCGGATCAGATAGTGATATTATTTTCAGATAATATGATGTCATTCATGAATATCACATGAATAAGAATATTTAGAACATGTGTTTACAGACTAGTATTCACTGTATTATGATCTCATCATAATTCACTTAGTCATTGCATATGCTCATGGACTTCATTAGAAACATCACACATGAATGACAATGAATAAATTTCATATCAATGAACATAAATAAGATACATGGAAATGTGATTGGCTCATAGGCCACATAATATTCATCATTGACTTGGTCAACTCTCTAGTCTAGAAAGCTTCTAGAATGTTCTAGAATTTCCAGAGTTTTCTATATTCTTATAGATGCTTCTAAAATCTTCTATGCTTCTTCTAGAAGCTTGTGAATATTTTTAAAAGCTTGTGGATCTTTCTAGATGTTCTAGAAAGTTATGGACGTCTAATAACATGCATATTTAACTTAAATTCTTATCTTATTTAAATAATATTCATGCTTACTTTATGCAATTATGATGCATGTTATCATATTTTATCATATTAAACTTAAGAAGTCTATGCATATTTATCATGCATAGTTTTTATGAATTTTCTCCATTGGTATGCCATTCTACTAAAGTCCATATTTATGCATTATTTAGGGTTAATTATGTGCTTGCTGGACGTTTAATCTTTTCCAAGGTTAAATAAATAGAAATTAATTACTTTCCTTAATTTACTTTAACTTTAATAGATAAGTAGAATATTTAATTTCAAGAAGAGAATATTTGGATGATATAAAATAGACTTCTAAAGAATTATCTATGATTATTTTGAATTCATCTTAAATGCTTCTTTAATTTATATTTTTTAGATGTCATGATATTAAAGATGAAGAAATTTGTGGTCCAATGGAGAAAATTTGAGTCAAAAAGGAGTTATATTTTTTAAGATATTGGTTTTTGAATTTTTTGGATTTTTTCTAGAATTTATTTTGATTTTTACGAATTTAATTCCTTTAAAAAATGACAAAAAGGGAGTTTAATCTCCACAAGACCCGTGGAGCTGACGTGGCACGACGTGGGACCCGCATCGATGTGACATGGCACGTGAGGCCACGTGGCAGCGCCACGCAGACCCACGCGAATGCCTGCATGGCGCTGATGTGGTGCGGACGCGTGGCAGGGCCACGTGAGCCCACGCGGACGCCCGGGTGGCGCCACATGGCAAGATGGTCTTCGGGTTGGTAAGTGATAGGCCCACAGGTATAGTGGGCCCAAGTAAGATAATTGGAGTGGTAACGCAAAGCACTGAAAGGATCCCACCTTTTCTATGCAACATTTCCGCCGATTTCTTCCTTGTGGGACTATGTTCCCTTGGAATTTAAAATTACAAGCGACGTGGCATTGCGTGGCGCGTTGGATGCAATCACGATGATGGAGATGCCTCGATCGCGTGAACCCGAGTCCACCCGATCAAAGATCAAGGCACGTGCGCAAATGGGAGCTGTTGATCGCGTAAGTGAAATTGCACGATGGAGATTAATCGCGATTTCGGCGATCGTGTGCGACACGTGGACGCATCAGGGGCTTCCGATCACCATCGGATGGGCGATTAACGTGGGATCATGGGATCGTGGCCCACGATCATCACGTGATCGTGGCCGTCAATCGGTCTTCACCGAATCGGACGGTCCGCATTTTTCGCGCGGAATTTCCTTTTAAATATTGATGTTCTTCCTTTGTCTCTTAACTTTTGGTCGAATCGTAAACAAATTAAGAGGTTTTGAAGGAAGATCTTAAGTTCTTTGTGATTCTCTTGCTTCCTAGACTCAACTCCGCATCCATTGAAGCAAGATAATCATGAATTATTGTATGAAAATGATCGGAATCTCCCCTTGAATATCGAACTCACGTCGAAGATGAAACCGGAGAAACACTCTTCAATCTGCGTGAATTAAAGCCAAATCTTCACGTCAATCGGGTTAGTAGTGTGATTCGTTCGTAATCCTTGCAATTTATGTAGTTTATATTAGATTTAGGTAGGTAATTAGAGTTTAGAAATCGTTAAATTCATCTTTTCGCCCAATTTTAGTTACAGATTTTTGTTGATTTTCAAACAAGGATTTCTCTCTGATCTTAAATCCAAATCACTTTATTTTTATTTCATTGGATTCCTTGTTTCATCAGCTTTCCGTGGAATCATAAAATTTCATCATCATTTGGCCCTTCAATTTAACGTTTGACCATATACTGTTCATTTTCAATCCGAATTTGGGCGTTGACTTGCGGGTGCAATTACTTTTAGAATACAGGGTGAAATTTGTTAATTTTGGTCTCTTTGGAATTCTCTGGTTGTTAGGTTTTTATTCATATGTGAATTGCATGATTTGGATATCATTTGGTTAGTCAATTTGAATATTTACACTGAAGTGCTAATTTCAGGATTTTTCTGATCTTTGATTTTCAATAATTTATAATAAATCCAATTCTTCTCAAAAAATCACAAATTTGATATCAATAATTTCCATTTTCTCTATAGTTTCTAAATATATAATTTTCATAATATTTTAAGCTCTTTTTATTCTCTGATTTTATAAAAAGTCAACCATTAGTCAAAGTCAATGCTTTGACCCTTGACTTTTGACATTTCTTTGTCAAATCAGCTTCTAAATTCTTAAAATATTTTATTTAGTATATTTCTATCATTTTAATTAATTAAATATCATATTTATTTGTTAAAAACCCTAATGAAACCTTAGTTTGACCAAGTCAACTCTGCAATCAAAGTCAACCGTGTTCTCTGTGGATCGACCCGATCTTTATACTATACTTATTTTATATCTTTTGTTATTGTTAGTTCAGAATTATAAATTTTGTTTGTTCGACGTTTGTGTGTTTTAACGACTGCATAAAACGCTACGTCAACGTCTTTTAGAGAGAGAGAGATCTCTATAAGCTTCAAAGGAGCTCTATAAAAGGAGGAGCTCACCCCTAGCTTAGAGCAACCTTAAGGAAGCAACCCAAAAGCATCCTAAGGGAGTGAAACCCTTGTGAAGTAAGGGTCAAGCTACTTGGATAGTTGGAGAAAAGAAAGGGGGCAACATAGCATCTTTGGAAGAAGCTTTGTGAAAAGGTGACATCAAGTGTGGGTCTTCTTGTTGGTTAGTCCTTTTGGTGAACTTGTTCTCTTTCCTCCTTTTGTCCTAGCTGTTTTGGACCTCTATTGTGAACATTTTTCATCCCATTTAAGAAGGTTATTTTTCTTCATTTTGCTTGTGGGCTTTGTCTAATATCATCCCTAAAATCTTTTTGGATACTCAAGCTTAGTTGGATATAAACTTTAGACTCCTTTATTGAAAAGATCCTTAACATATCCTATCATGATGTGTGTACAAGTATTAGATGCATTAAAACGTTTTTACTTCCCAAAAAAAGTCAATCGATTCAGTCACAATTTTGAGATCAATTGGCCCAACTGCCTAAATGAATTGGCTATAGGATGGGTTGGTCAAGTCATTTGCCTAGTGGTGGCGAACGATCCCAGTCACCACCAAGGCACGACACCAGGGCGCTAGAGGAGCCGACACCCACGCACGTGCAGCGCCCACGACAGGCAAAGACGAAGGATGCCGAGTTCTGCTACACCGCTTGAGGACTTCGTCTTGCCCCACTACGAGCTCGCGCGAGTGGATTTATCTTCTTTCCTCGTTTTGAACTTTATCAGCCCGCACGTGTTTTAGCGGGCCCTCTTTTAATCTCCCTCTCCCTTTTTGGCTTCTCGGTGGGCCTTTCCCCCTTTCAGGCCCCGCTCACGAAGCCCTTCTTTTGTGGACCTTTATTTTTATGATTATGTTAGGTTTTAGGGTCATGGGTCTCAAGTGGGACCCTTTCCCCTCTCGGCCCATCTTGGGCTCTATAAGAGGGGAAGGGACACCCCCCCCACAAACCCTAGTTGTCATTTGAAGAAAGAAAGGAGTGAACTCCCTCTCAAGTGATTGCTTAAGGAAGATCAGGGAAGAAGACATGTCGCCGCCGCTGCCGCCGCATCCACCGTAGCCGCCTCCCCTTGCTACGATCACACTAGCGCCACCGCCGCCGCAGTCGCCGCCACCGCCGCACGTTCCCGTGCCACTGCTGCCGTCACCGCCACCATCGCCGCCGCTGCCAGTGCCGCTACAACCACCTCCCACCGCCGCCCTGCGCCGCCGCCATTGCCCATATCTGCTGGTGCCCTGCACGACACGGCCCACTGACTATCGCCCTGCAAGCCGTTGCCTCAAGTTCCGCCCTCCTCGCGCACAACCGCCCCTGAGCCCCTTTGCAGACGCCCCCCGCGCGACCTCCTGGCCACGCCCCGTGCCTCGCTCGCCCTCCCGGTTGTGCCCCTGCGCCTCACTTGCCCTCCCAATCGTGCCCCCACGCCTTGCACATCCTCCCGGCCGCGCCCCGCGCCTCGCGTGCCCTCCCGGCCGTGCCCGCGCGCCCATGTGTCCTACTAGCGCACTCATGTTCTCTGCCTGCGCGCCCATGTGCCCTACCCGCGCACTTGTGTTCTCTGCCCGTGTGCCCTGCTTGCCTGCTTGTGCACCTTGCCCGCGTGCCTTGCCCATATGGTTGTCTTTACAGCCATGCCAAGAACTCCACCATGACCGCGATGTCGCCGATTAGGCCTACCTCTACTGGCCGTACGTGCCGCCTACGAACAATCTTCTGCATCACGACCGACCGGGCTTGCGCCCTGCAAGTTAGGCACGTGACGAGACGAGACCACGAGGTCGTCGATTTCACACGGTCTCGTGTCAAAAATTAAGCCTAACTTACCAATTTGGGAGAATTAAGAGTGAATTGAAGGGTATAATGGTAAATAAGGGTCGAAATCCACAGGGAATTAAGGTATTTTCGAGATATCTTTTGGAATTTGGTCAAATTGGACGATGAATTGAGGTGAGAAATTAGGGAAAATGGTAGATTTAGAAAGATAACTCAAAGATCAATCCGTGGAATAAAAAATCGCTTGATTTGGATTAGTACTCACGGAGAAATCAAAGATGTAAGTGGGATGAAATTTTAGGAATCGCGAAGAACACAAATTGAAATTAAAACAAAATTAAACTTAAATTGAGATCCTAAACCTAAAATTGATGATACATGACGATAGATAAGAGGATAAACTTGTTTTCTAACCTGATATAATGATCAAATCGATCCAATTGATCGTTGGATTGACCGCTATTCATTCCACGAATTCAATCGTGAACATCGGTGTTCAAGAGACAAATTCTCCTCACACGATCGTCGAAATCTCACTTATAAACACTCCGTGGACACGATTTCGAGTCTAGAAGCAATTACAAGAGAGAGATTCAAGAGAGGAGGGGTTTAGATGGGTCAATTAGTTGAATTCCTTCTCGAATGCATACAAACGACGAAGAACACGTCTATTTATAGCCCAAATAGGGCAAAACCGTCGGATCGGTGCGTTAAGCTCCATCAACGGTCCAGATTAAACGCCTCTTTAGTGAAACGGTATGAATAAGTCGTGGCCATCAGATCGCAGATGGACGCTCCAGATCAATCCTCACGATATGCATTATAAAATGCATGAAACGGCGCCCGTTGGATCGCGATCTAACGCTCCAGATGCATTTGATCGCGTGAAATCGTGGCCATTATAACTTGATTTAAATCGCACGTGTCTTTGATCGCGATCGGTGGGCCACGCACCACGTGATTGACGCGTGTGATGCCGCCACGTCGCAGAAGATTTGACCGTTATAACTCCTCTTAAATGATACGTGTGTGATTGATCGATCGGTGGTCCGCGTCCACTTGATCGGCGTGTGAGATTCTGCGCTCCGCCCGATCCAACGCACCTCAAGCGACCACGTCACTTGCATTTTAACACTGTGTGGGACTTTAGTACCACACGAAAAAAGTTAGTGAGATCCGTCGGGTTTATAATGCCCCGACGGATTAAGAGGCTTGAATACCTTTCCGGTCTACGGAAAAGCTGAAAACCTCTATTATATATGATATATAAATAAACTATATAAATATATATGCCGCGTGGGCCCGCGTGGCGCTGCCACCTGGCCCTGAGTGCCATGTCGCATCCACGTGGCCCCCGCGCGAAAATATAAACGCTTTTTTTATTATTTTTTATTATTTTAAATATTTTAAATCGAAAATAAAATTCATAAAAATTCGGAAAAATTCAGAAAAATCCATAAAAATTGTAAAAATCATATCTTTTAAAATACAACTCCAAATTAATCCAAATTTCTTTCATTTGATCTGAAATTTAATTATCTATCATTCTAAAAGGTCAAATTATTTAAATAACAAGCGATTTATTTCTTATTTCAAAAATACATTCATTTCTTTAAGATTTTAACTTTAGAAAATTAAATGAATGTTTATAAAAATGATTTCTCTTATTATTTAACTTTAAAAAACACTTATAATCTCAATTAAATACGGGTTATTAAATCTTTAATCTTTAATTACTCATAATTAACCCTAAATTAACGCATTTTGAGATTATAACATAAAATTGCATGGAATGATAGAAATGCACTCAAAGTATGATAACATGCACATAAATATAATGTTTTATGCCTTAATTTGCATTAATAATCATGTTTTATCATGTTAAGATTGCATGTTATCAGCACGCGTCCCCTTTCTTTTACTTTGAAGTTATTTTACTTCTTTCAGTACTTCCCGCACTTGTTTCCACTGCCATCGGGACATAGACTAGGTTTGACGGTAGGTTGATACTAGCGGATTGAGACTGTGGTCCAACCCGTCTTGTTGATCATTGAGCTACCCTCGACGACTTGAGGCCCAACGTTCACATGAACGTGAGCCTGGAGGTTTCCCGAATTGACTCTACTCGGCACACCCCTGGAGTTTCGGCGAAGACGTGCGAGGCAGCCTGATTTGTATTCATTGAGTGAGCATCTTCATTATAGTAGACTGCACTAGGTCTTCCATCCTTAGATCCCCCTTTAGTCTTGTTGTTCGGTCAGATTTACCCGTTTGTCTGGCATCACTTAGGCTGACCTAGCTTGACTAGGATGGCCCAACCCCCCTTTCTCTAGCTCTTCTATCTCTCTCTATCTAGTCTCCACTCTCTGATTTCTCTTACTAGGATCTAAGGCTTGACAAGCCTTCCAAATTTTGATCAAAACATAGAATATAATGACATTATAATTTCATGAATTAATATGATACCAAATTTATGAGCATTTTATCTTTGAATTTTCACACAATTTATATTATTATTACTAATAAATCATGTGTTATTAATTAGTGTCGTGGTGAATCGCACCACGACACAAATGCAACACCTACGAGCACCAACTTGCATGACCACACATATGCCACCCATGCATCGCATGACTGTGTTGCTTAGTTCTACCACATGGCATGATTGTTAGGCCCAAGCAGCTTGCTTGGCACCACATAAATGGGAGGTAGATAGAGTATAATGTTCATATGCATAACACGTCCATAGATATGCATAATGGATTCCACTTTTATATTAAAAACATGAAATTTTTCATTGCAAAAATAAATTGCAAGAAAAGTGGTAGCATCGTATACTCTCTAATTGGTGATGCCAATCAGAGCCATCTGATCATCTAGATTAATTTCACACGATCGTGATAAAGGTGAGCATCGTTTGAGCCATCCAATAAAGTGAACCAAGTCCATGAGATTATAATAAAGGGAAGTGCCGCTACCACTGCCCTATATTAAGACCAATCAGAAAACGACACATGGTGCTCTATAAAGTGCCTCATCACAATCTAACATCCAAATGATTAGTAGCATTTGTCTTCTTCTTTAGAAAACTCCAATGACAAGTTGGCGCTTAAAAAATCTTAGAGACTGCATATAGCCCCCAAAGAGAGTGCATCCCATTGTCCTCCAGCGCATGCTATTGCAATCCAACTACTGAAAATTTTGCATTTTTAAAATCATGATATAGAGCAAGTTTTGAGCTGAAATTTCATGAGTAAACTTATATGTTCATCTCATCAATCTACACCCTTTGATCATAATTTTTATTGTTTTTGATAGATAATTTTTTTTCTTTTTCAAGATAAAATTCTCCCATTAATGATTCGTGATTTTACGAAAATGAGCATAAAAATTCGTGATTTAAGGATATATGATTTTATGCTTGATGCCCTCAAACCTAAAAAGCCACAATATAATAACCCTATTTTCTTTATCCTCTCTTGTTTTTATAGCTCTCTTTTAACATTAAGCAACAAAAAAGAAAAGTAGAGGACCAAAACCCAATTTTAGCATTGTTTTGTGAGATGTTATTGTGGAAGCAAAGACCAAGCGAAGGATTACAATCGGAGAGTGTCTAGCATCACCCTACCTAGGATTCTCATCACAATGGGGTTTGTGAGAGCATTCGGATTGATTTCTTCCTTACGATCCCCTCTATAACTCATTTCCTTATTTCATTTTCATTTGATTTCATTGGCATCATAAAAATCTTTCAAATCTGAAGTGTCATCATTCATCACCATTCTCATCTCATTGCCCGAATCTATCATCTCTCAATCCTATTTCACTCCATTCTTATTCACTCACACCCTCAAAAAGATTATAAAACTCATATAAACTCACGCGCGCATATAGACTCATCCATGTCACATTCATCTTCTCATCTTTCACATTTGTCATCTCTCTCTCTCTCTCTTGGTACGCTCCCTAATAATTTGACCCTTAAATTACTATATTGAGGAAAATAAAAGAATTCTGGCATCAACAACCCTGCAAAATCGTGAGAAACGCCGACCAAATATTTCCTCTCTTTATTGATTTTGATTCCTTTAAATAATTAAGACTCTACCCGTCTTACCCGATCTGTCGGCGACGTCGGGAATTTTCTTCACCGAGACAGTGTTGCGCCCTTTTTAATGGTTCACCAAGCTCGTGTCATTTTTGGGTCTGCTCACAAGCTTCACCTTCATGCCTGCCAGATGGGAAACAAGGAAAATACGAGGCACCTGAGGATGCGATGAGGACTCGCCAACTCCCACTGCTGGATACGGGTGAAAATAAAGCTCCAAAAATCTGTACCAACTCCAAACAGGATGACCTACCTGACGATGGACGATTTCAAATCTCAGGGAGCGCGGGAGAACGTGGGAAGGGACGTTAATCCCGGAATCGAGTCAAATATCCCCGCAGATGTAGAACGGCAGACCCAATTCAAACCTGCCAAAAGAACCAGGCGTCGCAGTCCACCTCGTGGACTGTGGAGGAGTGATTTCCTACACTGCTACATGATTGAAGCTTTTGTTGGAGACCCCAGAACCGATCCACGTTGGGGTCTTTAAATTGGAGGAGAACCGAAGCATAACGGGGCCTTGGATTATGTTTGTAGCGCTTCCCTCCGGGAATTTTGAGCCACATGCAGTTGTTCTTGGTTTTAGCCATGAAGGCATCTTTTTTTCTTCTTGGAAGTGAAATCCCCCTTCCTTCACTTGCTACCTCGCCCTCCTCTTCTTCCTCACCTTTATTCCATCACGCCCTCCCCTAATTTCCATCATGCGTTCACCCCGCTCACTGGGGTTCTGCGTACCACCCGGGATTTTGGTGGGTACGACAGGGAACGGGTCCGGCGGCCTCCTTTAAGGAAAAGAAAGGGGATACGCCCCGTTTCCGGATTTCACTGTCATGAAAACAGGGCCCGTTCAGATCCAACGGCCGTCCGACGACTGCTCTCCCCTCCGTGCCGGCGATTCTTCTTTGCCGACAATTCCTGTCCCCTCTGAGGCGTCTCCTCTTCTTCAGTCCTTTGCCGGCGATCATTCTCTGTGGACGATTCGTCAGAGATTTTAGCGTTTCTTCTTCTATCGCGGTGAGTAATGATGAATGTAGGAGTTCCTTTTATTCTAGCGACACGAGAAACTCCCTCAATGCTCAAACCAATGCTACAGAATGTGATTGTATCCTTTTCTTCCTGGTTTGTAATTGTGCTTCAATACTTCTGTTTCATTCGCACATTTGAGCTATTTTTGTTTGTTTCGATTGAATTTGATCTGATTTTGGTTTGATACAATTTGCATTTTTTAATTGGATTCAATAGTTTTTTCTCTCTCTCGTTCTTATCTTTCCCTATCTCATCCTCTAGCCCAATCTTCTCTCTCAATTATTCTCACTTCCTCTCCTCTTCTATGTTCATATATCCGAATTTCCTCTTTTTTTTCCCTCTCAATCACTCACTCAATGTCTGTCTCTCTCTTACTCAATATGCTTCTAGTTATATATGTATACCTATCTTGTCTCAAATCTTCTAATTCCCTGTCCTGTCTGTCAGTCACTCCCTCTCAATATGCTTCTCTCTCTCTCTCCCTATTCTTATATTCTCTCGTGATTCCTCTCACTTCACATTCTCTCTCTATTCCTATCATTCTTCAATTATTTTTCTTCCTATCATTTTATCTGATTCTCTCTCCGACTCTCCCTGTGTTCTCTCCCTCTCTTTCTCCCTGTCCCCCTGTGTATTCCTATCTCTTGCGGTCAATGTCTCTCTGTATATGCTTTCCCTCTTAATTCTTCTTTCTCCCTCCCTCTCTGTATCCAAATATCTCTTTCTCCCTATATTCTCTTTGAGTTCTACTCATTCCCTCTCCTTTCTCTTTTTACTCTTCTCTCATTCTCTCGCTCTCTCTAATTCTCTACCTCTCCCTGTCTTTCTCTGCTCTCTCATTCTGTCCTTTCTCATCTCTTTCTGTCTCTCGCTCACAAACTCTGTCTGTCAATATACTTCTCTCTCTAAATTCTTCTCAATCCCTGTCCCTATCTTTTTCTCAGTATACCCCCATCTGTATGCTTCTCTTTCTAAATTGTTCTCGTTTCCTTCCTCCTCTCTGTTCATGTATATCTTTGTCTTTTCTCTATGCTTCTCTATTCATGCTTCTCTCTATTAATCTCTCTCATTATGAATATTTCATCTTCTAATTCCTCATGCCCTCCCTCTCCCGAGCTTTCTCCTCTCTTCTATCCCTTTCTGCCTCTCATGCCCAAAATCTCTCTCATTCTGCTCCCCTCTCCAATGTAATTATATTCTGTCTATTAATTCTTCTCTCCCCCTCTCACTCCCTCTAAATCCCTATCTCCTTCTCTCTCATCCCCATATTTTCTCTCCTCTTCCTCTCTATTTCTAGCTGTTTCTGTCACTCACTCGCGCACACTTCTCCGCAAGCTCCTCTCTAAATTATTCTCTCCCCCTCAATGCCTTCGTATTTCTCTTTCTCGCTTCCTTTTCTCTTTCTCCAAATCTGCTCTCCGAGTTGTTCTCACTCCATCTCCTGCTACCTATTCCTCTATTTCTATCTCTTTCACTGTTTATCTAAATGTATGTCTACATGATTCTCTCTTTCTCTTTAGAGCTACCTCGAATATTAATTATTCTGTCTACCCTCCCCTCCCCTTCTCTTCTCTAACTTTTCGAGAATATCTGAAAAAAGGAAGTTTCCTACAAACTTTTTGGTTGGTTGGTGCATTAATTCTTTTGAATCTGGTATGAACGGCTAATAAAATTTATTTCGGGCAATCGACACGAGGACACTGAATTATTTCTGATGAATCAAGTTTCTTGAATTATTTGTGTTTTTTCGTTGATAGAACAATTGGAATTTGGGATAGAACAATGTCCATTTTTGATTCTGATGCGATTTCAACAGATTATTTTTTTTGTAGAAGATTCATTTTCATAAGTCCTAAGGTCAGGTTTAAGTCTTAAAGTTAGGACGGGGCGGATCAGGGGGCCAGTCGTCGGTGTAGTTTTCGTAAATGACAAGGCCGGAACGGAGAACAGTTTCTCAGCACATCCCGTCATTCCTTCTCTCTGTCCCCTGTCTGTTGTCGAACACTTGAAATGACGGATTTAACCCTGAACCCCTGTCTCTGTCGCGAATTCTGCCGCAAAGGCCGGATCTCCGCTCCCTCTAAATGACCTCAACCTCATTGCATTCTCTCACTCCCCCCAAGTTAACTCGGATCCGCCGATTTCATCTCTCTCGCGGAAACGGCATGAAGACATAGGGAGATTTCCAGACTGGTGCACCCGCTCCCGTGTATCCCTTTTCCCCTGCCCAGTTTCGCGCGAGAAAATCTCCTCTTCCGTTCCATCGACTCCTGTCCATTCCCGACTTCTGGTATTACTCTCTGGAATTTTCTTGCGCGACTTGTGTTAATTCATGATCCCTTTGATTAATCGATTCGTCCTCTGTTTTTGCGTAATCCCCTTCCCCCAATCTCGGTCCTCACCCATAGCTCCACCTCTCCTGTCCGCTTTTTTTTCTCATTTCCTCGCAGTTCGTCTAAATCTGTAAAGCCGTCATTGTTCATTTTGTTAAACGATGCTGACTGCAGCTGGAAGCCTGTCGCTCGGCTACTCAGCTCAGTCAAAATGGCGTCTCTAAAGCTGGGATCGAAGTCAGATTCCTTCCAACTCCAGGGACAAGCATGGTAACTGATTTATTTTGGTCCAATCAACAATGAGGCTTTTCTTTCCGTGATTCATTTAAGAAATGCACAATTATGCTTTATTTTGATAACATCGATCTGCTGGAGGACTCTCCTTGGTTCTCTGTGCTCCAGTACCGTTGATCGTCTTAGATTTTCCGGCGTATAATGGGAGACTGACTGAGGGAGTTTTTTTTACCTCTCAGGGTTTATCCAAATGGGCTTCCTAGTGACATAATCGTCGAAGTGGAAGATATTTCTTTCCATCTCCACAAGGTGATTTTCTCTTAAGTGAAGTAACATAGTTGATCTCAGATCTTCTGCATTTCAACGTGATCTGATGGTTCAGTTTTTTGGATTTTAGTTTCCATTATTATCGAGGAGCGGATGGATTGAAAAGAAGATAGGGGAACTAACAACCGAACAAGGAGCAGTCTCTGCGGTACAACTCCATGACATCCCCGGCGGTTCGAAGGCCTTCGAGCTAGTTTCCAAATTCTGCTACGGCATTAAGATCGAACTTAACGCCTCCAACGTTGTGCTCTTAAGATGTGCCGCAGAGTACCTGAACATGACTGAGGACTACGGTGCTGGCAACCTCGTATTTCAGGCAGAAAATTTTCTCAACGAAGTATTCAGCAATTGGAAAGATACCATTACTGCCATTGAAACCTGCCAGCAAGTTCTTCCCCTGGCCGAAGAACTTAATATTGTAACCAGGTGCATCAACGCCCTGTCTTCGAAGGCTTGTGCCGATGCCACCGTTTTCGGTTGCCCTACCGTGCCCACAAAGAGAGCTGGCGGCACAGTGTTGTGGAATGGAATAGGCGCTGGAAAAAAGAGCTTTTGCTCGAATGATGATTGGTGGCATGAAGGTGCATCGTCTCTTAGTTTACCACTTTTCAAGAGGCTACTCTCAGCGCTTGAAGTGAAGGGGATGAAACCGGAGGGCATTGCCAGCTCGCTCATGCTTTACGCTAGACGTCATCTGCCAGGGTTGGCCAGACACTTGGGCCTCGTTGACTGGGTGACCAGCCGTGTAAAGCCCGGGGATATAGACGAGCGCACTCTCCTCGAGGAGATTGTGGGCTTGCTGCCCTCAAAGGAAGGGTGTGACTCCGGCCAAGTTTCTCCTCAGCCTGCTCCGCATTTGCATCATACTGCAGGCGAATAACTCGATAAGAGAGATCCTGGAGCAGAAGGTCGGAGAGCAGATGGACGAAGCAGCGCTGGAGGATCTTCTCATACCCAACACGGGCAGTCAAGCGGAAACCCTTTATGATGTCGACTGTGTTCAGAGGATGCTGGATCACTTTATGTTCGCGGAGCAGTCTATGCTCGCGACTTCTTCCGGTATTTCGGATGACGGGCAGCTGCTTTCGACCTCCTCTTCATTGACTCCGATGACGTCGGTTGCTAAACTTATGGACGGCTACCTCGCGGAAGTCGCTCCAGATGTCAACGTGAAGCTCCCCCTTGTTTCAGGCTCTGGGGGTGCCTTTCCGGATTACGCCAGACCCCTGGATGACGGGCTCTACCGCGCAATCGATATATATCTAAAGGTGCGAGTCACTTTTTGTGCGGTTTGATTTACAATGATAGGATCCTTTCTTTTCCTGTTTTTACTTCGAGGGGGATCGGAAGACAAGAACGGGCTCTCCAAAAATTCAATTGATGTTTTTCGCTTGCAGGCGCATCCGTGGCTGACTGATTCGGAGAGGGAGCAGCTCTGCAGGCTGATGAATTGCCAGAAACTATCGCTAGAGGCCTGCACGCATGCTGCCCAAAACGAGAGGCTGCCTCTGCGAGTGATCGTGCAGGTGCTCTTCTTTGAACAGCTACGCCTCCGTACGTCCATCGCCGGATGGTTCTTCGTGTCGGACAATCTGGAGAATTCTTGCACGTCCCACGACGGGAATCATCCGGGAGGCAGGAAGAAAAACGATGCGGAGCCCACTCAGACCGCGATCTCTGAGGAAATCAACGAGAAGGGTCAAATCGACATCTCCGGGGAGGTTGAGATGAAACTGAGGCTCTCGGAGCTCGAGAAAGAGTGCATGAACATAAAGCAGGAGATAGATAAGATGGGAAAAGCCAAGAACTTCTCGTGGAACTTATTTCCCAAGAAGTTGGGCGTCTAATCTGTTGCCGACGTCTCCACAAGGATGGTTTCTTTTACACATCAAGGATGAGACACCAACTGTGAGTATAAGAGAAAGATTTTCCGAGTCAGGCGGCACTGGTCTATCCACTCTACTCTGATTCCGGTGCCAGAGACCGATTTGATTTCAATGATCCCGGGCAAAACGAGTCTGATTTTTAATGTTTCCGTAGGATTTTCTTACAATTCAGCAATTATTTTTCAGGTAATAAAGACGAGTAAAATCTCGGATGTTTAGCTCTGACTCAGTGACGCACCCTGCAGCCCGCTGACGTCTTCAGCGCTGGTAATGCACATTCTAGTGGGAGGTTTTTATTTAGTAGAGGCCTCCCGTCGCATTCATTTTCCGTGTCAAAAGCCCAATTGGATCTCTTTCAATTTTCCTTTTTCAGACTGAAATAAATCAACATATACGTTTGATACGAGAAGATGAGCTTAGTCTCCATTTCATTAGTTTCTGCAACACGAGAAAGAGTGTGAGGGAGAGAGAGAGATGAATCTTTTTTGTTTCATTTGAATCAAGATGTGACGGGAATCAAGGACCAACTATCCAACTGATCGCTCCACCATAATACTTTCCCATGCCATTGTAAGAAGAAGTTCTTGATCATCTGACAAGCACAAACGGCTTGTAGCGTTCACCAGTATCCTCTACATCTACTGTAATGTCTTATGCTGCTGCAAATCCATGTGACGGTACAACATGTTTTCTTATACATATTATATGATAGGATCATCGATTCATGGTGTCTCGGTATTTTAAATATCTGATTCAATATATATCATTCTATATTTTTTTCAAAAAAATATATATCATTGTATACGATGTTCTGATCAAAATTTTGAAAGGTCTATCGACTTCGGATCTCGATAGTGGCGCCTACTTGTGTACACGCGTTGTGCATATTTAATTGATTACATGACAGATCATTAAGATGTAATTAGATATAAGGGCGGTGTAATGGGCGGACTTGATCGTTATAATTATTATTCCCTTTTTAGTCTGAAAAACTGTTGTTACTTTTTCTAATATGAGACCATTTTTTTTCTTTTACTGTGCAAGTGTCATGGCGGAACTATAAGCATTAAATGTGCATATTAAATCTAAGCCGGGATCTTCAATTACTTATGAGGGGTCGTGGTTGCATATCATTGGTCAATGGATTTAAAGTGTTTTCTCTCTCTTTTTTTTATATCATTTTGATCATTAGATCACAATTGGACAATTGATATGGCTCTTGATTATTCCTCTTCAACAAATGAGACATGTGACACGATCTTGTGCCTATCGACCATCAAAGAAAAAAATTGATAGTCCAAGATCCACATGCCCTTTGATTTTGGTCAACCACCTCTCACAAAGCTAGTATGCGCAAAATGCACGATCTAATGGTTGCAGAGCTTTTTGATGATTTTTTGGGATTTTTTTTAGTGCTCACATGGCAAGATTTGAGTTGTTGTAACCTTAAAAGCTCATATCAAAAAACTTAGAATTGAAACCACCAATTTAAGATTGTTTAAATTCTACAAAATGCTATAAAAATCTCTCTTCTTCATTATTTTTCCTTTTGGTTGAACTATTTAGGCTTCTTGATGAACTTGATTTTGTAGTAACTTATGTCATTATTGTGTAATGATTTCATACAATAATATTTGTGTTTTCCACTAATAATAGTGCTTACGTAAGGCTCAAGTCCACATGGAGCCTAGATATTGATATTAGATGCTGCTAATGGAATATGAGAGCATGGAATAAATGTGATATAAATTTTAGAGTGTATCCAATAGTGATATTGGGCTCCCAGCCCAATTAGGACACCTCCTCCTCTCTCTCTATATAAGGACTAAAAAACCCAATTAGATGGTGAATTTACTAATAGGGGGGGTGAGTTAGTTTCTTTTAATATTTATGTTTTCCTAATTCGTATATGAATTTGTTGATTATCTACTTAAATCCTCACATCACTCATACACCAGATTTTATTGTATTGGATAGGGTATCCAAACCCCCCGTGCCATACCAAAGAGGAAACAGTTCCTCTAGAGTCACTTGATGAACTCAATTACACAAATTTTTTGCCATTATTATATATTGATTTCATGTAATAAAATTTATATTTCCTTAACTAGTATAGTGTAAGCAAGGTTTGAATCCACAAGGAGCAGAGGTAATGAGATTTGACATTCAAATGAAAGGTGAGAGAGCATGAAAGAAGTGAGAGCTTGCAAAGAAGTTTGAGTGTAAATAGGGTGTCTAGAGATGAATATGAGTGATAATTTTTAGGTTTCTTTTTTAATTAAGAGAGAAATCAGAATTCAAATGGAAAATTAATGTAAAAAGAAATGAAATTGGGATGAGATGTTGGCAAAGTGAGAAGATTGTCCGGCGGTAGAGATGGATTGACGAATCCACACACAATAATAGGGATAGAGAGTTGCGAGTGTGGATGATGTCAAAGCCACTACGTTACAAGAAAATAAAAAAACAAAATTAAAAGGAAACTACAACTTTAATATTTATGGAGATGAGCACAAGCAAGAACTCAATCCGAATCGTCGCACAAACCCCGTCGCGATGCCCTTCCAAGGTCTAGTGATGCTTAATCTGCTCCAATCGCAATGCTAGCTTGATTTCTTCTCCACTACAAGATTGAGCATCAAGCAATGCTCTCCTTGCGCCTTGACCTCCTCTCCTCTTCCTTCTAGTAGCCTAATACTAAGAGAGAGCCAAAAAACAAGAGAGAAGAGAGAAACTAGAGCCTTACATAGAGAGGGTCTTTTAGGGTTCTAGGTGACTAAAGGTGGAGATCTTTGACTCTTATGATCAGGGTGTTGGGTTCTGATATCGATAACTTTTCGAAATTTTGATCAAAACATCGAATGCAGCGGAAAACATTGAATCATATATTCAAAATACCAAGCCACTAAGAACACATGATCATATCATCTAGTATGAGTGAGAAAACATACTTACATGGATTTTCTTGAAGGAGTTCTTGAAGTTATTCAAGTGTCTAGCCTCTAGCGGTATCCACACGGTTTCCGGATGGTTGGATCTCCCATTTAATTCTATTCACTAATAGAGAAAGAGAAGAAATGAGAGAATTCCCACAAGGCTTGCATGGACACCTTCAGTTGTGGTCGTTCTCCTCCTATTGATAGACATTTGGTAAGAGGTTTTTTTCATAAAAACCCTCATAATTATGTATATATCTACCAACATCTATAGACCTTATGTGTGTGACCCCTCTAGGTCCATATATCTCACTAGTTAATAACTCTATAGACCAAATAACACCTTATTGTTCAACCTTAATTAATTATCCACATCCACATATAGATTAATTAATCAAGGATTGATTTAACCCAATCAATAGGTTGAGTTGTTAGCCCGTTGGGTGCCAAGCTACACCACGTAAAGCCCGTTGGGTACCGTTGGGTGCCAAGCCCGTTGAGAAGTATATTTTTTTAATTTAAAAATATTTTAATATAGTTTAGTTAAGTTTGCCTAAAATAGAGAAAGTTGACCAACTTTGATTTACCTTGACTTTCTTAGTAAAGTGGTTGCCTCCAAAAGGATAGGATGATCTTTATAATTATTTAAAATATGGAATTGACCAACTTTGACCTTTCTTCACACCTTTGACCACCTTGACCCTTAATTACACCATTTGACTTTTGGGATTCAGAGTTGACTTGGCCCTTAAAATGATGAAGAAGTCATTTTATCCTCTCTTCTATTTCAATTTGTCTCTATGTATTTCCATATGATTTCCTGCGTCCTTGCATCCACAAAACTCTTTTAAATGTGTGAATTCTATCAGTTGACTTCAAAGAAAGTAAAATAGGGTTAGTCTCAAGATATACAAACCAAAAGAACGATGTATGACAAGGCATCTTCATCTTGATGTATAATCAAACACTAATTAAATGCAAAAATGAGTACATGAGTGGAATACCATGATAAATGTACAAATATCACAAAAATATGATGTGTATCATATTAGAAAGAATTATACGTTTGTTAGAGACGCGAAAGAGAGGAAAAGAAAATAGGGTTTGATGTGACCCTATCATGCACGAGATAGATACATATATAGGAGAGAGGAGAGAGAAGAGAGGAGAGAGAAAGGTAAGTGGGCCTCAGCCCAATAAGAGAGATAGAAGAAGTGGGCTTTAACACTCCCCCTCAAGCTGGAGCGTGGAGATCAAACATGCCCAGCTTGCATCCAATGGTCTCATATGCAGGGCCCGGTAGGGCCTTAGTAAAGATGTCTGCCAACTGATGTGCGGAAGCGACATGCGGGGTACAAATGGTACCATTGTCGACGTATCTTGTCGTATGAAGTGGCGATCGATCTCAATATGCTTCGTCCTCATATGGAACGTAGCATTACGCGATAAAGGTAGCAGCCATGTTATCGCAGTACATCTGCATAGGCCCATCTGGCGGGAAGCCAAGCTCGGTGAGAAGGGAGCGTAGCCACAACATTTCTGCCGTGGTATCCGCCATAGCTCGATACTCGGCTTCGGCACTCGAGCGGGACACAATAGACCGCTTACGAGAGCGCCATGTGACCGAGGTTGCCACCAACATAGGTGGCATAACCACCCATGTGACTTCCGATCCTCCTTGTCACCCAGCCGAACCCCGAGTCGAGTAGGCCTCAATGCGTAGGTGACCCTGTCGTCGATACAAGAGACCCTTCCCCGGAGCTCTCTTAAGGTACGCTAGAAGCCGATAGACACCCTCCAAATGGATAATGCGAGGAGCCTGCATAAACTGACTCAAGATACTCACCGCATAGGAGATGTCTGGGCGAGTCACGGTGAGGAAGATCAATTTCCCCACAAGTCGGCGATAGATGCCCCGCATCCTCAAGAAGTGCGGTCGCATTGTCCCACCAGTCCACATTACTGCTCCATAGGTGAGCAGGCCGGCTTGCACCCCGAGCGTCCCCTGTCTCCTCCGAGTAGATCCAGACACGTACTTCGCTGACAAATGGACATCCGCCCACGACGGTAAGCGATCTCAAGTCCAAGAAAGTACCCTGGGGGAGACGGATCTCGTGTGACAAAGTGCTTGAGCCGGATAAGCCTTGGTCGCATCCACCTCGGCGTCGTCACTACCGAGTGAGGATGATGTCATCCACATACACAGCCAGGATAACACATCCATGCGGGGTGCGTTTCCGCATGACGGTCGGATCGAGATACGATAGAGACGAAGCCATATGAGAAGAGCGAGCTGCGAGAACTTGTGGAACCACGCACGCGGGCTTTGCTTCAGCCCATAGATAGCCTTCTTGAGGAGACACACCTCGAGACGACTCCCCCGAGCAACGTACCCGGGCGGTTGCTCCATGAATACCTGCTCATCAAGGTCTCCGTAAAGAAAGGCATTGGACACATCCAGTTGATGAAGCGGCCAGGGACTGATCAGAGCAATAGAGAAGAGAACACGGATGGAGCTGAGGCGCGCCACAGGCGAGAATGTCTCATGATAGTCAAGACCATAGGCTTGAGAAAAGCCACGAGCCACGAGACGCGCCTTGTAACGAGCGATGGAGCCATCAGGATTGTACTTGAGGGAGTACACCCACTTGCAGGAGACGACATTGGCATCAAGAGGTCGTGGAACCAACGTCCAGGTCTCCCGCTGGATGAAGGCCGCATACTCCACATCCATCGCCGCTTTCCACGCCCGGTGCACACGCAACGCCTCAATATACGACTTGGGAATTGACTCGGTTAGAACGGCAAGAGCAAGGGACTGATAGGAAGGAGAAAGGCGGGCAGGAGAGACATGATGAGCGATAGGGTATTGCGTGCACTGGCGAGTGCCCTTGCGAAGGGCAATGGGAAGGTCAAGATCAGAGGCTGGAGGCGGTGGGGAAGGTGGTGGTGACAAGGGAGCCGGAACAGTGGAGAGCGGCGAGGAGGGAGATTCCGGCTCAGAAGATGGGTCAGACGGGAGGGAGGCCGAGGGTGGTGACACCTCAGGCAAGGGATCCGGTACAGGCATAGGGAGGTCAATGACAGTGGTAGCAGATACCGAATGAAGGAGTGCTGGGGAGGAGGAGTCCTCACTAGACGGAGTAGATGTAAAGTAAGGAACATCCTCATGAAAGGTCACATCTGCCGAAGTAATGTACTTTGTCGCCCGATCTGAAAAGTACACACGGTAGCCCTTCGAGTCCGAGAGTAGCCAACGAACACACCCTTCGGCGCGAGGAGCCAGCTTGGAGAGTCCAGGGAGTGTGATCTGGACAAAGGCGAGTGCAGCCGAACACTCGCGGTGGTAGAGAGAAGAGGTCAGCAGCCGGAGTCAATCGCTGAAGAGGAATAGCTCCTCCAAGTGCGGCAGATGGAAGGCGGTTCACCAGGTAGGTCGCAGTCAGAACAGCCTCACACCAGAGATACTGAGGTACCCGCATAGCTAGTAGCAGTGTGCGTACCATATCCAAGAGATGTCGATGCTTCCGCTCGGCCAACCCGTTCTGCGGCGAGGTGTATGGGCAGGTAGTCTGATGAACTATACCATGAGCCAGACAGAGTTCCTCAATCGCCTTTTGAGTGAACTCAAGGGCATTGTCTGTGCGGAGGATTTTGACCACGGTTTCGTACTGGGTGATAATCTCAAGGAGGAAGTGCTGAATGCGAGAGAGCACCTCCTTTCGACTCTTCAGGATATATGTCCAACTCGCCCGGGTGTAGTCATCGACGAACACCATGTAGTACTTGCCGCTGTAGGAGATGTGTGAGGAGCCGGACCCCAAACGTCACGAGTGAACCAAGTCAAACGAGGCGATGGGTAGGTGGACCAATGCGTGATGGGTACGATGATCGATGGTGTTTCCCTAGTTCACGAGGACTCACAATGAAACTCGGATAAGTGTAACCAAGGAAGAGTTTCTTTAAGTTTGACAAAACTAGGGTGCCCCAAGCGACAGAGTGCCACAAAAGAGAGTCATGAAGGGAACTAGAAGAAGCGAGATAGTGCAAAAAGGGCTTGAAGGCCCGTAGATGGAGAAGTCAGCCACTAGCTCGTAGATGCCTCGTCCGTTCTCACGGCCCGGTCAATCCTCCGGCCCGTGTCGAGATCTCGGGAATACGCGGTGGTGAGAAAAGAAAAACACCCCACAGTGAAGGGCTTTGGTGATCGCACCGATGGACAGCGAGATTAGCGGGGAATCCAGGGAATATACGGGGACGTGATGTAGAGGAAGGGAAGAGGTGGCACGAGGCGGCGAGCCAAGGGACAGGGACAAGAGCGACCATCAGCAATACGGACATCGGGAATGGAGGTTTCGGGCCGATAAGAAGTGAGGACAGAGGGAAAGCCGAGTCATATGGGAAGATGCCCCCGAGTCAATAACCCAAGAAGTCATATGAGGGGTTGAGATATACGGCGTACACGGAGACGATCCCCGTCCTCCCGCATATGACACCAAGCTGCTTGTCGATGCTGCAAGAGCGGGCTGATGGTGCCGCGGGCGGAACAAAGTGAGGATGCCCGTGATGCACGAATGTAGGCCAGCTGCGAGGGAGATAGCGCGAGGCTGACCGCTCCGGCAGCCGAGGGAATAGTGGTCGAGGATGAGCCCTCCACCTGAGACGTAGTCGAGGATGTCTTACCTCCAGAGGCGGCCAGGGCCCACGCAAGCTTCCCGAACTCCTTCCAGCACTTCTTTGACGGGTGAGTCGGCTTCCCGCAGTACTTGCAGGGTGGATAGGAGTTCCGGGTCTTCCCGGAAGATGTGCTCTTCCCAGATGCTCTGGGAGCCCCGCCTGATGCGATGAGTGCTGAAGTCTCGACAGGCTGCGAAGAATGGGAGGTGGGAAGGCTGTCCTGCACTCGAAGTGCAGCTGCAAAAATCTCCTCAGTGGGTAATACCCGGGATCCCCCAAGCACCTGTCCTCGGATCATGTCGGCCAACTCAGGACGTAACCCGCTAAGAAACGCTCCGGCTCGGAGCTCATCGCGGTACCGTCGAAGTATATCAAGATCCAAGACAAGTGGCTGATAGAGCTCGAGGTTAGTAAAGATGGCATCAACCGACCCATAGTAGCTCTGGAGAGTCCTAGTGCCCTGGCGACATGCAAATAACTCCTCATAAAAGGCTGACTGTCCAGTGACGTTGCTCTTGTTGGCGTACATCGTCTACAACTTGAGCCACGGGGGCACGGGCGGGGACGAGTCATGCTCGAGCGGCTCCATGATCTGTGTCGCTACACTAGAGATAAGCCAAGAACATACCGCTGACTCGAGTCGGCTCCACTCCAAATACTCAGGGTCCGATTCCTTCGGCGATGGATCGATCGGATGATGCCGAAGGCCATGGGCGTTGAGGAACTCCACGAGCGCCCCTCCAGGGGCCCATAGTTAGACCCGTCAAACACGTATGCCGGCTTGGCCAGGGCACTCACGATAGAGTGCTTTCCGGATTGCCGGGTCAACCCCGTTGGCTGAGAGGTCGGAATGACCTCAGAGAATGACGACTCGGTGGTAGGCTCGGCCATGTGGAGAGCAGCGCTAGGGAGATGAATGAGCCGCTATGGGATATGTGGAGAGCAGTGGTGGCACTTGACGGCAAGACGGCGACCGGGCAGGGCGACGGCGGTAGGGTGTGATAGGTAAGTGAAGGCTGTAATCGGCCGGATAGCAAGCCAGATAGCAAGGGGGCTGATGGCGGCTTGACGCAGGGAGGCAGGGCGACGACGAGGAGGCAGTTGAAGGCAATGCGGATGAAGGCAATGCGACTGAAGGCAATGAGGCTGAAGGCAACGTCGGCGGCTGAAGGCACTGCGGCTGATGGCGCGAAGGAGCGAGGCGGCCGACGAGGATGTAGGCAGCTGCACGAGCTGTCCAGGCGCGACAGGCGTGCTGACGGCTGAGGCGCGAGGTAGGGTGACCAGCGTGCGTGACTCGCTAGGGCGAGCGGACCACGACGGTTGGGCACAAAGCAGCGCAGGCTCTCAGGGCGCGAGTAGAGCGGTGGCGCACGACGGCAGATGGGCAGGGCGACGCAGACCACGACAGAGACCGCGACTGCGGGACGCAAGCCGCACGACGGCTGGGCGCAAGCAGCACGGCGGCTAGATGCAGGGAGGCAGGGCGACGACGAGGAGGCAGGGCGACGACGGCTGACGGTGGCGTCGTCGCAGGACAGGACGGCGGCGCCTTAGGGGAAACCCTAAAATATTTTTTTTTTCCTCTAGCGGCGCTCTGATACCATGTTAGAGACGCGAAAGAGAGGAAAAGAAAATAGGGTTTGATGTGACCCTATCATGCACGAGATAGATACATATATAGGAGAGAGGAGAGAGAAGAGAGGAGAGAGAAAGGTAAGTGGGCCTCAGCCCAATAAGAGAGAGAGAAGAAGTGGGCTTTAACAACGTTAAAATGTTTTTATGATTATGAAAATGAATGCATCAATTACACGTTATCATCACTCCTCGCCTTCCCAATTACACGTTCCCAATTCTGCTTTTAAACAGGAGGAAGATGGTTGGGCCGTTGACTGGGCCCGGGCTGCTGGGCCTCACTCGTTTGACTGCCGGATCAAGTTCTAAGTTCCCAGCATTCGCGCAACTACGACGTCGCGTATCCTCTCTTTCCCGCCCTCCGATCAAACCTCTGCAAATTCGCCCTCGCCCTCCCTCCACCACCGTCCCGCGGTCGAAGAACCAACCCACAGACCGTCTTCCGAAGCTAATCTATCTCTCCTTTTCTCTCGCCAATTCCTCCGCCACTCTCTCGCCGGCACGCTTTCCAAGGTTTGCGGCGGCGCCTCGGTTCGCGCTTCGACTTCCCTTTCCGTAGGGCTCGCGTTACACTCGCGCCATGGGAAATCAGAAGGTGACGGCCGAGCAGATCTCCGTCGTCCGGTCGGTCGTCGGCTCGGGCTTTTCCGAAATGGACATCATACGCGCCCTCCACCTGGCCAACAACGATCCTACGGCCGCCATCAACATCATATTCGACGCCCCCGCGCAATTCCAGCCTACAGCATCATATTCGAATAGCGCTTCTACTCCCGAAGAGGCGCCACTGCTCTCAACCGACCGCGTCGAAGAGGCACCTCCGCGGGATTCCATGGCCAAGCGCAAGAGACCTGAAGTCGACGGCGATGGCAAGAACGACGACTGGTGGCTCGTCGGCGGATGCGAGATCACCGGTTTGTCGACGTGTAAGGGTCGGAGGCTGAAGGTCGGCGACTCGGTCACCTTCTCTTTTCCGTCCCCGAAAGCCGAGGGCTCCCCGTCAACCCCCAAGTTTCCGTATCGACCGCGACTTTTATCATCGTGTTCGGAGATCGTCAGATTCTCGACGCACCAGTCCGGAGAGGTCAGTCCCACCTTCTTTATCTTTTTCTTGGATTCCTTAGTTTTTTCGTACTATTTTTGCCAACTTGATCATTGTCCTTTGTTCTTTTTTCTGGTGGCGGGCTAGATCGGACGCATTCCGAATGAATGGGCGCGCTGCCTAGTTCCGCTCGTGAGAACGAACAAGGTCCGGATCGAAGCTTGGTGCAAATATACTCCTGATGTGCTCAACATTATGGACTCCGTTATGCTGTCTGCAAGGTACGTAAAAACAGAAACTGCGTGTATCATCTCGTTCTGTATCGAACTATTTATATTTTGGTGGCAGCATACTATTTGATTGGTTCTTAGGCTTGCATCCACTTCTTTATGATAAAATAAACTGAAAGTAACATACCCAAGTCAACCTCTTCTCGTCTTCGAGGTTACTCAAGGACCATAGCCTCCCTATTTATAGAATATCTGATAAACTTAACCCCGTTAATTCTTAATAAGTCAGTCCTGTAGTGACTAATTAGAATTCGGCCTCTACACACTTAAATTAACCCCACTTATAAATGAAATGTCTTAATCCCTTCAATTCAACTGAAGTGAATCACATAAGAGGGGTTAAATCATGGCATATAATCTACAATGCTGCATATTAATGTATATGTAAGAAATTAAGGCTCACCAAAGTTATCTTGTTTCTCACTGAAAGATGTTCTCCCACAGCATTTATGTCAACATTTCTCTATTTGGCAATCACCACAAGACTTCGCTCAAGTCTTCACTTTCTTCTGCCGAGGGATCTACAGTTCATCCCCTCCCGAGTCTCTTCAAGTTAATCGGTCTGGAACCTTTCAAGAAGGTCAGCTCTCAATTGATGTGGCATCAGCAATGAGAGGCGCTTCTCTGTAACTATAAATATCTTGTTGTTTGGTCAGGCGGAATATACTCCAGAGGATCTTATGTTGAGAAAACAGACTCTAGAATGTCAGGTAAATATTAATATGTCAACTTTGGTGGGGGGGGGGGCACTGTTTCGGGGTGCCCTTCTCCCTTTTCTTCAAAAAAAAAAATGTCAACTTTGGTGTGTTTAATCAATTAGTTGACTTTGCTCTCTGGCAGGAAGTGTCTCAAGTTCATGCTTCCATATCGACGCCAGAGAATGCCTGGAAATCAATTGACAGCGGAGGCCAGGACGAAAAAGAGTCGGCAGTAATTTTAGACTCTGACAAGGACAGTATAGTTGGCATGGCTGACAAGTCAGATTTGGAGGTACTTTTATTGGTTAGATCAATTGATATTTTTCAAATTCGTTTGATAATTTTATGACTGGGTAACTGGTTATCTGATTATAGGAAATGGATCCACCAGATACAATGCAGTGTGAGCTACGTGCTTATCAAAAGCAGGCTCTTCATTGGATGTTTCATCTGGAGAAAGGAAGCTCTCTTGATGAGGCAGCAACCACCCTCCATCCTTGTTGGAGTGCTTTTCACCTTGCAGATGAGTATGTTTTGATGTTTTGGTCCTTTTTTTTATTGAACTCTCTATAGACTTTTTCAGTTATGCTGTTTATATTTCAGACGAAAGCTTACTCTATATCTTAATCTATTTTCGGGCGAAGCAACAACCAAGTTTCCTAGTGCACTTCAAATGTCACGCGGAGGAGTAAGTGGCCGAATACCCGAATTTGCATCCTTTTTTCATGTTTGTTTTTCCTTTTGGCATGATATTTATTATGTTTTGCATTTGAAGATTCTGGCAGATGCAATGGGGCTTGGAAAAACTATTATGACCATATCCCTGATGCTGAAATGTTCAGGGAAAGGGGGTTCATATGCTTCCTCTGCCAGCCAGGCATCAATTGTTACAGATGATATTGGCACATTTGACCAATCTCCGAATAGTGAGAAGAAAATGAGGGGCTTCTCGAGTCTCGCCAAGATGATGAAATCTAAGCAGACATTAATTGGTGGGGGCAATTTGATTGTTTGTCCTATGACTTTGCTAGGCCAGTGGAAGGTATGATATTTATTTTCTTCAAAATTTTAAGTATACTGGCATCTTCTTTTTTGCATTTGTTCTGGATTCTTCAGTAGTGAGTTAGCTTGGTTTCTGCAAGCCATGTTTTTTTTCCATTACATCTTGCAGGGTGAGATTGAAGCCCATACTCGGCCAGGTTCTCTTAGTGTTTTTGTTCATTATGGACAAAGTAGACCAAAGGAGGCAAAGCTTCTAGCACAATACGATGTCGTTCTAACAACTTATGGCACTTTATCATCAGAATTTTCTGACGAGGTTGTCTTGATGTTGATGGCAACAACTTTCTTGCTCATTTTTTTTTGCAAATTTGTTTTATTGATCTAGGTTCCGTAATTTTGTTGTGGTTTTTAGAATAACATGGAGAAAGGTGGGCTGTATTCTGTACGTTGGTTCAGGGTTATTCTTGATGAAGCACATACCATAAAATCATCAAAGAGCCAGGTATCTCTGGCTGCATCTGCAGTGGTAGCCGACAACCGCTGGTGTCTTACTGGGACCCCAATTCAGGTAGCATCCTCTAATCTTCAGTAAGTTGTTTTTTCTCATTATTCTCATTGTCTCCTCTCTCTAGTTTTTGCTTTGTAGATTGTCATCCTTCTGAGAAAATTCTCTTCACTTTTGTTTGCCTTTTGTTTTGGCAGAACAATCTTGAGGACATTTTTAGCCTCCTGCGATTCTTGAAAGTAGAACCATGGGGCATCTGGGTCCTGTAAGTCTGTTACTTGTGGTTATTCAACTGATTCATTTTAGTGCAACGGTCTTTCTTTCCCGTAACGAGTTATTATGGTTATACACATATCGTTGATGTCAGTACCACAGTTATTTTGATGCTAGCCTGTTAGAAAGCTAGTTGGCGTTCATTTTGCTGTGCATAGAAAGTTCCAGAATTCTTTTAATAATATACTATTTTTTGTTCTATTCTTAAATGAGTAATTGTGTGGTATTTGAGTTCGGTGTCTTTATGTTGACAGTTGTTTTCCCCTTCCTCTTGTATAAAGGTGGTATAAACTGATTCAGAAACCTTACGAAGAAGGAGATCATCGTGGGCTGAAACTAGTTCAATCTATCTTAAAGCCTATAATGCTAAGAAGGACAAAGCTCACTACAGATTCACAAGGAAGGTAATTAAACTATGATTCTGTGATGACCAATTATGCCCACGGAGCATGAAGGATATGATTACAAACTCCATACTTAGGAAAGCTATTGCATTCATCACGTTTCACAGAACTCACATTAGGTTTTAAAGGGGACCGTTTTCTCCTTAATGCAGGCCAATCCTTGTTCTACCACCTGCAAATATGGAAGTCGTTTATTGTGAATTCACCGAAGCTGAAAGGGACTTCTATGATGCACTTTTCAAAAAGTCCAAGGTATCAAAAATACTCTTTTTAGGTAAAAGTTAATCTCATGTCTTAGACCCTTGTATGAAAAATATCTTATTTCAGGTGAAGTTTGACCAGTATGTCGAGCAAGGACGTGTTCTTCATAACTATGCGTCCATTCTGGAACTGCTTTTACGCCTTAGGCAGTGTTGTGATCATCCGTTTCTTGTGATGAGGTGCTCTTTCTCCAACCATTTGGCTACATTCTGTTTACTTTAACTTTTCGTGTTTCTTCTTTTACAGCATCAATTAATCTGTTGAAAAACTTGGGTATTGAATATTGCAGATGACTTTAAAGAGTTTTGACTGCAATTGGCTACAAGATATAGATTGGTTAGAGATTTTTCCATTTTCCTTGGAAATTTCTAGATTATCTATTGCTTATATTAGATAGAAAGACAGAAGCTTATTTTGCATTCATTGAGACTTGAATGTTTGAGAAGCTTTTATCATATGCATCTATGTGCTGAGCGAGTAGTTGGGTAGAGGCAAAGACCCAAGAGATATGGATCAAATATAGGTATTATTTGGGTTTGGTGTGTCAGCCAACCTGGACGATTTAATTTTCTTGACCCATTGTCCCACTTGACCTGACAGATGGTATGGGTCTCTTGGCTAGGTCGACCAAGTCTTCCATGGTCAGCTAAGCTCGACCTGATCCCCAGCCCTATCACAACTCTACATCAAGAAAGAGCTTAGAGGAAGAGTTTAATCCCCCACCAATTGGGGTCATGGAGGAAGAGTACAGTCCACCTTTGCTAGGTAAATTCACCTCAGCAACAAAGAGGAGAATGTGAAGTGTCATGGACAGCATAAAGCATCTGCAGCCTGATAGAGGTTACTACCATCGACAAACATCTTCCAACATTAATGGATTTCATTAGGGTTGAAAAGGAGACAAGCCATTCTCTGCCACTGACCTCTTTAGAAGGCGAGGGAGCATTAGATGGAAGATTTTCTTGATGGCAACCTAAAAGTGTAAATATTCACTTCTTAGTGTTAGTGGGAGTGTCAAAGGGGGACTTAATATTTTGCAACTATTGGAGGACTTCACATTGCTCTGCCAACTGTTTTCTCTCTCATCTCTCTGCAGATCAATTTCAACAATGTGCATACAGATTTTTGAGAAACTTATTAAGAAAAAAAGTGGTCAGGGATCTTATTTAAGCGTTGTGGAGACATTAATCCAGAAATCTACACAGATTCTGTTTTTATGCAGTCTCAGTCGTGGACTGTAGATCTGCAATCAGGCATTTTTCTTTTCTGAACAAAAAATTAATCCCTCGGAAAAGTAAGACAGCCTGTGATGTCTCTCTCAACTGCAGAGGCTGAATTCAGAGTCTTGATTGAAGAAATGGGTGAAGACATATAGATTTAGGGGTTTCTTAAAGAATCGGGGATATTAATCAAAGCTTATATCAACTTATTGTGATAAAAAAAATGGACATAGCTAGAACCAGGCTCAACATAGCAGAACCAAATAAATCAAAGTCCATTGGAATTTCATCAAAAATTGCACTTTTATAACGTCCTATGTTTCCTCATCAAATAAGGAAGCAGATATCTTTACCAGAAGACTACCAGGACTAGTCATTCAGGTGGTTCATCTCTAAGTTGACCTTAGAGAAGCATTTACTTCGGACAGAATTTGCACTAATTATGCCACAGTTGAACATTTCTGTCTAATCGCTACATAAGCACAATACAGAGCTTGAGTTCATTTGCTTTTGGTTTATATTCAAAGACCAGCTTGGTTGAGAGGTTTTGATAAGAACCCATTTGGTTTTTATTTCTTTGCTATAGCTCTTCTTGTGTTGTTTAACATTTACCCCTCATTGTGAAGTAATGAACTCGGATTGTTCATTGTCTTCATTCCCTGGAGCTGCTCTTCCTTGGGTTCTGAAGAACACACTGAAGGAGGAGAACAAGAAGTCTCTTATCCCAAAGCCTCCCGCCTCCTTCTATGATGAACTCCCAGCTGACAGAGACAGTGTGTCTGATCAGGGCCCCCAAGGAGTGGCCAGGCCTCATGTTTCACAAGTTTAGATTTGGGTCTGGATTGAGAGCACTGGTTTTAATTTCAGATGCAGAGAGGTTTCTCAAACATTTCACATTGACTTGGTGGGCAGACTATAAATGACAAACTATCTCAAAATTCTTTAGTATTCTTATTCACTCTTTTATGTATTACAGAATGGAACTGTTATTTTATCACGCCTAACTTCATATCAGAAATCTTCTAATTATTAATGAGGCTCAAGATGTTTACGATCACTCTGATGTAGCCATCAGAAAGTCGATTTTGATATGATAAGACTCTTGAACTTTAGTTTTTGATTGTCATGAATATGAGAATTTTTGTCTTGTACTGATGTTGAATCTCGAAGAAGGTTCATCATTATCAGGTTTATGTGGGTATGGAGTCAAGGGGATGGTTTCATTGTAGACTCAGTACTAGGTCAGCTGGTTCAACACACAGTAGCATAAACTTCACCGCTAAAAGTTGATTGTGCTTGGGTAAGAGGCGAAAATCAGGGTTGAACAAGTCATTAACCATTTTACTGCCATTTATGTCTTGAGAAATATCTTAAAATGTTTATTAATATTTTCTATATTGAAATCGGATGTTGCTATATCTCTACCTTGCAGTGATCATATTTGATGGTCTTAGTGTCATTTATTTACTTTTTGGATGTCATTTAGAACATCAGAGTAATTAGTATTGTTGAAAAAAACATTACTGAGTAATTATCTGCCTTTTTTAGCCGTAGCGACACTCAGGAATTCTCAGATCTAAATAAACTTGCGAGACGCTTCCTCAGCGGCAGCCGGGGTAATTCTTCATGTGTAGAACATAAGGAGATGCCTTCTAGTGCTTATGTTGAGGAGCTTGTGGATGAGCTGCGTAAAGGGGAGAAAGGGGAGTGCCCAATTTGTCTTGAAGCTTTTGAAGACGCTGTTTTGACACCCTGCGCACATTGCTTGTGCCGAGAGTGCCTCCTTGCCAGCTGGCACAGTGTCACCACCGGCCCTTGCCCAATTTGTAGGTACTTGACTTCTTCTCAATGTCTCTACTTTTGATTTTCCAATGTTGTAACTCTCACCTCGGTGCAGGAGAACAATATCCAAGACTGATCTGATTACTGTCCCAACTGCTAGCCGATTTCGAGTTGATATAGAGAATAATTGGGTGGAATCATCAAAGGTGTCCAAGCTTCTCAAGGAGCTGGAACTTATCTCCACTTCAGGCTTGAAGAGCATTGTCTTTAGCCAGTGGACTGCATTTCTGGATCTTCTACAGGTTCCCCTATCTAGGTAAAATTACACTCTTTGAAACTGAAGTGTTACTATTTCTTGATCCATTCACATGACGTCATGATACTGTCCACATATGGTGACTTTTTTGCCTTGGTGCATGTCTATCATTCGATCAGACTGGTGTCTTGCTTTGTTGCTAATGTTTGGTAATTTATATAGGAAAAGTATTTCCTTTGTGAGATTGGACGGAACTCTAAACCAACAACAGCGGGAGAAGGTTATAAGTCGATTTTCTGAAGAAAAGTCATTATCGGTACGATTTTGCCTCTTTGATTCCAAACTGCATTGCATGATAAATGTCTTGGCAAGCTCAGGCTCCTAAACCTGCAGGTGCTACTCATGTCTTTAAAGGCTGGGGGTGTCGGAGTTAATCTTACAGCTGCATCTCATGCTTTTCTCATGGTTTGTGAATGATAAATTATTTCCTCTCATCTACACATTCACTTTAATTAGACGATGGTTCTGACCATTTTTGGTCATGATATTTTTGGATCCTGTTTGTAACAGGATCCATGGTGGAATCCTGCGGTGGAGGAGCAAGCCGTGATGCGCATCCATCGAATTGGTCAGACTCGAACCGTATCAATCAAAAGATTCATTGTCAAGGTACTCCTGTCATTGAA
The DNA here is from genome assembly GCA_024174645.1 of Lemna minuta. NCBI lineage: Eukaryota > Viridiplantae > Streptophyta > Magnoliopsida > Alismatales > Araceae > Lemna > Lemna minuta. Next base: position 12,228,671 of record CM044117.1, on the reverse strand, counting down.
CAACCCATGAATTATTTTATTCTCAAACTCTGCATTGCTGTCCTGAAACTTGTCAAGACATTTGCCCTGACATGTCTATGAGTTCATCATAGGACTCTTAGAGAAAATAAATTTTTTAGTCGAATGACAATGTCTAACACTAGGAATTTCTTCCAACATGTTTAGACTGACAAGGGAGTAATTGTACTCTCTACGTAGGGCACAGTGGAGGAGCGAATGGAAGCAGTGCAGGCCCGAAAGCAGATGATGATATCTGGTGCCTTGACGGATCAGGAGGTCCGTACTGCCAGGATAGAGGAACTTAAGATGCTCTTCAAATGAAGGTAGCCTGAGATTCCTTTCCCAGTCTTCTTTATGCAAGCATGTACACCAGGGAAGAGAGGGAATTGTGGCATCTTTTTGGAGCAGGTGAGGGCCAGAGGATGATGATCAAAACTAGTTAAGGAAAGTAGATGACCACCTAAGTGCACAAGTGATGGATAACTTTATGCTGGGATGCACTGGGGAATGTATGAGCTTTTTTATTTCTGATCTCTTGTCAGCTCGCATTATCGCTGAGTGTCAAGTAGCATTTGTTTTGCACTGCTATTGCTGCAAGATTCTGAGGGAAAATGTGAAAGCAGTTTCTCTTACACTGCTGTTGCTCACATGGGTCTAAGTGTGCGACCATGACTTTCATGCATTGCCTTCTAGGTTGATGCCATTGTGTCCTTCTAAGCTCGACCAGCCTGCTTGATATGCACAAGTTGAACATATTTGAACAATATGTCCTCACCCATCAACACACTGATGATTATTCGTGTAATCTATTTCCAGTGCACCCTCTACGTATGTGGACGTTACTTTGGTGGATTCTGGTTAGACGACCTCATTTGGGTTGTCACACTTCCCATTGAGGTATTGTATTCATCTCACACTTCTGCTACACGTCATATGCTTTTGCTTCATCATGTGCTTGCATGTAGTTAACATACTCCATGAATATGAACCATTATTCTGCCTTCTTCTGTATGTGAATATCACTGTGTGCAACTTGAGAATCACTACTTCTTTGCATGATGTTGATCCCTTTCTATATGCCCCATGTTATGCCCTGATAATTTTTTGTAAGCTTTGGTGAACCCTTTTACGAAAACGCGTGTGCATTTTGCGATTATCTTGATGCTAAGTTTACATATGACTTTCGCCTCCCACTTTTCTATAAACTAGTGTAGAACTCCACATAGTTTGTGCGATTACTCTAGACTGGATCGTGTAGTTATGTAGCATCTGACTTGTTGTCACAAAAGAGATGAACTGGTCCCATTAACTTATAGTTTTAGTTCTCATACATTTCCTTTAATCTTCAAGGTTGCGTTTGTTTTGCGGGATATAGTTCTCAATCATATCGCTACCACTTTTTATTTCCTGTTTCTCCAGGTAATTTAATTTTCTATTAAAAAGGAGCAGTACCTGTGGTTGACGATGGAATTCACCAATTTGAACTAGCATAAGCATTAGTGAATTTTAAAAGACAAATCTTTCAGCCCTTTTAAACATGACCCCATCCATTCACCAATATGATGACTTCTCATGAAACGTTCAGGAAAGAGCATAAATTGGCTAAGGATGATATAATCAGATTGATTATGAAATAGATGAATCTATTTCCATGTAAACTCTGGTAAATGCTCCTTGATCTGCTGGCTCCACATTGCCCTGAACTTTTCAATACGTGATTTGGATCTACGGGTTTGTTAGATAGCAAATAATTTATAACTTGCCCCAGTGATTAATTATGGCACTTGTGTTCATTCTTTCGAGATATTTGAGTTTCTGACAAATACACAGCTCAATAGAACTTTTATGCAGAAAACACACAGCAAAAACTTGGGAAAAGGAGAGGGCACACTGTTTATTGCGTGTGTTGCAGTAAAAGTGATCGAGTGGCAGAAGTCCTTTTTGTTTTGAACAAAGCTTGGCTGGCAGAAGTCATGATATTCATATGCCAACCTGGTTGGCCCACCTCTCAAATGAACATGAGATTAGGGGCCCGCGCTTGTGCTTCAACGCTTCGGGCCCATTTCTTTTATGGGCCTCCTCAATCTATTCGCCAGATTTTGAAGCTTCCAGGTTCGAAGATTTCATCTCCCAATTTTCATATTCTTGATAGAGGAGATGATCCTAGACAGATGTGCGTATGAGAGAGAGAGAGTCATGAATTCCAGAACTTCCTGCATAATAATGATTTTTTTGCGATTTCTAGAGCTCTGGATGAAAACATTGGGACGCAATTGTGTTCAATGAAAGGTCTTCGATGGTTGATATTCATATATTTCAATTGATTCAAGTCTACAATCATTGCACATCACATAAAAGTAATTTGAAACGTTTATATTTCATGCATTTATGAGGCTTCCTATTTAGGAGATATACAGAAGTATCCACTTGACTACGAGTTCGATTAATAAAGGGATACTGATATGCATTTTGTTCATAAGAGATGTAATCTTTGATCAATTTCTCGTGTTGGATATTTGAATCCCTTTGCAATTTTTGAATGCAGAATAAAAGAATGTTCATACGGAATATACGGGGAAACTTAGATCTTGCCATTCTCTCATGTAAAGCTTTACAATATCTTTCAGATCTGCAATTCCCTTTCAATATCTTGAAAGATTGAATAAATTAAACCAGAATAAATGCAAACCATGAAACACATTCATCATCTTCATTTACTTGAATATCACCATATAAAACCTGTGCTCCTCATTACCATCAACATGATCGCAAAGAATAGCTGATCCTGATCTTTATCATCATCACCGTAAGTTCTTCATCACCTTCATCCTCTATTAGGCTAGAAGATATTCATTTTGAGTATCACTAGATATCTTCAAGACCTTTGAAAAGGTTTCCAAACTGTATCATCAAGATCTTCATCATCTTTAGGATTTGCTTGGGCGTCGTCTGTCTCTCATCTGGAATCTAGGCCTTTGATATTCGTCATCCAGATGTCTTGATTAAGTCTCTGGATGCCAGATGTAAGATAGATAATGGATGACTGTATCAGATGACAGTAGCACTGCGACATGGACAGATGATGTGGATGATTTTATAGGACAATGGATGATGTTGGATATCGGCGTGGATATTGGATGCGGATATTGAATATCCGATATCCATATATGATACTCATCATTTGTCGTTCGTTATCATGGACACAGCAGGATGAAGGATGTAAGCTAGATGACGGCTATCGGAGTACTATATCTGATATTTGTCATCCAGATGGATATCGGACGACCACCTACCTAATCGACTGTCCAGATGCCAGTATCAGCATCTGATATTCATCCCGATATTGGCATCTGATCCCATCATTGGGATGGTCAAACCCTCATCATCTACATTTCATACATTTTAATTAGGTAAATCTAATAATGATTGTGATGATCACTTGATCCTTCAGAAAATTCACAGCAGTAGTATTCTGTTGATTAAATTCTTAAATTTCTCAATTATTATTATAATTTTTGTCATCACTTGATTTTGGATTGAAGTAGGATACCATGGATAATCAAGCAGTGACATTAGAATCATCAATAGAGACCCCAAATTCATTGAAGGATCCTTTGGTGGAACTCATTATGCTTTACTTAGATACGAAGAGGAAATATTTTTATTATATAATTCTAAAATCTTCTTACTCCAATTAATTACTCACAAAACAAATCTGCCCTTATTCACCCATGTTTGAAGCTAAACTCATGCAAATCCCAGAGGTATGACCATCTTAAATCAGCTATCTCTTTATCCTCTCCAATTTTGAATTGTGCCAAAGGGGGTAAGATGATTTAGCTTCGCTAGGAGACCGGAATCTTTACCAAAAGGATTCCATCAACTTGAAGGTTTTCGTTCCTTTTACACGAGTGCATCAATGTGAACGTATCCTTTTCTCACCATGGAATATTTCACTTTCCCTTTAGGAAATGAGGCGCATAAATGCGGCCCCAATAATTTATTTATAATCTCAAGAGTAAATATATCATGCTCTTCTTAATAAGACCATTTCATTTTGCATTAGGTTTTAATTAGTTAGATTTATACGTCTCAGTGATGTTTCTCTTTATCAATGTTAATTCTATTTCTCTTGTAATGGTATACATTTAACATGTTAGGACAAATTCATCCATAATTTAGGCTAATAATACTATGTAATTGACATACAATGATATGCACTCTGATCCCTTTGAAGCTTAATGGACCTAAAATTTATATCATCTGATCTTCTAGATAAAAATATATAGTTATATAAACATATCAAGTTATTTTGATATTCTATGCATTATTGATTACAATATTCATGAATAATTTCCTTAATAAATATTGATGTCTCTTGGATCACTTAAATTTGATGATTTATTTGGTCCCATAGATCAATAATGATAAGGATCAATTAGCATTATTTAATTTTAATATTTCAACTAGTGAAAAATCAAGGGATGAACGCATGTCTAAAATAATATTACATAAAAAGGATATTAGAATGAAATGAATTATGCTAGAACCATACGATAACTTTTATATGAATAACTAATGTAATTATAAATCAAGGTGCCATATCATTATGAAACTAGATTGGATTCAAGTCAAAATATCATTATAATCAGGTCTCATTTGATTCAATGCAAAAATGCGCCTATAGTAGTTTTATTTTCACTCTAAGGAAAACTTTAAGAAGTCTCAAATCTACCAAAATTAATATTCAAATAAAAATAGTTATACCTTCAAATGAATAAGGTTTGACTAAATCAAGACAATCAAGATTAGTATAAAATTGAGATAGATGTAAGATCAAAATAATTCTAGGGTTTGAACGAAGGCTTGTAAATATCAAATCGAATTTCATATTTAAAGCCACTCACAATGTGTCTTAAATCAGCTTCAAATGAAACTTGTGATAAAAAAATCATAGAAAATGCAAATATGAATGAATTGCACCAAAGAGAGTTGATTGGGCCAATGGGCAAGTCAACATCTCTCCCCTTGAAATAAAAATATTCAAGACTTAGAACCTCATCAAGAACCTTCTCAAATCTCTATCATGCCAAAGAGAGTTAGAAGAACATCAAGAATGTGGATCCAACTCATGAACGAGTCAACTCAATGTTCCTCTATCATCCAGTCAATTGACAAGTACCAAAGATGATGGAGTCAGCGTGGAACTTTGTATCAATCAAGATAGGAGTTGAAATATCAACATGAATTTTCTGTCAAAGGATGAATCTTGAAGAAGAATATGTATTTCTAAAAGAATAGAAGTTTATGTAGGAAGAACATGCCATGGAAGAGGAGCCCCTTGAAGCCGATGAATATGTTTCATTTGGTACTTCAAAGGACAGCCACATGACACCCCTTAGAGGTTGCTTCCTCCTGTTTTGAAGGGGGTTTCTATAACCACCAATTTCCCTTTTAGTTTTATCTCTTTTCTCTCTTCTCAAAAAATTTCTCTATGTAAACAAGTCCCCTATTTGTAACTACCATTTGACATTGCCTCTCTCTCATTAATAACTATCTCTCCCATAAAAGGGGGCCATCAGTAAATTTTATGGAAATAGTAAATTGTGAACTTGTGAGCTCTATTTCTCCCTCTCTTTCTTGAATTCTCAAACCTCTTTCCTCCTTATCTCTATCTTAATCCTCAAATATTTATCTTGCCCCCTCTCCTCCTCTCTTCATCCTTCAAATTTTCATCACCCCATATCCTAATTCTAATTCTATTTTCCCTTCTTGATGCAAGGAGAATTGAATCATCATATTTCTCTTCTTCATTTTTCATCCCCTATTTTACTTCTTCACCTAAGGGTAAATATCTGAAAAGTGAGCGGTGCCATCACAAAGAGAAAGAATCTTCAAAAAATCCTTAAATGTCCAATTAGGTACACATTGATTTCCAACATCTTGTGAAATTTTGTCAACTCCCTTAATTCATCGCTCCTTAAAAGAGTGAAGGATAGGAATATTTGCTTGATATTATTGATTTGGTGATCTTGAAACCCTGATTTTGAAGCCATCTTTTTCCCGTTGAAGTATTAGCACCTCAAGAGTTAACTAAATATCATAATATTCATAACATAATTGGACTTACATCTATCTTAAAACCTCTCTTTTGATTCACTTCAATTTTATACAAAGCCAACACTTGGGATATTCCATTGGAGGATATCCTCTTCTTGTTCCACATCAATAATACAATGACATGTGTCATTCTGTAATTGACATTAACTCAATGAAAATTGTGAGACAATATGGCCCTAGTGGCATATATATACGCTTGGGTTTCCTACTCTTTCTCCTCTTCTTAATATATGTAACTCTCTTCTCTCTACTTGGCAATTTCAATCACCCTAGTCTCTCTCATTCCACATGGTATCAGAGCAACACTAGGAGTTCTCCACGATGGCGGCAGTGGTGGATCTCCTGATGATGGCCACTCTCGCCTCCAACAATGACACTTTCCTCTTTTGACAATGACTCTCTCCTCCATTGACAATGCTCTTTGGCATCATAGTACCGACCTAGGTCACCCATCCGGTGGCTACTATTGACTATCGACCTCCTCCTGTGTACCAATGGCTGTTGCTTGTTGGCACCCTATTAGGGCATGCCGACTTTGCTAAACGCTAGTGCCCTATCCTCTAGCAGCTTCTATTCCAATCAACAATTGCTGTTAGTCATCAATCCTCCTCTTGCATGCCGGCTTTGCTATCTGCCAGCCACCTAGCAAGGGCATGCCAGCCCTCTTACAAGCCATTGGCCCTTGGGCTGCTACTGCCCCTATGAAAGTCGCTCTTGAGAACTGGCCCTCCTACACACTAGCAGCTGCTTTTTTTGGCCCCCTGACAAGAGGAGACTGCGAGGTTGTCAATTTCACACGGTCTCATGGCAAAAAAAAGTCCAAACTTACCAATTTGATGAAAATGTCTCGAATTGAGGGGTATAATGGTAAATAAGGGTCGAATCCATGGGAAATTAAGGAAATTTATGATGATCTCTTCGAATTTGATCAAATCGGACGATGAATCGATGGGTGGGGAAAATGGTAGATTATGAAAGAGAACTTCAAGACGATTCCACGGAATCAAAAATCATCGAATTTGACTTTGATTTCACGGAGAAATTGAAGATCGAAGTGGGGAGTAATTTCGAAAATCGGAAGAATTGATTTTAGCAAAATTTAAACGAAATTAAATATAAATTACTAATCTAAATGAAAATTAAACACGAATAGACAAAAGATTAGGCAAAACCGCCTCCACTAACCCAAGATTGCGATTGGATCAACCTGATTAATCGTTGGATCCAGACTTTTAATCAAAAACCCGAAAAACCGCGATCATGAGTTCAAGCGTCAATTTCTTCCTCTTCTTTCGGACAAATCTCGATCTTAAGCCCTCCGTGAATGCAGAATTGAGTCTAGAAGAGGATAGGATAGAGAGATTCAAGAGAGTGGGTGTCTAAATAGATCAATTTGATTGATTGCTCTCGAATGGTTTACAAATCAGAAGAACATCTCTATTTATATTGTTTTTTGGCGTAACCGTCTGATTGGATTTAATCGACGGTTCTGATGAAACGAACCGTTATAATTAAGTCGTGATCGTCAGATTTTTCAATGGAGCGCTCGATGAAGCCACGTGTGTATGCGTTATAAAACGCGTGAAACCGCCGCCGTTGGATCGCGATCCGATGCTCCTAATGCGTTTCATCGCGATTTGATCTCGACCGTTATAACTCCTTGGTGGACGGTCGCGATCATTTCACTTTCTCCCCAATAAGCCACGAGCATGATTTGGTGATCCGGTGGACTTTGCGTCCACGCGATCCACTCGCGATCTTCATCGCGCTTTTGATCCAATGCATCTCCTTCGGCCGCGTCGCCTGCATTAAAAAATTAGAGTGGAACATAGTCCCACATGGAGAAAAAGAAAAGGAACGAACATGTATATAAGGTGCGACGATTTAAGAGGGTTAGCGAGTTTCGATAATTGGGATGCTTATATGTACTATAACCCTATATTACGAGTAAATAAATATGTACACGTATCACATCCGCGCCACGCAAGCGCTCGCGTGGGTCCGCGTGGCTCTGCCATGTGGCCTTGCGTGCCACGTTGCATCCACGTGGGTCCCGCGCGATAAAATAACCCCCTTTTTGCCTTTTTATATTGTTTTTAATACTTTAAAAATTGAAAATAAATTCAGAAAAATCTGGAAAAAATCCCTAAAATTAGAAAATTCATAACTTTCAAAAATATAACTCCAAATTAATCCAAATTTCTTTCATTTGATCCGAGATTTAATTATCTATCATTCTAAAAAGCTAAAATTAATAAATAATGAGAGTTTTAATTTTCCATTTCACAAATATATTTATTTCTTAAATATTTTAACTTAAGAAAATGTTAATAAATGTTTATAAAATTATTTCTCTCATTATTTTAACTTTAAAAACACCTATAATCTCAAGTAAAGATGGGTTATAAAATTAATTATCTTTAATTCATCATATTTAACCATAATTTAAAGTATTTTGAGATTATAATGACTTTTTCATGGAGTGATAGATAAATACTTATAAATATGATAACATGCATAGAAATGAAATCATTTATGCCTTAATATGTATCAATAATCATGTTTTATCATGTCTAATTAGCATGTTATCACCCCGCTGCTAGGGCATGTTGGCACCCCCTGGTGGCTACAGCCCTAGCCAGCTAGTGCAACTACATGATGTCCCTTCTACGACACACATACCATGTTAGCATTCTCCTTCGTGCCAAATTTGCGTGAAAATTCCCCTAGTGGCTAGCCTCTTGCAAGCTTACTTTGCTAGGACCTATATTGACATCCTACTACCACTGGTGCCCTCTTTTATTGATGCCCTCTAGTCATTGGTTGACAATGAATAAAAGTTCATTTCAATAAATATAAACAAAAGATGAAAGTGTGATTGGCTTGCAGGCCACATAATACCCATCAGTATGCACCAAGTAAGTCGCTCGTCCCCGAGTCCGAGTAATCCTGCAAGGTGAGGACCAAATATCCCTTGAGTTGACTTTCTAGTCAACTCCCTAGAGTCATCCTGACTCGCTATGATTCCTGAGGAATCTCCCCCTTACCCTCGCGAGTAAGTACGCCTCACCCAGATCCACGCAAAGTATGATGGTATATCTAATTATCCTAGTAATTCAATTCAGCTCACAAGATAAATTAATATGTAATGAAAATGAGAAACTAAATTAATCACGAAAGCTAACGACGAATGATTTAAATATAATATGCGTAAAAAGGAAATTATTAAAAAAAAAATTAAGATAACCCCCTAACTTGCTGGTTTGACTTTGACTTCTGATGTCTGACTTTGACTTTCTAACTTTGACTTTGACTATTTAACTTTGACTTTGACTTTTTGATGTTGACTTTGACTTTTGTTGACTTTGACTTCAGTGGTCTTCTCCTTTTGGTATAAAGAAACAAATGCAACAACACAATAACACTAAAAATCCCTAGAATAATATTCTAAAACGATTTTGCAATGATTCCAATGCGCATGTATACCTAAAATTTTACCTTGAAGATAGCCAACATTTTTACCTTGAAAATTTTAAAATTTTACCCTGAAAATTTTACTTTAAATTAACACCTTGGTGCAGATTTATTCAATTCTCCTTCTAATCTAAACAAAATCTCCTCGACAGTGTAATGAATCAAGTAAACAAAAATATTAGAATACTAATAAAGATTAAACTTGATTAATCTATCCATAACAAGGAGTTGGAGATTAGACTAAAAAATCAACTTAAAAAAACATAAATTTAAATAAAAAATTTGATAGAGTTCTGTCTAAATTTTCTTCTAATGCATGGATTTACCTAATCAATAAGACAGTTATGAGCTATTGAATCTTAAAACATGAAAAATAGATATAAACTAAATAATAGATAAAACAGAGAAGTAATAAAAGATGGATCTTAGACGAAATATAGAAAAAAAATCAGAAAATACAATCAATAAAAAAAAAATCAAAAAACAAAAATAAGAAAACCAAAATAAGATAACGATATTTAGAAAACACGATCTTCAGGAACACAAACAAAAAGAGAGAGAAAGAGAGCTTGATGAAGAGGATTTTCAAGCCTCCTTTTCAATTTTGTTGAAGAACACGTTCCCTTCAAAAATCGCCTTGTAATCGCACGCACAAGAGAGGAAGATTGGATCACTTTCTCCTTTTTATTGTTAGATGGAACATAGACTTAATTTCTTCTTCTTTTCTTTCTCACGCAAGAGAGAGAGGAGAGAGGGAGAGAGAGACAAAGAGAGAGAGAGACAGAGAGATAGAGAGAGAGAGACACAGAGAGAGAGAGAGACACACAGAGAGAGAGAGAGAGAGTGAAAGAGAGAGAGAGAGAGAGAGAGAGAGAGAGATGATGATGGATATTATGTGGCCTATAAGCCAATCACACTTTCATGTATATTGTTTATGTTCATTGAAATGAAATTTATTCATTGTCATTCTTGTGTGATGTTTGCAATGAAGTCCATGAGCATGTGCAATGACTAAGTGAATTATGATGAGATCATAATATAGTGATCACTAGTCTTTAAACATATGTTCTAAACATTCCTATTTGTGGGATATTCGAGAAGGACATCGAATTATCTGGAAAGAATAACACTATCTAATACAACTCATATGATGAGTATGGCTGATCCTATAGCCATCGCTCTAGAGACACTAAGGATAGATAGTGGGTGTTCTTTGGAGAAAGAGTTCACTGAATTGATCCGTATGAATCCCTGAATGGTACTATACCTAAATTGTCAATCAGGTTGATTCATATCACGGTTGTGTACGTGGTCCTTTGACATGAGAAACCAAAGACATCTTTTGGATGGATGATCGTGTTTTGACTATGACATATGGCCCCCTAGCCACGGGATCTCCAAAACGTCATAGATTGGATACGACATGTAGTCCTCGAAGGTGATTGAGTGGTCAAGATGTGATCATCCGCCCTCGGTATATGAGGAGATCGACTCAAGGAATGAGATGCGGTTAAATTCTTGGCCAAGGTAGTGGAAATATTAGAGAAGTTGTTCTCAATGATTTCCAACTCGCATCAGTACTAAATTGAGTGACCGATTAGGGTTTGACAATTAACCATACCCTAAGTCATTCATGAGTCTCGTGTGAATGAAGGATTATACGTACACGGTATCCAATGACGTCAGGATTCCATGAAAGAGTTATAATATACTCCATATCTCCTAGAGCACGTGGCGTAGCTTGGCACCCATCGGGCTGGCAACTCAACCTGTCGATTGGGTTAAATCGATCCTTAGTCAATTAATCTATATGTTGATATAGTTAATTGATAAGAAGGATCAATAAGTGTTATTGGGTTGATAGAGTCATTAACTGGCAAGATATATGGACTTAGAGGGTCATACACATAAGGTCAATGGACATCGGTGGATATAGACATAATAATAAGGGTTTTTGTGAAAAATTTCGCATTCCCAAAGTCTATAAATAGGGGGAGAACGAACATAATAAAGGTGCCCATGCAAGCCTAGTGGAACTTCTCCTCCCTCTTCTCTTCCTCTCATGGTGACGAGCGTTCAAGAGGAGATCTGATCGTCTGGAGACTGTGGGGATACCGCTATGGGCTGGACGCTTGAATGGTTGAAGAACGCTTTCAAATGATCCATGTAAGTATGAATTTTATTCCATACTAGATGATAGGATCACCTAGAATGGATGATGAGATCATCCATTCTTGGTGCTTCCACAATGTTGAATGTTTTGATTCAACACCTTCCGTTGTAATCATTATTTTGGACAAAGATTTGGATAGCTTTTCGAGCTTGAGTTCTCAGAAGTGATATCAGAGCCAGGTTGTGCTCTTGATAAGCTTTCCAACAAGCCCAAAAACGTCCAAAACGGACAAGAAATGGAGTTATGGGAATTCCATTGATGGTCATCACAAGGAGAAGGACAAGCTCGACCTGATTTGATGGAGGTGCCATTTTTAGGATACATGGCACCCATGCATAGCCATATTCCCTAGAGGTGACATGTGTAGGGACACATGGCACCCATGCATGGCCATGGCCTCTTCAGGTGCCATGTGGAGGACACATGTCCACCATGCATGTGCATACACCTTGGTTGTGACATGTGGTGAGACACATGTCAGCCATGCAGGGACATAATTTTAGGTGTTGACATGTGTTAGGACACATGTCAACCGTGCATGGATATAACCCTTAGTCGTGACATGTGGCAGGACACATGTCATCCAATGCATAGTCCTTATCCTAAAAGGTGTCATGTGTATGACACATGGCAGCCATGCATGGATATGGATTAGTAGTGATGACACATGGCAGGACACATGTCATCCATGCATAGTCATTACCCTATGAGGAGCCATGTGTATGACACATGGCAGACATGCATGGGCATGGACTATAAAAATGATGACACATGGCAAGACCACCTGGGAAGGCCATGTGGCGTCATCCAGTAAAGCCATGTGGCAACACCAGGTAAAGCCATGTGGCGACACCAGTAAAGCCATGTGGCGAGACCAGATAAGTCCATGTGGCGCCTTCTGGGAACGCCATGTGGCACCATCTGGGAACGCCATGTGGCACCACCCGAGAACGCCATGTGGCGCCATCTAGGAACGCCATGTGGTGCCGCCTGGGAAGGCCATGTGGCGCCACCTGGGAAAGCCATGTGGCGCCATCTGGGAACGCCATGTGGCGCCATACGAGAATGCCATGTGGCGCCATCTGGAGTGCCATGTGGCATCACCTGGGAAGGCCATGTGGCGTCATCCGAGAGGCCATGTGGCACCACATGGGAAGGCCATGAGGCACCACACGGGAAGGCCATGTGGCGCCCCTTGATGATGCCATGTGGCGACACTTGGCAAGCCCACATGGTCGGAAAATATAAAGAGTTATATTTTTGAATTTTGAATTGAATAATTTCAGGGTTAAGTTATTTTCAAATTCATGAAATTCTTATAATCATTTTAATTTTTTTTAAAATTATTACTTCCTCAATTTTAAGCATGATAGTCAGTTTAATTTGCAAAATATTAATATGATTAAGTTTTGCAATGAATTAGATTTATTTATTTAAATATGTGTGTTGTTATATCAAGAATCTAGAAGGACCTAGAGTAGGATCCCCTAGCTTTGTTTGATTGATAACATATCACATATAGAATGCATGAGATACATGTATATGATTATTATGATAATCATATTTAAGGGTATGGTTATTGAGATAACCATGGAGTACCCTGAAATTAGAGACCATAACAAACATAAAACCCCTCACAATTTAAACTCTGGGCTGAATGCAAGAGTTACGAACTCACGCGTGGTCCTCCTTTGTTATAGCCTTAGTATCCAAATCATTTTAAGTTGGGTTGGTGGAGTCCACTCCAGGCTTGCTTACGGAAGAAGAGGAACTAAGAACTAGTGTATGACACAAAGCCGGGGTAGAGGAACTGTTTGGTTTGGTGGAGTCCACTCCAGGACCACTAACGAATCTATTTCCGTCAAGTAACAAAGGTATGTCTTAGACCAAACTCAGTGGTTGGTGGAGTCCACTCCAGGCCGCATGAGCATCGGGGACCGAAGTATGATCAGATATTGCAAATGTTACAAGTTTCATGAGATGGATGCTCAACAATATACTATGATTGGTGGAGTCCACTCCAGGTCATAATATAGTTGTTGAGATTCTGATCCCCACTAGGAGATTTTCGGTTCTCCCTTTTCATACACATGAGGGTTGTGTGAATTGCTTAATTTTAGTGGGAGCGTTATTTTCAATGAACACAATATCTGCAAAGAATTAATCATTAATTCTTATTCATCTCCTATAGGCAAAGATGTCGTCGACTAACCCTCTTCGTGGCATTATGGATGCCAATCGTTTGACTGGCCCAAACTTCACTGATTGGCTCAGGAACTTAACGATCTTACTTAAGTCTGAGCGCTGAACATGCTTACTACTGCCGAGGGGAACCTTCAGAAGGAAAAGCCCCAAGTCCTCTTTGTTGGTGGGACCAATAAGAAGAGGAAGGTAGCTTTTGCCTCCAAAAGGGGCAAAGGGAGAAAGCAAGTGAAAGCAACTTTGACAAAGAAGGACGACGATGAGAAGGGAACGTGTTTCCACTGTGGCGTGAAAGGACATTGGAAGAGGAATTGTAAAAAATACCTCAACGAGAAAGCTCAACGGAAGCATGGTGATGCTCCAGGTATCTATATGATAGATACTTATTTGTCTTATAGAGATTCTACATCTTGGGTATTAGATACTGGATGTAGTTCTCACATTTGCAATGATTCGCAGAGGTCGACAAGTAAGCGAAAGCTGAGAAAGGGTGAGGTGGAACTAAGGATGGGAAACGACGCAAGAGTTGCTGTTGTGGCGCTAGGGGTTGTGAACCTCAAGCTACCATCCGGAGATGATCTTTCTTTAGAAGAATGTCATTATGTTCCTAGCATAGTTAAGAACATCATTTCAGTTTCTTGTTTGGACAAGATGGGATATACCTTGATTATTAAGGACAAGTGTTGTTCTATTTACTTGGGAAGTAAATTGGTTGTTACGACACCATTAGTCAATGGTTTATATCTGATTGATGTTTCTTCTTATAATCTCCAAATGGATGTTGCTCTTAAGAAGAGTAAACAGGGTGTGAACGAAGCCTACTTATGACATTGTAGACTTGGGCATGCTGGTGATGGAAGATTACAAAAGTTGCATAAAGATGCATACTTGAGAGCATTTGATTATGAATCATTTGCAACTTGTGAATCTTACATTATGGGTAAATTACCCAAATCTCCATTCTTAGGGACTGGAGAACGAGCCAAGGGTGTATTGGAGCTAATACATTCTGATGTATGTGGTCCGATGCCTGTCCAAGTCAAAAGTGACATTTTCTACTTCATCACTTTTACTGATGATTTCTCTAAGTTTGGATGGGTATAATGATAGGCTCAAAGTTGTCGTGTGTTCAAACCTAACAAACTTACTATTTATAAGCTAGAAAGCTATGAATGATAGAGCTATGTAGGGTGTATAGTTTTCTAGGTAGATCCACAGGGATTCTAGGGCACAACAATATCAATATTGAGAGTTGAGAAGAGAGAAATTAGGAAGGTTTTGGTGGTCAACTCTCCGAGTTGACCGTGAAAGGGAGAGATATGGAATCATTTTATGGAAAATAACTTGAGAGGAGGATTAATAAAATAGATAAATAGACAATTATAAATGTGAGAGGGTTTGTGAGGAAGGGGAGAGACTCAGGAGATTACTCAGCCGAGAGAGATGTTAGAAAGAATAGGAGAGAGAGAGGGAGTCGTTTAGGATGGACGGATGACTTGGAATACGCATGGGCACAAGCAGAAATGCACCAGTATGGAGGACTATTTGGAAAGGAGAAGAAAAAGCGAGATCGCAAGAGAGATATCGCGCGGAAACGTGAGAGAGGAATTTGAATAAGATGGAATCAGAAATGAAGAGAGGAAACGAAAACTGAGAAGACGAAAACGGAAGACTGAGGAGAGCGGAGAAAATTGGAAAACGAGAAGGCGAAATCAGAAAATGGGGGGGGGAGAGATAGAGGGAGAGAAAGATTTAGAAGGGAAGGAAGATTGAGAGATGCAGGGAGAGAAGAAGAAATGCGAGATTGAAGATTACTGGGTTCGGAACGGTGAGGAAGAGAGGGACGACGTGAGGGAGTGAGAGATCGTGTGAGAGAGACGGAAGGGAAAATACGTACGGGAGAGAATAACACGGAAGACGTGAGGACGAGGGGACGTGAAGAGAGAGAAGAAGGAAGAAAATCGGAGAGAGCAGGAGGGGATCGGAAAATAGAGAGAGAAATTAGAGGAAGCGATTGTGCGGAAAAATCTGAAGAGTCATAAAGAACGAATTAGCAAATGAGAGATCGAGAGAGAGAAAGGAGGAAAAAGAGGGAGAAAAGGAAGAAAGAGATCGGAATGCAGAAGATATCGGGGGAGATAAAGGGAGTTGCGTGATGAAGTTAGAGGAAGGGAGAACTGAATTTTCGAAATAAAGAAGAAGAGAAAGAGAGGCGGAAGTGCAGAAGAAAGGAAAGAAAGAAGGGATGCGAGGAGGTTACAAACGCAGAGAGAGACTCCAAAATGGTAGATAATTCCGAAAAAGAAGAGAGATGGAGAAGGATCTACGGAAATGACGGCGAGAATACGGAAGAGAAAAGAAATAGGGAAATGAATTCGGGAAAGAGAATGAGAACGAGGGTGAGAGGAAGATTTCACGAAAAGTTTAGAGACGGAATAAGGAGATATAGAGCGAAACGATGTTAACTAAAATAGATGAAGTGAGAAATATAGAACTACAGAAGGTAAAATCGAGGGAGAGGTAGACGATGACTTCGGAAAATAGAGAGAGAGACGGATAGAATGTAGAAGACGAGAACAAAGTAGAGATCGAGGGAGATAAAATCAAAGACAGCGAGGTAACATGAAAGACTGGGAAAAGAAGAGTAAATTCGGAGAATCAGCGGAGAGCATAAAGACAGAGAGAGATTTCCCGAGGAGAGGATATGAGAGGAGAGTAGGAAATAGCAGTCTATATCAAATGACTATCTAAAGCAACGGAAATATGGGCATCAACCTCAAACATGGACACTTGGCTGACGATGAACAGTGAAGAGCGAGTACACACCTCGCAGAAGATCAGAATATGGAGAATCCGCGAGAGAAGTCCAACTAAAGCAAGAAGTCTCATTAAAGTTGTCAACCTACTCCATACATCTCCATGTTCATCAGGAGCCACACGGAATCAAGGTTCTTGTATGGGAATCATCGTCACTACCTCTCAAAGAGCACGCCCATCCATGGTTGCTGGAATCCCCAGAAGCCACTCCGACTAGCGTCAATAAGGAAAACCACCTCCCAAGTGATCGACGACGGAAGAAAACGGTGAGAACTTTTATGAAAACCGATCGACCTGAGGAAGCAACCGCTCAAACGATGGCCCCAAGGATCGCGACAGCTACCATCCGTAGCGCACAAGCAGGGAGGAATCCACGATATCAGAGACACTCCACGACTTCATCGCATATGGATCGTGAAAAGACCAAGAGCCGTCACGAAGAGCTATCATCGTCGACGTGAAATTTCTCCACGTCACCACTGTTGCGTCACAACCCGAAGACGGAATATCCTTTACTTCTCAACGGACTTCGAGAGGATTCCTGCTGTGGAAAAGCCGAGAATCGAAAGAGCATCTACCTTTTCTACCAGACATCGCATCTTCATTCTCTGCTCCTCTTCTTCATTGAATATCTGCCTTCCACCGATCTCAAGTCATCGACACCTGCAGAAAACAAGTCAACGCCCGAGGATCTCCATTGAACACCCCACCTCCCGGTCAACAACGGTCACAAATACACGTGTCTTCACTTACGCGAAGCATTTATCACGACGAAGCCTGACATTAGCCACGAAGAGGGGTCCGAACCGTCGTAACTACCTCTGCCAACTACAACGCGTCCTCTCACTCTATCTTCTCTTTCCCTACTCTATAAAATAGGGAATGTACGGAGAAAACAGAATGTTGTTTTTGATAAAAAAATTGGTTCCTTTTGGTTACTATTATCTCTCTGTGTTCATCGTTTCTCCCCGTATCTCCACCATTCCCCTTCCGCAAACCTCTCCGAGTTCTATCTCTCTTTCCCTTTCTCCCTCATGTTCTGTCTTCTTTCAATCCTTTACCATCACAGATTAAATCGAGGAATATCTGCATCAGTGGAGCGATTCCGGAGCATCGCTTTTCCCGTCATCATCAGGTATCATCCTCTCTTTTCTCTCTCCGTGAAATAGTTCGGATATCTAATATCATAAGTCTAACATCAGACTCTATTCCGGTTTCTCTTCTGTCACAAATATTTTCTATCTCTCTAATTTCTATATTATAATATATCTTTAGTCCTCTCTTCGCTTCCTTCTTTCACTCTTCCGATCCTTTTCATTATCCTCTTCATTAAATATCCTATCTCATCTTCCCTACCTATTCTATCGCTCTTCTCTCTCATCCGAAATATTATCATATCCGATAACCCTATTCTATCCTCTATTAATATTCTATCATCCCTACTTATTAATATTTCATATATAATCGCTATTTTATTTATCATCACACCTCCTCCACTCTCTATTTCTCTCTATTCCTCTGAATTATCTATTCAAAACCCTTGGTATCATTCATAGGTCCTTCTTTATTCTGTAGAATTATTTTTTAAGTATTATGAGTAGATATTCATTCATAAACCTCTCATTCTCCTTCATATCTTCATAAGCATCTCATCATCCTCAAACATATTAGCATTCTGAAATATCCTACATCAATGAGGTAGTTCAAGTGTTGTCTACATGATATTTATGCTTCTTTTCGTGGTCTCTGATAACATGTATTTATAACTTAATTTCTTATCCTAATTAACTTATATTCATGCTTATTTTATGTGAATATGATGCATGTTATCATAGTTTTTAGGAATTTTCTCTATTGGTATGTCATTTCACTAAATTCGATATTTATGCATAAATGAGGGATAAGTTTATGCTTGATTGATGATTAATCTTTTGCAAAGTTAAAATTAATAGAAGTTAATCTCTTTTCTTGAATTACTTTGACTTTATTGCATGTTTTGAAAGATAATTTCAAGATGAAAATGCGATTAAGAAGATTTCTTGAGAAATGAGTTAAGTAATTTTTAATTCATCTTAGTTTCTTCTTTAAAATTATATTTTAGATGACATGATGTTAAAAAGGAAGAAAATTGTGATAAAATGGAGAAAATTGGATTATAAAGGAGTTGTATATTTAAAGTTATGAATTTTTGAAGTTTATGCTCTTTTCCGATTTTTATCTGATTTTTAAATTAAGTTTTATTAAGTTTTTCTTATTAAAAAAATCGAAAAATGGGGGTTTTATTCCACAACCCCGCGATGCTGATGTGACGCGCTAGCGGGACCAGTGCGGCAGCTGACGTGGCGCACAGGACCACCGAGCGGATTCGACGCGGCACTAAGGCCACGTGGCAGGGCCCCGGGTGGCCCACGCGAGGAGCAGGTGGCGCACAGGGCGCGGACACCGGGCAGGAGGCCACGCGGGTCCACACGGACGCCCGTGAGGGGCGCCACGTTGCAGGAGGGCTGGCGTGTGAAGGGCCCAAGGGTTAGTGGGCCCTGGTAAGAGTATTGGGGCGGTAATGCAAAGGCGTTACCGCGGCCTACCTTATATATGCATAGTTTTCGTCTTTTTCTTCCGTGTGGGACTATGTTCCCACACGTCTCTAATATGCAGGTGACGTGGCGATTGCATGGGCGTTGGACCCTATCGCGAAGCGTCGATCGCGTGGACCCGAGTCCACACGATCAAAATTAACGCACGTGCATAAAAGTGAACTAAGTGAAATCGATCTACCTCTTACCTATCGACACGTGGAGGCGCTAGGAGCGTCCGATCCCCATCGCGATTCAATCGTGGTGGATTGCGAACCTGATCTTCATCGGGAGGCATCGGAAGGCTCACCTGTCAACACGTGGATGCGCCAGGAGTGGCCGATCTTCGTCGCGATTTGATTGTGGTCTTCATCGGGATGCACGGATGGTCATGATGCATCGAGAAGTTGATGCATTGAGGGGTGGTATCGCGGCTCACCTGGATGCGTCGATCTTCATAGGACGGTCGCAATCTATCGCGATTTTGGCAATCACGTGACGACGCGTGGACGCTCGAGAGCGTCTGATCCTCATCGAACGGGCATAGCAAGCGATGACGTGGGAGAGGAACATCAAGACATTGATGCGCGCAATCGGAACCATCCAACTCACCTCGACATGTGATCGGACGGCTCTAAAGATTCCTGGAAGACTTCCACGATCGTGGTGCGATCGAACCGCGATCTCGGTGCGATTGAGCCGCGATCATGGTGCATTTGGAGAGATCGTGGCACACGATCACTTCACGATTGGTGGCCCACGATCATCGTACGATCGTGGCCACCAATCAGCACCCAATCACAGATCAAATGACCCAAATTTTCCAGGAAAAATCCTCTTTAAAAACCGATGTATCCCCTTTTGATTGATTCGTAAAGCAATTAAGTGAATTTGGACCAAAATCTTAAATTCTTCGTGATCCCCCCGCGTTTAGACTCAATTGCAGAAGCAATTGGAGCGGGATTGATCGCAAATTCCTCCTTGATTTCATCGAATTTTCCCCTTCAACTCCGAACGTCCGTGAGGAAGAAATCGAGCAAATTTGCTTCAATCCACGTGAATTGAAGCCCCATTCTTGTGGAAATTGGGTTAATAGTGAGATTCGATCGATTAGCAAGAGGTAATTTGAGTTTTTATTAGGTTTAGATCTTTAATTTTGCAAATTAGTTCTTAGTGTTCTTCATTTTTCCCAAATTTTAGTCTAAAATTTTACTGATTTTGAAAATATGATATCTCTCTGATTATAATTCCAAATCACTTGATTTTTTTATTTTCATTAGATTTCTCTTTTCATCAGCTTTCTGTAGATAGTAAATTTATCAAATTCCGAGTTCATTTGACCCTTCAATTTAACATTTGACCGAGCACTATTTATTCCTTTCATGAGAATTCAAATGTTGACTTTGGGGGTCAATTAATTTTAAAATACAAATCGGAATTTGATCATTTTGGTCTCTTTAGATTTCCTCTAGTTCTTAGCTTTCCATTGATATATAAATTTCAAGATTTGGATTTCATTTGACCAGTCAATTTGAAGATTTACTATGAGGTGTTCATTTCGGGGATTTTCTGATATTTGATTTTCAATAATTCATAGTAAATCCATTTCTTATCCAAAAATCACAAATTCTATATCAATAAATTTTATTTTCTCTCTAGTTTCTAAATAAATAATTTTTGTAATCTTCTCACACCTTTTGATTCTCTGATTTTACAGAACTCCGACTGTTAGTCAAAGTCAATGCTTTGACTTTGACTTTTGTTTTTTCTCTGTCGAATCCGAGATTTCAATTCTTAAAATTTCTTATTTTGTTTATTTATATCATTTCCATTCATTAAATCTTATTTTGACTTCTTTGAAACCTCCTTTAAACCTAAGTTTGACCAAGTCAACTCTGCAATTAAAGTCAACCCTACTCTCTGTGGATCGACCCAATACTTACACATTACTTGATTTTATATCTTTATCTCTGTGAGTTTGGTTTTAAAAATTTTGTTTGACTTACGCTTGTGTGTTTTAACGACCGCACTAAAACGCTTCATCAGTCTCCTCATTCATTTGGAAATAGATCAACCGTATATAATTGATGTTACGACACATCCTCGATATAGTGTGAGGAGCTCACTATTAACAAATGAATCAAGACCACGAGGTCATTGAAAACACATGTTCAAGAGTCAAAATAATTACCAAACTCACCTATTTTATCAAATAATCACGAATTAAAGAGTATAGTGGCGAATAAGGGTCAAATCCACGGAGAATTAAGATAATTTTGGATGATCTTTTGATATTGAGTCAAATTGGATGATGACATATAGATAGAAATTAGGGATTTTGATATTTTTGGAAAGAAGACTCAAAGACAAAATCCACGAAATCAAAAATCACTCAATTTGGATTTAGATTCGTTGAGATATCATTGAATGAACAAGAGAGAAATTTCTAAAAAAGAAAATTCCAAAAAACCGAAATTGAAATTGAAATTGACTCAAATTACGATTCAAAATTGAAATCTAAAGCTCTGCAAAGGAAGATTAGGATGAAATACAATCTCTAACCCAAGATTGCGCTCGAATTGATCCAATTACTCGCTTGATCAAAAGCTTTTTATTCCCGAATTGGAAAAATGATCGTTGATGTTCAAGAGCCAATTTCTTCCTACTCTCTCAACTAAATCTCACTTTCAAGCACTGCGTGGATGTGGAAATGAGTTTAGAAAGAGATTAGAAGCAAGAGAGTCATGGGATTTGGTGTCAAAATAGTTTGATAACTCGAACTGCCTTGGAATGCTTTATAATGTCGAAGAACATCTAATTTTTATGGGGTGAATTGGGCGTTATTGTCTGATCGAGCATTTAATCTTCGATCAATGGCTCTGATGAAACACACGATTGCGAATCGTTACGATTGGATCTACGTTAGACTGTCGAGATGATGCCACATCGCGCGCATTATAAGTAATGCATTGAACCGCCGCCGGTTGATCTCGATTGGACGCTCCAAAAGCATTTCGTCAGTTTTAATCACAATAGTTATAACTTCTCAGATCAATGGTTGAGATTAAATCATTTTAAAATGATTCGTCGGCGAATGAGATTGCATCACGTACCCCGCCTTTAAGTGACTATCAACGGTCATGATTAAATGCGCGATCAGACGCTCCAGATTTTGCCTCGTCACCTATGCACCTATAAAATTGATTTTAAATTAAATAAATCAATTTTAAATTCAGAAAAATCCTAAAAAATTCATTAAAATTTCAGAAAAAATCTAAAAAAATCCCTTAAAATTAGAAAAACCATAAATTTATTAATATAACTCCAAATTAATCCAAATTTATTTTATTGGATCATAAATTAAATTATCTATTATTTTAAAAAGTCAAATATAGTAAATAAGAAGATAATAAATTTCTATTTAAAAAATACACTCATTTGTTTTAGATTTCAAAAGTTAGAAAAATATATGTGTATATAAAATTATTTATCTTTATTCTTTAACCTTAAAAACTAATTATAATCTCAAGTAAAGATGGGTTATGAAAATATTATCCTTAATTCATCATAATTGACTCTAAATTAATGCATTTTGAGATTATAATAACTTTTTCATAGAATGATAGATAAACACTAAAAAAATATGATAACATGCTTTAGAATGGAAATATTTATGCCTTCGCTACAATTTTTTGGGTTTTAACCGATGTTATGCCTACACCTTCCCCGAATCAGCCTCTAATTCTAATCCTCAAGTGCTTGTAGCAAGTGGTGTGGCGGTATTGATGGTGGCTATTGTTCACGATCGTGATGACTAAGGCGTGATGGATATTATGCAGCTTATGAGCCAATCACACTTTCATATATTTCTTTTATGTTCATTTAAATAAAATTGATTTATTTTGATTCATATGTGATGTTTGCAATGAGTTCCATGAGCATATGTAATGACTAAGTGAATTAGGATGATATCACAATATAATGATCACTAGTCTTTAAACGTATGTTCTAAACATTCCTATTTGTGGGATATTTGAGAAAGACATCGAATTATCTAGAAAGAATAACACTATCTGATCTGACTCATATGATGAGTATAGTTGATCTTGTAGTCATAAATGTGGAGACACTAAGAATAAATAATGGGTGCTCTTTTGAGAAAGAGTCACTCAATTGATCCATATGAATCCTTAAATAGTATTGTACTTAACTATTAATCAAGTTGATTCATTTCACGATTGTGTATGTGGTCATTTGACTTGAGACACCAAAGACATCTTTTGGATGTATGACCGTATTTTTATTTTTACTTACATACCCCAAGCCATTGGATCTCTAAAACATTATTTATTAGATACCAAATGAAGTCCTTGAAGATGATTGTCTGGTCAAGATGAGATCATATGCCCTTGAAATTTGAGGGGATAGACTCAAAGAATGAGATGCGATGAAATCTTTGAGTATTGAAGAAGGAGTTCCCAATGATTTCTTACGCATATCAGTACTAACTTGAGTGACAGATTAGGGTTTGACAGTTGACCACACCCTAAGTCATTCACGAGTCTCATGCGAATGATGGATTATACTTACATAGTAACCAATGATAAAAAGGTTCCATAAGGGAGTTCTTATATACTCCATATCTCCTAGAGTATGTGGTGTAACTTGGCATCTAATGGACTGGCTGATGGGTTCTGATGTCGATAAACTTTCAAAATTTTAATCAAAACATCGAATGCAGCGAAAAAAGTTGAAACAGATGTTTAAAACACCAAGCCACCAAGAACAGATGATCCTATCATCTATTCTTGGTGAGAAAACATACTTACAGGGTTTCCTTGAAGGAGTTATTGAAGCTATTCAAGTGTCTAGCCTCTAGCGGTATCCACATGATCTTCAGATGGTTGGATCTCCTCTTCAAAGCTCTTCACCAAGAGAGAAAGATAAGAAATGAGAGAATTCTCACAAGGCTTGCATGGGCACCTTGAGTTATGGTCGTTCTCCCCATATTTATAGACATTTGGTATGAGGGTTTTTTCATAAAAATCCTCATAATTATGTCTATATCCACCAACATCCACAGACCTTATGTGTGTGACCCTCTAGGTCCATATATCTTACTAGTTAATAACTCTATAGACCAAATAACACCTTATTGGTCAACCTTAATTAATTATCCACATCCACATATAGATTAATTAATCAAGAATCGATTTAACCCAATCTATAGGTTGAGTTGTCAGCCCGTTGGGTGCCAAGCTACACCTTGTACACTAGGAGATATATAAGAACTCACTTATGGAACCTTCCCATCATCGATGACCATGTATGTATAATCCTTCATCCACATTAGACTCATGAATGACTTAGGGTATAGTCAACTGTCAAACCCTAATCGGTCGCTCAAGTTAGTACTGATACATGTAGAAATCATCGGGAACTCCTTCTCCAATATTTCTACTACCTTGGCCAAGGATTTCATCGCATCTCATTCCTTGAGTCAATATCCTGAAATACCGAGGGTGGATGATCCCATCTTGATTACATAATAATCTTCGTGGACTTCATGTCGTATGTAATATATGACATTTTAGGTATCCCGTGGTTAGGGATTCTTAAGTCATAATCAAAACACGATCATCCATCCACAAGATGTCTTTGGTGTCTCAAGTCAAAGGACCACATACACAACCATAACATGAATCAACCTGATCGATAGTTAGGTATAATAACATTCAGGGATTCATACGGATCAATTCAGTGAACTCTTTCTCCAAAGAGCACCCACTATCTATCCTTAATGTCTCCACACTAATGGCTATAGGATCAACCATACTCATCATATGAGATCGATTAGATAGTGCTATTCTTTCCGGATAATTGGATGTCCTTCTCGAATATCCCACGAGTAGGAATGTTTAGAACATATGTTTAAAGACTAGTGATCACTATATTATGATCTCATCATAATTCACTTAGTCATTGCACATGCTCATGGACTTCATTGCAAACATCACACAAGAATGACAATGAATAAATTTCATTTCAATGAACATAAACAATATACATGAAAGTGTGATTGGCTTATAGGCCACATAATATCCATCACTGGAAACTCAACCTATCGATTGGGTTAAACGGATCATTGATTAACTAATCTATACGTTCACGTAGAAAATTAATAAGGGTTGACCAATAAGGTGTTATTGGGTCTATAGAGTTATTAACTAGTGAGATATATAAAACTAATGGGTCACACACATAAGGTCTATGAATGTTGGTGAATATAGAAATAATTATGAGGATTTTTAATGAAAAATCTACATACCAAATATCTATAAATAGGGGGAGAACGATCATAACTCAAGGTTCCCATGTAAGCCTTGCATGAATTTTCTCCTTTCTTCTCTTTCTCTCTTGATGAAGAACTTTGAAGAAGAGATCCAACCATCAATAGCTCCAAGAACTCCTTCAAGAGAACTTTGTAAGTATTTCTTCTCATACATACTAGATGATTGGATCATCTATTCATGGTGCCTCAGTATTTTGAATATCCGATTCAATATATTTTGTTACATTCGATGTTTTGATCAAAATTTTAGAAGGCTTAATGACCTCATATCCCAACAAAGGCATGGTCGAGATGTGGTGGCCAACCCTCTCCTCCATGTGATCATTACCAATAGTATGTCCATCAATTCAATCATTGTTGGGAGAAATTTGGCATACCTAGTGAAATTTCTAACTTTGTATCTATTGATAGTACATCATCATTGATGGAACGAATAAATGCGGTCGTTAATTGAACGCCGATTTTATAAAATTAATACGAATTGAGGGGTATAGTGGTAAATAAGGGTCAAATCCACGGAGAAATAAGGGATTTTTGAGATATCTTTTCAAATTTGATCAAATCGGACAATGAATTGAGGTGAGAAATTAGGGAAAATGATAGATTTGGAAAGAGAACTCAAAGAAGAATCCATGGAATAAAAAATCACTCGATTTGGATCAAGATTTTCGGAGAAATCGATGAGTGAATTAGAGAGAAATTTCTGAACGCGAATTAAGAGAAATCCAAAATTAAAAGACTAAATTAACGATCCTAAGTTACAAATTAATGATACATGACAAAAGATTTGGAGGAAAAACACGTAATCTAACCCGAGATAGCAATTGAAATAATCCCCTTAATCGCCAGATTCAAGGCTTTTCATTCCGTGATTTCGAAAATAATCTTCGGTGTTCAAGAGACAAATTCTCCCTAGTCCATCGATAAAATCTTACGTTCAACCACTCCGTGGATGCGGAAATGAGTCTAGAAGTGATTGAAAGCAAGAGATTTAAGGATGGTGGTGTCTAGACAATTCAATTGCTCGAAATAATCCAAAGAATGCATTACAATGTCGAAGAACATCTCAATTTAATAGCCAATTTAGGTGTAACCATCCGATGAAACGCTTCATCTTTGATCAACGGGTCTGATGAAATGCATTAATGCGAATCATTATGGTTAAGTCGTGGCCATTGGATCGGAGATGGACCGCCGAGATAAAGCCACGTTGCGCACTTTAGAAGTAACTCTTGAAACGCCATTCGTCCATTCTTGATCTAACGCTTCGTATGGGTTTTCGTTGGTTTTAATCTCAGCCGTTATAACTCTCTTGATGAATGGCTGAGATTATATTATATTTAAAACAATTTTCTGATGAGTAATAATGCGCCACGTACCCCCGCCTTTAAGTAACGATTGACGATCGCTATTTAATCACGCGATCGGATGCTCCACGTGCTGCTGACGAGACGGGACTGCAAGGTCATTGATTTCACACGGTCTCGTGTCAAAAATATTTCCGAATTTACCAATTTGATGAAAATGTATCAAATTGAAGGGTATAATGTAAATAAGGGTCGAATCCACAGGGAAATAAGGAAATTTTTGATGTATTCTTCAAAATTGATCAAATCGGATGATGAATTGATGATAGAA
This sequence comes from Lemna minuta, assembly GCA_024174645.1. NCBI lineage: Eukaryota > Viridiplantae > Streptophyta > Magnoliopsida > Alismatales > Araceae > Lemna > Lemna minuta. The sequence continues at coordinate 12,201,322 of CM044117.1, read as the reverse complement.
ATTGGGGAAAATGGTAAATTATGAAAGAGAACTTCAAATCGATTCCACGGAATCAAGAATCATAGAATTTGGACTTGATTTCATGGAGAAATTGAAGATCGAAGTAGAGAGAAATTTTTGGACGAAGAAATCGTGATTTTAACTAAAATTAAACAAAATTGAACTTGAAATCCTAATCTAAATTGAAATTAAATATGATAAGAAGATATATTATGAAAAACCGCTTCCACTAATCCCAATTAGCGATCAAATCACCGTGATTAAGTCGCTTAATCGTGAAGAACACGAAGAACGCGAATGTGAGATTCAAGTGCCGATTTCTCCTAATATTCTCTACCAAATCTTGATTTCAAAGGCTCCGGAGGTGCGGAATTGAAGGTAGAATACGATGAGATCAAGAGAAACGAGAGGAGAGGTGTCTAGACAGATCAATTTCTTGATTTCCAACTCGAAATGCTTTACAATTCGGAAGAACATCTTGTTTTATAGTACATTTGGGCGTAGCTGTCCGATCGAAACGATCGATGGTTACGATAGAACGGTCCATCATGGACCGATTCGAATATGTCGCATCCGTCGGATCGCCGATGGAGGGTCCAGATGATCCGTTTGAAATGCGTTTTAAAACGCTTTCCATCGCGCCCCTTCGATCGCGATCGGGCGGTCGAGATGAGCTCCCTACCGTTTCATCTCAACTGCTATAATCCAATTAATTCAAGCACGTGCGCTGATCATCTCCGGTGGACCGCAGGTACATCCGATCGACGCGCGGCGATTGATGAGCCTTCGATCCGATGCTCTATATTCGGCCACGTCAGTTGCATTCAAAATAACCATGTGGAACTTAGTCCCACACGGAGAACGTTAAGAGGATCCATCGGGTTTATAAGGTGCGTTAAATTTGAGGGGTAATAATTCCCTTCCGTTAAGCGGAAGGCTATATATATTATAAACTATATAAATATATATAAATAATGCGCATGCGTCACCTCGCCGCGTAGGCACCGCGTGGGCCCACGTGGCACTGCCACGTGGCCTTGCGTGCCACGTCGCATCCACATGGGTCCCGCGCGAAAAAATAAACCCTTTTTTGCATTTTTTTATTTAATTTTAACATTAAAATCGCAAATTTAATTCAGAAGTAATCCTGAAAAATCCCAAAAAATAGAAAATTCATAACTTTTAATATATAACTCCAAATTAATCCAGATTTCTTTCATTTGATCTGAAATTTAATTATCTTTCATTCTAAAAGATAAAAATTGATAAATAATGAGAGTTTTAAATTTTATTTCAGAAACACATTTATTTTTAAGGATTTTAAACTTAAGAAAATATAAATAAATGTTTATAAATCGTTTTCTCTCATTATTTTCACTTTAAAAACATTTATAATCTCAAGAAAAGATGTGTTAGTAATTATTTGTCTTTTAAATCATCATATTTAACCCTAATTTAAGGTATTTTTGAGATTATAATTACTTTTTCATGGAATTATAGAAAAATACACATAAGTATGATAACATGCATGTAAATGAAACTATTTATACCTTAATATGCATCAAAAATTATGTTTTATTATGTTAATATAATATAGCATGTTATCAGCTGCCACGTCATCTCTCGCGTTTAATCCTTGATCGCGATTGATCAAATGCTCCAAGTTGCACCACGTCACCTGCATACTTATAAAAATCCGAAAAATTGATTTTCAATTCCAAAAAAATCCTGAAAATTCATTAGAAATTCAGAAAAATTCAGAATAAATCCTAAGAAATCTCTAAAAATTAGAAAATTCATAACTTTCAAAATACAACTTCAAATTAATCCAGATTTATTTCATTGGATCAGAAATTTCAATTATCTATCATTATAAAAATTCAACATATTTAAATAACAAGAGAATAAATTATTATTTAAAAAATACACTTATTTCTTCTTGAAAAATGAAACTTAGAAAAATAAATGAGTGTATATAAACATAACCTCTTATTATCTAACATTAAAACCTAATTATAATCTCAAATTTAGATGGGAATAATCTATTCTAAAATATATTCTTAATTATACATAATTATCCCTAAAATAGTGGATTTTGATATTATAACTTAAAATTGCATGAAATCATAGAAATGCACTCAAAGTATGATAACATGCATAAAAATAGAATGTTTTATGCCTTAATTTACATTAATAATCATATTTTTGCATGTTAAGATTGCATGCTATCAATCATCTCCTTAGACAATGGTTATTTCATGGGGGAAGTATGATCATGTGATGTGCCTATTGAATATGGTTAGAGCTTATTATGCATCTCATCACGCCTCCACTTCTATTTTAGGAACTGCCTTACTTGCCACTTTGCTTGCACCTCAAATAATTGATTTGAGGCCTCTACCCATATGTCAAGTATCCAATTCATTCTCTATTGCTTACACCAACTACCTAACTCTTCTTTTGTCTCCATTACTAATTTTTGTGCTTGTCCTTTGGTGGAAGAAGGTTTTTGCAAAATTCGACCTCCTCTCTTTCCTTTTTGAATGTTATTTATGTTCCTAATTTTCCTATTGACCTTTTCTCTATCAACGCGATCACTTATGACCTCTTTTGTTTTGTTATCTTCTTTCATTTTCATGATACATTTCAAGACATAGCGATGGGGAAGAGGCTTGGTTTGGTATGGGAGATTTGATAGGGCCTCTATGAACTTGTTCATTAGTCCCTTTTGGTTGGCCTTTTTTGCCTTCCTTCCAAGCATGATACATCCCTTTAGTGGCCTTGACGATTAGGACATCCCAACATCATAAAACTTTGTTAAGCACTTCCATGGATTTCACTTTTCTCCTTTTGAGTGTGAGTCATGTCAAGTTGGCAAATTTTTTTGTTCTTTTGACCCTCGATTGAACTCGATTCTAAGTAAGAAACCATTTGATCTTCAACAATGCAATGTGTAGGGTCCTTTGCATGTTTCCACCATTTTGAGTTTTCGACATCAAATTGTCTTCATCAATGATTTCTCTCAAACTTCATGTGTGTATCTATTGAAAGACCACACTAACATTCTGCCTATTATTCATTAGTTTCTATTAAAAATCCACCCCAAATAAAAATCTACTCTCAAAATTCTTCATATTGATAATGCCCTTGAGTTTTGCTCAAAAGGTTTTATAAGATCACTAACTCTCTCTAGGTATTTCTGTATGAGACCACGAGACTCATACTTTTTAGTAGAACAGTGTTGCATAGCACAAACATCTTAATCTTCTCGACATGAATTGCACTCTTATATTTGAATGAGAGTTCCCCTATACCTATGGCTTGAAGGTTTCCTCTTGGTGGTGAAGCTCCTCTTCGTCTACTCCACCCTTATAACGAACTCTTCTTTCTACCTCCTTGAGTGTTTGGGTCTGTAGATTTTTCTATGGTCATAACCCCCAATACGTCCAAGTTAGCCCCTTGGTCCCTCAAAGGAGTCTTTTTCAACTATGCCCCTAATAAGAAAAGCTACCATGTCTACCTTTTTCTATCTATGCAAGTATATTGTCTCTGTCAATGTTACCTTCTTTGAATCCACTCACTATTTCTCATCTGACTCATCGTCACCTTTTTCACCTCATGCACCTACAACTTTCACACTTGCACCTTCAACATCAATGCCATCTCCTATAACCCATGTGGATCCCACCTCCTCCATCTCCAAATTTTTTACTTGAGGGTCCCTTTCTTGCCACTACTAATTAACCATTGCAACTAATATCTTCTCCACATACATCGTTGCCTTCTCTTACTCCAGTCTATGTGGATCCACTTGATGCCTCCTCGAATTTCATGTTTAAGTCCAATGACCCTTGCATTGCCCTTGGATGATCTTCACCTACCCATTGCTCTTTAGAAAGGTATGTACCCTTCACCCTATCTCCTGATTTTTTTGCTATGATCATTTCCATCCTACATATCGAGAATTTTCTCTTTCTCTTACAATTGACTCAATACTCTTGTCATACATGTAGGCCATGAAGTCACCTCACTAGAAGGTGTCTATGGACTTAAAGTGTGTGGTGATCATTGAGTGGGAGACATGGGTGTTGGTCCCTTGCCTTGATAATATTAAAAATTTTATATGTGGATGAGTTTTCACTCTCAAATACAATCAAGTTGGGACAATATGTCGCCATCAGGCACGCTTGGTGGGTTGTTGCTTTTCTCAACAATACAATGTTTAATATATGGACAACTTCTTGATGGTATGTCATAATGTTGTACGTATACTCTTTTTAGTGGCCATGAATTACGGGTGGTCTTGACGAACAAATTTATGCGGTCGTTAAAACACAAAATTCGGTCAAAAAAAATTTATAATACCGAACTCACAATGGCAAAGATATAAAATCAAGTAAAGTGTAAGTATCGGGTCGATCCACAGAGAACATGGTTGACTTTTATTGCAGAGTTGATTTGGTCAAACTTAGGTATAATTAAGGTTTTAAAGAAGTGAAAATGATATTTTATGAATAGAAATGCTATAAATATACTAGATAGGGAATTTTAAGATTTAAGACTTCTGATTTGACAGAGAAAAGTCAAAAGTCAAGGTCAAAGCATTGACTTTGTCCAGCAGTTGACTTTCTATAAAATATAATAATCAAAAGATGTCAGAATATTACGAAAATTATATATTCAAAATCTATAGAGAAAATGGAATTTATTGATATAAAATTCGTGATTTTTTGATAAGAAATATATTTACTATGAATTATTGAAAATCAGAGATCAGAAATATCCCGAAATGAACACTTCAGAGAAAATCTTCAAATTGACTTATCAAATGATATCCAAATCTTGTAATTGATATATCAATAGAAAGCTAACAACCAGAGGATTCCAAATAGATCAAAATCATCAAATTCCAATTTATATTTTAGGAGTAATTGATCCCGCAAGTCAAGGACCAAATTCGGATTGAAAATGAATAGTGGTTGGTCAAACGTTAAATTGAGGGGTCAAATGATCTCGGAATTTGACAAATTTGCTATCCACGGAAAGCTGATAAAACAAGGAATCTAATGAAACTCGAATCAAGTGGTTCAGAATTATAATCAAAGAGATATATTTGTTTGAAAATCAACAAAAATCCATCACTAAAATTGGGCGAAAATATTAATTTGACTACTTCTACAGTCTAATTACCTACCTAATTCTAATCTAAATTACATGAATTGCAAGAATTACGAAGAAGTCTAGTAAAAAAGATTCACGTTACCGAAGGGGCTTAGGTTTTGAGGGTTGTAGAGGTTTTTAGTTGTAGAAGATAAGGAAGACGAAGGTTCGACATACTACTAACTTGATTGACGTGAGGATTTGGCTTCAATTCATGTGGATTGAAGTGTATTCCTCGGTTTCATCTTTGATGTACGTTCAGAATTCAAGGGGAGATTACGATCATTTCTTGCAATCAATTCATGATTATGATGCTTCAATGGCTGTGGAATTCGACTCTAGGAAGCAGAGGATCACGAGGAACTTAAGACTTCCTTCAAATTCGTTTAATTTCTTCACGAATCGATCAAAAGTTAAGAGAAAACAAGAGAGTTCATCGGTTTCTAAAGGGATTTCCGTATGCCCAACGTCAGCCGCCCGTTCCATGATGAAATCATCACCGTCTGATTGAGCAAAGCCTTCTGAATGGTGGCCCACGACGCGGTCCACGTTCACCTTAATTGAGGGCCGTCTGATGAAGATCGAAGGCTCCACGCGTCTCCCATGATTTCGCGATTGTGAGGCACGATCTTGAAATCCTAAGTCACGATCTCGCGATCGTAAGCTATGATCTCACGATCTTAGGCCACGATCTCGCGATCGTGAGCTTTGATCGCACGATCATCAATTTTCCACTGTTTGATCGCCATCGCCACGTCGAGGTGAGTCCAGATGTGTCCACGTGTCCTCTCTTGTTGATCTTCAATCGAGTTTAATCTTGGCCGTTTGATCGCGATCAACCGCTTCATTTAATGTATTTGATCTGATGAAGATCGGGAGCTCCTTGTGACGCCACGTGTCGTAAGGTAAGATGTCACTTAAACTCTCATTGACGCATGTGCTACTCGATTGCGATCGCGTGGACTAGGGTCCATGCGATCTACGCCTCGCGATCGGATCCGACGCCCGTGATGCTGCCACGTCACCTACAAAAGGAAATCTCGCGGAACTTACTCCCACATGAAGAAAATGGGTGAACATCTCGCGTATAGAAGCTTGGGCGGTTTAACGCTATTGCGTTACCACCCCAATACTCTAACCAGGGCCCACTAACCCGTGGGCCCTTCACATGCCAGCCCCCCCTCGCCACGTGGCGCCCCTCACAAGCGTCCGCGTGGACTCGCGTGGCCTCTTGCCATGTGTTTGTGTGATCCACGCGCCACCTGCACCTCGCATGAGCCATTATGAGGCTCTGCCACGTGGCCAGAGTGCCGTGTCGCATCCACGCTGGTCCCGCGCGCCACGTCAGCTTCGTGTGCCACGTGTCATCTGCGGGTTCTGCGGAAAAATAACCCCTTTTTTGCGATTTTAAATTAAGGAATAAATTCGATATAAATTGAATAAAAATTCAAATTAAAATCCAAAAAATCTAAAATGTACAGAAATTCATAACTCTTAAAATTCAACTCCTTTTAATCGCAAATATTCTCCATTGGATCTCAATTTCTTTTCTTTTTAATATCATGCCATTAAAAATATAATTTTAAAAGAAGAATAGAGGATGAATTAAAAATAACATAAAGATATTCATTAAGAACTCTCTCTTTAAATCATCCAATAATTTTCTTCTTAGAATTAATCCTTTAAATCAGTCATAATAAGTTAGGGAAAGTACTTAATTCCTATTAATTTAACCTTGCAAGAAGATTAATCATCAAGAAGGCACATAATTATCCCTAATTTATGCATAAATATGAGTTTTAGTGTAATGTCATACCAATGGAGAAAATTCATAAAAAGAGGATAACATGCATTATAATTACATAGAATAAGCATGAATAGTAGTTAAATAAGATAAGAATTTAAGTTATAAATGCATGTTATCAGGCCTCTCCATCAAATGGATGTCTCCAATGCTTTTTTGTGGAGATCTCACTGAATGGGTATTCATGGAGAAACCACCTAGCAATGCGATTAAGAGGGAGACCACCAAGATATGCCACTTTCATTTTAATATTTACAACCTCAAGCAAAACCCATGTGCATGGTTTTTTCATTCGACTCGCTCTTGTTCATGAGCCTTATGGTGTTTTGCAAGAGCATGTCAGTCGATAGTGTCATACTTACAATTTATGTCGATGACATCTTGATCACTAACTGTGACACTACCAATATTACTTATGTTAAGGCCTTCTACCCTACGCATCTTACTATGTGAGTTTTGGATGCGCCTAAATACTTTCTTGACATTAAGTTTGCTTATTGGCAGGGGAATTTGGTTCTTGACCAACAAAATTTTGTCCTTGATCTACTTTAGGAGGCTGGACCCTTTGCTTACAACTTGTAGTCTTCCCCAATTGACAATACACACGTTTTTAGAGGATTTTTCTTCTCCTTTGTATGTAGACTTCTACGCTTACCATCAACCTATTGGGAAACTAATTTATTTGACATTTACTTGTGCGATAATTGCTTCTGTGATTAGACTTCTTTGTTAGTTTATGCAACTCCTTATCATATGAGCTATGATTATTTGATCTTTTATGCTCCATCTAGGGATAAAAAAATCTAGTGGCATAGATGTGGTTTGGGTTTTGTATTATCTCTCTCTTCCTCTCTAAAAATTATTTATTAGGAAAAAAAAATAAATATAATAAAGTTATGAGAAATTTTAAAAAGTGATTATTTGGGTTTGTGCAAAGAAAGTTTATTCCACTTGTTATTGAATGCATATTAAACTTTAGTTATCGATGATTTAAATCCATTTTATAATTGAATTATATCATACTAAATATGAACAGATCAACATAAGTGCATATCATTATTAAATAATTATCAAACTAGATTAAATCAATATCAATTAGGATTCTTCATGTGTTGACATTGTCGAAATAAAGTCATGGAAAAATTATCTAGCCTCAACACTTGATGAACTGTTAATCTTGTGATGATATTTTATTCATATGATCATGAATCAAATCTATAAACTATTTGAATCTGTTTTAAAATTTCATTGCATCCAGATTCAAAAAATTCAAATCATCATTAAATATATATTAAATGATTAAATATACATATTTGGAGTTTCCAATTCCTCACATGCACGAACTAAAATAATTAAAATATAAAAAAAAGTCAATTATATTAAAATAGAAGTGTTAGAGTATGTCATTATACAACTTCCTATTTTTTTAGAGTTCTCCTAAAAAAACACCAAGAGAACACTAAAAAAATGTAATTCAAATCTATAAATCACTAATTAGTCATAGGAGAATATTAAGAAAACTAACTCATCGCACCAAAGTCTTCTCCACATATGATTAATTAGAAACTTAATCTTTTCAAAAATTGATGTTGAAAACCCAAGAACGAAGAAGCAATAAATCATTAATATAATGAACATTGTTTTGCTGATTTTATCACCCAAATCATAAAGAACTCATCCAAAGAGTTCCTAAGAGATTTAAAGAAAGTGAAGAACATAAAAAAAGGTTTAAAAACACTAAACTCAAAGATAAGGCAATCCTCTCTTTCTCCTTGTGATGGTAATAGTTTTAGTGCTTATCGATAGGAACACCCTAAGGCAATCAAAGAATTGAGTAAAGCTCTATTTCCTCTGCCATTTTATGAGTCTCTTCCTTTTTGCGTACTCACAAGATACAAGAAAACCCCTCGAAAAGAATCTGAAATTTTATACTCAAGGCTTGGACCAAATTCATCCCCATGACGGAAGTTTAGTTTTCCATGGAGTTTTCCACTATAGATGCTAGAGAGAGAGAGAGAGAGAGAGAGAGGAGTATACCAGAGCTTACATGAATTCAAATGACTAACCCTTCTTTGCAAATGCGAATTCTGTAAGGGGGGACATTTTCAACTGAATAATGCTCTCCAACATGGCTCGTGCTAGTATGTTGCAAACTGATGCAGAGATTTACAGCAGTGGGCCCATGGTTGTTGGAGAGCGTACAAAGACGGATGATCGATGGGAGGCCAAATTTAACTTCTCTTGGGATGATGCAATGTTCGAATGAGATCCATTTAACGTTTTATCTTTCCATATTGAACTCTCGTTGACTTTTCGAGGGGCCCTCCATTGCCTGCATGCTTTGTGTTTTTCTCCTAGACATGCTCTCCAAACATTTTCAATGACTTTTGGAAAAATTCTGATTTTGAAATACTTTTTCACCAGTTTACTAGAAATATTTTCACGGGTCTGAGCCTCGGAAATCAATTTCATGATAAAATATCACGAATGACCACCATTTTAGAGCTTACTTGTCGCGTATTTTGACTTATGTCCCAAATCGATGAACTTTAGTAATTGATTGTTTTAATGTCATCATTGGGCTCCACTCCGGACGAGCATCTGAGTTTTCTATTCTTCAGCGGTGCAAAAGCGTAAACCCATTTATGAATATCGTCTTCTTATCGAAGCGCAACGGTAAAATAAGAGATGAAACTCGCAGCTATAAATAAGCTATCATGGCTGAGAACTTCTTTTTTTTCTGGGACAATCAGCCATAATTCCGTGATGTTTGGATTTCACCCTGTAATGAGCTCAATCTGTCGCTGAAATTGCACTGGCGTGGCTTGTTGTCTCACTCGAGGCCCCTCAATCGTTTTTTTTTGGGTTCCGCCATGGTCGGAGAGAGATGAGCTATATACTCTGGTCAGTGTACTGAGTATTCAAACTCGCGAGTGGCATATACCATTTTCCAGTCCCGTATTTAAAGAGCCGCCAGAGTGGTCGCTGGCCAATAATGGTTGAGGAGCCGACTCCACGTGCCGTTGTGGTCTCTCTCCGATCATGTACTCGAGAGCCAGTGAAAGCGACCTCGTCTATTTCTGTTTCCTCCGCGTGCCGGGCAATCAGCTCCGCCTACGTTGAAATTAACAGACGCGACGAGTGCCGACGAACAGATGTTGAAATTCACGATCGCCCGTTGGCGCCCGCAGTCCACATGTGGCGTGGTTTGAGCCCTCGTGGCCAGGAGTATCTTCTTGTGCGGGGGAAGACAGAGAGAGAGAGAGAGAGAGCGCCGACATCGGCTCCGTGAAAAGACGACTATTGCTCGTCAACTCCTCAGTATCTCTCATTGTCGCTTGACTGGGGTCGTATTTTCGCAGTGGTCAACGGCGAAACGGTAAACAAAGGTATCTATCTGGCAGGACTGTCGGCGGGAGCCTTGGCCGACGCCGTTACTTGCGCGGACACTCATCTCGTCCGCATCAGCCTCCTCTCTCCTCGGCACTCGTCCCGTTTTTTTTTTTTGGGGTTTTATCACCAGCTACCCCAACCTTTCCCCCGACTCCGAGATCTACCCCCAGCTGCTGACATGGCAAAATCTTAGTCCAATGTGCATCGACGTGGAGTCCACGGCGGAGGCTGACGGGGACGGAAGCCACCTGGCCGCCACGTGTCAGCCAAGGGAAGAAAATTAAAGGGGTAATAGTCTGGAAACCCCCAACGTTTGGGTTTTGTCTGCTTTTCACCCCAAGGTTTGGAAACAGCCGCCTCCACCCCAATGTTTGACAATAAGTGGAGGCTATACCCCGACGGTTCTATCGCGCAGAGCTGGCAGCGACGTGGATGCCACGGCAGCAGCTGACCGGACGCGGAAGCCACGTCGCTGCCATGTCAGCACAGGGCAAAACAAAGACTTTTCTTTGCGACTGCTTCGCTAACGCTAAAAGGAGAATGCCACAGCCATCTCCCCCCTACAGTAGATTACTTCCTATTCCTTGAATATTTTTTTGAACTCTACAGTAGGAGAGTGTCAGCGGAGGGGAGCGGCGGCGAGAGGAAACCGGCCTGCGGCGAGAGGGAGCGGCGGTGCTGCGGAATCCGCGGATACGCGGGAGAATATTTCCTTGTTCAGCCACCATGAGCGATACTCGAGGATAACGAATACCACTTCTTTTTGGAAGCGCTGGGAGCTGATGTAGATAGGGATGATCACGTCGTTGAAGTCGTGGTAGACGTTGTCGGTAAAGCCACCGGCGTCGAAGACTACAGCAGGGACAGTGTGTACTACTTGACAGTGATGGGCATTACTTCTGGAGTTGTCGAGGATAGAGAGTTTGAGCTCTTTAATGTCGGGCATCACGTTGGAGTCCCATTTCTCGTGTACGGGCGGATTTTCTCTGACTCTGCACTCCAAGTCAAGTTCGGAGTGTATACGTAAATTGAAGAAGAAGATGGGTTGGTGCGGATATCGCCATTGAGAATGCAAATATCAGAGTAGATGCGGCTACGGTGACAGCTCAAAAATCTTTGGAGTGGAAGCGTTGCTTGTGTTTCTCTGGCTATGAATGAGTTTGGATCCAGATCCGGAGGCCTCGGAGAAACTGATGTAAAAAAAAATAATGTTGAATTAGGTAATGGGTTCAAGAAGAAAATAATTTGGTGAGTAGAGGTTAGTTACCGTGAGCGATAATGGCGGAGGAAGGCCATTGGATGATGAGGCGATGGCCAAGAAGGCTGAAGAAGGCCAAGGGGTACCACAACGCAATGGTACCACAACGCCGACGTCTTCCTCTTTGACGATCCCTTCAGCGCCGTGGACGCCCACACGGGGACGCATCTCTTCCAGGAGTGCGTTCGGAGGATGCTGGCTTCGAAGACCGTAATCTTCGTGACGCACCTTGGGCGTCCAACTCCAATGAGCGCCTCAAAGATCCCTTCCTTCCAACCGGGGGCGTCTTTCTCCTTCTCTCCAGTGAATGGCACGATAAACGGCGGCCTATCCACGCTTTTGAGCGCCGAGATTACTTCCTCGGAAGCAGAAAGTGTCATAATCAAAGCTAAGCGGAGAGATTACTTTTGATACTTACCCTGAAACCCATCCGCAGGACTTGTTCGTCGAATCCTCGGATCAAATCTGCCAAGTTCGAGTACACTCCCGCCGTCAGCTCCTGAGTCTGCACTGATGATTATCACCTATCTACTACACAGAGAGGAATTGGCAAAAACGAATAACTTACAACCGAAGAATCAGATGCCGGGGGAGTGAAGATGGCGTGGATTCCGAGTTTCTGCCTCAGCGGGTCTGGATGACTCCTCACGTAGAAGACGAAGCCAGAACCGATGCTATAGATGTCGCCCTTCTTCAGGTCCAGATCAGTCGCTTCTCCGGCGCTAATCCAGCTGATGGTTCCCCTACCTGCGAACATCAGACGCGCGGAAAAAAATAAAATAGGGAAGTATTTCTGATGTAGTCTATCGTCCCGTTAGTGGTTTGCGTTGCGCGATTGTCGAAGGAGAAAGAAGAAGAAGATATGGGGAGGTCCCACGTCGCACCTTCACGGTCAGCTCGTCGTCTCAGGAACGACCACGCCTAAGGCTCAACGAACTCAGAAGTCATATGAAAGAACTACCCAGTTGTCCATTTCTCCCGAGGGGAGTCCTATTTAACGAACTAAGGGCAGGGGTAAACGACGTCCCTAAAAATAAAAGTAGTCGTTCTCGTTGGTCGTGGGTTTCGCCGAGCGATGCGAACGCCCGATTCGTTCCCGGACCTTCCCAGTTTCTGTAGTTGTCTCAGCGCAGGTGTCCGGTTCTGCCACCGGTTCACGGACGTTGGCGGTTGTGTCCTTTTCGGGTGACGGGTCTCCATCAATTTCTAATCACACCGATGAATGCTTCTGCGACATCACTCACCTGAATGCACGTAGAAAACCATGTCCGTCTGTAGGTGAAGAGGAATAAGAAGAGACTGCGGCTCCAAGGCGAAGAACTGTTAGTGGTACTTCCTCCCAAGTCCATCGCTCGCATCGACGGCGGAGATGCTTCCGCAGTCTGAGGAGGCGACGGTCTTCCTCTCAACCGCCGGGAAGAGGGGTGCGGTGCAGAATTCGTGCTCGACCTGCGCGGAAACAGCCGGAAATGAAGAGGGCCAAAGCAACAGGAGTAGCACCAGAGGTAGGGAGGAAACTGATATCGACATTGCTCTTCTCTTCTCCATGGGAAGAGGTTGGCTGGGCTGCTATATAATCAGAGGTAGGGAGGAAACTGATATCGACATTGCTCTTCTCTTCTCCATGGGAAGAGGTTGGCTGGGCTGCTATATAATCAGAGGTAGCTCACTATCCTTGTGGCGTCCCCGAGCTTCTTCTTTGCATGGCTTCCACGTCGCTGGAGTCTATTTACAAGTGTTCAATGGCCTCTTCTCTTTGCAAAAGATATTTCATGAATAAATGAAGAGATTAGCACAAATAACTAAAGAGAATAATTATAACATGCTATTTGTGCATATAATTACATAGTTATTAATGCAAATTAATGCATTAATCATTATAAATGTATGCATGTTATCATCTTTTAAGCATATTTTCTATCATTTTGTGTAAATTCATGTTATGATCTAAAAATACACTAAATTATGGATTATTATGAGTAATTAAACAATTCAATCTTTAATTTTAATTATATTTATGATCATAATCATGTTTTAAGAGTGAAAATGTGAGAGAAAAGACATTTACTAACATTTATGTATTTATATGAATTTATTTTATATAATACATAAATGTATAAAATTAATATAAATTAATTCTCTTATTATTTTAATAATTCAACTTTTTATAATGATAGATTATTCAATTCTGAATCCAACAAAATAAATTTGACTTAATTTGGAGTTATATTTTGAAAGTTATGATTTTTCCAATTTTTAGGAATTTTCTAGAATTTTTCTGAATTTATTTGATTTTTATTTCGATTTTTAATAGTTTAAATTAATTAAAAAAATATCAAAAAAGGGGGTTTAATCGCGCGTGTACACTTGGATGCGACGTGGACACGCGCGATGGCCTGTGTGGCAGGCAGATGACACGTGTACGCGGAATATTATATTCTATATATATATAGTATATGGTTATCGTACATATAAGCATCCATATTTTTGATTCCGTGGATTCGATTGTTTCAAAGGCAAAGAAAATGATGAATCCTATCCTAATTCTTGATCTAAAATAATTATGAAAGTATAATTAAGGCTTTTTAATTGAAGATTAAGTTATTAATATAATGCAACAAAGATTTAATTTTGAATTTCCGCCAAATCAAGGCTTTTCATCAAGATTTGTTCAAGGGTTTATTGAAGGATTTCTTGGAGTCGTTCAGCCTCTAGCAATACCCACACAATCACTTAATGGTTTGATCTACTCTTTAATGCTCTTCACCAAGAGAGAAAGAAAAGAAATAATGTTTCCACAAGGCATATGGGAGAGGATATCATCCACAAGGCAAATCGCGGCGGGGAGAGAGGATAGCGGAGGGGAGCGGCGGTACTCTTCTTATAGATTATTAAATGTATAACCTTCCTTCTATCCACCTCCACGATTTATCATAACGTGAATAAAATCCTTCCTTCTTCCATGAAGAGTCTGAATAAAATCTCTTCATTTGTCTCTCATGTGTCTCTTCATTTGTCTCTCATGGGCTTATCACCTGCTACCTCTCCGCACCCTACAATCACAAAAAGTATACGTAAGTCAAATGAGAAGGTTAAGAGAAATACACAACTAAAGTTAATTTTAGGGATTACATGACTACCTATTCAACAATCTTGTAAAGAATCCGCTGGATGGCACCGTCGTGTTGTCGGTGCCGTCGTGCCGGTGGTTGGCGAAAGCGATTCCCCCGGGCCGATGGGCGTCATCTGCTTGATGACCTGGAAAATCTGTAGCCCCTTGAGAGCTCTGCATTATATACCATCAGACGTTCAGTCCTTCATGTAGAATGAGACCATTGGAGCATATTACGGCAGTGAGAAAAAAGAATCAATACATACCTTGCCTGCATCGTGCACTTGTCTTTGGGGACATGACCTCTTATTGTGGCCAAATTGGTGACAGATAGAGCACGTCTGCGGCACACCTTTATTGGATAATCTTCGGCCTGTAAGATCTCGCTCACTGATGTCAACTCGTCTTTTCTGTTTGGGCCTGCCAGGTTGTCGCCGCACGATAGGGGGGAATACTAGGACCCTTACATTGGCATTCCACATATTCCTTCCATCCATGGCTGGGATACCCCAACTATATGCTGCTTGGTATGTCTCTTTCTTGAACCAGTGGGAGACAAAATCGGTTGGGTCCTGCCTTGTCCACTGAATGCATGCAATGGCATGGGGGCACGGAATGCCTCTTATATTAAAATATCTACATGTACAGGTTTGAGCATTTAGATCGACCACGAATCTGTCTGCCAGCATTGTGACTTCGAAACGATATTCTCCTGCATGCACAACAATGCATCTTCTAGACACCAATTTGTTTTCTGCTACCACAGCTCGTATACGAGGGCATAAGTTATCATAAACTTCAGAAAATAACGCGCGCTTCTTCACAATCCGCTTCATGATTGCAATTCTAATTTCTTCAAGCATGTCAATGATAGGTCTAGACCGAGCACGTAAGATATAACTGTTGAAGCATTCACAAATGTTGTTATCAATCACGTCACTTTTCGGCCATTCACTAATGTATGCTCTACAAAATTTCATTATGCCCACATCTTGGAAGTCCTGTGCGGCCTGTGGATTCACCGTGCTCATGTGTCCCATGATCTCCAAGAAGCCTGCATGCGTAGTGCATTTCACAGCTTTCCAAAATAATAGCTTCAATTGCTCTGTAGAATGCCCCTTCTTCTTCCAATTTGCATAGATGTGTCTCGCACAATTCCTGTGCTCCGCATTTGGTATAAGATATGCCACTGCAGTCTCGAGACCTTTTTGTTGGTCGCTTATAATTGTCCAACCAGTACCATCTATAATATGCAAATCTTGCATCAGGAGTTCAATAAACCATGCCCAAGAGTCCCGGTTCTCTGCCTCAACCACCGCCCAAGCAATAGGGAACATTTGATTGTTCCCATCCATCCCCACAGCACTCAGCAGTTGGCCTTTTGTTACAGTCTTCAGGAAACAACCGTCCAACCCAATTACTGGTCTGCAACCACCACGAAAACCCTGTGCTAATGAATCAAAACATATGTACAACCTCTTAAATGTAGCCGAATTCTCATTCCTGTCGGCAACTTCCATCTTGAAAGTACCCCTACTAACATTCCTAAGCTCAGCAACATAGGCAGGCAACAAGTGATAATGCTCCGTCAAAGTCCCTTGAAGCGTCCGGCGCGCCGCAGCTCTAGCTTTATAGCATACATCCCTTGACACTATGATTCCGAATTTGTCTTGGATTTCCCGCATCATATCTGATACCTTCCAATTTATATCCATTCGAAATTTCTCTAAGAAATGGTTTGCAATCCACTTATGATTTGCTTGTTTATTTCTTGGCGCTCTGCTGCACGTATGGTCATCATTTAATGTCTTCACAACAAAGGATTCCTTCATTCCATCAAGACTACCATACATCCTCCATGGGCAGTCTCTGTCACATGTGACCTGAACTTTCCGTGCCTCGGACTTAATGAACCTAATGTTGAACCCATTCCATATAGCATAATTCCTCACAGCTGTGGTAAATTCAGAAGCTGATTCAAACTTCATGCCCACTTCAAATTTAATTGTCTCAATAGCACCGCCTGCATCGAACCGTCTCCCCCTGTAGACGGTATGTATGTTTCCAAGCTCGTCCTCAGAGTCCCTGGGAGTCCGTACTTCCTCGTCCGAGTTTTCATACTGACTATGATATTCATAACCCAATAATTGTAGTTGAAAGTGTTCTTCTTCATTTCTGCGTCCATCAACGTATTCATCGTTCTGTTCCTCGGTAGAATATCCATTACGATCACTTGTAGACGCATCGTCTTCCTCGTTCACTTCAGAAGGAATATATTCAGGATCGTCCTCAGTAGAAGAATCAGCACCATACATGGCTGTTGCCGTCGGCCATCGCGAAGACTCTGCTGTCAGCCATCTAGAAGACTCCATTGTATATTCGGAGCTTGGTTGACTAGCGGAGCTTGACATTTCCACCGCAAAGGATGCATCTCCACTTCCAGCTCCTGACATTTTCCCCGATTGTTCTCCTAATGGCAGCTGTAACGTAAAGCTCCTATATGTTAAGATGGAATCATTGGAAGAGGGTTGACTTTTACATGTCGGCACCGGCGCGAGAGACGCCCGTCCACTGGAGGTGGATAGAAGGAAGGCTCTACATTTAAATGAGGAATTCTTTGCTATTTCACGTCCAGTATAAGGTTCTCCGGTTCTGCTGTCGGTACTGGTTTTTTGTGAAAACCTAAACCTATACCTAACTTCGGTTCGGTGCCGGTGACGGTATTGTCCGGTGTCGGTTCGGTGAAACCTATACTTTCGGTGATTTGTCATTTGAAATGAAAATAAATTGTATAAAGTTTTTATGACTCCATAATATATAAATATAAAAATATATGTTTCACAAACAAATGATAATAGATTAACACTTCTCAATAACAAATATACAATATAAAAATAATTAAAAATATAAATCATGAATTTATAAATTTCAACTTTTAAAAATATTTTAAAAAATAATAGAAACAATTTACTTTTAAATAATCATTCTCTCTATCTTTCTATCTTGACCCTCTCTCTATCTTGCTCTCTCCACCCTCTCTCTATCTTTCTCTCTCCACCCTCTCTCTATCTTTCTCTTTTCCTCCCTCCCTCACTCTCTCTTCCCCCTCCCTCACTCTCTCTCTCCCTCCCTCTCTCTCGCTCACCCTCCCTCCCTCTCTCTCCCGCCCTCCCGCCCTCCCTCCCTCCCTCACTCTCTCTCTCCCTCCCTCTCTCTCGCTCACCCTCCCTCCCTCTCTCTCCCGCCCTCCCGCCCTCCCTCCCTCCCTCCCTCTCTCTCGCTCACCCTCCCTCTCTCTCACTCACCCTCCCTCCCTCTCTCTCCCGCCCTCCCTCCCTCCCTCCCTCACTCTCGCCCTCCCTCCCTCCCGCCCTCCCTCCCTCCCCCTCACTCTCTCTCTCCCTCCCTCTCTCTCCCGCCCTCCCTCCCTCACTCTCTCTCTCCCTCCCTCTCTCCCTCCCTCTCTCTCGCTCACCCTCCCTCCCTCTCTCTCCCCGCCCTCCCGCCCTCCCGCCCTCCCTCCCTCCCTCCCTCCCTCCCTCCCTCACTCCTCTCTCTCCCTCCCTCTCTCCCTCCCTCTCTCTCGCTCACCCTCCCTCCCTCTCTCTCCCGCCCTCCCTCCCTCCCTCACTCTCTCTCTCCCTCCCTCCCTCTTCCTCCCTCTCTCTCGCTCACCCTCCTTCCCTCTCTCTCCCGCCCTCCCGCCCTCCCTCCCTCCCTCCCTCTCTCTCCCCGCCCTCCCGCCCTCCCTCCCTCTCTCACTCTCTCTCTCTCCCTCCCTCTCTCTCCCTCCCTCCCTCTCTCCCCGAACTATCTAAATTTCCGTTGTAAGGAGAGGTGAGAGGAGAGGCACACCTCTCCTCATCTTTCCATAGGTGCATGCACGCGTAAGGGGGAGGAGCAAGATAGAGAGAAATACGGAGAGAGAGAGAAAATACCGTGGAGGAAGTAGCTGTGCTTGGAGAAACTTTTGTTGGTGCAGAAATCGCAGAAGACGGAACCGATGATGGTGATATTGGATGATTTGGGACCCGCTCCGACGGCCGTAGACACCAAGGCAGAGAGAAAGAGGAAGAAGAGTGGAAGACCTGTGGCGGAATGAGAGTAGAAGCTTGCGGTGGATGCAGAAAAAGGAAAAGCTTAGCCAGAGCCAGGGGAATGCGGGGAAGGGGAAGAAGAAGACGACAAAAGATGCCGGGGCTTTTTGAGAGAGATAGAGAGAGAACGGGGAAGGGGTGGGGTGGGGGAGAGGAGAGTTTAGAAGGTAGTGGCCCGTGAGTAGCTGTTATCAAGATACAGCAATGGAGGAGCGGCTTCTTGCATGGCAACAAGAACATGTGATGGGCGCGGCCCCTTTGACTGGAATTTCGCCTGACGGAATATCGATCTCCTGTTGTCTGTCCATGAGAGGGCCCTTGCTTTTGGAGTTAACTTTCTGGTGATCCTCGTCACCGGTGGCGTCGCATTTCTTTACTCCTATGCAGTAAACTCGCTTCAGTGGGAGACGACGGGCAGTCTACTTTTTCCAGTCGCTGATTTCATCTTTTGCGGTATTACTATATTCATGGAAGTCTTCACCCTCGCTGTGTACACAGTATTTTACCGCGAGTGCAGCAGCAACCCGGCGGACGAGCTGGCTATGCAAGAGAATCTGATTACAACGGGGTTCCGTCGGCAGCTTCTTTTAATAGTCTGCTAGGCCACCTGCCGTTGTTCGTCATCAGGACGGCGATAACGGAGGAGAGCATGATGGCCGTTGATGCCATTAAAGTAGACGCCATTATGTCCACTGCGAGGACGCCCATTTTTACTTGATCCTTTAAGGGAAAATCAAAGCAGACCCCGTTTAGAAGAGGAACCATTTAGTAGATGCAGGGTGGAAGGAGAGATTTTTCAGTACTTTCATCATGCTTCGAACCCACAAGAGGTCCCTCTTCATGCTTCGATGGGTAGAAGGATAGGTCCCTCTTGGCCGCCGCTCCCTCTCGCCACCGGATTCCGCAGCACCGCCGCTCCCTCTCGCCTTAGCTTTGATTATGACACTTTCTGCTTCCGAGGAAGTAATCTCGGCGCTCAAAAGCGTGGATAGGCCGCCGTTTATCGTGCCATTCACTGGAGAGAAGGAGAAAGACGCCCCCGGTTGGAAGGAAGGGATCTTTGAGGCGCTCATTGGAGTTGGACGCCCAAGGTGCGTCACGAAGATTACGGTCTTCGAAGCCAGCATCCTCCGAACGCACTCCTGGAAGAGATGCGTCCCCGTGTGAGGCGTCCACGGCGCTGAAGGGATCGTCAAAGAGGAAGACGTCGGCGTTGTGGTACCATTGCGTTGTGGTACCCCTTGGCCTTCTTCAGCCTTCTTGGCCATCGCCTCATCATCCAATGGCCTTCCTCCGCCATTATCGCTCACGGTAACTAACCTCTACTCACCAAATTATTTTTCTTCTTGAACCCATTACCTAATTCAACATTATTTTTTTTTACATCAGTTTCTCCGAGGCCTCCGGATCTGGATCCAAACTCATTCATAGCCAGAGAAACACAAGCAACGCTTCCACTCCAAAGATTTTTGAGCTGTCACCGTAGCCGCATCTACTCTGATATTTGCATTCTCAATGGCGATATCCGCACCAACCCATCTTCTTCTTCAATTTACGTATACACTCCGAACTTGACTTGGAGTGCAGAGTCAGAGAAAATCCGCCCGTACACGAGAAAATGGGACTCCAACGTGATGCCCGACATTAAAGAGCTCAAACTCTCTATCCTCGACAACTCCAGAAGTAATGCCCATCACTGTCAAGTAGTACACACTGTCCCTGCTGTAGTCTTCGACGCCGGTGGCTTTACCGACAACGTCTACCACGACTTCAACGACGTGATCATCCCTATCTACATCAGCTCCCAGCGCTTCCAAAAAGAAGTGGTATTCGTTATCCTCGAGTATCGCTCATGGTGGCTGAACAAGGAAATATTCTCCCGCGTATCCGCGGATTCCGCAGCACCGCCGCTCCCTCTCGCCGCAGGCCGGTTTCCTCTCGCCGCCGCTCCCCTCCGCTGACACTCTCCTACTGTAGAGTTCAAAAAAATATTCAAGGAATAGGAAGTAATCTACTGTAGGGGGGAGATGGCTGTGGCATTCTCCTTTTAGCGTTAGCGAAGCAGTCGCAAAGAAAAGTCTTTGTTTTGCCCTGTGCTGACATGGCAGCGACGTGGCTTCCGCGTCCGGTCAGCTGCTGCCGTGGCATCCACGTCGCTGCCAGCTCTGCGCGATAGAACCGTCGGGGTATAGCCTCCACTTATTGTCAAACATTGGGGTGGAGGCGGCTGTTTCCAAACCTTGGGGTGAAAAGCAGACAAAACCCAAACGTTGGGGGTTTCCAGACTATTACCCCAAAATTAAATCAGCCGAGGGAGAAGAGAGAGTGGCGGAGGGGCTCGACTCTTCAGTTGCCGGTGCGGCGTTGCTTCTGGCGTGGGCAGATAGCCGGCGGCGGGTTCGGCGTCGCCCAGATAGCTGGAGGGACGGATGCGGGAGAGAGAGGGAGACGCGAGGAGAGATTTTCCTCCTCCTTCCCGTTAAGCGCGCATATGCTCGCATGCAGGAGAGAGCTCGAGAGGGAGGGAGGCGGGAGAGAGAGAGAGAGTGGGAGAGAGGAAGACTTTCCTGCTCCCGCCTCTTCTCACGACGGAAGCAATTTCCGTCGCGAGGAGAGGGAAGAGCGCGGGAGAGAGGGAGGAGAAATTTTCCTCCTCCTTCCCGTTAAGCGCGCATATGCCCGCATGCAGGAGAGAGCTCGAGAGGGAGGGAGGCGGGAGAGAGAGGGAGAGCGGGAGAGAGGAAGAATTTCCTCCTCCCGCCTCTTCTCGCGACGGAAGCAATTTCCGTCGCGAGGAGACGCGAGGAGAGAGGAGAGTAAAGAGCGCGGGAGAGAGGGAGGAGAAATTTTCCTCCTCCTTCCCGTTAAGCGCGCATATGCCCGCATGCAGGAGAGAGCTCGAGAGGGAGGGAGGCGAGAGAGAGAGAGAGAGCGAGAGAGAGGAAGACTTTCCTCCTCCCGCCTCTTCTCGCGACGGAAGCAATTTCTGTCGCGAGGAGACGCGAGGAGAGAGGAGAGGAAAGAGCGCGGGAGAGAGGGAGGAGAAATTTTCCTCCTCCTTCCCGTTAAGTGCGCATATGCCCGCATGCAGGAGAGAGCTCGAGAGGGAGGGAGGCGGGAGAGAGAGAGAGCGGGAGAGAGGAAGACTTTCCTCATCTGCTCTATTCTTCTCATCTGCTCGTCTTCGATCACGACGGAAGCGGCAGCAGAGTCGAGTGACTCGAGAAGCACCGACGAGTTCTCGAGACCGGTGACAAAGCACCGCTGCGGCGCTGCTTCTGGAGTGGGCAGATAGCCGGCGGCGGGTTCGGCGTCGCCCAGATAGCTAGAGGGAGAGAGAGGGAGCCGGGAGAGAGAGGGAGGGCGCGAGAGAGAGAGAGATGGAAGAGAGGGAGAGAGAGAGGGAGGAAGAGAGTGAGAGATGGAAGAGAGGGAGAGAGAGGGAGGGCGGGAGAGAGAGAGAGAGTAGTCCGCGGCGGCGAGAGAGAGAGAGAGGGAGGGAGGCGAGAGAGAGAGGAAGGGAGGCGGGAGAGAGAGGGAGGGAGGCTCCATCTCTCACTCTCTTCCTCCCTCTCTCACTTTCTCTTCCTCATCGCCCTGGCCTACTTTTCCATCCCTCTCGAGCTCTTCTACTTCGCCACCTGCGCCGCCATCTTCCCCTTCCGTTGGATCTTCGTCCAGTTCGGCGCCTTCATCATTCTCTGTGGCCTCACCCACTTAGCCACCGTCTTCACCTATTCTCCCCACTCCTTTTTCCTCGTCCTCGTACTTGATGGTGATGCTCCAGCTCAGCGTTAGTTACGGGAGGGTCGACGACCTTCCTGACATTTCGTCGAACGGTTTTGCTGTTTTCCTGTTTTGTCTCAGGTAGTTATGCTCGAATTAGGTACGTTGGATGGGGAGAATTAAAGCGGTCCAGATGAAGACACGTCACGCGCGACGCGAGCGACCTACGGAGGTCGTTGGGAAAACCTTCTTCTCTCTCCCTCTCCGATTGGTCGGGTGTTTTATAAATTCACCCGACCTGCTCGACGAATGTACCGATGCGAAATCATTTTATCAAACAGTTGCATTTTGATTATCAATAGGAGAATTCTCTCTTGATCTCGCTCGTCTTTCACTCCTCACGATCTCGACTGCTAGTGAGTGGTTAGTCTAGCTCTACAGATCGCATCCGAGGCCAACAAGTGGTATCAGAGCGAGCGTTCGGTCCTCCGAGAAATAGCAATGGCAAAGAAATCTGCTGATGGTGAAATGGGGGCCGCGACGCCATCTCTCAAACTCTCCAAGACAAATTATCGAGTATGGTCCATGACCATGGAGGTATATCTCGATTCTCATGATCTATGGCAGACAATCGTTGGAGAAAATCCAACGAAGAAAAAAGATCGTCTAGCTCTCTCCGCGATCATGAGTGGCGTTCCAGAAGGCCTCCTCGGCATTCTCGACGCAAAGAAGACTGCGAAGGAGAATTGGGAGTTACTTCGTCAGCGAAATCTTGGTGTGGATTGAGTGATTCAATCTCGCATCCAAGGGCTGCGACGCGATTTAGAGATGCTCACCATGGGTAAGTCGGATTTAGTCGTGGAATTTGCGATGAAATTCACGCATATTATCTCCGACTTACGAAACCTTGGAGAAGTCATGGAGGAAAAAGAAGTCGTCCGGCGATTTCTCCGAGCCACTCTGGCGAAATTCGACGCACTCACCCTGTCATTGGAGCAATATGGCGAGCTCGACAAGGTAAGCCTCGACGAAGTTATTGGATCACTTACCGTTCACGAGCTGCGGCTCAAGGAACGGGAAACTCGAGAAGAGGAGCAGATCCTACTGGCTAAGGCGATGAGTAAGACAAAACTCTCTAATGAAGAAGAATCCTCATCGAGAGGCAGAGGTCGACACCGAGGCAGAGCCAGAGGGCGAGGCAGAGGGCGAGGCAGAGGGCGAGGTCGAGGACGAAATCAAAGAGAAGAAGAAGAGAAGGATAAGAAGACATTCGATAAATCAATAATTCAGTGCTATAATTGTCAACGCTATGGGCATTTTGCCTATGAGTGCAGAAACCCAAAGAAGCCCCGCGAAGATAAAGCCTATGTGGCAGAAGCCACACCGGCAGCAGCAGCTTCGGCAAGCTCTTCTAACACGGTGGTGGCATCGTCTTCTCTCCTCATGGCAGTAGTGGAAGAGGTAAGTGACTTACTTCTTCATGGATCTGAGGGAGCCTCCTCCGATCCTGCCCTCTGGTATCTGGACACCGGAGCAACCAATCATATGTCAGGCTGCCGAGAATTCTTCAACAACTTGGATGAAACTACCACCGGATTTGTGAAATTCGGCGATAATTCAAGGATCCAAATCAAAGGGAAAGGAGAAATTGAAGTCAATCAAAAGGATGGGAGCACCCTACGACTCTGCCATGTTCTATTTGTTCCCAAGCTAGAAGCCAATATTCTAAGCCTTGGTCGATTGGACGAGGAAGGCTACCGGATGATCATGGGAGAAGGTAAGCTTATCATCTTCAATCCTTGTGGACAATTATTTGCAGAAGTTCATAGATCAAGCGGGCGGCTCTATCTGCTGAAGTTGAACATTCTTGATCAATGTCTGATCATGAGTGAAGACAATGCCGAAGAATGGTTATGGCACTCCCGGTTTGGACATCTCAATTTTCATACACTTCAAGAGATGTCAAGGAAGAATTCAGTTGAAGGACTACCTTCTTTCGTGATACCAAGGAAAATCTGCCGAAGTTGTGTTGCCGGAAAGCAACATAGAACTTCATTCCCGAAGAAGTCACCCTTCCGAGCGACTGAACCATTGGAGCTGATTCACATAGACATATGTGGACCTATCACACCGACAACCTTGGGAGGAAGCCGGTATTTTCTCCTGATCATAGATGACTTCTCTCGACTAACCTGGGTGTCCATGCTGCAGTGTAAGTCTGATGCTTTTGAAGCCTTCAAACACTTCAAGAATTTGGCAGAAACAGAGAAGGGAATGAAGATCAAGACCCTCAGATCAGATAGAGGAGGAGAATTCACATCAGATGAATTCACAAATTACTGTTTGAAGTATGGAATCAAGAGGCAATTGACTGCCCCCTTTTCTCCTCAACAGAATGGGGTGGTGGAGAGAAAGAACAGGACTGTGGTGTCCATGGTCCGAGCCATGTTGAAGGCCAAGGACCTGCCTAGAGAATTTTGGGGAGAGGCAGTAAGTACCGCAGTTTATATTCTTAACCGGTCTTCTTCAAAAACCTTGCAGGGCCAAACACCTTACGAGATGTGGACAGGGAGAAAGCCCTCTGTGGACCACATGAGGACTTTCGGGTCAATTGCTCATGTGAAAGTGACAAAAGGTCATCTGAGCAAGTTGGAAGACAGGGGTCAACCCATGATTTTTATAGGCTATGAGCTTGGAATGAAGGCCTATAAGTGTTTTGACCCGGTCAACTCCAAGGTTATCATCAGCCGAGATGCAATCTTTGAAGAAAATGAGAAGTGGACTTGGTCAACGCAAGGTGAGAACTCACATTCACTCACTTTCCTACCCATTTTTCTCTCTGATCAGGCTCATGAAGACCATATTGAACCATCGGATGAAGAAGAGGAGGCCTCAACCGAAGTAAACTCCTCATCAAATGTCTCAGGAGACATGCATTCTCCGAGATACAGATCATTGACTAACCTATACTCTGAGACCTCCCCAATCACCCAAGATGAGGAAGCTCATTTAATCTCAGGTGAAGAACCTCTCTCTTATACTGAAGCTGTTGGTGAAGAAGTATGGATACGTGCAATGAGAGAGGAGATGTTGGCTATTGACAGGAATGAAACATGGGAATTGGAAATTCCCCCACCCAATTGTAGACCAATTGGATTGAAATGGATCTTCAAATTAAAGAAGAATCCACAAGGAGAGGTTATCAAGCACAAAGCCCGGTTAGTGGCAAAGGGATTTTCACAGAGAAAGGGGATAGATTATGATGAGGTTTATGCCCCTGTCGTTCGATTTGAAACAATTAGAATAGTAATTGCCCTCGCAGCCTTGAAGAAATGGCAGATTCACCATTTAGATGTCAAGTCAGCTTTTCTAAATGGGGAGATCAGAGAACTAATTCATGTGAGACAACCTGAAGGCTTCTTAGTCAAAGGAAAAGAAGGGCATGTTCTTCGGCTTAAGAAGGCCCTATATGGGTTGAAACAAGCCCCGAGAGCTTGGTATTTCAAGCTTCACTCATGCTTAATCTCTCTTGGCTTCAATAAAAGCAATCATGAACCGTCGCTCTATCTCAAACAACTGGACTCAAACACAATTATTGTGGGAGTATATGTTGATGACCTGATTGTCACAGGTTCAAGCTCTGCAGGGATAGAAAAGTTCAAGGATGAGATGACACGGAAGTTTGACATGAGTGATCTGGGCTTCCTAAGTTCCTATCTCGGCATAGAAGTCAAGCAAGGTAAGAAGTACATCTTTCTGTCCCAAACTACCTATGCACGTAAACTTCTTCAACATGCGAAATTAGAAGATTGCAATGCTGTTGCAACTCCACTTGAAGCTCGAGCGCATTTTACCCTTGGAGAAGGAAAGTCAACGGTGAATTCCACAACCTATCGTAGTCTAATAGGCAGCCTCAGGTATTTGACACATACCCGGCCCGATCTTCTATTCTCTGTGGGTCTACTTAGCCGGTTTATGGAAAAACCAACTCAAGAACACTTCAATGGAGTAAAACACATACTAAGATATGTAAAGGGGACTGAAGACTACGATTTACTCTATAGGAAGGGAGATCTAAAGGGAAAATTAATCGGTTATAGTGATAGTGACTTTGCAGGTGATTGTCATGATCGAAAGAGCACCTCCGGTCATTTTTTCCTCTTTGGTGGAATGGCGGTTAGTTGGTCATCTCAGAAGCAGAGCATAGTCGCTCTGTCATCTTGTGAAGCCGAATACATAGCGGCAACATCGGCTACCTATCAAGCTGTGTGGATGAATCGGCTGATCGGAGAACTCACAGGTGACGAAGAGTCAACAGTGAAACTGTTGGTAGACAACCAGTCAGCAATTACATTGAGCAAGAATACTGGTCACCATAATCGCACAAAACACATCGACACTCGCTATCACTTCATTCGAAAATGTGTAGAAGATAAGAAGATAGAAGTTGCGTTTATCCGGACGGAAGACCAATTGGCCGACATGTTCACTAAAGCTCTCGGAAGACAGAAATTCCAAGAACTACGTGATCGGATCGGCATTCATAGCTCTGCTAAGGAGGAGCTAGAGCATGGAGGAGATTGATGGTGATGCTCCAGCTCAGCGTTAGTTACGGGAGGGTCGACGACCTTCCTGACATTTCGTCGAACGGTTTTGCTGTTTTGCTGTTTTGTCTTAGGTAGTTATGCTCGAATTAGGTACGTTGGATGGGGAGAATTAAAGCGGTCCAGATGAAGACACGTCACGCGCGACGCGAGCGACCTACGGAGGTCGTTGGGAAAACCTTCTTCTCTCTCCCTCTCTGATTGGTCGGGTGTTTTAAAAATTCACCCGACCTGCTCGACGAATGTACCGATGCGAAATCATTTTATCAAACAGTTGCGTTTTGATTATCAATAGGAGAATTCTCTCTTGATCTCGCTCGTCTTTCACTCCTCACGATCTCGACTGCTAGTGAGTGGTTAGTCTAGCTCTACAGATCGCATCCGAGGCCAACAGTACTCACCGTACTCTCCGTCGCGAGGAGAGAGGAGAGGGAAGAGCGATTTCCGTCCTGTAACTTCTTTCTCTCCCGTAACCTCTCTCTCTCTCCCATAAAACCTCTCTCCCGCAATCTCTTTATCTCTCTCTTTGTCCTCTTCTCTCTCCCCCGACCTTCTCTCCCTCTCTCCACGTTCTCTCTCTCTCTTCTCCCTCTCTCGCGATGCCCCTCTCTTCCCCATCCCCATCTTCCTTCCTCGTCTCCTGCATGCGGGCATATGCGCGCTTAACGGGAAGGAGGAGGAAAATTTCTCCTCCCTCTCTCCCGCGCTCTTTCCTCTCCTCTCTCCTCGCGTCTCCTCGCGACGGAAATTTCTTCCGTCGCGAGAAGAGGCGGGAGGAGGAAATTCTTCCTCTCTCCCGCTCTCTCTCTCTCCCGCCTCCCTCCCTCTCGAGCTCTCTCCTGCATGCGGGCATATGCGCGCTTAACGGGAAGGAGGAGGAAAATTTCTCCTCCCTCTCTCCCGCGCTCTTCCCTCTCCTCGCGACGGAAATTGCTTCCGTCGCGAGAAGAGGCGGGATGATGCAGGACGGGGTGTGCAAACCCTCGTACCTGATCAATGAAAGGCGATGACCAGTGGAAGGGCCATCGGCCCGATCCGATAAGGGTGGTGAAAAACCTAAGACTCTAAGTTGACCACCTAACCTAAGTACATGCAGGCGTGCCAATCAGCAAAACCGATACCGGGTAACCCGGGAAAACTTGCAATGATGGGTAGGGTAAGACCCTCTCGATCCACGTCCGGGGGCGCGGAGTCGCTCATCGTGGAGTAGCCAATGGCTGCAGCTCACGCTCAGTGTTGGACTTGACGATCACGTCATAAGTCTCGATCCTACAAATCTGCTCTACCCTACCTATGTTCGTCCGACAAAATAGGGAAGGGAACGGAGCTAACCTTCGGGGCGGCGTAGCCCGACCGGTCGTGACGGGCGGAGAGTCGGCGCATGCAGGGGCGTCCGGCGAAGAGTGATGCGTAGAATCCGAATACGGGCCTTGGAGTAGCTGGGAATCGTTGTCGACAGCAGGGGTTGATGAGCGGCTGGACCACGGAGTAAGATCGCCGGTCTTCTGTGATGCGCGGTTGATTCACGTACGGACTGGCGGGTGAGTCACGAACCACTGGAGAAAGAAGGGTGCGTCGCAGACGTGGCGATAGGTAGGTCACGGGAGGGAGTGGCGAAAGTCGGTAAGTAGGGAAGGAGAATCGCGGAAATAAGGCAGACGAGGTGGGCGAGTAGGAGGGGGGGTGAGGAAGACGTAAGGCAGGTGAGGGGAGGAAGAGAAGGCCGAGCGGACGGGCGTGTGCCGGTGAGGATGCTGAGGGCGCGTAGCGGAAAATGGAGGGGGGGGGGGAAGTATTGCGGAAATGACGGAGGGGGTGGTGGAGGCGGACGATGTCGGGGAGGGCGTGCAGTCAGTGGACGGTGAAGGTGTGCATGAACGGTGCGCGAGGGGATACAGGCTTGAATCGGGACGTCTCGGGTGGTAGGCGGCCGCAAGTGGATTCTGCCGGGCTTCTTCCCCGTCGCGTCTTCCTCACCGTCGATATTCCTTCACGGACGGGCGCACGTATTCTCGTGGCGGGAGGCGATCCGAATCGCCGATCCTCGTTTCTTCAGAGGCGGCTCCCGAAGCTGCCGAGGGTGCGGAAGTCCGCAAAGGTAGTGGGCGTCTGGTCGAACGGGAGGAGGAGCAGAGGCGGTTGGGGAAGAACGGAGGGGATAGTCCGCAAGGTAGGAGTTCCTCGTCTCGACGGGAAGGGGAAGTGGCAGATAACTCGGAAGACGGGGATCAGGCGTCGCGTCCGTCCGTCTTCACGTGGGCAGGGGGGGGTTGAAGCGTCGTCCTTCCTCTCCTTCCCGATTCCTTCTGCCACCCTACTCGTCGCCTCACGCGCAGGTGACGATAAACCGAAGCCTGCGATCTCCTCGTGTTGCTGTCTTCCTTCTTCCTTCCTCACGTCTCACTCCCGACTTCCCTACAGTTTTCTAAAGAAACTACGAGAAACACGATCTTCAAAACGGCGCAAAGAAACATTCACTCTTCTCCTTGCGCGCGCGAGCGATGGTGCGGGATTCTTCTCCCGTTTCTGGCTGGAGGAGACAAGGGAGGGGGGGGGAGAGAGTACGACCTTATCAGCCGGGATGTCGGCCTCGTATCTTGACGTTCGCAGGCAAGGGAAGGCGCGGGAAATCCTCCACCGCAGTGGCGCGACCAGTCCTCCGTTCCCAAGGTCACTCTTCTCCTCCCTCTCCTCCCTCCTCCTCTGCTAACAACTAGCTAAAAGAAACTACGATTCTATTCCTTCAAACTCTCAAACGGCGGTACAAACTTTCTCTAGGTTTTGGGGGGGTTCTCGCTCCCTTAAATAGAACCCGTAATGGGCCTAAGGGAGTGAAAGCCCACTTGAGGCCCAAACCAAAAGAAAGCTCCCAAACAAAGACCAACACACACACACATGACCATAGGACTCATTTGGGCCTAAAAGAAAAGGCCCAATGAACCCTAAGAGGGGAATTAAAAGAGAGGGACAATAATCGGGCCCGCTAAACACAAAAGGCCCGAAATTTTTAGAGAAGGAACTACGAAAAATAAAGAACATAATTATACGGTGAACTCGTATCGTCGATGTCTCCCGCAATGGTGGCGATGGGTCCCGCTCGCCATCACGGGAGGAGGAAAGTCTTCCTCTCTCCCGCTCTCTCTCTCTCTCTCCCACCTCCCTCCCTCTCGAGCTCTCTCCTACATGCGGGCATATGCGCGCTTAACGGGAAGGAGGAGGAAAATCTCTCCTTGCGTCTCCTCGCGACGAAAATTGCTTCCGTCGCGAAAAGAGGCGGGAGGAGGAAAGTCTTCCTCTCTCCCGCTTGTCTCTCTCTCTCTCGCGCCCTCCCTCTCTCTCCCGCCTCCCTCCCTCCAGCTATCTGGGCGACGCCGAACCCGCCGCCGGCTATCTGCCCACGCCAGAAGCAGCGCCGCAGCGGCAACTGAAGAGTCGAGCCCCTCCGCTGCTCTCTCTTCTCCCTCAGCTGATTTAATTTTTTTCCCTCGACAGACACGTGGCGGCCAGGTGGCTTCCGTCCCCGTCAGCCTCCGCCGTGGACTCCACGTCGATGCACATTGGACTAAGATTTTGCCATGTCAGTAGCTGGGGTAGATCTCACTAACTTTTTGAAAGGTTGGGGTAGATCTCATGGTTTTAGAAGGTTGGGGTAGATCTCGGAGTCGGGGGAAAGGTTGGGGTAGCTGGTGATAAAACCCCTTTTTTTTTCCCGCCTTTCGTAGTTTTTCTTCGCTAGCAGTCCAAATCTCCGGCTTTCAGTGCTCTCAATTCCTCCCCGGGCCCGCTCAGCTGCCGACTCTTTCTCACTTTCCGTCCGTCCGTCCATCCGTCCCATCTCTGGCTACCCTCCTGCTACATAAGCAGCCCAGCTTGGAGCTTGGCGCGCACGCGACGGAAGAGGGAAGGTGCGCACTATCCACTGTAGTACTAGATGCGGGGGTGACTGCATTTCTTCCTTTTCTTCCCCCGAGTTTCTTTTTTCGCAGCGCATCCGGCCTACTTTAACCCGCTCAGTAAACTCGCTCCTAAGCCTTCTTTATCATCGCCCGCTCCTAAAGTAGCTCCTCTACACCTAAGGTTCCCTCAGCCCCTAAGAACCTTTTTTTTTGAGTCATTAATAGAAAGAGGGTCTCATGTGGAGCGGCTGGTGATAAACAAAGAAAGATGAGATGGGACGGACTGTCAGAGGCCGCTGCGGGACTACCAGAGGAAAGCCCGCCCCCGCTAGCTAAGATAGATAGATATTCCTGCATATTCTCTATTTAGAATCTCTTCCCGACCAGGCCAGCGGGTTGGGATGGGAATGGATCAGCCCACATGCATCATTTGATGAAAGCACTCCACCTTTTCAATGAAAGCTTTGCTTGGTAGGCGCTGCCTACTCACCCCACTCCCTCAGACAATGCAATGCTCTGAACACTCCAGTTTGAAGTTCAGCCCCCTTCTCCCATGCGGAGTCACAGGCAGCGCCCCGGAAAAAAGCACGGACGAGCCACATGCAGGGAAACTTGCACGTGTGGTTCTGGCCGGGGACCCCGGTATACTGTACTAATATGTGTAGGTCCCTGTAATTCGAGTGAGATTGTCATGGCGCAAAAGCAGACCCCTCGTTGGCTTCGCAGCGCAACAAAGCGTCGGTGAGCACGACGTCTCCGCTCCTTCTCACAGGTCCCTTTGCTTTTTGGGTTATTATCACCAGCTACCCCAACCTTTCCCCGGACCGCCAAATCTACCCCAACCTTTTAAAACCCCCAGATCTACCCCAACCTTTCAAAAAGCTAGTCAGATCTAACCTAGCTGCTGACATGTCAATTTCGGAGTCCACTGTGCATGGACGTGGAGTCCACGGCGGAGGCTGACAGGGACGGAAGCCACTTGGCCGCCACCTGGCCGTAAGGAAAGAACAGAAGTTCTTCCTTCCCTACACGCCTAATGTATTGATTTCCTCTCCCTTACGGTGGAGCTTGATCCCCCCGACCTCCAGCGGTCCCGATCGGAGCGAGAGGGGACTGCACGGCGAAAATCCGGATCGCGGTGGAGGAGGAGGAGCGATCTCCCGATGGCTCCGCCGCCGGAACCTCCGGCGGCTAAGATGAGCATTATGGAGCGTAGGGCGGTGGCGGGACGTTTCTGCGCGCCGAGAATTGATGCGGAGAGGTTTCGGTGCGGAGGGAGTCTGCCTTCTCCGTGTTTCGTACTTCCTCCCGGTATTTGTCCTAGCGTGCTCCTGGATTCTCCCTTGCTTATGACTTTCTCTCAGGTTCGCGGCTCTCTCTCAACCGTCACCGTCGTTTTTTCTTCATCATCATCTCGTTCTTCGTTGCCTTGTGATCTTCTTCGTCTTCTTTTTCTTATTTGTGATTTCGTCATTATTCATACCCCTCGCTCTATCTTTTGTCTCTTACTCTCTCTCTCTCTCTCTATCAATCGTCGTCGTCGTCTATTTCTTTATGAATGTCTTGTTCTTCTGTCTCGCGATCTTCGTTTTATTCGTATTTTATGATTTCGTTATCATTCATACCTCTCCACCCCATCATCTTTGGCCTCTGTCTGTCTCTGTCTTTCTCGCAGAGTTGATTAGTTGGAGTGAGTGAAGCTCACTGGCGCTGCCGTTTTCTTCCTCTTTTTCTCGATCTGTCTTCTTTTAGTTTTCTCTCTCTCTGTCTCTCTATATCTCCGCGTCTCTCATGTTAAGTAACCGGCAATCTATGTTTGTCTCCACCTCATCACTCTCTCAGTATCTCTCTCTCTCTCTCATGATTCATTTATCCTAATGAGTACTCTCTCATGAATCTCTCTCATGATTCAGGGCCCACGCTTTTACTCTCCACGAACCATGATATCTTCCTCTTTTTGAGAGGATGGACGGGATAAACAAGCAGATCGAGCTGGCCATCGAAAGGGCCGACAAGATGGGCGTGAAGGTGCTCAGCCTGGCCGCGTTGAACAAGGTGGGTGCGCCGTTGTTTTCTGTTTCTCTCTCCGGTATCTGAGAAAGGGGAGGCCTTGGAAGAGCCACTCGGGGATCACCTCCACATTGTCGTGGAGCATGGACCTGAGTAAGTCGAATCCCGAGGACATAGCGATGAACTGAGAGCCACCGACCCGTACCCGCTCAAGAAGCTGCCCACGAGAAGAACAGCCATCACGGCGCTCAGCACCAGGTGCTCCAGAGGCGTCGCCAGTCCAGCTGCACAACCCTTGGCCTTTAGAGAGAGGACACATAGAGAAAGAGAGAGTGAGAGGCGACGAACCTGTGTAGGACTGGGGAACGGGGACGGAGTGGTAGCGGCGGAAGAGGAAGTCGGTGTGGAAGAGGCGGTGGGAGAGGTAGAAGAGTGTCTCTGAGACCGTAACGTGGAGCAGGAGCGCTCAGAGTAAACCTTTGAAGTTCAACAGAGGAAGCTCGTCTGCGGCGGGGAAAAGGTGGTACGCGGCGGCGCCGATTAAGGCTTGCATGATAAAGAAATTATCCCTGCCATTTTCATCCCCACGAACCAATCATCAGATAATTGACCACAGAGGGAGACAGAGAGAGGAGTGTGCGCGCGTCTTTTGGAGATTTTACCAGTGCCATTCCTTGTCGATCTGCTTGAAGTCAACGCCATCCTTGATGATGCGGTGGTTGCGGGTGAGGGAGAGCATGTTTCCGAAGGAACACCAGCAGGTGTAGATGAGGCCTCTCAAAGTGCAGAGGACCAAGAGATGAACCCACCACGTGGCAGCCAGGTTCTCTCATGGCCTCGAATTCGCGGCCTTTCCCACCAGCGAGACAAAAAGAATGTACTGCAGGCAGAAAACCAGTTAGAGAGAGAGAGAGAGAGAGACAGAGAGAAGAAAAAAACAAAGAGGAGACAGAGAAGAACGAGACATTCATAAAGAAATAGACGACGACGATTGATAGAGAGAGAGAGAGAGTAAGAGACGAAAGATAGAGCGAGGGATATGAATAATGACGAAATCACAAATAAGAAAAAAGAAGACGAAGAAGATCACGAGGCAACGAAGAACGAGACGATCATGAAGAAAAAACGACGGTGACGGTTGAGAGAGAGCCGCAAACCTGAGAGAAAGTCATAAGCAAGGGAGAATCCAGGAGCACGCTAGGGCAAATACTGGGAGGAAGTACGAAGCACGGAGAAGGCAGACTCCCTCCGCACCGAAACCTCTCCGCATCAATTCTCGGTGCACAGAAACGTCCCGCCACCGCCCTACGCTCCATAATGCTCATCTTAGCCGCCGGAGGTTCCGGCGGCGGTGCCATCGGGAGATCGTCCTCCTCCGCCACCGCGATCTGGATTTCGCCGGTGCAGTCCTCTGCTCTGATCGGACCGCCGGAGGTCGGGGGGGATCGAAGCTCCACCAGAAGGGAGAGGAAATCAATACATTAGGCGTGTAGGGAAGGAAGAACTTCTGTTCTTTCCTTATGGCCAGGTGGCGGCCAGGTGGCTTCCGTCCCTGTCAGCCTCCGCTGTGGACTCCACGTCCATGCACGTCCATCTGACTAGCTTTTTGAAAGGTTGGGGTAGATCTGGGGGTTTTAAAAGGTGGGGGTAATAGTCTAGAAACCCCCAATGTTTGGGGTTTGTCCTCTTTTCACCCCAAAGTTTGGAAACAGCCGCCTCCACCCAAATGTTTGGGGTTTTGTCTTCTTTTCACCCCGAGGCTTCTATCGCGTAGAGCTGGCAGCGACGTGGACGCCACAACAGCAGTTGACCGGACGCGGAAGCCACGTCGCTGCCATGTCAGCACCGAACGCGGAACTCTCCTCGCTTTTCAACTCCTCGTTCCCGTCTTCACCAACGATGGCTCCTGCGACGGCGTTACCCGCACCATGACCCAGCTGGGCGAGGATTGTGCAAACCATCAATCTTAGTGACAGAGATAGCCAAATAAACCATCATCACATGATCCATAATAAGTTCCGATGGACGCCAAAGATAAAACGGATTCTTGGGCACGCTAACGCTCTCTAGATTCTAGACCACGGCGTTTTGAGCCGCAGAGTCATCGCCCCGAGCTGGGCTAGAACTGGACGAAGACTCGGGGCGACGAGAGTACCGACTGGACTAGAAGAGATAATTTAGGAAGTTGAGGAAGCTGAGCCCAGCCAGCATCCAGTAAAAGAGATCAAGCCTATCCTTGTTCAAGTCATTGTCACCTAGCCAGCCTCCCCGGAAGCTCCCGACGTGATCCTGTTTATGAGGGAAACGAGAAGGGAGCTAAGGAAGAACCCGAAAGAGTAGGAGCGAGTAAGTCATGGCCGTAAGGAAGGACCGCATTCCCCCGTGCAGTCTGCTTGTAAAAAGAACTCGATGAGCCCCACAGCAGTGAACATCTCCGAGAACCCAAATATGAGAAACTGCGGTGCTATCCACCATATCGGCAGTCGCCGTCCGAAGTCAACCGCAAGTCGGCGCCGCTTATTCTCCACCATGGCGGCGGCGACCATGGAAGATGTCGCCGTTAGGAGCCCTACGCCTATGCGTTGCAGCGGCGTGATGCCGGATTCTGTGGAGGTTATTCGTCGAGCAAATGGGACGAAAACTGTCTCGTAGAGAGGGACTAAAACGATGAGCACTAGGTAGGGGATGGCTTGGAGAGACGCGGGCGGAACTCTGAAGGAATTGAAGATCCGGGTGTCCTTGGCACTACCCTGTTGCACCGAGAACGTCTGCAGCTGGGCGAGGATTGTGTTGAAGATGATGGTGCAGGCGAAGATGGGCACCACCGAGAGGATTATCTTCACCTGATCGACTTGCGCTTCCGTGGATAGCTTCCAGGGACTCTCTTCTTTCTTCACGCCGTCTGGTGATTCAAGTACTCCGGGTTTATCGAAGAATCTGTGAGTTGAAGAAGGTCAGAGTTTCAGCGGAATGAGAAAAACATGGAGTTTTATTTCTCTCACCTGAACTTCTGTATGAATTGGGGAGGGCCACCATAGGAGAGACGGGCTTGCTTCCTCTTCGCGAACGCAGCCACGAACATCTGCACCATAGACCGGCCATTAATCAGATTAGATCAAATAAATTTTTTTATTTTTTTTTTGAAAGTGGTAACCCTCGACTTTATATAAGCGTGATGATTGATGAAATGTGAAGTCTTACTCTGGCAATAGGAGCTAATATGTTGTCCTGAGGAAGTTTGTTACGGTACAAGAAGACGCCGAAGACTAAGCAGAATAGGCCTACACCCATGACTGCAGCGGATAAGCCGAGGAGAAGCAGCGAGGAGAAGCTGCAATATCTGGGTCATGGTGCGGGTAACGCCGTCGCAGGAGCCGTCGTTGGTGAAGACGGGAACGAGGAGTTGAAAAGCGAGGAGAGTTCCGCGTCCGGTGCTGACATGGCAGCGACGTGGCTTCCGCGTCCGGTCAACTGCTGTCGTGGCGTCCACGTCGCTGCCAGCTCTGCGCGACAGAAGCCTCGGGGTGAAAAGAAGACAAAACCCCAAACATTGGGGTGGAGGCGGCTGTTTCGAAACGTTGGGGTGAAAAGAGGACAAACCCCAAACATTAGGGGTTTCTAGACTATTACCCCTTAAAAGGTTGGGGTAGATCTGGCGGTCGGGGGAAAGGTTGGGGTAGCTGGAGATAATAACCCTTGCTTTTTCCGTCTTTTTTGGTGCAAATAAACTTCTGCTCCGGACTCGCTCTTGTACAGGAAAGAGGGAGCCCGCAAGGAAAAAAAGACAGCTGAGCTTGGCCTTTACAGCAGGTCTAGAACGCTGCGCGTCACCTACTGCTCGATTCGCTCCCCGGTCGCCCCAGCATGGCCGCCTAGAAAAAAGTAGAGAGCCAAGAGGAAGGTTCTCAGTCACAGTCCTAGTCTCAGGTTGATCGATTCGATGGAGGACCGCTCGTCGACGAGCCTGCTGCCGAGCGACGATCTAGCTTGGCAGAAAGGACTGGCGTCGGAGCAGATGCGCGCGCCGTTGATCGTGCCGCTACTCAAGGCGGCGGTGGTGCTGTGCCTAGCCATGGCGGTGATGCTGACCGTGGAGAGAGTGTACATGGTTGCCACCCTGCTGCTGATCAAGCTCACCGGTAAGCGCCCGGAGAAGCGCTATAAATGGGAGCCCATCCAGGATGACGTGCAGCTGGGCAACGCCGCCTACCCGCTGGTGCTAGTCCAGATCCCCATGTACAACGAGGGCGAGGTCTACCGGTTCTCCATCGGCGCCGCCTGCGGCCTCTCATGGCCGTCGGATCGCATCATCATTCAGGTCCTCGACGACTCCACCGATCCCGTCATCCAGGTCCAGATCCCTCCATCGATCGGTGGGTTGGTTGGTTGGTTAAGGAATAAGGATGACCGAGTTTGCCTGTCTTTGTTTTTTTGGAGCAGAGCCTGGTGGAGATGGAGTGCCAGAGGTGGGCGAGGAAGGGCGTAAATATCCGGCACGAGACGCGGGAGAATCGGCAAGGGTACAAGGCGGGGGCGCTCAAGGTCGGGCTGCGGCACGACTACGTCAAGCTCTGCGATTACGTGGCCATCTTCGACGCCGACTTCGGGCCCGAGCCCGACTTCCTCTGGCGCACCATCCCGTTCCTCGCCCTCAACCCCGAGGTCGCCCTCGTCCAGGCCCGCTGGAAGTTTGGTTAGTCGCTTTCTCTTTTTCTAAGATACTGTTCTCTCTACCTCCATCTCTCCGTCATCTCTGGTTCGCTGCGTCCTCTGCATCTACATTCAATGCGGGTGAAGATGCGGCGTGGGCTCCAATTCTTTTTCCCTGCCACCGTCGTCCTTTCTCTTTCTCTCCGTCGATCGGTCGATACATGCAGTTCACAGGCGGAATTTCATGGCTTCATCCGCCGACATTCGAATGCTGACTTGATTTACTTAGGCGCTCCTGCCGTTCGCTTGTCCTGGTCTTCTTACAGCAAAGGGGTAAACCCGTTCTGTGCAATCTGAGGCTTGGCCCATCCAGTTTTTTATCAAGCCGTCCATGCAACATGTGCATGGCTGCTTCGCGCCCACATGGGCTAGCGCTTGTCGGCGCAACAGTCGTACGCTGCCCCCCTTACGGGCTCCTGACTCTCTCTCCCCCCGAATCTGAGTCGAGTCTACGATCGATCGTTGGCTTTCTCTTCCGCTTTCCGCCGTCCCGCTGTCGTGTCAAATATTTTTTATATCTCGGCAAGCATCGTTTACCCCGCCCCGATCGACTTTTGTTCGTTGTCCGTCGGGTAGTAAAAGCTCTTGGACTCCTGCTCCCGTAAATGTCTAAGGTGCAGCCAGCCAGTCAAAATCACAAACATATATGTAAATCTTTGGACTTGCAGTGAATGCGGACGAGTGCCTGATGACCCGGATGCAAGAGATGTTCCTCGACTACCACTTCGTCGTAGAACAG
The DNA here is from genome assembly GCA_024174645.1 of Lemna minuta. Classification (NCBI taxonomy): domain Eukaryota; kingdom Viridiplantae; phylum Streptophyta; class Magnoliopsida; order Alismatales; family Araceae; genus Lemna; species Lemna minuta. The sequence goes on along the minus strand of CM044117.1, from coordinate 12,162,813 downwards.
GAGGTCGGCTCATCCACCCACGCCTTCTTCAGCTTCAACGGTCACCTCTCTTCTTTTCATTTTTTTAGTCCCCGTATTTTTCTCTCAACGCTAACCTGGTTTCCCGCAGGAACTGCCGGCGTGTGGAGGATCGCGGCCATTGAGGAGGCGGGAGGCTGGAAGGATCGAACCACCGTGGAGGACATGGACTTGGCCGTCCGAGCCGGTCTTCTGGGCTGGAAGTTCGTCTACCTCGGCGACCTCAAGGTGAAGAATGAGCTGCCGAGCACGTTCAAGGCCTACCGCTACCAGCAGCACCGGTGGTCTTGTGGGCCAGCCAACCTGTTCAAGAAGATGGCCCTTGAGATTATCAGGAACAGGGTAATCAACCCCTCGTCCTTATTTGTTAACTACTCCTCTATAAGATGGCCTGACGATTGATCGCTACCCGCAAGCGCAGAAAGTGTCCCTCTGGAAGAAGGTGCACGTTCTCTACAGCTTCTTCTTCGTCCGTAAGATCGCGACTCACTTCGTCACATTCGTCTTCTACTGCGTGATCATCCCCGCAACCGTGTTCGTTCCCGAGGTCCAGATCCCCAAGTGGGGCGCAGTCTACATCCCCTCCGTCATCACCATCCTCAACGTCATCGCCACTCCCAGGTCCTCCAGACTTCTTCTTCTTCCTCCTCTTCTGAGCACTTCTTCCTTCTTTGAAGCTTGATTCGTGGGGGAAAAGCAGGTCTTTGCATCTAGTCGTCTTCTGGATTCTCTTCGAGAACGTTATGTCCCTGCACAGAACGAAAGCGGCCATCATCGGGCTGCTGGAGGCGGGGAGGGTCAACGAGTGGGTGGTCACAGAGAAATTGGGAGACGCTCTCAAGTCCAAGCCTATGGGAAAGGCGGCAAAGAAGCCTCTTTTCAGGCTCGGCGACAGGTATCTGATCTCGCGTCAAGTACTTGCTTACCCTCTAATCCTCTTGTGATTTCGATTTTCCCTTTTTCCGTCATTAGATTGCATGCCTTGGAGGTGGGCATGGGAGCGTTCCTCTTGTTCTGTGCCTGCTACGACGCTGCCTTCGGGAGGAATCACTACTACATCTATCTATTCCTTCAGGCCGTCGCCTTCATCGTCATGGGCTTTGGTTACGTCGGAACCTTCGTACCCGGCGCATAGTGTGAGCAATTGATCCAGCCGTCCATCTCTACATCTACAGTGGAGGCGTTATCTTCCGTTACAGCTTAGGACCTTAAATCTCAACCATTACGTTGAGGAGTTATGACGGTGATGCGAGCGCCACGTGGACAAAACCGTTACGGTGGTTGATAACATGCAAAATTCAGCAAGAAAACATGCTTACTCCTGTGATAATTTAGTTAAAAGAGGCAATATCAATTATGTTTGTTACATGTTATCATATGAATTTGCCAAAATGAACATCCTTTAGATAAATGAAGAAAAGATTTTTTTTTACAACCATTAAGAGTTTGTTTTTAATGTGCTGAATTCTTTCTTTTCTTTAAATCTTGAAATGCTTAAACAAATTCTTTTAAATTCTTTATTTTCTGTTTAATAAAGAAAGTTTTAACTAAAGCCCGTAATGGGCTCGTCCGTTTTAATGTGTGTCTTAGTGTATGGACATGATGTTTAGGAGAAAGTCTCAACCAATGGCAAGAAGGAGCACGATATTGCGTGTAATGCAAAACACACAGAGGAACAAAGCGCATGTACTTGGCGCTTTTCACGGAAGTGCAACGCCTCCAATGGCGATTAGCTTAACCACTTGCGATACGAGACTGAAGCACATTGAGGGTGTAAAGCGGGAAATACCAAGGACCTAACCAACCCGCCTAATTTTGGCGCTCGGGTTAATTAGGTTAAAAAGGGGGAATCGGGGAGAAGAAATCTCGTTCTTGATTTCTCGCCCGACGATGATCGGCCAGGAGGACACAGCGGGAGGAAGAGCCAAAATTCGGTCAGAGAAGCATTCAAAGTTTGGATCGAACTGATTCCAAACAGTTCGGCGTTATTTCGAAGCTTCGAGATTCGGTTACAATCTTTTCTCGTCAGTTTATTTTTGTTGAAATTTTCATTTTACATTCAATTAGCTATTCGGTTATCTTCACATTTTATTCTCTTTCACTTTCACGATTTTTAATCTACATATTTTTAGAAAGTTTGATTAAGCTTGAGCACGAATTTCTTTTTTTGTAGATAGAATACTGCTTTTATTTCTTTTATTTCCGGTAAGAGTGATATCTGAATTAGTTTATTATTAGTTTTGATTGATTACAAAAATATGACGGTATGTGCTTAATCGGTTTCTTGTTTTGATTTGAGTATAGTTAATCTCATAAAGAAATTCATCTCGTAATAGATTGAATTCATTTAGATTGAGAAGAGTTTTTATATATATTGAGAAATTAAATGATCTCGAGGTTAGCTATCCCTCGACATTGATTCTTTCTGTTTAGATAAATCGCATCAGTAAGAGAAGGATATTCGAAAGTATTATGTCGGGTCGAATTCAGAAGAGTGCTACTAAGCAGAATTTCTAAGAGACAAAGTAACAAAAATATAAATCTTGCTTATATTTGTTTCTCTCTGTTAGTGATTTCTGAGAGTGCATAAGAGCAGATACAGTGAATACAGCAGATGGATACTAGGAAGAAGAATTCAGTGGTGATATAATCTTCTTAAGATAAATAAATAAAATAAAATAAAAAGAAAATAAAAATCCACGGAATAAAAATGAAAGAGGACTTGAAGAGAAATCCACGGAATAAAAAATCAATGAATTTGACTTTGATTTCACGGAGAAATCGAAGATTAAAGAGGGGTATTTTTTGAAAATGTAAATCATGAAAGTACCGAAATTAAGACTGAAATTAAACTAAATTACGATTCTAAAACAAAATTAAATGCTAAACGAAGATAAATTAGGATGAAACACGATCCCTAACTCACAATTGCAATCAAATCGATTCAATTAATTGCCGGAATCAACGCTACTAATAAAAAATTCAAAAATCATGATTTGTGGAGTTCAAGCGTCGATTTCTTCCTTGTCAATCGTCGAAATCTTGATCTTAAGCACTCCTCAAATGCAAAAAAGAGTCTAGAAGCAATTGTGATTAAGAGATTCAAGAGATTTGGGGTCTAAACAATTCAATTTACTCAAATTGCTCTCGAATGCTTTACAATCTTGAAGAACATCTCAATTTATAGGCAATTTGGGCAAAACCGTCTGATGAAACGCATCAATGCGAATCGTTACCGTTAAGTCGTGGCCGTTGAATTGCCAATCAACACCTAAGATGAAGCCACATTTTATGCATTATAAAACGCATAAAAACGCACGCTGTCGGATAGCGATCGGACATATTGAATGCGTTTTCCGTTGATTTTATCTCGACATTTATAACGCCTTTAATCAACGGCTCTAATTAAATCATTTATAAAACGATTCGCCGACGAATCGCGTTGCGCCACGTACCCTCCTCTTTAAGTAAAGATCAACGGCTTTATTTCATCGCGCGATCAGACGCTCCATAGGCTGCCACGTCACCTCCTCGCATCGACCGTTGATCGGGATGCGATCGGACGGTCCTGATCGACCCATGTCACCTGCGAGATTATAAAATTCAGAAAAATCAATTTTAATTAGAAAATTTGATTTTTAATTCTAGAAAATCCTTAGAAATTCATTATAAAATTCAGAAAATTTTAGAAAAATTCCAAAAAAAATCCCTAAAAATTAGAAACTTCATAACTTTCGAAATATAACTCCAAATTTTTTTCATTTGATTAGAAATTTAATTATCTATCATTCTAAAAAGTCAAATTTAATAAATAACAAGAGATTTAATTTCTATTTCAAAAATACATTCATTTCTTTAAGATTTAAAACTTTAGAAAATAAAAATAATACTTTAAGATTTAATTGATTTCTCTTATTATTTAACTTTAAAAACTACTTATAATCTCAAGTAAAGATGGGTTAAGAAAATATTCATCATAATTAACCCTAAATTTGTGTATTTTGAGATTATAATGACTTTTTCATAGAATGATAGATAAATACTCATAAATATGATAACATGCATAGGAATAAAATCTTTTATGCCTTAATATGCATTAATAATCATGTATTATGATGTCTAATTTGTATGTTATCAGACTCAAGACAACAATTCAAGAAATCGTGGCGAGGATTGAAGCAGTGACGACTTTGATCTTCTCCCTAACATCCACAAATTATCGTCTATGGGCGATGAGGATGGAAGTGTACCTAGAAGCTCATGGATTATGGGAAGTAATCACTGGAACTGAGACAAACCAAAAAAAAGATCAGCAAGCTCTCTCGGCGATCCTAAATTCCGTCTCAGAATCCATCAGCTTTCAATTGGATGTCAAGAAAACCGCGAAAGAGAACTGTGAGACAATTCGAATACTTCATGTGGGGGTAGATCACGTAGTACAATCAAAGATTCAATCGTTGCGATGGGAATTCGAGAATCTTGCGATGAAAAAAGATGAGAAGGTAAGTGACTTCTCTTGATGTTTCACCAAGATTATTTCCGAATTAAGAGACTTGGGAGAACGATTAGAGGAGAAAGAAGCGGTGGCAAAGCTTCTCCGATCAATGCCAGTTAAGTACAATTCACTAACCTTTTCTCTTGAACAATTCGTAAACATGAGAGATCTAAATGTTGACGAAGTGATCGGATTTCTAAGAGTGCATGAACAAATGCTTCAAGAAAGAGAGTCAAGGGAAGAAAAGCAAGTTCTTCTTGCTCGAGCCTTTAATCAGTCAAAGAAAGGCAACCGTGGATCATTGACGAGCGGAGACCGCAAGGTCATCAATTTCACACGGTCTCGTGTCAAAACAAAGTCCAAACTTACCAATTTAATGAAAATATCTCGAATTGAGGGGTATAATGATAAATAAGGGTCAAATCCACAGGGAAATATGGAAATTTATGATGATCTCTTCGAATTTGATCAAATCAGACGATGAATTGATGATAGAAATTGGGGAAAATGGTAAATTATGAAAGAGAACTTCAAATTGTTTCCACGGAATCAAAAATCATCGAAATTGACTTTGATTTTGCGGAGAAATTGAAGATCCAAGTAGGGAGAATTTTCCGAAATCGTAAATTCTGATTTTAACTAAAATTAAGCAAAATTAAATTTCAATTCCTAATCTAAATCAAAATCAAACATGAATGGATGAAAAATTAGTAAAAACCGCTTCCACTAACCCCAAATAGCGAGAGGATTAACACGATTAATCACCTAAATCGTAAAAAATCCAAAGAACGCGATCGTGAAGTTCAAGCGTCGATTTCTCCCTCTCTACTCGGCCAAATCTCGATTTCAAACCCTCCGTGGATGCAGAAATGAGTGTATAAGAGGATGGAATTAGGAGATTCAAGAGTATTGGTGTCTACACAGATCAATTGGATTGATATTCTCTCGAATGCTTTAGAAATCAGAAGAACATCTCTATTTATATAAGTTTTGGGCATAACCGTCCGATTGCTTTAATCAACGGATACAATGGAACGGTCAATCGTGAACCATATTAAACATGTCGCAGCCGTCCGATCCATGATGAAGTGCTTGGATGAATCCCATCAGTGTGCGTTATAAAATGCATCATCTCTTCGCCGTTGGATCGCGATCCGACGCTCTCGATGCGTCCCGCAAGATTAAATCACAGCCGTTATAACTCTTCATTTACGCCACGTGCGTTTGATGGATCCGGTGGACTGCGAGTCCACGCAATCCATGCGTGATGATCCGTGCTCCGTTTGATCCAACGCCTCGGCTTTAGCCACGTCACCTGCACTTAAAATACCGTGTGGAACTTAGTCCCACGTAGGAAAAATTAGTGAAAATAGGAGGTTATATAATGTGTACCGTTTAAGAGGGTTAGCTTAATATCCAAAATATCGGATGCTTATATGTACTGTAACCCTATAATTACGATAAATATAAATATGCACGTCACATCCGCGCCATGTAGGCGCTCGTGTGGGTCTGCGTGGCACTGCCACGTGGACTTGAGTGCCACGTCGCATCCATGTGGCCCCACGCGAATATTAACCCCTTTTTTTGCCATTTTAATTACTATTTAATCATTAAAAATAGAAAATAAATTCAAAAAAATCCAGAAAAATCCCTAAAAATTAGAAAATTCATAACTTTCAAAATATAACTCCAAATTAATCCAAAATTTAATTATCTATCATTCTAAAGAGTCAAAATTAATAAATAATGAGAGTTTTAATTTCCATTTCAAAAATAAATTTATTTTTTAAGGATTTTCACTTAAGAAAATATAAATAAATATTTACAAAATGATTTCTCTCATTATTTTAACTTTAGAAACATCTATAATCTCAAGTAAAGATGGGTTATAAAATTATTTATCTTTAAATCATCATATTTAGCCCTAATTTAAAGTAATTTTGAGATTTATGCAATGATAGAAATGATAGAAAAATACTCATAAATATGATAACATGCATAGAAATGAAATCATTTATGCCTTAATATGCATCAATAATCATGTTTTATCATGTCAAAATAGCATGTTATCAATCATCATCAAGAGTAAGAGGAAGAGGAAGAGGTCACGGACGCGGAAGATTCTCCAAGAATGACAAAGATGAAGAAGAGAGAAAATCTTTGATAAGTTGAAAATCGAATGTTATAATTGTTAGAAAATGGGTCATTTTTTTGACGAGTGTTATTTAGATACAAAGAAGAAGGGAAAAGAGGAGAAGGTTAATGTCTCAAAGGAAACCAAAGAAGAATCGGCTTTTGATGATGGTAGTATATGATGAGTTCGGAGAATTACTTCTACAGGGAACAAACGACTTACATGACGACCATATGTGGTATATTGATACATGAGCTAGCAGTCATATGATAGGTAAGTGGGCATTCTTTCATAACATTGATGAAAATCAGAGAGGAAGAGTAAAATTCGGTGATGGATCTACGATTCCATATGAAGGCAAGGGTAATATCTCTGTTACCCTCAAAACTGGTGAAGTTTTGATAATTTCGAATGTCCTTTACTTACCTGAAATTAAAAACTAATATCCTCAGTCTCGGGAAATTAGATGATCAAGGTTGAAAAACATCTTCAGCACTGGCTTCCTCACGGTTCATTACAAGAGATTTAAAATCAAGTATAGAGTAAAGATTGGGTCGATCCACAGAGAACACGGTTGACTTTGATCGAAGAGTTGACTTGGTCAAACTTAGGTTTAATTAAAGATTTTAAGAAGTGAAAATGATATTTTATTAATAGTAATGATATAAATATTCCAAATAAGATTTTTAAGAATTTAGAAGTTGATTTTACAAAGAAATGTCAAAAGTCAAGGTCAAAGTATTGACTTTGACTAGCTGTTGACTTTCTATAAAATCAGAGAATAAAAGACCTTAAAATATTACAAAAATTATATATTCGGAAACTAGAGAGAAAATGAAAATTTTTGATATATAATTCATGATTTTTCGAGAAAAATTAGATTTATTATGAATTATTGAAAATCAAAGATCAAAAAAATCCCTGAAATGAATACTTTGGTGTAAATCTTCAAATTGACTAAACAAATGATATCCAAATATTTCAATTCACATATGAATAGAAAGCTAACAATTAGAGAATTCCAAAGAGATCAAAATTGACAAATTTCACCTTGTATTTTGAAAGTAATTGCCCCCGCAAGTCAACCCCGAACTTCGGATTGAAAATTAATAGTAGATGGTTAAATTTCAAATTGAAGGGTCAAATGATAATGAAATTTTATGATTTTGCTATCTGCGAAAGGCTGTTAATACAAGGAATCCAATGAAATTAAAATAAAAAATTTGGAATTAAGATCACGGAGAAATCCTTGTTTCAAAATCAGCAAAAATCTGCACCCAATTTGGGCGAAAATGAAGGACAAATCGATTTAAAAACTGAAATTGACGAACTAAATCTAATCTAAATTACAATTATTGCAAGATGAATGATCGATTCACACTACTAACCCGATTGAGGCAAAGATTGGGCTCCAAATCGCGTCGATTAAGGTGTATTTGATCGGTTTCTTCCTTGGCGTACGTTTAGCATTGAAAGGGGAGAATTCGATCAATTCTTGCAACGATTCGTGATCAATTCTGCCTCAATCTGATCGGAATTGAGTCTAGAATGCAGAGGGATCACGAAGAACTCAAAATTTATGCTCCAAAATTGCTTAATCTCTTCACGATTTAATCAAGAGTTCTTTACCAAAGGAGGAAGAACACCGTTTTATAGGAAAATTGCGCGAAAATTGCGGACTGTTCGCTTCAGTGAAGACGAATGGATGGCCACAATCATGATATTATCGTGGGCCATGATCCCACGACCCTACAAAAATCGCGCCGTGCGATCTTGATCGAAATGATCCTGATGCGTCCACGTGTCTGATAACAAGCATATTTAACTTAAATTCTGATCTTATTTAACTAATATTCATGCTTATTTTATGTAATTATGATGCATGATATCATAGTTTTTATGAATTTTCTCCAATGGTATGCCATTTTACTAAAGTCCATATTTATGCATTATTTAGGGTAAATTATTTGCTTTATGGATGTTTAATCTTTTATATGGTTAAATAAATAGAAATTAATTATTTTCCTTGATTTACTTTGACTTTAGTTGATGATTAGAAGATTTAATTTCAAGAAGAGAATGTTTGGATGATATATAATACATTTCTTAACGGATTATTTAAGTTTATTTTTGAATTCATCTTATATTCTTCTTTTCATTTATTTTAGATGGCATGGTATTAAAAATAAATAAATTTGTGAGCCAATGGAGAAAATTTGAGTCAAAAAGCAGTTGTATTTTTGAAGATATTAATGTCTAAATTATTTGGATTTTTCTGGAATTTATTTCAAATTTTTGGGAATTTTTTGGAATTTATTTCATTAGAAAATAGCTAAAAGGGGTGTATTTCTCGCGCAAGACACGCGCAGCTGACGTGGCACAGTGTGGGACATGTAGCGGAGCCACGCGAGCCCACGCGGATGCATGTGTGGTGCTGATGTGGGGCTGATGTGGCGCGGACACGTGACGGGGCGACACGAGCCCATGCGGATGCTTGGGTGGCGCCTACATGGCATGAGAGTGATATGCTGGCAGGTGTTGTGCCCACGGGTATAGTGGGCCTAGGTTATAGTATTGGGGCGGTAACGCATTTGTGTTAGAGAGCCCCACCTTTTATGCTCACCAAGTTTAGAAATTTTACCCTTGTGGGACTATGTTCCCTTTTATTTTTAATTATCGGCAACGTGGCATCGTGTGGCGCGTTGGATGCGATCGCGATGATGGAGATGCATCAATCACGTGGACCAACAGTCCACCTGATCTTGGATCAACACACGTGGTAAATACTAACTATCGATTTAATTAATGAAATCAAACGGTTGCGATTAATCGCGAAGTCAACTCATCGTGGGGAGACACGTGGACACATCAAGAAGCTCCGATCAAGATCGGACGGGCCAAAAAGAGGGAGAACATGTGCCCGTGTCGTGGGATCATGGCTCACTTTAATCGCACGATCATGGCCGTCCAACCGCTCTTTCTCAGATCGAACGATTTCAGATTTTTCGCGAGAAATTTCCTTATAAATATCAATGTTCTTCCTTTGTAAAGTAACTCTTGAATGAATCGTGAAGAGATTAAGCAATTTTGGAGCAAAATCTTGAGTTCTTCGTGATCCCCCCACGTTCTAGACTTGATTGCGATCCAATCAAGGCGGGATTGATCATGAATCGTTGCAAGATTTGATCGAATTCTCCCCTTGATTGCCGAACGTACGACGAGGAAGAAACTTATCAAATACACTCCAATCAACGCGATTAGGAGCCCAATCTTTGCGTCAATCAGGCTATTATTGTGAATCGATCATTCATCTTGCAACAATTGTTATTTAGATTAGATTTGAGTAGGTAATTTCATCATTCAAGTCCAATTGTTCTTCATTTTCGCCCAAATTAGGTGCAGATTTTTGTTGATTTTGAAACAAGGATTTGTCCCTGATCTTAAGTCCAAATTGTTTGATTTTGGTTTTATTGGATTCCTTGTTTCATCAGCTTTTTGTGGATAGAAAAATCTTAAAATTTCATCATCATTTGTCCTTACAATTTAATGTTTGACCATCAACTGTTCATTGTCAATCCGAATTTGGGCGTTGACTTGCGGGATCAATTACTCTTAAAATACAAGGTGAAATTTGAGAATTACGGTCTCTTTGATATAGTTTGATTAGTTTTCTATTCATATGTGAATTATAAGATTTGGATATCATTTGGTTAGTCAATTTGAAGATTTACACCGAAGTGTTTATTTTGGTATTTTTTTTATCTTTGATTTTCAATAATTCATAATAAATCCAATTCTTCTCGAAAAGTCACCAATTATATATCATAAATTTCCATTTTCTCTCTAGTTTTTGAAGATATAATTTTCATAATATTTTAAGCTCTTTTTATTATCTGATTTTATAGAAAGTCAACTATTGGTCAAAGTCAATGCTTTGACCTTGACTTTTGATATTTCTTCTTAAAATTAGTTTCTAAATTCTTAAAATATCTTATTTAGCATACTTATATCATTAACATTAATAAAATATCATTTTCACTTCTTAAAATCCTTAATTAAGCCTAAGTTTGACCAAGTAAACTCTTTGATCAAAGTCAACCGTGTTCTCTGTGGATCGACCCAATCTTTACACTATACTTGATTTTATATCTTTGTTATTGCGAGTTCAGAATTATAAATTTTGTTTGTTCGACGTTTGTGTGTTTTAACAACTGCATAAAACGCTTCGTTAGTGTCGCCCCAGGATCGCCGAAAGCGCGATTAAGTCTGGAGCGTTCGATGTCACTTAAGCGATCGACGGTCCTCCTTTGCGCACGTGCATTTGATGGCAATCGGGTGGAATCGAGTCCACGCGATCGACGCGTCCTAATTGACGCGATCACATCCGACGATCTCCACGCTGCCACGTATCTTGTAATTTAAGGATTAAAGGGAACATAGTCCCACACGAAGAAAATTAAAGAGACTAGACGGGTATAAAAAGGGAACCCCCCCTTAAGGGGTGCGTTGCCCATATGGGCCTAGTACGCCCCAAACTTCTTACCTAGGCCCACTAACCCGTGGGCCCATCACCTGCCAGCCAGAACACCTCCTCGCGCCACGTAGGCACCACACAGGCGTCCACGTGCGCTCGAGTGGCCCCGCCACGTGTCCGATGTGCGCCACATCAGTTCCGCGGATCTTGCGGGAAAATACCACCCTTTTTGCGATTTTTAATAAAGAAATAAATGCGAAAAAATTCTTGAATAATCAAAATAAATTCCAGATAAATCTTGAAAATTTAGAAATTAATATCTTCAAAAATATAACTCCTTTTTGACTCAAATTTTCTCCATTGGCTTAAAAATTTATTCATTTTTAATATCATGCCATCTCAAATATAAATTAAAAGAAGAGTATAAGATGAATTCAAAACAAAATTAAATAATCCCTTAAGAAGTCTATTTTATATCATCCCAACATTCTCTTCTTAAAATTAATTATTCTAATCATCAACTAAAGTCAAAGTAAATTAAGGAAAGTAATTAATTTTTATTCATTTAAACTTGCAAAAGATTATACATCCATAAAGCACATAATTAACCCTAAATAATGCATAAATATGGACTTTAGTAAAATGGCATACCAATGGAGAAAATTCATAAAAACCATGATAACATGCATCATAATTACATAAAATAAACATGAATATTAGTTAAATAAGATCATAATTTAAGTTAAATATGCATGTTATCATCTGTGCTCACTGCATCTCAGGTAAACACTCAAGAACTCCTTTTTCATCTTCAACACATAGAGCTTTGAGTGTCCTTGAATTAATGCATATGAATATTTTTGGACCTATAAGTCGACAGACATTAGGTGGAAAGAGATATTTCTTCCTAATTATAGATGATTATTTGAGGTGTACGTGGGTAGCTTTGCTCAAGGAGAAATCAGAGGCCTTAGAACAATTCAAAAGATTCAAATCTATGGCGAAGGCTGAGAAAGAAGTGAAAATAAAGTGTGTAAGAAGTGATAGAGGGGGGGAATTTACCTCTGATGAATTCAAAAGCTTGTGTGATAAGAGTGGGATTAAGAAACAACTTATTGCCCCATACACCCCACAACAGAATGGTGTGGTTGAGAGAAAAAATCGAATCATCATGGGTTTAGTGAGGACTATGCTAAAAGATAAAAATCTTCCTTTGGAATTATGGGGAGAGGCAGTTAGTACGTGTGTATATGGGCTTAATAGATCTTCAACAAAAGGAGTAAAAGGACAGATACCTTATGAGAACTGGAATGGAAGAAAACCGAATGTGAGCCATCTTAAGATATTCGGTTCAGTGGTATTTGTCAAAACCACTAGAAGACTCTCAAAACTTGAAGATAGAAGTAAGTGCATGTTTTTTATGGGATATGAAGCTGGATCAAAAGCCTAAAGATGCTTAGATCCTGCTAATTTCAAAATTCATATCAGCAGTGATGTGATATTTTGATGAGACAAAGTTGTTCAAATTCAGTGAACAAGATAAATTGGGAAGACTTTCATTGGGTTCTTCAAACATTCTTCAAGTCACAAGATTAGAAGAAGGTGTAAAGAGATCCAGCTGAAGAACCAAGAGAAGAGTCAGTGATCAGTTAGTCAAGAAGAAGGGAGATCAGTCAATAAGAAGATTAAGAAGAAGAAGAGATAGTGAGGTATAGATCCATACAGTCAATTTATGACGAAACTAACCTCTTATGCAGTAAATTATGTCTTCTCTTCGCCGAGGAACCATCTTCTTATTCCTTGGCTGCAAAACAAGAAGTGTGGAGAGATGCAATGAAGGAAGAAATTTCAGCAATACTGAGAAACAATACGTGGACTGATAACATGCTAATTAGACATGATAAAACATGATTATTGATGCATATTAAAGCATGAATGATTTTATTTCTATGCATGTTATCATATTTATGAGTATTTATCTATGATTCCATGAAATAGTTATTATAATCTCAAAATACTTTAAATTAGGGTTAAATATGATGATTTAAAGATAAATAATTTTATAACCCATATTTACTTGAGATTATAGATATTTTTAAAGTTAAAATAATGAGAGAAATCATTTTATAAACATTTATTTACATTTTCTTAAGTTAAAATCTTTAAGAAATAAATGTATTTTCTGAAATAGAAATTAAAACTCTCATTATTTATTAATTTTGACCTTTTAGAATGATAGATAATTAAATTTTGGATCAAATAAAAGAAATTTGGACTAATTTGGAGTTATATTTTGAAAGTTATGAATTTTCTAATTTTTATGGATTTTTTCAGATTTTTCTGAATTTATTTTGGATTTTTAAAGAATTTAAAACAATTAAAAAACGGCAAAAAGGGGGGTATATTTTTGCGTAGGACCCACGTGGATGCGACGTGGCACGCAAGGCCACGTGGCAGAGCCACGCGAACCCACGCGAGCACCTTCATGGCGCGGAGGTGACACTTGTCATGCATATTTATATTTACTGATAATATAGGGTTATAGTACATATAAGAATCCGATATTCAGACTTAAGCTAACCCTCATATTCATCGCCCGTTATATACCCGACTCTTTCCCTTTAATTTTTACCGCGTGGGACTAAGTTCCACACTGAGTTTTGAATGCAGGTGACGTGGCCGAAGGAGAAGCGTCGGATCGGAAGCTCGCCAATTGACGCACGTGGATCGCGTGGACTCGTGGTCCATTGGATCACCATCGGGGCACGTGTCTTAAATGAAGAGTTATAACGGTTCAGATTTAACACGTGGGAGTGCATCTGGAGCGTCGGATCACGATCCAATGGCGGCGATGTTGATGCATTTCATAACTCATGATGATGTGGATTCATCTGAGCGATCTCATCAAGATCGGACGGCCGTGATTTAATTGAAACGGTTCACGATGAACCGTTTCATCAAAACCGTCGATCGAAATTAATTGGATGGTTACGCCCAAATGCCCTATAAATTGAGATGTTCTTCCGATTTGTAAAGCATTCGAGAGCAAATCAATCCAATTGATCTGTTTAGACACCAATACTCTTGAATATCTCAATCCTAGCCTCTTCTACACTCAATTCTGCATCTTCGGAGGGCTTAAGATCGAGATTTGGCCGAAAGGAGAGGGAGAAATCGATGCTTGAATCTCACTATCGCGGTTTTTTGGATTTTTGATTAAAAGTCTTGATCCGAAGATTAATCGAACTAATCCAATCGCAAATCTTGGGTTAGTGGAGGCAGTTTTTACTAATCTTTCGCCTATTCATGTTTGATTTCAGTTTAGATTAGAAATTTAAGTTCAATTTCATTTAATTTTTCGTCAAATTCACGATTTTATGTTTCAGAAATATTCCTCCACTTTGATCTTCAATTTCTTCGCGAAATCAAGGTCAATTTTGATGATTGTTGATTCCATGGAAACGTTTTGAAGTTCTCTTTCATAATCTACCATTTTCCCCAATTTCTATCATAAATTCATCATCAAATTTGATCAAATTTGAAGAGATCATCATAAATTTCCTTATTTCCCTGTGGATTCGACCCTTATTTACCATTATACCCCTCAATTCGAGATATTTTCATCAAATTGGTAAGTTTTGACTTTGTTTTGACACGAGACCGTGTCAAATTGATGACCTCGCAGTCTCCTCTTGTCATGGACTGCAGTCAAACCGAGGAAATACATCAGTCCAATTGGAGTGAAATGGGTGTTTCGGGTGAAGAAGGTCATGGGTATTATTTGACATGCAAGCCAATCACACTTTCATCTTTCGTTTATATTCATTGAAATGAAATTTTATTCATTGTCATTCTTGTGTGATGTTTGCAATGAAGTCCATGAACATATCTAATGATGAAGTGAATTATGATGAGATCATATTACAGTGATCGCTTGTATTTAAACATATGTTCTAAATATTCCTATTCGTGGGATATTTGAGAAGGACATTGAATTATACAGAAAGAATAGCACTATTTGATCTCACTCATATGATGAGTATGACTGATCCTGTTGCTATCGGTGTTGAGACACCAAGGATAGATAATGGGTGCTCTTTGGAGAAAGAGTTCACTGAATTGATCCGTATGAATCTCTGAATGGTATTATGCCAAATTGTCAATCAGGTTGATTCATGTCACGGTTGTGTACGTGGTCCTTTGACTTGAGACACCAAAGACATCTTATGGATGGATGAGCGTGTTTTGATTATGACTTACAAATCCCTAGCCACGGGGTCTCCAAAATGTCATAGATTGGATACGACATGAAGTCCTCAAAGGTAATTGAGTGGTTGGATGGGATCATCCGCCCTCGGTATACGAGGAGATAGACTCAAGGAATGAGATGCGGTTAAATCCTTGGCCAAGGTAGTAGAAATATTAGAGATGTTGTTCTCAATGATTTCCTACTCATATCAGTACTAAATTAAGTGACCGATTAGGGTTTGACAATTAACCATACCCTAAGTCATTCATGAGTCTTGTGTGGATGAAGGATTACACGTACACGGTAACCAATGATGACAGGGTTCCACGAAAGAGTTCTAATATACTCCATATCTCCTAGAGCACGTGGTGTAGCTTGGCACCCACCGGGCTGACGAATCAACCTGTCGATTGGGTTTAATCGATCCTTAGTCAATTAATCTATATGTTGATATCGTTAATTGATAAGGAGGACCAATAAGTGTTATTGGGTTGATTAGAGTCATTAACTGGTGAGGTGTATGGACCTAGAGGGTCACACACATAAGGTCAATGGACGTCGGTGGATATAGACATAATAATAAGGGTTTTTGTGAAAATTTCACATTCCCAAAGTCTATAAATAGGGGGAGAACGATCATAATAGTGGTGCCCATGCAAGCCTAGTGGAACTTCTCCTCCCTCTTCTCTTCCTCTCGTGGTGACGAGTGTTCAAGAGGAGATCTGATCGTCTGGAGACTATGTGGATACTGCTAGAGGCCGGACGCTTGAACGGTTGAAGAACTCTTTCAAATGATCCATGTAAGTATGAATTTTATTCTATACTAGATGATATGATGATGGAGAAATATTTCATAACATGAACACAAGGGTTCTAAGTGAACCTATCCTCCTCCTCCTCCTCCTTATCCACCAACTTGAGAAATTATCCATTCATTAAATGGATGAAGAATACCTCTCTAATTAATTAAAGAGAGTGTAGATTTTAAGGGAATTACCTTCCCTCCATTCCCTATTTTATACTGGTCTAAAGATTGACTTGGTCAAACATTTAATCCTTATCTTTAGAAACCTAGAATTCCTTGAGTGGACCAAGTCAACCACCCTTTTACCTTTGATATAGGTTCCTAATTTTCCAAACCACACCCACTATGTCATAGGTACCTTGTATATTTATAAAGTAATGATCTCAAGAAATTAATAGGAATCCTTTTGATATTAAATGTCCTTCTCTTTGAAAACCACCTTTAGATAGACTTGTAGGAGATCCATTTTATGAAATTACGCTATCTTTTGTTCTACTTCAAGACAAAGCCTTGTGCATGAATACACCCATGCATGAATGAAGATCAAACACACAAAGAGAAGCACCAGAACCCAAGGTTATCAAACTCATGATTCATCCCAAGTTGAGACAGATCACTGTCACACTTCATCCATCAGTCATTACGATAGGATGAATTAATGTGAAACTCTCCAAGGCAAAGCTGTTATTGGACTTCACGTGCACATGAAGAATTTCGGATTAGTGACAACTGTGCAGAGTTACCTGAAGCATTATATGTAGCAGAACAACAGACTAGAGTGACAAGAAATAATAACCGAAGTGATAATCATAAGGTCCACATGCGAGCCCATCTGCAAAGCTCCGATCAATGCTCGATGAGAGTGGACCGTCCCGACGCCCACCTATACCTTCTATTCATCCCGTATAGGAGAATCTTCTAACGACAAGTTCCCTATTCCTAGAATCTGCTTTATTAACAAGATGGATAGACTCTGGAATTTCTTACAACACAAAGGAGCATGACAAGGACGTGCGGAAGCTTTTAAACTACCCGTCACGTAAGCGGAACGCACCAACCCTGACGAGCATGAAGATTCGGCCGATTCCAATACACGATCGTACGAATTAAGAAGACGTGATATCACTATTGTTGACCGATAAGCTCCGACGTGTTCTCTCCCTATAGATAAAGCGCAAACACAAGACAAGAAGACTACCAACTTCTCTTCAATTTATCACGGATACTCCCCACTGAAGACAATGGGATATCAAAGCTTCCCATGACGTCGGGTTCCCGTAGAGTATTATTTCAATTATGCTCAACCCAAAGAAGGACTTCCAACATCGCCCCAGACCAGAAGAGCGTCAAACGGAAATCGTGGATTCACTAGAAGACAAAATGGAAATTCAAACCGACCGTCGTCCCCGTACGTGAAACGACAGCAAGAGTCTGCCCCGACAAAGAATCTCAAAGTCAGAACTCCACCTATTCCATCGATTCTTACCAAGAACGTCGTCACGTAGCTTTCACGGATTTCCCATCGCGCGCGGAGAAAATATCACGTAGTTTTCATGGATTTTCCCATCGCGCGCCGTAATAGCTACTTATTAGTGAAAATATCTTCCGCAAGACATCCTCTCTCCGTCAAACACAAAGTCAACAGAGCTTGCTCGAAGAAGAGAAAATGAACTTCACGTAAATTCCTTGCTGATGTGGAATGTTAAGATGAACCGTCGTCACGAAGAAACCATACGACTTCACGAGTGAACACTACAGGAAGCCACGCATGGTCAACCCGTCAACCGACGCGAAGAATAACTGACACGAAGCGGTGTTTTACCGTAACTTCCCCTTCCCTCTATTTCCTATAAATCGCACAATTGAAAACGAAAACAGAAGTTGATTATTGAATGAGAATTTGGTTACCTTTGTTTGTGTTTGTGTTCGTGTTTATCGCATTCATGTATCTCCATCGTTCTTCCTGTGAATCTTCTGCAAACCTCTCCGAGTTCTATGCTTTTATCTTTTCTCCCCCATTTCTGTTCTCTTTCATCCACTTCTCGTCTGATGCATTCGAGGATATTCCAGTTTAGGGGTGTCGTCCGAGAGCATCTCGTTTCATCCTCTTTTAGGTAACATCCTCCCGTACTTATCGTGAATAATAGTTCTCCATAAATCCATAAGTCCAACGTTGACTATTCCATATTCTCACCTCCCTACATCTAACAATTCTCCATTTTCTAGCTCTGCTCTTATCTCTTATCCGTTCATCTACTGTCGTTAAACCCCTTTCTTATTACTCTCACCCCGTCTCACATTTCCCTATTACGATCAAACTCCTCATCAATCCCGTTATTCTTTCTATCGTCCTATCTACTGTATTCTCCTTTATATATGTATCTCTTCGCCATCCTCTCTCCTATCTGCTATCCGTCTCTTTTTCCTCAACCGAAAACCATCTCACCCTTCTTCTATTCACAACTTCTCTCTTGTTTATCTCTTCTATCATCTATATTTTATATTATCTCTACTATCATCGCTATCTAATTTAATTATTATATATCCGTCCATCTGTAATTCTCTATTTGTTATTCTCTATCACCACCACTATCTCATCTATCTCTATTTCATCTATTCTATATTTTCTATTTATTATCATATATTCTACATTCATCATCCTTCTCATATATTCATTAACTCATATTGTTAATCATTCCTAGTGATATCATTCATAGGTTCTCCATTCATTTGTGGGATTATTTCTTTAATCATATCGTCATCATACATATCATCGTATTCTAAAATATCGTACATCATATGATCACATAGAATAGATGATGCGATCATCTATTCTTGGTGCCTCAACTCTGTTGAATGTTTTGATTCAACACCTTCCACTGCAATCATTATTTTGGATGAAGACTTGGAGAGCTTTTCGAGCCTCAGATCCTAGTAGAAGGACAGCATGGGAAAAGTGGAGGTATAAAGCAAGGTTGGTAGTGAAAGGATATTCTCAAAAGGAGGGAATATGATGGGGACCATCTTACACCGAAGGGCAGGAGCAGAACTACCCGACAAGCTCGAGCCAATGTCAAGGCTCCAAGCTTCCGGTACACGCCGTAACCAACACAGCTCCTGAAAAGGTTGGTTTTATCTCCCTTGGAATTTACTAGTGGCCCACTTGTTTTGGGGCTTTGGCTTGTTTTATTTTATTTCCTAGTGGCCTATTGTTAGGAGGCCTTATGATGTAAGGAATTAAGGGGAAAGGATTCCCCCTTAATTCCCTCTTTTATTTCTCAATTGGGCCTCCGTATGGCCCAATTTTGCATTTGGGCCCCTTTGTGGCCCCTCTAGGCCATTTGGACCCATAGGGCCCATAGGGGCTACTTTCCTCCTAACCTACCTATATAAGGTAGCAGCCGAAGGTCTTCCTTATTATCTAAGACCATTATTTGAGACACGGCCTCAGAATTTTCAAAAACTGAAAAATGCAAAAAAGGGGTTATTTAGCGCGGAACCTGTGCAATGCTGACGTGGCAACGCGGCCACGTGGCAGCGCCAGTGGGGCCTCCAAGGGCACGTGGCAGCACCATCTGGGCCATTACGGACCCGCGTGGCACTGACGTGGCGCGAAGGACATGTGGGCTAAGTGGATCGGGCCCATGGGTATAGTGGGCCTAGTTTTCAGCATGTAAGGGGGGCATACTAGGCCCAATGGGCTCCTTGAAGCTCTCATCCTCAATAGCCGCCATCGTCTCCTCGATACAACTTGAAATCTCTGGATCCTCGTAAATATCGATGGCGCCTACCTCATCGAACTCATGTGAAGGATATCGCATCAACAAGGGCTCTAGTAGAGACAAAATTTATGACTCTCACCTGATGTGACCCCGCATGCAGCCGCCGCCATGCTCCCCTCTTCTTCTCCACCTCGACCCCCTTTCTTCCCCTCTTCTCCTCCCGTGAAACCACCATGGAAAAAGCCTCCCCTGACCTCGCTCCCCTCGACCCCCATCCTAGGCGGCCTCTAGGACTCCCTCCGTCATCTCCCCAATCTCCCATGGTTTCTCCGCCTCACCCTCCCCACGGAAACGCCCCGCAACTTCCCTCCATTGTTGGAGATACTCGATAGGCTCACCATCACCTCTGCAGCGTCCGTCAAGAACCTTCAGGAGAATAGGTTGGCTTGCCTACTATCACCTCTCACCCGCGCGCACGTTCGTTCGCTTGCAGACCGTCCCGCGCGCGTAATTACGCACAAGAAGATGGCTGTGGTCGCTCCTTCTACTCCGTACGTGGGTCCCCGCTATTAATATCCGACGACGGCAACTCCCGCGAGATAGCCCTCCAGCGCGCCCGCCTTTGCGTTCCCCCGGCAGCGCGCACGCAGCTGTCGGCGATAGATCGATTTGGATGCGGAATTTTGAGGAGGATTTAGACACTCAAGATTGGAAACAAACTCACAACACTATTGAAAACAAGAACACACTCGATGGTATTTTCATATACCGCACTCATGCATAGGCATTTCATCGAACACCTATTTATAGGAAGAAAAAAAGAAAAATGGCCGTAACGACTTAGTCCACGTGGCGCGCGCATCTCCGTCATAACTCCACTTTGTAGACGGCTGAGATTTGATCTCCTAGATAGTAACTGAAGGTAACACCAAAGCCGTCGTTTGTGAGATGAACGGATGGATTAAAATCTCACAAACTCTTCGTTAATCCACGCTTAGTTCATCATCGCGACGCCTAGCTTCTCCCGAATCTCTTCAAATTTGACGCTTCCCAACAATTTTGTAAAAGAATCAGCTAGCTGCGATTCCGTCTTCATGTATTCAACCTCCACACACCCTTTTTCCACACAATCCCGGATGAAATGAAACTTTGTTTCAATATGTTTGCTTCGTCCGTGCTGACTTGGGTTCTTGCTCAATGCAATAGCTGATTTGTTGTCAACTAATAACTTAAAAGGACTCACCTTAGTGCTTAATAATTCTTCAACAAACCGGATAATCCATAAGCCTTGGCAAGTAGCAGTCCAGGCTGCAATATATTCAGCTTCACACGACGATAACGCCACTGCATTCTGCTTCACAGTGGTCCAAGTGATAGCAGAATTCCCAATGAAGAATACATGTCCGGTTGTACTCCTCCGATTATTTCTATCTCCAGCAAAGTCACTGTCGCTGAAGCCTTGAATAGAAAAATTCCTCTTCCCTCTCTCATATCTTAATCCAAATGATGATGTTCCTCGGATATACCTTAAGACTCTTTTTGCAGCACTCATATGTTCCGAGTTTGGATTACTCATATACCTACTCAAATAATTCACACTGTAGGTTATATCTGGTCGTGTATGTACCAAATACATGAGACATCCGATTAAGCTCCTGAATTTTGATGGATTCTCCTCGTCCTCTCTTCCTTCTTTCTTAAAATTCAGCCGCGCTTCCATCGGAGTTCTTGCTGAATTGCACTTACTCATGTTGAAAGACTGAAGTATGGTCTCGATGTATGACTTCTGAGAAAGCCAAATGTGAGATGATTCATGCTTAATTTCGATGCCTAGGTAAGTACTTAGAATCCCCAAGTCTGTCATTTCGAAACACTCTTTCATGCTTTCCTTAAATTCCTTGATTTTGCAGGAATTTGGCCCTGTGATGATTATATCATCGACATATACCCCAATTATGACTCTTTCCAGCATCTCCTTCTCATAGTATATTGCATAGTCATTTTTGCTCCTCACAAACCCCTTTCTCAGTAATACCTCATTCAGTTTTGAATTCCAAGCCCTCGGTGCTTGTTTCAAACCATATAGAGCTTTTCTTAATTTCAGTATATGATCTTCTTTCCCCTTGATTTCAAAACCTTCAGGTTGAGATATGTAGATATCTTCCTTGATTTCCCCATTCAAGAAGGCTGTCTTAACATCTAAATGATGTAATTCCCACTCTTCTTGTGCAGCAATAGCTATCAAGATTCGGATGGATTCCATCCTAGCAACAGGGGAGAAGACTTCACTATAGTCTCTTCCCTCCTTTTGGGCATATCCCTTCACTACTAACCTTGCTTTGTGCCTCAAATTCCTTCCCTTGCTGTCCTTCTTCACCCGAAACACCCATTTTACTCCAATTGGCTTGATATCACTCTGCGGTTTTACCACAGTCCACGTCTCATTTTTTAAAATTGATGACATTTCTTCCTTCATTGCTTCTTTCCACTCCTTTTGTTTTGCAGCCGAGGAGTAGGAGGGTGGTTCTTCGTTGAAAAAGAGACATGTTTCACTGCACAAGAGGCTGGTTTCATCATAGATTGACTGAATGGATCTATACCTCACTGCCTCTTCCTCTTCTGAGTCTTCCGGTTGACTGAGATCTCTCCCTCTTGACTCATTTATCTCCGATTGTTCACTTTGTTCTTCCAGTGAGTCTCTTTCACCTTCTTCTAATCCTGTGATTTTAAGAAAATTTGAAGAGCATAAAGTGAACTTTCCCAATTTACCTTCTTCATTGAATTTGAAGGTTTTTTTCTCATCGAATATCACATCTCTACTGATGTGAATTTTGAAATTGGCAGGATCTAGACATCTGTAGGCTTTCGATCCAGCTTCATATCCCATTAGCACCATGCATTTACTTCTGTCTTCAAGTTTTGATAGCCTTCCAGTGGTTTTGACAAAGACAATTGAACCGAAAATCCTTAAATGACTTACATTTGGTTTTCTTCCATTCCATTTCTCATAAGGTGTCTTTCCTTCCAGCCCTTTTGTAGAAGACCTGTTAAGCACATAAACACACGTACTAACTGCCTCTCCCCATAATTCCAGGGGTAATTCTTTCTCTTTCAACATACTCCTTACTAAGCCCATGATTGTTCTATTTCTTCTCTCAACCACGCCATTCTCTTGAGGAGTATAGGGGGCAGTAAGTTGTTTTTTAATCCCATTCTCATCACACAATTTCTTGAATTCATCTGAGGTGAATTCTCCCCCTCGATCACTTCTTATACACTTTATTTTCACTCCTTTATCAACTTCTGCCATTGTTTTGAATTTCTTGAATTTTTCTAAAGCCTCTAACTTCTCTTTTAGCAGAGCAACCCACATACACCTTGAGTAATCATCCACAATTAAGAAGAAATATTTCTTTCCTCCTAATGTTTGTGGGTTAATAGGACCACAGATATCCATATGAAGTAATTCAAGAACACTCAAAGCTCTGTATGATGAAGATGAAAAAGAAGTTCTTGAGTGTTTACCTGAGATGCAGTGAGCACATACCTCATTCGGATTTCGGAATTGAGGTAGACCTTTCACTAGATCTCCTCTTATCATATCATGTAGAGTGTAAAAACTCTGATGGCAGAACCTTTTATGCCATAAGCATGCTTCACCCGCTTCTTCCTCAACCAAATTACACCTCTCATTTATGTTGATCATCATTTTGTCCATGTTTCCCGACGTTTTATTTGTCTTGGTGAGGAGTCTACCTGATTTGTCATGAACCGTGAGGAAGCCACTGCTCAAGAAGGTTTTACAACCTTGTTCGTCTAACTTTCCCAGGCTAAGGATGTTAGTTTTTAAATCAGGTAGGTAAAGAACATTTGGAATAATTAAAACTTCACCGGTTTTGAGGGTGACAGAGATATCACCCTTACCTTCATAGGGAATTGACGATCCGTCACCGAATTTAACTTTACCTTTCTTGTTCTCATCAATGTTATCAAAGAACACCTTCTTTCCTGTCATGTGACTGCTTGCTCTCGTGTCAAGATACCACATACACTCATCATGTGGGTTATTTGTTCCTTGTAGTAGTAGTTCCCCACACTCATCAGACACAACCATCATAAGAGCCGATTCTTCTTCGGTTTCTTCTGAGATATTCACCTTCTCTTCTTTACCTTTCTTTTTTGTGTCTGAATAGCACTCATCCGCGAAGTGTCCCATTTTTTGGCAATTGTAACACTTTACTTTTGACTTATCAAACAGCTTTCTCTCTTCTTCCTCTTTGTCATTCTTTGAAAATCTGCCTCGTCCGCGGCCTCTTCCTCTCCCTCTGCTCATTCCTCTTCCTCTTCCTCTTGAAGAAGATCCTCAATTGGTCTTCTTGGACTGATTAAAAGCCCGAGCAAGTAGGACTTGCTCTTCTTCCCTTGAATCTCTCTCTTGGAGTCTCTGTTCATGCACTCTCAAAGACCCGATCACCTCATCAACACTTAATGCTCTCATGTTCCCAAATTGTTCAAGTGAAAAAGTCAAAGAGTCATACTTCACCGGCATTGATCGGAGGAGTTTCGCCACTGCTTCTTTCTCCTCCAATCGCTCTCCCAAATCCCTTAATTCGGAGATGATTTTGGTGAAGCGAGATGAGAAGTCACTTACCTTCTCATCTTTCTTCATCGCAAGATTCTCAAATTCTCGCCGCAATGACTGAATCTTGGACTGAGCAACATGATCTACTCCCACGTGGAGTATTTTGATTGTTTCCCAATTCTCCTTTGCGGACTTCTTGACATCCAACTGAAAAGAGACAAACTCGGAGATGAAATTTAGGATGTCCGAGAGAGCTTGCCGATCCTTTTTCCGGTTAGTCTCGGTTCCGGTGATGGAATCCCATAATCCGTGCGCTTCTAGGTAAACTTCCATCCTCATCGCCCATAGGCGATAGTTGGTGGATGTCAGTGCAAAGATTGAAGACGTCATTGCTTCAATTCTTGGCACGAGTTCTTGAATGGTGTTTGAATCACTTCCGGATGAACCTCCTTTCTTCGGCATCTCAAAGATTTTGAACGAGGCTCTGATACCACTTGTTGGCGATAGATCGATTTGGATGCGGAATTTTGAGGAGGATTTAGACACTCAAGATTGGAAACAAACTCACAACTCTATTGAAAACAAGAACACACTCGATGGTATTTTCATATACCGCACTCATGCATAGGCATTTCATCGAACACCTATTTATAGGAAGAAAAAAAGAAAAATGGCCGTAACGACTTAGTCCACGTGGCGCTCGCATCTCCGTCATAACTCCACTTTGTAGACGACTGAGATTTGATCTCCTCGATAGTAACTGAAGGTAACGCCAAAGCCATCATTTGTGAGATGAACGGTTGGATTAAAATCTCACAGCAGCTCCCCTGTAACCGTCACGTTCACTAACGACGACCTCATGAAACCACTGTGAACCCGTCCATCACCACGCGACTTACCGTCAACCTCAACGCGTCAACTTCAACGCAAGCCGGTGGCTGATCTCAGACAGTCTTCCCAGGTTGCCACCTCCGTCCGCCTGACGCCCACTCGACCATCTTTTCTCCATTTTTTCCGTCGACGCTTCCGATGGTGCTGGGAACCAGGGGTCGAATTTCGGCTCCCCACCGGCACCCGTTGACTGCACTCCCGCCGGACCCACAAGGGTTTCGTTGCCCTCGATCAACCCCGCCCATCGCCATGCTCGCACTACAGAAATTCAGGGATCCGCCGTAATCGCGACTTGTTAGTTCGTCCTTCCGCCAAAAGCCGGAAGAAGGTTTGGCCTACTTCCCCACTTCGCCTATTCCAGCCGCACGCGTACTTCTGAACTCTTGAGAAATTGTCGCTACCTCCCTCCCGGCTGATCTCCTGCGCGCGCCAACTATACGTGGACCGATGGTCAACCGCGCGCGCGTGTCTTTCCGCGCATCTCCGCGACCTCAGATGACGTCTGTGCCATCTACTGCCACCCGGGAACCTTCCGCCCGGGCACCGGTCAGTACACTTGCAGTTGTTCCTTTCGAGTCTTTATTTACTTCTGTCAGTGCTCTCCCTGTCCCCGGGGTTAGGATAGTGGGAAATTCAGGTATTGGGGTGTATTTGGGATTTCTTTTTGGTTTCGGTGCCAGTTAGACGAATCATAGGTGCATACACGTTGCGGTCGTAACCGTGCCATCACCGTATCCGTTCCTCCCGAACCTTGGGTTATCGGAGGTCCAGCACTTCCCCCTACCCTCCCTTACTGTCGTTCATCGGGCGTTTCACGCTCGCTGCCGTGGTGTTTATTATTCTCGTTGTTCTCGTTATATCACATTGCATGCATCTCATACCCTAGTTAGAATCTCTAGCCCATTGATCCGGAACGGTCGTCGATCCTGACCCGTAGTTCCGCATCAATCTGGTATCAGAGCCGACACGTGTAGCTATCTAGTTACACGTTGGGACTCTTTATTTACCTTCCGCATCATATCATTTCATACTTCAAAATTCATAGCACGTTTATTTTCTTGCCTTTATTTTCTTTACATTCATCACGTCATTGATAGGATTTACCTACCTTGAAATGTAGTAGCTTGTTAGAAAATGGTTCAGATAGGGTCCAAGTCGCGGAGCTCAGATCACGGAGGCGATTTTCTTACCGGGGGTCGCGAGGACCATCTCACCACCTACGACCCTCGACTCGAGGGTCGTAATGACTTGCACCAGGACCTCAGTCCTGTCGTGCCTATCCAGGGAATACTGATAGGCTCAAAGTCGTTGTGTGTTTAAGCCCGACAAATTTACTATTTATAAACTAGGAAACTATGAAACAAATGGGATAATTGGGATGTATAGGTTTCCTAGGTCGAGCCACAGGGACTTTAGGGCGAGAGAATGTCAATGTAGGCGGTAAGAAAGGAGATTGGCTCAGAATTAAGTCATATCAATTAGAAAGACAATTAGAAGATATGCAAAGAGAGGAATATTAAAGTTAGGATAGGACTTAGGAAAGATGATGTGTGATAAGATGTAATAAAAATAAAAAGTAGGAAAAGGGAAATTAGAGGAAAGATGGGGAAGGCAGAGAGAAATGGAGTGAACAAAAAGCTAGAGAGAGGGCCTTTTTAGGGAGAATGAATAGAGACAAATAGTGAGGAAATAGAGGAATAGAAAGGTTGACCGTGAAAAGAGGGTTAGGTAGAAAAAGACGAAATAGGGAGATAGAGAAAGAGGAAAGAGAGGTGTAGAGAGAGGTCAGTAGCCCGAAAAAGGGGAAGACGGAGAAAGAGCAGAAGAAGAGAGAGAGGACTCGGGAAGGGAGAGAGAGGCACACAGTTAGTAGAGAGATAGGGAGTGATAGCGATAAAAGGAAATTAGAAAGAAGGGGAGAGAGAGAAGACGACGGAGGGCAAAGGTGAAAATACAAGAGAGAGGAAGATGGCGCTGCGGAATTGAGAGCAAGAGAAAGAGGGAGAGAAGGATGATCAGAAGAGAGGAATTTGAGGGAGAGATCTAGAGGCGTCGGAAAATAATGACAGAGGGGAAGCAAGAGGGAGATAAAGCGGAAACGTGAGAGAGAGAGAGGGAAAAATTTAGAATGGAAGGAAGATTGAGAGATGCAAGGAGAGAAGAAGAAATGTGGAAGTAAAGACGACTGGGTTTGGAAAGGTGAGGAAGAGAGGGACGACGTGAGGGAGTGAGAGATCATGTGAGAGAGAAGGAAAGAAAAATACGTACGGAAGAGAATAACACGGAGGACGTGGAGAAAGGAGGGCGGTGAGAGAGAAGACGTGAGGACATAAAGAGAGAGAGATGATTACGAGAAAGACATTTTGCGGAAGATCGGGACGGAAATGAGAGGACAACAGGAGGAATGGGAAAAATGGATGAACGAGAAAGAAGAGAAAATCACAGAAGAGATAGAGATCGTGAGAGAGATTAAGGGAAGAAGTAGAAGAGAGAGAAAGGAAGATGCGGCGGCACAGAAGAGATTCAGACATAAAGAAACTAAAAGGTGAAGAGGAGAGGGAAGATGTGAAGGAGTGAGAGAGCTCGTGTGAGAGAGAGGAGGAGCGGAATTAGATAGAGAAATATGACTAGAGAGAGAGAGAGAAGACAGGACGATAGAACGAGAGAGAAGGAGAGATTTTGGGGAAGATAAAGAGAGAAAGCGGGAGAATTTGGAAGAGAGAGAGTGAGTACGGGAGATGAGTGATAACATGCATTTATAACTTGAATTCTTATCTTAATTAACTCATATTCATGCTTATTTTATGTGAATATGATGCATGTTATCATACTTTTTAGGAATTTCCTCCATTGGCATGTCATTTCACTAAAGTTGATATTTATGCATAAATTAGAGATAATTTCATGTTTAATAGATGATTAATCTTTTGTTTAAATTAATAAAAGTTAATCTCTGTTATGGAATGAGTTTTGACTTTAGTAAATGTTTGGAAGGATGATTTTAGGATGAATTTATGATTTAAAATGTTTAATAAGAAATGATTTAAGTAAATTATAAGTCATCTTGATTTCTTCTTTCTAAATATGTTTGTAATGGCATAATATTAAAAAGGAAAGAATTTATGATCTAATGGAGAAAATTTCGATTAAAAATGAGTTGTACTTTGAGAGATATGAATTTTTGAAGTTCTAGGCCTTTTCCGATTTTTATTTGGATTTTAAAGTGATTTTTCGATTAATTTTCCTGTTAAAATCTAGAAAAAGGGGGGTATTTTGGTCCACAGGTACCCGACTGTTGACGTGGCAGGCGAACCCAGGTGGCGGCTGACTTGGCGCGCGGGACCACCGCGCCGTTACGACGTGGCGCTGAGGCCACGTGGCAGGAGGCGTGTGGCCCACGCAGGAGGCGCACGGGGCGCGCCAAATGGCAAGGAGGCCACGCGCCACGTGGGCGCCCGTGTGGGGCGCCACGTGTCGCGCAGTAGAGAGGAGATATTAGGATAGTTAATGAGGAATCCTTTCCCCTATTTAAGCGCGACCTCTCCTTCCTTTTAATCCGTGTGGGACTATGTTCCCACACGATTTTCTTACCTTGCAGGCGACGTGGCGGCTTGGTGGGCGTCAGATCAGATCAGAGCGGCGGAGATCAAATCGCAGGGCGTCGATCGCGTGGACCCGAGTCCACGCGATCGCCAGATCAAACACGTGCCTAAAATATATCTTAAGTGAACTGATCGCAGGGCATATCTTTCGCCACGTGGATGCGTCGTGAGCGTCCGATCTTCGTCGAGCCGAGGACCACGCGATCTCCATCGGACGGCCACGTGATCGCGCAATCGAAGCGGTCCAATCTACCTGGCTTCATCGATCCAACGGCCACATTGCGGGAGCGTATGATTCCGATCGGACGGCAAGGAGAATCCCTATTCGTGAAGATCCGTGGAGCGTTGGATTCCGATCCAACGGCGTCTGCAGCGTGTGGAAGAACTCCACGATCGCGGCGCGATCGCGACGCGACGACCGCAATCGAGAAGAGTTCGCCAGTGGAATCGTCGCCGGTCGAACCGATGGTCATCGAAGAAGGGTTAGCACCACGATCGACGCCCGATCGCGAATCGATCGTGGCGCGATCGTGGCGGAAATTGCGGCGAAAATCGTGGCAAAAGTGAAGGGAAATTGAAGCTGAAATCAAGCCGATTCGTCGCGGATTTGAAGCCACGACCCATGCCCAACGAATCGCCTCCACGACGCTTGAAAACCGCTCCCACGAACGCTTCAATTGGCCACGATCTTCGTGCCAATTTCTCCTTTAAAAACTCATGTAGTTCTTCTTTGTTCTTTAACTTTTGATCGACTCGTGAAGAAATTAAGCAAGTTTCGAGGAAGATCTCTAGTTCATCGTGTTCCCCCCGCGTTTAGACTGGATTGCGAAGCAATTGGATCGGGATTGATCACAAATTTCTCCTTGATTTCATCGAATTTTCCCCTTGAATTCCGAACGTCCACGAGGAAGAATCCGAGCAAATTCGCTTCAATCCACGAGAATTGGAGCCCCATCCTTGCGGTAATCGGGTTAGTAGTGAGATTTGATCGATTATCAGGAGGTAATTTGAGTTTTTATTAGATTTAGAAGTTTAATTTTGCAAATTAGTTCATAGTGTTCTTCATTTTCCCCAAATTTTGATCCGAAAAGTTGCTGATTTTGAAAATAGGATATCTGTCTGATTATAATTCCAAATCACTTGATTTTGGTTTCATTGGATTCCTCTTTTCATCAGCTTTCTGTGGATAGCAATTTCATCAAATTCCGAGTTCATTTGACCCTTCAATTTAACGTTTGACCACGGACTGTTCGTCTTTCATCAGAAGTCAAACGTTGACTTTCGGGGGCAATTACTTTTTATTGACAAATCAGAATTTGATAATTTCGGTCTTGTTAGAGTCCTCTGGTTCTTAGCTTTCGATTGACATATAAATTGAAAGATTTGGATTTCATTTGGGCATTCAATTTGAAGATTTCCTCTGAGGTGTTCATTTAGGGGATTTTCTGATCATTGATTTTCAATAATTCATAATAAATCCATTTCTTATCCAAAAATTACGAATTATATATCAATAAATTCCATTTTCTCTCTAGTTTCCAAATATATAATTTTCGTAATTTTCTGACTCTGTTTGATTCTGTGATTTTGCAGAACACCTCCTACTGGTCAAAGTCAATGCTTTGACTTTGACTTTTGACTTTTCTCTGTCAAATCCGAGATTTCAATTGTTAAAACTTCTTATTTACCTTATTTATATCATTTCCATATCTTACAGCTTATTTTATATTATTTAAAACTCTTTTTAAACCTAAGTTTGACCAAGTCAACTCTGCGATTAAAGTCAACCCTGCTCTCTGTGGATCGACCCGATACTTACCCAATACTTGATTATTATATCTTGTCTTTTTGAGTTCGGTTTTATAAATTTTGTTTGACCATCGTCTTTGTGTTTTAACGACGCACGAAAACGACTCGTCAAAATGGCGCCGTTGCCGGGGACCATGCGTTTTTGATTTGATTGCTTTGATTTCTTGATCATATTTAGGTTTCTGTCTTCTGTTGTTTACTGACCTGCAGAGAATTTATCAGACCTTATCAGTGGTGGAAAAGGTATAGCGAGGTAAGATTACCTAATCTTGGCCATTATTTGACAGTTTTGGTGCAATTTTGGTAGTCTATTTTGTGTTTTTCACCTAATCGAGACATCGATTTTGATATATCTGAGATTCATTCTCTGTTATCAGTGAGCTATTAGTATTATTATCTTTATTGGTGTGCTTTTTGATAGTGTGTAGCTTGATCTATCTTTGTGGTGGATTAAGTGAAGCATTTCTCATTTGAACATCATCCTTTTCGTCTCTTTCTTTTCCGACTTTCTTATATATATACTTGCTGTTTTCGTGATCTTTTTGGCTTTAGATATGAATAGGCATCCTAGGAACAGAGGAGGACGACAAGGACACCATAATCTGCGATGCACGAGGCATACAAGGAACAACTCCTTGTATGAGGACCTCTTCGACACATCCGTACATTCCATAGCTCCATCGGAGGCTTCTATCGATTCTATGCCGGTCCCCGCCACACCAGAGCGAGGAGAACCTATGGACGCCCCTCTTCCTACCGAGGGAGTGAGACGACGCCTCAGCGATTACGCTAGACCGGTCGTCCAAAGGCAGACTACGCGAGTCAATGCCCCTCTTCAACGAGGTGCCAATTTTAAAATTGACTCACATATTCTTGGCCTTTTACCCATCTTTCATGGACTACCATCGGAGGATCCATATAGACATGTGGACGAATTCAGCCAGGTATGCGAATTCAATCAATTCCACAATGTCCCCTCCGAGACGGCCAAGATGCGCTTCTTCCCCGTCACGCTTAAGGAAAGGGCAAAGGAGTGGTTTTTCACCTTGGGTCGTGAGTTTGCTTCATGGAGAGATATGGAAGATGCATTTTTGCGTAAGTACTACTCGGTAGGTAAGACTAGTGCCGTGAGACGCGCCATACGCGAATTCTCACAAGGGCCGGGTGAGGTTTTTTATGAGGCATGGGAGAGACTTAGAGATCTCTTGAGACAATGCCCACATCATGGTATACCTAAGCATGAAATTACTCAGATTTTTTATGATGGTTTAGGTGCACTGATCGTGATATTTGCTTGATGCCGCTAGTGGATGCACATTCATGAGCAAATATGAGGATGAAGCCCTCGAATTGATCGAGTTGGTGGCAGAGAATAGCCATCATCATGCGGCTAAATCCTTCGGTGGGCGGAGCACCCCCGCAAAGGGAGGTATGTTGGATGCGAAGGCGGTGGAGATAGGTATGCTTTTAGATAAAATTGAAAAACTGACCGTGGCACAGAATTTGATCATGGATTTGCTTAAGATCCGACCGGGTTCTGATGGCCTCGCTCCAGTATCACATAGCGATGTCTCTCCGCATTCACATTGCTCTAATGTTGAGCATGTCGAGTTGGATTGCCCCGTGATGGCAATTCAAGGTCCAGTTCCATTTCGGCCAAATCCTATGCCATATGCAGGTTTGAGCCAAGCGGGTAGGTATCACCACCCGAATGAGGGTTATTCTAATAACCCATCTTATGCGCAGCAGCGGAGCGGGCAGCACACTTCATTTCATCAGCCCTTTGGATCCGTGCCGCAATTTATGGGGAACCCGAGGCAGACACAGTTCGCCTCTCGTTTTCCCCAAGAGAGTTTACCGTCACACGCAGTGCCACCTACCGCAACCTCAGCTGATCCTATCATGAGTGCATTAGCACAAATGATGAGTAAGTTGACTGAGGTTAGCGGCCGACTTGATAGAGTCGAAGGGGCTAAGGCCCAATTCTCCGATGCTTCTACCGAGCAGAGGGATGGGAGGCGAATAGAGTTACCTTTCCAACCTCTAGCCAACCCTAGGAACCTAGGGCAAGCATCGTCGAGCCGTGCCCTCAATGTGAACCAAGATCACATTGATAGCGCACAAGAGGAGGCACATGCTGAAAACGGAAAACTTAGTGCTTGATGGGAGGCAACCCATCCTTATCTCTATCTTCCCATTTCTTTTCTACTTTTGTTCTTGTTTTAGTATCTATTTTTAATTTTATATTTGTTGTTTGCTTTGATGTTTGCTGTTGTTTTTCTATAAGCTTTTTAGGTACAAAGGAGAAAGGCGCATAAAATGAAGAAATTTAGCTTCAAAGCAACTCCAAAAATGAAGAAAAGAATGCAACCGATGCAAATTCCCGCTAAGTTTTTCTTTTCCCTCTTATGAATGTATTTCTTTTACTGATGTGCATGCTCATGTAAAAAGTGATGACAATCAGTATACATGGCATGCACATCAATCAGTATACTGATGTGCATGCCATGTATATTGATTGTCATCACTTTTTCCATGAGCATGTTGAGTTTTATTGAGGACAATAAAAGGAATGAGCATGGGGGGGAGTTTTTTAGAAAACTTAGAATTTTTCAAAATTTTTGCATTTCTTCATTTAGTATTCTATGCATGATCTGATTTTTAAACATGTGAACAGCAACATGATATTTTCAAAAACACATGAAAAAGAAAAGCATAGAGTCCATTTACACCTCCATTTGTTTAGAAAGTTGTGGGAAGAGCAACCTTAAGTGTATGTTGAGGAGATGGTAGAGTCAATGGAATTAGGGATCTAGGTATTCCTTTGGGGAGCCATAAAATCTAAACTAAGGGTGTACTCAAGCTCATAGTATGATTTTTCAAAACTTTCTATACTTCTCATCCACTCATTCTTCTTTCTAAACTTTGAGTTGATGACTCCTTGCACGCACATCCTTCCGCTTTACATAGCAAGTCGTAGCTTGTATCATCCTTTGTTGGCATTAATATTATTGACATAGTGAAGCTCCCTGATCCATAGAGATACCAAAACCTCTTCGGGGGAATAAGCTGCATGTCTACTAAGGACGGCACATGGGTATGATGAGCACCATGAAATGAAGTATGTTTGTTTTCAATAAAGTTGCATAAAAAGCCTTGAAAATTTCAAATTCTGAATTCTCTAATCTCCTTCTTGAAAAAGGCTTGCAGCAAGTAGAATTAGGATGAATAAAGTAGAATTAGAAAGAAAGAAAAAAATACATTAGGAAGAAAGATAGAAGTAGAATTAGAATGGTAAGCTACCTCCTATGTGTTCTAGCCGATTCTATTTATAGCCACTAAGTATATAAGGATGATGCTTGTTTCTACTTCTTGTGCCCTTATCATTCATGTCCATAGTGCAAGGAGGAATCGACGATTGGTTTGGTGTGATGAATTTCTCTTAATTATGTATATTCTATTAGTATGTAGAGCAAGAGCATTCTTAGTTTATTTGGTGGATTAAAGTGCTTGCTGGA
This sequence comes from Lemna minuta, assembly GCA_024174645.1. Classification (NCBI taxonomy): domain Eukaryota; kingdom Viridiplantae; phylum Streptophyta; class Magnoliopsida; order Alismatales; family Araceae; genus Lemna; species Lemna minuta. Next base: position 12,128,511 of record CM044117.1, on the reverse strand, counting down.
GGAATGCCTTGATCTTGAATTTCTAGTACATTACTTTTTTTCTTGGCATCATTTAAGGTAGAACATTCATTTCAGATTCTATCAATGCTCAACCCATGGCTTTCTAAGCTTGTTAGTCCTATTTCATACTTTTTCTCTTTCCATTGCTAAGGGACTAGCAATGATTTAAGTTGGGGGGTGTGATAACAAGCATTTATAACTTGAATTCTTATCTTAATTAACTCATATTCATGCTTATTTTATGTGAATATGATGCATGTTATCATACTTTTTAGGAATTTCCTCCATTGGCATGTCATTTCACTAAAGTTGATATTTATGCATAAATTAGAGATAATTTCATGTTTAATAGATGATTAATCTTTTTGTTTAAATTAATAAAAAGTTAATCTCTGTTATGGAATGAGTTTTGACTTTAGTAAATGTTTGGAAGGATGATTTTAGGATGAATTTATGATTTAAAATGTTTAATGAGAAATGATTTAAGTAAATTATAAGTCATCTTGATTTCTTCTTTCTAAATATGTTTGTAATGGCATAATATTAAAATGGAAAGAATTTATGATCTAATGGAGAAAAGTTCGATTAAAAATGAGTTGTACTTTGAGAGATATGAATTTTTGAAGTTCTAGGCCTTTTTTCGATTTTTATTTGGATTTTAAAGTGATTTTTTGATTAATTTTCATGTTAAAATCGAGAAAAAGGGGGGTATTTTGGTCCACAGGTACCCGACTGATGACGTGGCAGGCGAACCCAGGTGGCGGCTGACCTGGCGCGCGGGACCACCGCGTCGTTACGACGTGGCACTGAGGGCACGTGGCAGGACGCGTGTGGCCCACGCAGGAGGCGCACGGGGCGCGCCAAATGGCAAGGAGGCCACGCGCCACGTGGGCGCCCGTGTGGGGCGCCACGTGTCGCACAGTAGAGAGGAGATATTAGGATAGTTAATAGGGGAATCCTTTCCCCTATTTAAGCGCGACCTCTCCTTCCTTTTAATCCGTATGGGACTATGTTCCGACACGATTTTCTTACCTTGCAGGCGACGTGGCGGCTTGGCGGGCGTCAGATCAGATCAGAGCGGCGGAGATCAAATCGCAGGGCGTCGATCGCGTGGACCCGAGTCCACGCGATCGCCAGATCAAACACGTGCCTAAAATACATCTTAAGTGAACTGATCGCAGGGCATATCTTTCGCCACGTGGACGCGTCGTGAGCGTCCGATCTTCGTCGAGCCGAGGACCACGCGATCTCCATCGGATGGCCACGTGATCGCGCAATCGAAGCGGTCCAATCTACCTGGCTTCATCGATCCAACGGCCACATTGCGGGAGCGTATGATTCCGATCTGACGGCAAGGAGAATCCCTATTCGTGAAGATCGGTGGAGCGTTGGATTCCGATCCAACGGCGTCTGCAGCGTGTGGAAGAACTCCACGATCGCGGCGCGATCGAACCGCAATCGAGAAGAGTTCGCCATGGAATCGTCGCCGGTCGAACCGATGGTCATCGAAGAAGGGTTAGCACCACGATCGACGCCCGATCGCGAATCGATCGTGGCGCGATCGTGGCGGAAATTGCGGCGAAAATCGTGGCAAAAGTGAAGGGAAATTGAAGCTGAAATCAAGCCGATTCGTCGCGGATTTGAAGCCACGACCCATGCCCAACGAATCGCCTCCACGACGCTTGAAAACCGCTCCCACGAACGCTTCAATTGGCCACGATCTTCGTGCCAATTTCTCCTTTAAAAACTCATGTAGTTCTTCTTTGTTCTTTAACTTTTGATCGACTCGTGAAGAAATTAAGCAAGTTTCAAGGAAGATCTCTAGTTCATCGTGTTCCCCCCGCGTTTATACTCGATTGCGAAGCAATTGGATCGGGATTGATCACAAATTTGTCCTTGATTTCATCGAATTTTCCCCTTGAATTCCGAACGTCCACGAGGAAGAATCCGAGCAAATTCGCTTCAATCCACGAGAATTGGAGCCCCATCATTGGGGCAATCGGGTTAGTAGTGAGATTCGATCGATTATCAAGAGGTAATTTGAGTTTTTATTAGATTTAGAAGTTTAATTTTGTAAATTAGTTCATAGTGTTCTTCATTTTCCCCAAATTTCGATCCGAAAAGTTGCTGATTTTGAAAATAGGATATCTGTCTGATTATAATTCCAAATCACTTGATTTTGGTTTCATTGGATTCCTCTTTTCATCAGCTTTCTGTGGATAGCAATTTCATCAAATTCCGAGTTCATTTGACCGTTCAATTTAACGTTTGACCACGGACTGTTCATCTTTCATCAGAAGTCAAACGTTGACTTTCGGGGGCAATTACTTTTTACTGACAAATCATAATTTGATAATTTCGGTCTTGTTGGAGTCCTCTGGTTCTTAGCTTTCTATTGACATATAAATTGTAAGATTTGGATTTCATTTGGGCATTCAATTTGAAGATTTCCTCTGAGGTGTTCATTTCGGGGATGTTATGATCATTGATTTTCAATAATTCATAATAAATCCATTTCTTATCCAAAAATTACGAATTATATATCAATAAATTCCATTTTCTCTCTAGTTTCCAAATATATAATTTTCGTAATCTTCTGACTCTATTTGATTCTCTGATTTTGCAGAACACGTACTGTTGGTCAAAGTCAATGCTTTGACTTTTGACTTTTCTCTGTCAAATCCGAGATTTCAATTGTTAAAACTTCTTATTTACCTTATTTATATCATTTCCATATCTTACAGCTTATTTTATCTTATTTAAAACTCTTTTTAAACCTAATTTTGACCAAGTCAACTCTACGATTAAAGTCAACCCTGCTCTCTGTGGATCGACCCGATACTTACCCAATACTTGATTATTATATCTTGTCTTTGTGAGTTCGGTTTTATAAATTTTGTTTGACCATCGTCTTTGTGTTTTAACGACGCACGAAAACGACACGTCAAGGAGCGATGCAAGAAAGAAAATTAGAGAAGGAGAGGGAGCTGGATTAAGAGAGAAGGCAAGAATGAAAGAAGTGATTCCAAAGAATGAAAAAAAAGAAAGATAAAAGAAAATCGGGAGAGAGTTTACGAGAGAGTGATTGGAAAAGAGGTTGGGAGGAAGAAGAAGAGAATGCAAGAGAGAGAGAGAAATTTCCAAGAGAACCAGTTAGAGAGAGACTGAGTACGAGATGGTCGGAGCGAGACAAAATTAGAAAGAGAGAGAAAGGTGAGGAAGAAGAGATTGAGAGAGATTGAAAGAGAGAAAAAAATTCACAAGATAGGAGAGAAAGATTGAGGGAGTGAAATAGATGGGGATTTGAGAGAGGGGAAGAGGAATAATCGCGAGAGAGATTCAGAGAGAGGAAGTGTTGTTTCAAGAGAGAGAAGAAGTGAGAGGGAGATGAAATTGGGGAGAGAGGTGATTCCGGAAGAATGGAAAAGAAAGAAAAGATCGGAGGAAAAGACTTTACGAGAGAGGAAGAACGGATTGAGAGGGGGAGGAAGAGAAGATTACCTACGAGACTGAAAGGAGCTTACCGAGAAGCATGGAAGGAGATAGACAGAGATTGCAAGAGGAATAGTGAGGAAGAAGACGAGAAAGAACTCAAATTAAATTCCATTAAACTTCAGAATTAGTCGAAAGAGGAGTTACAGCAAGAGAAAATCTAAACCTATGAGAGAGAAAGAACAGCAGAAAAAGAAGGAAGGAGCAGAAGCTACGGGAAGAAACTAAAAAAAGGAAGAAGAAGAGACTCCCGAAAGAGCTTTTCCCCCCTTTTATTCTCTCGAATCTCCTCGGCTGGTGGTGGCGTACAACCCCTGTCGCCACCAAGGCATGACACTACGGCGCCGGAGGAGCCGACACCCACGCGCGTCCAGCCCCCTCGACAGGCGAAGACGAAGGATGCCGACTTTCACTACACTAAGTGAGGACTTCATCTCGCCACCACAGACTTCATCAGGCTCGGGCGCGCGGGGATTTATCGTTCTACCCTTTCCTTTATTTCGCACTTTTGTAGCCCGCACGTGTTTAAGCGGGCCTTTGCATATCTTCTTCTCTCTCTTTTAGGCCTTGGGGGTGGGTTCCCTTCGTTTCGGGACCCTAGCCTAAGGCCCTTTCCCTTTGTGAACCTTATTTCCTTTCTATGAGCATGGGTGTGGGTTGTGGGCATCAAGTGCGCCCTTTCCTCTCTTGGCCCACCATGGGCTCTATAAGAGGGGAAGAGACCCCCCCACAAACCCTAGCCGTCATTTGAGCAAAGAAGAGTTTTCCTCTCGAGTGGCTGCTCAAGGAAGGTTAGGGAGGGAGTCCCTCCCGCCGCCTTGCCGCCGCTGCCGCCGCACACGATCGTGCCGCCGCCGCCGCCGCCACTCCTTGCCCTAGCCCGGGTTCGCTCCACGCCGCCGCCACCGCAACCGCTCCAAGCCGCCGTCGCCGCCGCCGCAGTGATCCGCCGCCGCCGCCGTCGCGCCCGCCGCCGCCGCCGCAGCCGATCCGGTCGCCGCCGCCACCGCCGCCCAAGGCCGCCGCCGTGCGCCGCGCTGGACCATCATCCGCCCTTCTGCCGCCGCCCAGCTGCCGCCGTCGCCGATTCCGGCCGCCGTCGCCGCCGACTCAGACCGCCGCTGCCGCCGCTCAGCCGCCGTGGCCGCCGTCCCGTCCGCTGCAACCGCCGCCCGACCCGCCGTCGCCGCCGACGCGAACCGCTGCATCCGCCCCTCCAGCGCTCCCCGTAACCGCCGCCCCGTCACGCTGTGACCGGTTCCCCCTTTTGCTGCCCGGTCGCCCCAACCGCCGCCGTCCCGCCGATCCGAGTCGCCTGCGTCGCGCCCGGCCGCGATCCGCCCGCCGCCGCGACCGCCGCGCTCGGCCCCACCGCCTTCTCCTCGGTCCGCCCGCTGCCGCGTTCGACCGAACCCGGCCCGACGCCTCGCCCGCGCCCTGCTGCGCCCTGCCGCCCCGCGTCCCGCCGCGTCCGACCTTGACATCTCCGCCATCGCCCCGCCCTGCTGTTTCCGCTTCTCCCCTGCCGCCGCCTCGTCGCGGCGAGCAGAGCGAGTGCCGACCAGTGCCGACCGTCCATCCGCGCTACCCCGCCGACTCGCCTCATCGTCCGTTACCACTGCCGCGCTCGACGACCTCCCCCTCGCCCCGACCGACCGGGCTCGCGCCCCGCAGGTTAGGCATGCATTCCCTCCCTTTATTTGAAGTGCAATATTTCTTTCAGTACTTTCCCGCATCGTCGCCGCCGCCATCGGGCCTAGTTAGGTCGAGTGATCCTTGGTTACGGGACTGGGATCGTGGATCCGGCCACCGGGTTGACGATCGAGCTCCCACCGACAACTCGAGGTCGCCCTCTCCCCTGCATCGACGAGCCCGGGAAGGACTCCCGACCCCTCCTACTCGGAGCATCCCAGGAACTCTGTGACGACGTGCCGGGAGGTTGGCTGCTTGAACACAAAAAACGTTTGTGAGTCGCTAAAACACAAAAACGTAAGTCAAACAAAATTTATACAACCGAACTCACAAAGATAAGATAAAATTTAGCATCCCAGGAACTCTGTGACGACGTGCCGGGAGGTTGGCTGTTTTGTGCGTTCCAAGGCATCATCACATCATTTAGATACCGTAGGCCATCCCTTCCTTAGTCCCCCCCATTAGTAACCTAGCGTCAGGCCGAACTCATCCCTCGGTCCGGCATCAGCTGGGCTCACATTGTTAGGCTTGGCTTGCAATTGCTTGTCTTGGACAGCCCATTAAGCCCTTCCATTTTGGAGGATCTTGCTGCCCATCCTCTTGTATACTTCATTTCCTTGCTTTGGACAGCCCATTATGCCTTCTATTTTGGAGGGTCTTACTACTCTTCCTTTTGTATAGTTCCTGAAAATAAGAAAAACAAAAGTCATACAAAATGATCTCTTTTTGATGCATTAATAGTCTACAACATCAAGTCAAGAGATAATGGAGGCGATGGTCTATTCAAGAGTTTAATAAAGCTAAATAAGAACAATAAATGGGTGGTTATAACTACATTTCATGTTCTTATCAACTACCTTTGGAGGACACCTTGCGCATTAGCACCTCCCCCCTAGAGAAGAGCAGGACCGACCCCTGACACCGATGCACTATGCATCGAAGGGCGCGACAGCACGATCTGCTCCACCGCCCCCCCAACAGCAGCGGCAGCAGCAGCCATCGCCGCCGCGGTAGCCGAGGCACCAGTAGTCGCCATCGCCTCGCCCACAGGGACAGTGTCGTAGGACTCCGACTAAGTGGCAGACACGCACTGAATGAGGATCACTTGCACAAGTCATTCCCACTCCTGGAGTTTCTATTGTCACCGCTCAGGTCCCATATTTCACGCCACCTCCGGCGTACCCACCCCTGGGTACTTATCCTCCCCTGCAGGTGTATTAGTAGGGCTATCAGTATTCCCTAGGGCACTCTCCCTATGCGCCTCCTTGACGTAGCGTTTTCGTTCGTCGCTAAAACACAAAAACGTAAGTCAAACAAAATTTATAAAACCGAACTCACAAAGATAAGATATAAAATCAAGTAATGTGTAAGTATCGGGTTGATCCACAGAAAGCAGGGTTGACTTGAATTGCAAAGTTGACTTTTTCAAACTTAGGTTTAAAATGGGTTTTAAATAAGCAAAAATAATATGTAATGAGTGGAAATAATATAAATAGTCTAAATAAAAAGTTTTAAGAATTTAATTCTCGGGTTTGACAGAGAAAAGTCAAAATTCAAAGTCAAAGCATTGACTTAGACTAATAGTAGGTGTACTGTAAAATCAGAGAATCAAACAGAGTCAAAAGATTACGAAAATTATATATTTGGAAACTAGAGAGAAAATGGAATTTATTGATATATAATTCGTGATTTTTGGATAAGAAATGAATTTACTATGCATTATTGAAAATTAAATATCAGAACATCCCCAAAATCTTCAAATTGACTGGTCAAATAAAATCCAAATCTTGAATATTATATGTCAATGGAAAGCTAAGAACCAGAGGAATCTAACAAGACCAAAATTATCGAATTCTGATTTGTAAATTAAAAGTAATTGACCCCGAAATTCAACATTTAACTTTTGATGAAAGATAAATAGTCCTCGGTCAAACGTCAAATTGGAGGGTCCAATGAACTCGGAATTTGATGAGTTTGCTATCCACGAAAAGCTGATGAAACGAGGAATCTAATGAAACCCAAATCAAGTGATTTGGAGTTATATCAGAGAGATATCCTATTTTCAAAATCAGCAATTTTTCGGAGTAAAGATTGGGAAAAATGAAGAACACTATGAACTAATTTGCAAAATTAAACTTCTAAATCTAATAAAAACTCAAATTACCTCCTGATAATCGATCAAATCTCACTACTAACCTGATTGCCGCAAGAATGGGGCTTCACTGCTTGTGGATTGAAGAGAATTCGCTCAGATTCTTCCTCGTGGACGTTCGGAATTCAAGGGGAAAATTCGATGAAATCAAGGAGAAATTCGTGATCAATCCCGCTCCAGTTGCTTCGCAATTGAATCTAAACGCGGGGGGATCACGATGAACTAGAGATCTTCCTCGAAATTCGCTTAATTTACTTCACGAATCGATCAAAAGTTGAAGAACAAAGGGGAAAATACATCGCTTTTAAAGGGAAATTTGGCCTAAAAATCATGGCCGATTGAATTGGTCGTGGGAGCTATGAATTATTGAAACTCAAATATCAGAAAATCCCTGAAATGAAAACCTCAGAGGAAATCTTCAAATTGAATGGTCAAATGAAATCCAAATCTTGCAATTTATATGTCACTGGAAAGCTAAGAACCAGAGGAATCTAACAAGACCAAATTATCGAATTTTGATTTGTAAATCAAAAGTAATTGACCCCGAAAGTCAACATTTGACTTCTGATGACACATGAAAAGTCCTCGGTCAAACACCAAATTGTAGGGTCAAATGAACTCAGAATTTGATGAATTTGATATCCACGGAAAGCTGATGAAAATAGGAATCCAAAGAAACCAAAATAAAGTGATTTGGAATTATAATTAGAGAGGTATCCTATTTTAAAAATCAGCAATTTTTTGGACTAAAAATTAGGAAAAATGAAGAACACTATGAACTACTTTGCAAAATTAAAGATCTAAACCTAATAAAAATACAAATTACCTCTTGATAATGGATCGAATCTCACTACTAACCTGATTGCCGCAATAATGGGGCCTCAATTCTCGTGGATTGAAGCGAATTTGCTCGGATTCTTCCTCGTGGATGTTCGGAATTCAAGGGGAAAATTCGATGAAATCAAGAGAAAAAATCGTGATTATCATGCTTCAATGGTTGCGTCTCTACACACTTGGAAGCAGAGGATCACGAGAACTTAAGACCTTCCTCGAAACTCGCTTAACTTCTTCACGAGTCGATCAAAAGTTGAAGAGCAATGAAGAACTACATGGGTTTTTAAAGGGGAAATTAGCCCAAAAATCGTTGGCAATTGAACTGGTCGTGGGGGCTGATTCATGGCGTCGTGGGAGCGGATTCCTTGGGCGGTTTCGTGGCTTCAAGTTCGCAACAAATCCACTCCAATTTTGCTTCCAAAAGGCACAACGATCGGGCCACGATCACCTTCAATTTCGCTTCAAAAAGGACGCACGATCGCTGAAATTTCGCTTCAAAAAGGAAGCCACATTCCTTGGAGTCATGGGGCGTGCATCGTGGCCTTGATTCCACGATGGAAGAGCCACGATTGCGGCTCGATCGCGCCGCGATCATGGTTCGATTGGACCGCGATCGTGGAGTTCTTCCGCACATCTTCCAAGCCGTCCGATTGGGTGTCCACCATCTGATGGCGATCGCCGCATCAGATGAATCCACGTGTTGCCCTTATTGTCTTCTGAGATCGCGCTGCATCGCCATCGTTTGATGAGGATCGAACGCTCCAGAAGCTTCGCTAAGGTGAGAGAAAGATCAAGAGCGTCATGGTCTTCTGATCGCGATCGTCCCGCTATCAGATTGCTGCTCTTTCGCCGCCCGTTCGATGAAGATCTGATTGTGCCGATGAGTCGCGACGCCAGCCGTTCGATGAAGATCGCAATCGCGATTCACACGGTGTTCCCCGATCACCGGAATCATGAAAAATCGCAACCGTCCGATGAGCCATATCCGATGAATCCTTGATCAAACCGCGATGACGATCGGATGCTCCTCGAGGCTCCACGTGTCACCAGGTAAGTCCTTTGATTGCGTTCACTTATGCGATTTTTTAAGCACGTGTCTTGATTGATGATCGCGTGGACTCGGGTCCACGCGATCGATGAATCCCTCCTCTTCGCAATCAAATCCGACGCCTCTCATAGCGCCACGTATCCTGCAAGGTAAGAAATGAGACGGGACATAGTCCCACACGGAAAAATAGAGAAGACTCAGCGTGTATAAATTGGGGACGGCGGTAACGCATTTGCGTTACCGCCCCAATATTCTAACCATGGCCCACTATACCCGTGGGCCCTCCATCTGCCAGCCCTCTGCCACGTGGCACCCCATACGGGCGCCCACGTGGATCCGCGTGGTCGCGTGGCCGCCTGCCACGTGGCTGCGCTCTGTGCTCCCCTTGCGCGTCGCGCGGGTCACCCACGGGCTGCCACGTGGCCTCCGCGCCACGTCGCACCCGCGCTGCTGTCTCGCGCTCCACGTCAGCGTGCCAGCTGGCTCCGCTCGCCACGTCAGCACCTGCAGGTAATAACCCCTTTTTCGCGATTTTTTAAATAGAAAATACCTACTAAAAATCAAATAAAAATCAAATAAAATTAGGAAAAAGGGCAGAAATTTCAGAAATTCATAACTTTAAATATACAACTCCTTTTTAATCCAAATTTTCTCCATTGGATCACAAATTTCTTCCTTTTTAATATTATGCCATTGAAAATATACTTTCAGAGAAGAATTTAAAATGAATTAAAAATCACTTACTCCATTCTTAAGAATTCTTCTTACTTATAATTTCATCTTGAAATTATCATACTCTAAAGTCAAAAGCAATTGAAAAAGAGATTAATTTCTATTAATTTTAACTTTGGAAAAGACTAATCATCCATCAAGCATGAAATTAGCCCTAATTTATGCATAAATATCAAATTTAGTGAAATGATATACCAATGGAGAAAATTCCTAAAAAGTATGATAACATGCATCATATTTTCATAAAATAAGCATGAATATGAGTTAATTAGGATAATAATTCAAGTTATAAATGCATGTTATCAAGTACCCCCTCACTTAAGTGAAGACCGACGATCGCGATTAAGTCATGTGATCGGACGCTCCACATTTCGCCATGTCATCTGCGCATAAAATTAGAGGAAAATAGTCCCACATAAAAAATTACTGAAATCCGATGGGTATCTCAGTAATGTGCGATTAATGAGTTAGCGAAAATCCTAAAAAGGGTGCTTAAACTCATTAATTACACATAGACGAACACACGCGCACCCACGCGCTCACATGTACACTTTGTGACACGTGGCGTTCTCATTCGGCTCCAGTATTTTGTTCGCGCAATGTCAGCTGCCACATCAGCATGCGATAAATATGTAATTTTTTATTCGTTTAATTGAAAATAAATCGAATTAAATGATAAAAAAGTAATAAAATTTCTAGATAAATCCTTAAAAATGAGAAAATTCATAACTTTTAAAATTCAACTCCAAATTAATCCAAATTTACTTTTTTGGATCAGAAATTAAATTATCTATCATTTTAAGGGGTGGAATTCAATAAATAACAAGGGAATAAATTTTATTTTAAAAATATGCTCATTTCTCTTAGAAATTAAACCTTAGAAAAATAAATGAGTATATAAAATAGTATTTTCTCTTATTATTTAACATTAAAACCCAATTATAATCTCAAATATAGATGAGAATAACCTACTCTAAAATATATTCTTTAGAAATACATAATTATTCCTAAAATAGTGCATTTTGAGATTATAACTTAAAATTGCATAAACTAATAGATATGCACTAAAAGTATGATAACATGCATAAGAATGGAATGCTTTATGTCTTAATTTGTATTATTAATCGTATAATTGCATGTTAAAATTGCATGTTATTAGACAACATGATCCTTGAATCTCTGGCTTTAATCATGTTCTAGAGTCATTTTAGTATTCATAGAGCTCTTGAAGTCAAGATTTTATCAAGAGAACGTGGACTTGGAATTCCCATTTTTGAAATTGCGAAATAAAAAGCCTTACTTTGACAATTAATCAGTTCAAGAGTTGTTTCAAGTTAGTTTTTTTATATTTTCCCTAATATATCATCATTTAGTATTCGATTTCAAGTTTGAAGCTTAGATTAAGTGAATTTGATAAATTTTCATCATTTTCTCTTACTTTGCTCTTTGATTTCTCCATAGATATAGATTCAATTTGAGTGATTTTTTATTCTATATGGATAGGTATTTGTATCTTCTATCCAATATATATTTTCCCTTATTTCTTAACCCAATTCATAAAATTCTGAAATTTCTCAAAAACATATCCTAATTCTTTGTGAATTTGACCCCACTCACCTCTATACTAAATGAAATTTAGTAATTAATATTATGAGTGAGTTTCATTTTGATTTGACATTTTTATGTGTGTTTTCAATGATTGCATGATCACAATGAGTTTGGTTTTCATGAATATTCGAGAAGGACATCGACATATCAAGAAAGAATAGCTCTATTTGATTCAACTCATATATTGAGTGTAGTTAATATTGTGGCCATCAGTGTGGAGACACTAAGGATAGATAGTGGGAGCTATTTAGAGAAACATTTGATTGAATTGATATTATGAATCCCTAAATGGTATTAAACTTAAGTGTCAATTAACTTGATTCATGTCTCGATTGTGTATGTCATCCTTGGACTTGAGGAACAAAAAACATCTTTCAGATGGATGATTGACGAAGCGTTTTATGCGGTCGTGAAAACACACATACGTCGGTCAAAAAAAATTATAATTCTGAAACTCACAATGAAAAAGATAGAAAATCAAGTACCGTATAAGTATCGGGTCGATCCACACAGAACACAATTGACTTTTACTGCAGAGTTGACTTTATCAAAACTTAGGTTTAATTAGGGTTTTAAAGAAGTGATAATGATATATAATCAATAGAAATGATCTAAATATATGAGATAAGATATTTTAAGACTTTAAAAACAAATTTTTAGAAGAAATGTCAAAAGTCAAGGTCAAAGCATTGACTTTGACCAACTGTTGACTTTCTGAAAATCAGAGAATAAAAAGAGCTTAAAATATTACAAAAATTATATATTCACAAACCAGAGAGAAAATGAAATTTATTGATATAAAATTCATGAATTTTGGATAAGAATTGGATTTATTATGAATTATTGAAAATCAAATATTAGAAAAATCCCGAAATGAACACTTTGGTGAAAATATTCAAATTGACTAACCAAATGATATCTAAATCTTGAAATTGATACATCAATAGAAAGCTAACAACCAGAGGATTCCAAAGAGATGAACATTTTCAAATACCAATTTATATTTTAAGAGTAATTGATCTCGCAAGTCAACACCCAAATTCGGATTGAAAATGAACAGTATTTGGTCAAACGTTAAATTGAGGAGCCAAATGATGATAGAATTTCACGAATTTGCTATCCAGGGAAAGCTGATGAAACGAGAAATCCAATGACACCAAAATCAAGTAATTCGGAGTTAAGATCTAGGAGATATCTTTATTTTAAAATCAGCAAAAATTCAAACTTAATTTGGGCGAAAATGAAGAACAAAACGACTTTTAAAGCAAAATTAACTACCTAAATCTAATCTAAGCGCAAATTACCGCGTGATGAACGATTGATTCACACTACTAACTGGATTGCCATGAAGCTTTAGCTTCAATTCACACAGATTGACAGAGTATTGGCTTGGTTTCTTCCTCATCAGACGTTCGGGATTAAAGGGGAGAATTTCGATCAAATCTAACGATTAATCAGAACGAATCCTGCCTCAATCGGATCGCGATTGAGTCTTGATGGAGGGGAATCATGATGAACTCAAGATCTTGCTCGAAAATCGCTTAATTTCTTCACAATTCAATCAAGAGTTAAGGATAGATGAGAAGAACATGATATTTATAAGGATTTCCGCGCGAGAAATGCGGGCCATTTGATCCGGTGCAGGCCGATTGATGGCCACGATTGCACCATGATCGTGGGCCATGATTGCGTGGTGATTGTGAGCCATGATCGCACGATCTCGCCAATTCTGCTGTCCAATTTCCATCGTCGTGTCGAGGTGAGTCCACATGTCGCCCCACAATCGCACGATCGCGCAATTAAATGTTGAGCGTCCGATGTCACTTAAGTCACGATTTAAGCCCGTGTTGAATTGATGATCAAATGGACCAACGTCCATCAAATTAACCTGCACCCTTTGATAAGCTTCTGATCCAATGCGCCTCTTTCCACCACGTGTCCTATAAAGAAGAAGTTCAGTGGGAACATAGTCCCACACAGAGGAAAAAGAAAGAACAAGCGCGTATAAAATGTGGGGCGGAATAACGCCCTTGCATTACCGCCCCAATATACTAACCAGGGCCCACTAACCCGTGGGCCCTTCACCTGCCAGCCCTCATACTGCCATGTGGCGCCTCCCGGGCATCCGCGTGGACTCCCACGGCCCCTGCCACACGTCCGCGCCACCTAGGCGCCGCGTGGACTCGCGCGGCTCTGCCACGTGGCCTTGCGTACCTTGTTGCATCTGCGTGGGTCCCATGCGCCACGTCAGCTCTGCGTGCCACGTCAGTTCCGCGGGTCCTGCGGAAATTAACCCCCTTTTTTTGCAATTTAAATAAGGAAATAAAACATATAAAAATCAAATTAAAATTAATAAAAATCTAAAAAATTCACAAATCAATAACTTTGAAAATATAACTCCTTTTAAACTCAAATTTTCTTCATTGGCTCACAAATTTATTTCTTTTTAATATCGTGCCACCTAAAATACAAATTCAAACAAGAAAATGGGATGGATTAAAAATAATACTAATTAATTCATTAAGAATTCTCTCTTTTAATCATCCAATCATTCTTTTCTAGAAATTACTCCTTTAAATCATCTACTAAAATCAAATTAAATTAAGGGAAGTAATTAATTTCTATTTATTTAACCTTGTAAAAGATTAAACATCCATAAAGCACATAATTAACCCTAAATAATGCATAAATATGGACTTTAGTAGAATGACATACGAATGGAGAAAATTCATAAAAACTATGATAACATGCATCATAATCACATGAAATAAGCATGAATATGAGTTAAATAAGATAAGAATTTAAGTTTAGTATGCATGTTATCAATAATCATGTGTTGACTTTTACTAATGAATCCCTAGACATGGGGTTTATAAAATTTCCTTGATTTGATATGGCTTGAATTCCTCGAAGGTGATTATATAGTTAGGATAGGATTGTTGACCTTACTATTTCAGGAGATTGACTAAAGCAATAAGATGTAATGACATCCTTGGCCAAGATAGAGAAAATATTAAAGGAGTTCTAAATGATTTCCTCCACACATCAATATTAACTTGAGTGACCCATTAGAGTTTGACAGTTGTCTATACCCTGAGTGATTAATAAGTCATGCTTGAAAAAAGGATAATATGTACATGGTAGGTAATGATGGCAAGACTATATACTAGAGTTCTTATACACTCCATACCTCCTAGAACAAATGGTGTAGCTTGGCACTTAATGGACTAGTAACTCGACCTATCGGTAGGGTTAAATCAATCTTTGATTAATTAATCTATATGTTGATAAAGATAATGGATAAGGTTGACCAATATGCGTTATTAGGTATATAGTGTTATTAACTAGCAAGATATAGGGACCTACAAGATCAGACATATAAGGTCTATAGACATTAGTGAATATAGACATGATTTGAGGGTTTTTATAAAAAGTTCATATATCGAATTTCTATAAATATATGGAGAACAACCACACCAAGGGGTTCTCTAGTGACTTTTCTAGGAAAATATATCCTATATTTTTCTTATTAGTGAAGAGTCTTGAAGAGGAGATCCAATAATCTATTAATTATGTGGTTACTACAAGAGGCTGGATGCCTGAGCAACTTTAATAACTTCTTCAATGAACCTTACAAGTATGGATTTGAACTATACTAGATGATAGGACCATCAGTTCTTGGTGCTTTGGTATTTTGAATGTTCGATTCAATATCTCATGCTATCTTTGATGTTTTCATTGAAATTTTGAGAGCCTATCAAGAATTAGATCTCATCTCTAAGTTTCATGAAATATAATCCAGACAAATAAAAAATTAAGGAAAGTCTATTGGTGATTTTCTTCTTGTCCAAAATTTAATTTATTAAAATTTGATTAAAACAAAATCTACGAAAACTTAGAATTTTGGGCATGGTGGAAGAGATACTTTGGGCACTAAACATGCATATTGCTGAACATTTTTCCCTTATCTGAGTTTTTGAGATACAAATAAACTTACATACTTCAGTTGACACAAATATGGGGTTAATATTTCTAATGATGAGTTTATAAAGTTTCTTTGTTACGAGGATACCTCTAAGTATACCTTTTCTCTATAAAAGTAGTGCTAGTTGTCTATGTACCTTTACATGATTTTCTTCAAAGGAAAGTTTTCAGATAATTGAGTCTATGTGTCAACCCACATGTGAAGTAGTCATTTAGTTTTCCCTTTATCCTCACCCCTTTTAGTTTTCTAATTTACTTTATTACCCACAAACAATCATGCCCAATGTGGGGTCAAGGACATGTGATGGAGAATTATTTTGAAACATGAACACAAGGGTTCTAAGTGAACCTATCCTCCTCCTCCTCCTCCTTATCTACCAATTTGAGAAATTATCCATTGCTTAAATGGATGAAGAAGACCTCTCTAAATAAATAAAGAGAGTGTAGATCTTAAGGGAATTATCTTCCCTCCTTCCTTTATTTTATACTGATCTAAAGATTGACTAGGTCAAAGCATTTATCCCTTATCTTTAGAAACCTAGAATTCTTCGAATGGACCAAGTCAACCACCCTTTTACCTTTGATATAGGTTCCTATTTTCCAAACCATATCCACCATATCTTAGGTACCTTGTATAATTATAATTAATGATCTCAAAAGAAAATCAGTAGGAAACCTCTTTGAATTACATCCCTTTTCTTTTGAAAACCACCTGTAGTTAGAATCATAGGAGAGATCTACATCTTACTTACCTTTTGTTCCACTTTGGACAAAGCTTTGCATGAAGATATTATGCATCTATTTGTGATACTCAACATAGAGGATCTGCCCTTAAAGAAGACAGTCATCAAAGTTCTTTCTCCCAACTTTCCAAGACTATTATGAAGACAATTCAAAATGAAGGGCATACTATAGTGATAATCATACTGAATGGAGCCACCATCAAAGAAGATAGTCCAAGACACGGCCTCCTAACAGTTCAAGATTTTCAAGGTTGTCTCAGAATCAAGGAGGATTACAAATCTACTCCTATCTATCAGGAAGATATGGAAGAGACAGGTAGGATACACGGTGGAAGAAGAAAAGATGCTTCACCTGGGGTATGCCACCTTCGAGATTACGTGCAAAACAATTTTGGCTCTGCTCTCGCGAGACAAAAGTCAACACGGGATTGCGAAACTTCCATCTACCTTCACGGGAAAGTAAAGTGTCGACGAGAATGACAAAGAAAGCGGCGATAAAATGCTGGACTTAATAAAGGAATGCCAAGCATCCCGTCGACCCGCAACCACCCTATGAAGTCCAAATATATCCTCGTGACTACAACACGTAGGCGCGGGAGTAAAAGAAATTATAGCATGAAACGTCCCCGTGAGCGTCTCATACAGAATATAAAAACTTCTACTGCGGAACAGGAAAACAAAGAGAGGAGATGGATACGTTGATGAAACGAGAAACCTCCCACAAAGAGACGGACTCGTGAAGTATAGAATACATCGGGAAAATATCTAACCTACCAAAGTCCACCGTGCGCAGACACGAGGAATCATTATGCAAAGACTCTGAACGAAGTGGGTTCCGCCAGCTATGTCCTGATATATATTTTCGTGTCGCCTCAACCGACGTCAACTCCCTACGACTACAGTCAGCTATCGGCATACAATTATCGGACGCCCGCGCAAAATTAAAACGATGATGACAATCGAAGCGGTCACTCTGAAGCCTTTCTACCACGAAGGTAACCGCTACTTACCACGTGTCTACACGAGATGGAAACGATTCCACGGTCAACCTTCATACGCGAATCGGCAACGGGAAAAATGCCAGATGATCCACGAACAGACTTGAAGCTTCCCGTTTAACTGCCTCTTCTATTCTCAAAACTCTTTCTCCTATAAGAGCGTCAATGTAGAGGAAAACGAGACATGTTGTTTTTTTATGAAAAAGTTTGATTACTTGGTTACCTTTGGGTATGCTTACCCTTCGTGTTCATTGTTTCTTCTCTGTGTCTCCACCATTCTCCCTTCCGCAACTCTTCTCTCCGCGTTCTATCTCTCTTTCTTTTCTCCCTCCCGTTCTTTTCGCTTTCAATCCCTGTAGTCAGAAATTCGTGGAGGATAGCCAATGTCCGCGGGAGTAAACCAAGGCATCTCTCCTCGTCTTCTTCAGGTAATTATCCTTGTCTCTTCATAATGAAACAAGTTCGTCTCGTAAACCTATAAGTCCAATATTAATGTCGCCACTTTCTGCATCCATCTCTGAACCACATTCTTTCTGTCGCCACTCTCCCTATTTCAATAATATAAAAGGCATTATCTCCTTCCGTCATATCTCTGTCCCATTCACTTTCTCTCACCTCTCACCTATCTCACGCCCTCCTACCATCGTGGTCTCTCCCATTCTACTGCATTCTTAACTTCTGCATCTCCCCATTTTCTGCTGTATTCTCTATCCGAAATAGTTATTATTATCCTCCCTCCACGTCCATCCATATTCTAATCTGTTATTCATCTAATATCCTATTAATATACCTCCTCTTTCATCATCACTCACATTCATTATCCATGCATGCACTCTACCTACTTCTTCCCTCCATTTTCTTTATTAAATATATAATATTATATCCCTTCTCATCACATTCTCTGTTATCATCTCTATCATGATTTCATCATCCTCTAAACTATTTAACATTATACCTATTCTTCTCCTCTTCATAACTATAGTCTTACTCATTAATTATATATAAATATATATATTATCTTTTCATTTAAACTCTTTTCTTCATACTTCCGAATTATTCTTTAATATATGCCCACTGAATTATAAATTCATTTCATAGTGATATCACTTCATAGATCCTCCCAATTTGTAGGAATATTAGTATTTCTAAAATATCCTACATCAACATGGTCCTCTGACCCTCAAACCTTTCCCAATATGCTGTTTCGAATGTATGAGGAAAGGGGTGAGGCTGCCCATTCATGTCCTTGACCCCTCAAAGAGCATGAGTACCCATTTATAGTGAGTACATGTGATACATGTGGGTGATGTAACATGTGAACTTTATTTCTCCATAACCTTCATTACTCTTTAACGTGATTTTTAACCTTTTGCAAATCAATAAATTGACAAGTTTGCGCAACAATCATGAAAATGGTGTCTATTTACTTTTGAAAAATGAATTCTTTATGCCTCATTAAGTGTAATCTATTCTTGATTTCTTTGATACTGCCATCTTAGTTGACATGGAATTTTCAAGCTCCAAGAAGCACTTCAAGGAGTACCTCTCGCTCCTTTTCTTTGTTAATCTTGTCAATCAAGAAATTATCCTCATACAACTTATTGCCTCGGATCTTCATTTCTCTCTTCTAAAATATATAAATCTTAAATAGATTAATATAAATTAAAATGAAAAGCTTATAATTAGATAGAATTTGAATTTATTTTTTTATTTTGACTTTGATGTGACTTTTTGACTTTGAAGTGATCTTAGACTTCGACTTGAGCTTGGCCTTTGTCTTTGATTTTAAATTTCAAATCTTGAATTTGACCTTGAACATTGCCTTTTTTTCTTGAATTTAACTTTGAACATCTCACTTTTGACTTCACTAGAGACACTTTGTACCCATAACTTGTTGCCTTTCTATTACTTGACTGAAACCTCCAAATGTACTCTTTAAAATTTATTTTATATAACTCTTAGTCAATAAAAATATGATGATAACTTTTAAGTTTTCTATGGGTGTATTAAGGTCCTCAATGTAATTAAACTTACTTCAAAATATATGAATTATATGACCATTGATAACTAAGTTTTTATTCTTCTTTGACCTTCTATGTCTACTATTTATAATGGCAAATGACATATTCGAATAAATTTCCATTATAGTATATTATACTATTCTTGGATAATTATGATATCATAAAGAATTAAACACTGATGTAGTATATTGAGTGTCAACTGAATTTCTTTTGCTATGGTTAATATAATCTGATATGGAGTTTATCAATTTAATAAATGTATATGCTCCAAAGGATAGATTACCATTTCAATATTCTAATGACATTATCAAAACATTATTTGATTGAAAATGTTTAGGTAAACAACAGACTTAAATATGTGAATAGAAAGTTTAATAGTAGACTAGTCAACTATTAGTAGAATAATTAGGCCCAATGGCATTTTTGTATGTCTCTCTTATTTGGCCTCTCTTCACTATATAAGGGTAGAAGATGTCTTCCTAAAAAAATGATTTTCTATTCCACTTCCTTTTCTTCAACTTAATCTTTAATAGAAAACTCCGCCACACCGGTCTCTTTATCACAAGATCTTCATATTTGCAGGAAATTTTCACATGACACATAAGGAGATTTCTACACAGCTAGTCAAAATTTGGAAGAAATTTTCTAGCTCAAGCACATCTTGGTTAGGATTTGCACCCCTTTCATTGAGGAGGAAGAAATTTTGTGGAGCCATGTGTAGACTTGGCCCTCCCAAGATCCACAAGGTCCAACCAATTGTTCCCCCTCGGGTGAGGCAAGCGAACTAGCTCCAGCCCACTTGCCAAATACTTATATCAATTAAATCGTGACTCAACCATTTAGATGATATGATTCTTGAATTGACCAGGGGGCTCTTATCTCATTGTCATAGTGGCATCATTGAGGAACCTTCAATTGCATGCATACATCGTCATAATTGCTTGTGCCCATGTCTCCCCACTCTTAATGACAAACTACCCCTTCTATCTCGCACCCACCACCTATTTGACAACATTCTTGCATGAGTTAAACCTCTTATTATCTCTCCTTTGGATGTCATTGACCATCCTCCAAAATATTCAATCCCTCCACTATGATGATGACATGTATTGGTAAGTAGTGGCCTAAAAGGTTATCAAATTAAATTGATCTCATTTTACTTTATTATAGACATTGTTTTTATTAATACACATATGATGTTTATAATGAAGTCCAAGGACATGCAATGAAAATGTAATTATGAGGAGATCATAGTATGATGATTAATTTTATGTAAAAACATATTATAAATACTTCTACTCATAGCCTATTTAAGAAGGATATGGAGTATCTTGATAAAATAACGATGTCTAGTCTTGCTCTTATGATGACGATGGTTGATCTCATGAATATTTGGGTAGAGAAACTAAGGTAGGACATCAGGTGCTCATTTGAGAAAGAGTTTAGTGAGTTATCTATATGATTCCTTGGGTGGTATTATACCAACATTTCAGCCAGGTAGATTCATGTCACACTTTTATAGGTAGTCCTAAGACATCTTGTGGACAAGTGGTTGTATTTTGACTTAGACCTTGGAATCTCTAAACACATGACTCTAAACTATTAAAACCCGAATACATTAAGATGGGATTGTCTACCATTGGTACTAAGACTAGCCAAACTCTAATAAACTACATGCTCAAGTCTATGGTCAAGGTGGAGAGTGAAATATCAGAACATGAGTTTTTTTTTATGATTTCCATCATAAAAACCAATTAGGATTTGAAAGTTGATCATGCCTTAAATCATCAAAAGTGTGTCATGGGGATGAAAGATTTTATATATACAATAATTTCTAAAAAATTGTTTCTTTGTGAGGGTAACATAACCCCAATACTTTAATGGACACACAATGTATCATGGCACCTTATTTGTCAACAACTTGACCTATCAAATGGGTTAATTCTCTCTCTCTCTCTCTAGGGCTCTCCATCGAAGCCCTCACATGTGTTTTTTCCATCATGACCCATAGTCAATTTGGGTTCAGTCTTGAGCTATAGCAAGTGTAACACTATCCACACTCTTGCTAGGTCCTGCTTTGAGTCAATGAGTAATGCGTTGACTCGATAAAAATTAAAATCAAGAAAAAATCATATGGTCCTATTTTATATATGGGTCAAAGTATCATAATTCATGTAAACTATGTTCCCTCTTTCTAAATCTCTCAATAAAGCGATGCATCATGACATCCACATTTTCTCTCTCTACTTAACTATCTAAGCTCTCAACATATACATTTTGATTTGATAGTAAAGATCATGGGATAAAAGTTTCAGTGATGTTTTAGGAAGAAGAGAGAGAGAGAGAGAGAGAGATTGTGATACATTATGTTATGAGTATGATGATAGAAGGTCGAGCCTTCAGAATTTGGGGGAGGCATGTGCGTTCGCTGCTGACTTGATACTTCCATCTTGGTTGAGGGGTATGATCTGAGTAGGGCCTATACTCGCTCAAGGGTAGGAGGACTGCCAACTGGCCTTGTGGGACAACTCGCAATTCCACCCCTTTGTGCACCTAATAGGATGAGGGATCACTCACTTGATCTAATCCTATTGTCTAGCTTGTGACAGTGAAGCATTGTCATGGTGATGGAAGAGACAACACAATTCACAAGATAGTGATAGCATACCTTTGGTTTTGACTTGTAGATATTATGTGGTTTACATGCCAATCACACTTTCATGCATCTCGTTTATGTTCATTGAAATGAAATTTATTCATTGTCATTCTTGTGTGATAGTCATAGTAGAATTCATAAGGATATGCAATGACTAAGTGAAGTATGATGATAGCATAATAAAGTGATCACTAGTCTTTAAACATATGTTCTAAAAATTTTATTCGTGGGATATTTGGGAAGTACATAAAATTATATGGAAAGAATAACACTATCTAATTTGATTCATATGATGAGTATGGCTGAACTTTTAGTCATTAGTATTGGGACTCCAAGGAAAGGTAGTGGATGCTCTTTAGAGAAAGAGTTTACTAAATTGATCTATATGAATCCCTAAGGATATGTAATGACTAAGTGAAGTATGATGATATCATAATAAAGTGACCACTAGTCTTTAAACATAGGTTCTAGAAGTTTTATTTGTGGGATATTTAGGAAGTACATAAAATTATATGGAAAAAATAACACTATCTAATTTGATTAATGTGATGAGTATGGCTGATCTTGTAGCCATTAGTATTGGGACTCTAAGGATAGGTAGTGGATGATCTTTAGAGAAAGAGTTTACTAAATTGATCTATATAAATCCCTGGATGGTATTATACTTAATTTTTAATCAAGTTGATTTATGTTATGGTTGTATGAATGTTTCTTTGACATGAGACACCAAAGACATCTTGTAGATGGATGACTATGTTTTTATTATGGCTTACTGATAGGCTCAAAGTTGTCGTGTGTTCAAACCTAACAAACTTACTATTTATAAGCTAGAAAGCTATGAATGATAGAGCTATGTAGGGTGTATAGTTTTCTAGGTCGATCCATAGGGATTCTAGGGCACAAAAATATCAATATTGAGAGTTGAGAAGAGAGAAATTAGGAAGGTTTTGGTGGTCAACTCTCTGAGTTGACCGTGAAAGGGAGAGATATGGAATCATTTTATGGAAAATAACTTGAGAGGAGGATTGATAAAATAGATAAATAGACAATTATAAATGTG
This sequence comes from Lemna minuta, assembly GCA_024174645.1. NCBI lineage: Eukaryota > Viridiplantae > Streptophyta > Magnoliopsida > Alismatales > Araceae > Lemna > Lemna minuta. The sequence goes on along the minus strand of CM044117.1, from coordinate 12,105,491 downwards.
AGAGGGTTTGTGAGGAAAGGGAGAGACTCAAGAGATTACTCAGCCGAGAGAGATGTTAGAAAGAATAGGAGAGAGAGAGATGGACGGAAGACTTGGAATACGCATGGGCACAAGCAGAAATGCACCAGTACGGAGGACTATTTGGAAAGGAGAAGAAAAAGCGAGATCGCAAGAGGGATATCGCACGGAAACGTGAGAGAGGAATTTGAATGAGATGGAATCAGAAATGAAGAGAGGAAACGAAAACCTAGAAGACGAAAACGGAAGACTGAGAAGAGCGGAGAAAATTGGAAAACGAGAAGATGAAATCAGAAAACGGGGGGGGGAGAGATAGAGGGAGAGAAAGATTTAGAAGGGAAGGAAGATTGAGAGATGCAGGGAGAGAAGAAGAAATGCGGAATTGAAGATTACTGGGTTCAGAACAGTGAGGAAGAGAGGGACGATGTGAGGGAGTGAGAGATCATGTGAGAGAGACGGAAGGGAAAATACGTACGGGAGAGAATAACACGAAAGACGTGAGGATGAGGGGACGTGAAGAGAGAGAAGAAGGAAGAAAATCGGAGAGAGCAGGAGGGGATCGGAAATAGAGAGAGAAATTAGAGGAAGCGATTGTGCGGAAAATCTGAAGAGTCGGAAAGAACGAATTAGCAAATGAGAGATCGAGAGAGAGAAAGGAGGAAAAAGAGGGAGAAAGAGATCGGAATGCAGAAGATATCGGGGGAGATAAAGGGAGTTGTGTGATGAAGTTAGAGGAAGGGAGAACTGAATTTTCGAAATAAAGAAGAAGAGAAAGAGAGGCGGAAGTGCAGAAGAAAGGAAAGAAAGAAGGGATGCGAGGAGGTTACAAACGTAGAGAGAGACTCCAAAATGGTAGATAACTCCAAAAAAGAAGAGAGATGGAGAAGGATCTACGGAAATGACGGCGAGAATACGGAAGAGAAAAGAAATACGGAAATGAATTCGGGAAAGAGAATGAGAACGAGGGTGAGAGGAAGATTTCACGAAAAGTTTAGAGACGGAATAAGGAGATATAGAGCGAAACGATGTTAACTAAAATAGATGAAGTGAGAAATATAGAACTACAGAAGGTAAAATCGAGGGAGAGGTAGACGATGACTTCGAAAAATAGAGAGAGAGACGGATAGAATGTAGAAGACGAGAACAAAGTAGAGATCGAGGGAGATAAAATCAATGACAGCGAGGTAACATGAAAGACTTGGAAAAGAAGAGTAAATTCAGAGAATCAGCGGAGAGCATAAAGAGAGAGAGAGATTTCTCGAGGAGAGGATATGAGAGGAGAGTAGGAAATAGTAGTCTATAGAGAGTAAGGGAGCGCGAGAAAGGGGGAAGAGGGAGGAGGAATTCAGAGATTGAACACGAAACTAAGAGCGGTAGAATGTGGAAGAAAAAGAGTTGGATTTAGAGGGAAGATGAGACAAATCAGAAGATCGGAGAAAGAACGGGAAGAGTGGAAATGGAAGGAGAGAGAGGATGGAAGAGAGGTTGATTGAGGAAGGAAGAAAAGATTATCCATGAGAGATTAAAGAGAACGACAATAAAAAAATACAGAAATTTTTCCAAACAAATCTTAAACTACATTCCATGGGGAGGATGTTGAAGAAGTTCTAACCCTAGGAGATAGAGAGAGCGGCAGAAAAAAATGAGGAAGAAGCAGAAGTTTGATGACGGAGAGAGCTCCCGAGAGAGGGCTTTTCCCTCTTTTACTCTGCCCTTCAGCTGGGCTCCCATTTCCTTTGACTTGGCTCCAATCTCCTTACTTTGGACAGCCCATTAAGCCTTTTATGCCTTCTATTTCGGAGGATCTAGCTATTCTTCCTCTTCTATAGTTCCTGAAAATCAGAAAAGCAAAAGGTATGTAGAATAAACTCTTTTTGATGCACTAATAATCTACAATGTCAAGTGATGAAATAGTTACAGAGCTAAATATCAGCAATAAATGGGTGGTTATAGCTACTATTCATGTTCTTATCACTTACGAATCCCTAATTATAATATCTCCAAAATGTCATATATTAGATATGACATGAAGTCCTCGAAAATCATTGTGTGGTCAAGATGAGATCATTTACCCTCGGTATTTGAGGATATTGACTAAATGAATGAGATGTGATGAAATCCTTGGCTAAGGTATTAAAAATATCAAATAAGAAGCCTTTAAAGATTTCCTCCATGCATTAGTGGCGAAACGAATTTGGGCGGTCATTGAATGCATACCAATTCGTGTCAAATCATGAATTTTATGAAATTATCACGAATTAAGAAGTATAGTGGTGAATAAGGGTCGAATCCATGGAGAAATAAGGGAATTTTGAGATATCTTTTAAAATTCGATCATATTGGACAATGAATCATGGTGAGATTTTAGGGAAATTGATATATTTGGAAAAAATACTAGAAAATGAATCCACAAAATCAAAAATCACAAAATTTGGATCAAGATTCGTGGAGAAATCATCAAATGAATGAGATAAAAATTTCCGAAGTTTGAAATTGTAAAAAACCAAAATTGAAATTGAAATTGACTAAAATTAAAATTAGAAATTGAAATCTAAGGCTATAAGAACGAAGATGAGGATGAAACTCGATCTCTAACCCAAGATTGCACTTGAATTGATCCAACTACTTGCCAGATCAAAGACTTTTCATCCCCCAATTCAATAAAATTATCGTTGATGTTTTAAGAGCATATTTCTTCCTATTCTCTCAACGACATCTCACTTGCAAGCACTCTGTGGATGCTGAAATTAATCTAGAAACGATTGGAAGCAATAGACTCAAGGGATTGGGTGTCATGTGGTGCACTTTTTTTTTCTGCTCGTGCCATATCAGCTGTCACATATATATGTAAAAATAAAAATATTATTTTAATGAATTTAGATCAAATAAATCGATTTTAGATTCATAAAAATTTAGAAAAAATATTGAAGAATACCTAAAAATGACAAAATTTATATATTTTAAAATATAATTTTCAAATTAATCCTAATTTATTTCATTGGATCATAAATTAAATTATCTATCATTCATAAAGTCAAATTTAATAAATAACAAGAGAATAAATTTCTATTTAAAAAATACAATCATTTCTTTTAGATGTTAAAACTTAGAAAAATATATGAGTATATATATAATTATTTTTCTTGTTATTTAACCTTAAAAACTAATTATAATCTCAAGTAAAGATGAGTTTAAAAGATATTCTTCTAAATTTATTATAATTGGCCCTAAATTAATGCATTTTGAGATTATAATGACTTTTTCATAGAATGATAGATAAACACTGAAAAATAAGATAACATGCGTTAGAATGAAATGCTTTATACCTGAATAATCATTTTTTTTTGTTTGGATTGCATGTTATCAATTAGTACTAACTTAAGTGATCAATTAGGGTTTTCTAGTTGATCATTTTCTAAGTCATTCATGAGTCTAGCGCAAACAAAGGATTATACATACACGGTAACCAATGATTGAAGGGTTCCATATGAGAGTTCTTATATACTCTATATCTCCTAGAGTACGTGGTATAGCTTGGCACTTGATGGGCTGGCAACTCAACCAATTGATTAGATTAAATCAATACATAATTTATTAATCAATATATTGATATAGATAATTAATAAAATTGACCAATAAATTGTTATTGGGACTATAAAGTTATTAAAAAGTGAGATCTATGAACTTAGAGGGTCACACACATAAGGTCCATGGACATTAGTGATATAAACATAATTATGAGGGTTTTTTACACGAAGTTCACATACCAAATATCTATAAATAAGGGAAGAACGACCATAATTCAAGGTGCCCATGTAAGCCTTGTGAAAATTCTCTCATTTCTTCTCTTTCTCTCTTGGTGAAGAGTGACGAAATGATTTCATGTGGTCGTTGAATTCACACAAAATTGTGTTAAAACTAAATACCAAACTCACCAATTTTATAAAATTAGCAAGAATTAAGAAGTATAATGGTGAAAAAGGGTGGAATCCACGAAGAAATAAGGGAATTTTGAGATATCTTTTAAAATTTGATCAAATTGGATGATGAAATGTGGTGAGAAATTATGGAAACAAATATTTTTGGAAAGAAGACTCAAAGGTGAATCCACAGAATCAAAAATCATAAAATTTGGATCACGATTCGCGGAGAAATCATCAAGTGAATGAGATAAAAATTTCCGAGGTTTGAAATTGTAAAAAACCAAAATTGAAATTGAAATTGACTAAAATTACAATTAGAAATTGAAATCTAAGGCTATATGAAAGAAGATTAAGATGAAACTTGATCTCTAACCCAAGATTGCACTTGAATTGATCCAACTACTTGCCATATCAAAGACTTTTCATCCCCCAATTCAAAAAATGATCGTTGATGTTCAAGAGCCGATTTCTTCCTATTCTCCCAACGAAATTTCACTTGCAAGCACTCCGTCGATGTGAAAATTGATCTAGAAGCGATTGGAAGCAATAAAATCTAGAGATTGGGTGTCTAAATAGTTTGATTACTCAAATTACCCAAGAAAGATTTACAATGTCAAAGAACATATCAATTTATAAGATAAATTGGGTGTAACCGTTGGATCGAGATTTAATTCTTTGATCAATGGCTCTGATGAAGCACGAGGCTTTGAATCGTTACGATTAAGTTGCATCCTTTGTATCTAAGGTTGACCGTCAAGATGTCGCCACGTCATGCGCATTATAAGTAACACGTGAAGCGCTCGCCGTTTGATCTTGATCCGATGCTTCATATGCATTTCTGTTGGTTTTAATCTCAGCCATTATAACTCCTCAGATTGACTGCTGAATTAAATCATTTGAAAAATGATTCACCCACAAATGAAATTGCACCGTGTACCCCCTAACTTAAGTGACGACAACGGTTTTTATTTAATGAACGTATCGGATGATCCACATAACGCCACATCACTTGCTCACATAAAACAGAAAAACAAAGTCTTATATGACAAAAAATGACGAAAATCGATGCGTATATAAGGTAAGTGAATCATAGATACATAGCATTTTCTTAAAAAGGAAGCTTTATCTCTCTCCTCACACGCGCGCACATGATAACATGCATTTATAACTTGAATTCTTATCTTAATTAACTCATATTCATGCTTATTTTATGTGAATATGATGCATGTTATCATACTTTTTAGGAATTTTCTCCATTGGCATGTCATTTCACTAAAGTTGATATTTATGCATAAATTAGGGATAATTTTATGCTTAATAGATGATTAATCTTTTGTTTAAATTAATAGAAGTTAATCTCTGTTATGGAATGAGTTTTGACTTTAGTAAATGTTTGGAGGGATGATTTTAGAATGCATTTATGATTTAAAATGTTTAATGAGAAATGATTTAAGTAAATTATAAGTCATCTTGATTTCTTCTTTTTAAATATGTTTTAAATGGCATAATTTTAAAAAGGAAAGAATTTATGATCCACTGGAGAAAATTTCAATTAAAAAGGAGTTGTATTAAGAGAAATATGAATTTCTGAAGTTTTATGTATTTTTTCTGAATTTCGTTTGATTTTTATTTGATTTTTCTATTAATAAAATCGCGAAAAAAGTTTTTTTTACCTCAGGAGCTGACGTGGCGCCCGGGACCACCTGGGGTGCGACGTGGCACTTACGCCACGTGGCAGAGCCCGGGTGGCCCGCACGAGGAGTTGGCGGCACTGACGCGTGGCAGGAGGCCACGCAGACGGGCCCACGCCGATGCCGTGTGGGGCGCCATGTGTGGCTGGATTATAGAGGAAGAAAGGATAATTTTAATAGGGGAATCCGTTCCCCTATTTAACCGGGTTATTTTCTTTTTTCTCTTCCGTGTGGGACTATGTTCCCACACGGCTCTCACTTATGCAAGACGCGTGGCGGCACCATGAGCGTTGGATTCATCAATAACGGCAGAGATCGCGTCGACCCAAGTCCACGCGATCATCAAATGCATCACGTGCGCAAAAGGGCGATTTAAGTGGCGACGATCGGAGGGCTCACCGATCGCCACGTGGCAACATGAGGAGAGCCCATCTCCATCAAAGTTTAGACCGCACGATCGCGATCTAACGGCCACGTGACGGCCAATTTTCTTCTCTTTTCGGAGGAGATCTGGAGCGTCAGATTCAAATCTGACGGCAGAGAAGACATGTGGAAGAACTCCACGATCGCGGCCCGATCAAACCGCGATCGCGGCGCGATCGAGCCGCGATCGTTGCTCGTTCAGCGTGGAATCATTTCCACTCGATTGGACCGCGTGCGACGTGTGACCAGGACCACGATCATGGCCCGATCGCGGCGCGATCATGGCCTGATCGTGGCATGATCGTGGTGCATTTTGAAGCCAAAATTGAGACTATTTTACCTCAAATTCGGGAGCTAAGACGCCGCACCAGAGAATCGCTCCCACGACGCCGTAACCGACGCTCTCGACCCGCTTCATCATCCACGATTTCAAGCCCAATTTCCTCTTTTAAAATCCATGTACTCTTTCTTTGTTCTTCAACTTTTGATCAATTCGTGAAGGAATTAAGCGAATTTCGAAGAAGATCTTTAGTTCATCGTGATCCCCCTGCGTTTAGACTCAATTCCGAAAGGATTGGAGCGGAATTGATCACGAATTCCTCCTTGATTTCATCGAATTTTCCCCTTGAATTCCGAAAATCCGTGAGAAAGGATCCGAGTAAATTCACTCCAATTCGCGCAAATTGGAGCTTAATTCTCGTGGAAATCGGGTTAGTAGTGAGATTCGATTGATTATCAAGAGGTAATTTGAGTTTTTATTAGATTTAGAAGTTTAATTTTGCAAATTAGTTCATAGTGTTCTTCATTTTCCCCAATTTTAGGTCCGAAAAGTTGCTGATTTTGAAAATAGGATATCTCTTTGATTATAATTCCAAATCACTTGATTTTAGTTCCATTGGATTCCTCTTTTCATCAACTTTCTGTGGATCACAAATTCATCAAATTCTGACTTCATTTGACCCTCCAATTTGACGTTTGACCAAGGACTGTTCATCTTTCATCAGAAGTCAAACGTTAACTTTCGGGGTCAATTACTTTTGATTTACAAATCAGAATTTGATAATTTTGGTCTTGTTGGATTCTTCTGGTTCTTAGCTTTCCATTTACATATAAATTTCAAGATTTGGATTTCATTTGGTCATTCAATTTGAAGATTTCCTCTGAGGTGTTAATTTCGGGGATTTTCTGATCATTGATTTTCAATAATTCCTAATAAATCCATTTCTTATCCAAAAATTACGAAATATATATCAATAAATTCCATTTTCTCTCTAGTTTTTAAATATCTACTTTTTGTAATCTTCTGACTCTGTTTGATTCTCTGATTTTGCAGAACACCTACTGTTGGTCAAAGTCAACGCTTTGACTTTTGACTTTTCTCTGTCAAATCCGAGATTTCAATTCTTAAATCTTTTTATTTACCTTATTTATATCATTTCCATATCTTACATCTTATTTTCTCTTATTTAAAACTCATTTGAACCTAAGTTTGACCAAGTCAACTCTGCGATTAAAGTCAACCCTGCTCTCTGTGGATCGACCCGATACTTACCCAATACTTGATTATTATATCTTGTCTTTATGAGTTCGGTTTTATAAATTTTGTTTGACCATCGTCTTTGTGTTTTAACGACGCACGGAAACGACACGTCAGCACACATGCGCCCATTGACGCGCGCACACACACACACGCGCGTATACACACACGTGAATACATACGCGCTGCCATGTGGCCTGTCCATACGCCGCCACGTGGCAACACGCTTTTTCATCTACACCACGTCACTTGCCAGGTCAGCACGTGATATATATATATATATATATAAAATGAATTTTATTCAAAATAAATCAATTTAAATTCAGAATAATTCAAAATAATTATAGAAAAATCCGTAAAAATTTAGAAAATTCATGGATTTTAAAATTAAACTCCAAATTAATTAAAATTTATTTCATTAGATCGGAAATTCAATTATCTATCATTCTAAATTCAATAAATAACAAGAGACTAAATTTTTATTTAAAAAATACACTAATTTTTTTTAGAATTTAAAACTTAGAAAAATAAGTGAGTGTATAAAAACTGAATTCTTTTATTATTTAGCATTAAAACCTAATTATTATTTTAAATAATAATTGGGATACTCTAATTTTAATTATTTCTCTTTAATTTATCATAATTATCCTTAAATATACACTAAAAAAATATGATAACATGCATTAAAATAGAATGTTTTGTGACTTAATTTGCATTAGTAATCATATAATTTCTTGTATAATTTGCATGTTATCACCTACCATTTTTTTTTATGAAATCTTGATTTCAAGCACTCCCTAAACAGAGAAATGAGTCTAGAAGAGAAAAAAATTAAGATATCAAAGAATTGAGATGTTTAAATAGTTTGATTACTCAAAACATCCAAGAATACATTTTTCATCGAGGAGAGATAATTTATAATGTTTTGAAATTGGGCTTGATTGTCGGATCTTCATCAAACCGCCAAGATCACGCCACGTAATCTCACGAAGAGAGAGCGTCATCAAATCTCATCTATTCAATCTTGAATCTACGTTTTAGATCTTAGATGGTGATAATACAGAAATATATGACCGTAAACTCTATATTTTTCATGAATATTTGGCTTATCAAATATTGAATTTCATAAAAGGAGCGTATTTATGTATTATCATGATTGAATTGCTCAATATTACCTTCATTACTATTTTGTGGTATTTTCTAGCTTTTATAGTATTTGAATATTTCTCTTAGATTATAAATTGACAAGGAAATGAATTTTTAAAGCCAAATACATCTTTTAGGATTTTCTAAATGATTTAAATGAGTTTTAGAGCATCTTGAGTACATATTTTTAATTAATCTAACTATTTCTTGCTTACTTATTAGCGCCAGGGCATAAAGGTAATTATCTGACATTTTGAGACAGGTTTGTGAATTTATCTTAGTTATCTGGGATTTATATATAAATTAACCTCGTCAAGGGTTAAAATGCAATATTAATTATCGCTGGGCATAAATGCAATTATAGGTTATAAAAAGGTAAACCAGATGGTGCCCACCAGATCGCGACACGTGTCGCGATCTGGCAGCTTTGATTTTAATAGCCCTTATTTCTCTTTTTAATTGTTTACAAATCACTGCAGGTGACGTGGACGGGGCCATTATATTTGACTTTAAGGAGGAACAAGAGAGCAACATAGTGCTCTCTCATTCGCTCATAAAAGAGAATATGTGGCGAATTAATCGCCGCAGATAGTAGCTTCTCTTCTTTCGTCGTCTAGCTCTTTGCCTTTGTCCTTTTGTCCACCTGCACTTTGTCATTTTGCTTCACCATTAACCCTTTCTTTCTCCTTTTTGTCATTTTGTCGAATCGTCTCTTTGTCATTTTAATTTCCTAACCTGTGCAGGTGATGTGGCGATTTCCTATTCGCGCACTTAATTTGATCAAGGCACTCTCTTATTCGCATTTTTCGGAATTAATTTAATTCAATTGTTGTTTTTTTCGTTTAGTCACTAACTTGTGCAGGTGACGTGGCGAGCATCCGATGGTTGGCTTCCAGGCGACGTGGCATGATCGCGTGGACTCACCGGTTGAAGATATTATTAAGAATATCAGACCATCAGATCGACGACCAGGAATGCTCCAACTTGGAGGGCCGATATCTTTTGATCCAGCTGTCCGATTGAGCTGAATTTTTGATGGGATACTAATCTAGGCGAGCTCTTTCCATCCGCGGGGTCGGATTTTCCGCCGGACTCCTGGAAACACCGGAAATTGATCTCGTCCATCAGGTTGTCGGAAACCCTAAGTCCTAAAAGCACTCCTCCTTCCATTCCAAATTTCTTTGTCTTTTGGCTCTCTCTTTACACAAGGTCACCAGCAGGAAGAGGGGAAGAAGCTTAGGCCCAAGATAGGCATCATCGGAAGCCCGAATTTTGTTCTGGAGAAGGAGAACAAGAGAAGATTGATGTCGTAGCGAATCAAACACCACACGGCCTAGGATTGGCACCAGCATGGAGTTTGTGTGAAGATTAAGATGAGGGATTCTCTTGTAAGCCTTTTTCATGGATAATGTAGCTCCTTTTATTCTACTAAAATCATAGGTTATTTCATTTGTCTTCATAAATCCTACCCTAAATCTTCATTTTTCTCTATACTACTATATCTCTATTCTCTCCCCCCTCATCTTTTTCTCCCACCTTCATTCAATCTCTACCCATCTAATTATCATTCCTTCTCCTCTAATTAGAACTACAGAAACATAATCTAACCAATTACATCCACTATCTCTATAAAATTCCTCTTCTAACTTCTAATATTCTCCACTATAGGAATTCCTCCCTTCTTCTACCTTAGTCTCAACCCTCATTACCTAGATTCCCTAAGGATTGACCCTTGCTTACTACTGTCCTATGTGAGGTATTATAAATGTATTGTATGAATTAAAACACAACAACGATATAAACAACACAAGTTTTAGTTCATCAGATGGCTCTTCAAATCCTGGCCGTTATAACTTCTTAGATGAACGACAAAGATTGATCTGTTTTAATAAAGTCAATCGTCGCTCACTCAGATGCTGTCACGTACCTGATAACAAGCAGTCTAGACATATAATTATATGATTATTTATGCAATTAAGGCATAAAACATTCCATTCTTATGCATGTTTTGAGTGCATATCTATCATTCTAGAAAAATTTAAATTATAATCTCAAAATGCACTATTTTAAGGATAATCATAAATAACTAAGAAAAATATGTCAGATTAGATTATTCCCACCTTATATTTCAGATTTTAATTGGGCTTTAATGATAAATAATAAGAGAAAATATTTTTTTATGCACTCAATTATTTTTCTACCTTTATTTTCTAAAAAAAGAATGTATTTTTTAAATAAAAATTATTCTCTTGTTATTTATTATATTTCACTTTTATAATGATAGATTATGTAATTTGTGATCAAAAAAGATAAATTTGGATTAATTTAGAGTTATATTTTTAAAGTTATGAATTTTCTAATTTTTAGGGATTTTTTGGAATTTTTCTGAATTTATTTGGACTTATTTTTTATTCCTCTTCTGACGTCGCAGCTGATGCAAAGGGCGAATGGCGTGTCACCGCTTAGTGAAGTGTGTATGCAGCACATGGCGCACACATGTGCATTGCTATGTGTGTGTGGGTACGCGTGGGTGCGCATGTGTGTGCATGTGTGCATGTATGTGCGCGGGTGTGATTAGGGGTTAAGCATGCTTTTTAGGATCTTCGCTAAACCCACTTAACACACGCTAGTTATATACCTCATATTTCACTTTAATTTTTTTCATGTGGGACTATTTGTGTTTCTTTTTATGGGTAGGTGATATGGCGCAATCTGGAGCGGGCAATCGCGTGAATCAATCAAGATCACCGAGTTTCACTTAAAGATAGGGTACGTATTGCATAACGGTTCATCATCGAATTATTTTAAAATGACTTAATCTTAGCCATCCATCTGAGGAGTTATAATGGCTGACATTAAAAGTGCTCGATGGACTCCCTAATGGACATGTGTACACATCTAGAGCATCCGATGAAGATCAAACCAGATGCGTTATATGAAATTTCTGCTTCAAGTGTAAGGTGGCAAAATCTGAGCACTCCATCTTCGATTGAACTAATATGACTTGATAGTAACGATTTGCATCCAAGCATTTTATCTCAACTATTGATTGAAGATGAAGAGGAATATCGAACAGTCATGCCCAATTTTGCCTATATACACACATTTTCTTTGACTATGTAAAACATTCTTGAATGTTAAGAGCATCCAGAGCATCTAATGAAGATTAAACCATACGCGTTACGCGACATTTCTTCTTCACGCGCAACGTGAAAAAAATTGAGCACTCCATCTTCGATCAAACTAACATGACTTAACAATAATGATTCGCATCCAAGAATTTCATCTCACCCATTGATTGAGGATGAAGAGGCACATCAAACGGTCATGCCCAATTTTGCCTATATACCCATGTCTTTCGACGATGTAAAGCATTCTTGAATGTTTTGACCAATCAAACTAATTAGACATCTCAGTCCTTGAATCTCTTGTTTCCTCTTCTTCTAGACTGATTTTCATGTCCAAGGAGTGTTTGAAAAGTGAGACTTTGTTGAGAGAATAGGGAGAAATTGCCTCTTGAATTTTGAAATTTATTTATGAAATCTTAGAATGAGAAGCCTTTGATTCGGCGATTAGTTGGATCATTTCGAGTGTGATTTTGGGTTACATTACGTGTTTTTCTCCTAATCCCTCTTCATGTTTTATTATATTTTAATTTCAAAGCTAAGATTAGTCAAATTTTTATTAAAATTTGTTGTTTTCTCTCTCTTCATGATCGATTTTTCTCTTTAATTTTTGCTCCTTGATTTCCCTGCAAATACTGATCTAGATTGCACGATTTTTGATTCTGTGGATTCATCTTGGAGTCTTATTTCTAAATCTAGCAAAATTCATAATTTCTTGCCTCAATTCCTTATTTGATTTGATGGAATTAAAGAATATATCAAGGATTCCCTAATTCTTCATGCATTCAACCCTAATTCATTTTTATACTCTTTAATTCTTAATTATAATCTTAAGTTGATGAGTTTGGAAATTTTTTTTACATGTCTTCATATTTTTTCAATGACTTCACAAATTCATCTCGTTATTACCTACCCTCACTTAAGTGAAATGCTGAGATTAAATCCTTATTAATTCCACAAATTAAAAGATTTTAAGCATGCCACATTAGTTGCGGAAAGAGAAAAAAATAAATATGGTACCACACTGGAAAAATAAGAGAAAATATTGTGTATAAGAGTATATGCGATATTAATGGTTAGCATATACCCTTAACATGGTGCTTAAGCACTTAATTGCATGCTAATGATGAGCGCATGTGTTCGACATGTGGGGTGCACATACGTCGCCACGTGTCAACACGTAAGCACGTTGCCACATTAGCACAATAAATAAAAATTAATTGTTTTATTTTAAATAGATTCTAATTAAATCTAGAAAAACTTAGAAAAATTTAGAAAAATTTCAGAGAAATCCCTAAATTTTAAAATTCATAACCTTCAAAAATATAAATCCAAATTAATCCTTTTTTTATCACAAGGTAAATAATCTATCATTCTAAAAAGTCAAATTTAATAAATAATAAGATAACAAATTTTTATTTCATATATACACTCATTTCTTATAGAAAATAAAAGTAGAAAATAAATGAGTGTAAAAAATATTTTCTTCTATTATTTAAGATGAAAACTTAATCATAATCTCAAATAAAGATGTGAATAATCTACTCTAAAATATAATATTTAATTATACATAATTATCCCCAAAAATAATACAATTTTGAGATTATAACTCTAAATTGCATAGAATGATAGATATGATAATGATAGGCTCAAAGTTGTCGTGTGTTTCAGCCCGACAAATTTACTAACTAAGGAAATCTAAATTACGTAGAAAGGAAAGAAGTAAGAGGGGAAAAAGAAAGAGAGAATGAGATGAGACGTTGGGCAATCAGGGGAGAAAAAAATAGTACGGGGGAGAGTGAAATGGAGAGAATAAATAGCTAGAGAGGGGATTTTTTTTAAGGGAAATAAATAGAGAGGAGTAATAAAATAGATAAGAATAGAAAAGGATAAAGAGTAGGAGAGATAGAGATTAGAAAGAGACGGAGAGAGAGGGAAAGCGAGAGATGGAGAGAGGTAGCGTGCGATGACGGAGATAATTAGAGAAGTTATGGGAAAGAAAATAGTTAGAGAGGGAAAGAAATTAGAGAGAGAGAGAACGTGCGATGACGGGAGAGAACAAAACGGAAAACGGAAAAAAAGAAGAAAACGGAAGACGTGAAGAAGGGAGTGAGATCGTGTGAGAGAGAGAAAGAAAAACTGAGGGAGAGAGAGGAAAAAAAGTTGTAAGAAAGAGACAACGGAAGAACGGGAAGGAAAAGGGACGAAATCGGAAAAGAGAACGAGAGGGAAAGCGAAAGTTAGCGAGAGAGCGAGGAAGTGAAAGAAGTTAGAGAAGGAAAGAAATTAGAGGAAGGTGTTGCTGTGGAAGTGAGTTAACCAAGGGAAAAGAGAAAAGAACGATCGACGAAATAGAAGAACAAGAGCAGGAGATGTTGCTCGCACAAAAGAGAGAGGTTCGGGATGGGATGCATAGAGCAGATGAGCACGAGGGGTCAAGATGAGAATAGAAGAGAGAGGAGGTAATGCAAGGGAGAGAGGAATCGGAGGAGACTGATAGGGAGAGAGCAACGACGAGAGCGAGAGAGCAGCGGCAGAGGAAGTGATGATGTATGCTCCAGCTCAGCTTTTGGTTATGATTTTCCGACAGTCTTCCGCGTTCGGCGTTTCTTCTGTTCTTTTTGTTTGCAGGTAGTTACGGTTCTTCTCCCTTTTAATCGTTACCATTCGTTGAAGCGAGTTAAGACGACCACGATGGTGACACATCACGCGCGACGGGAGCGGCTTGCAATGGTCGTTGGAAATGTCTTACTCTCTCTCTCCTTACGATTGGTCGGGTGATTTATAAATTCACCCAACCTATTTAACGAATGTACCGAGTAGAGCGGAAATTCCTCTGCGAATAGTTTAAGCTTTGGATTGTTTGTTAATCTCTTCCTCACTCGATCTCTCCTCATCATCATTTGATCATTAGATTCGACGCGAATCGACAAGTCAAGTTGTTTGTATTCCCAACAAGAAGAAGAGATTTCGGGGGAGATGGAGAGAAAGGGAGAAATAATGAGGGGAAACGTAAACGACTGGGGGAAGAAGAGAGTTTGCGAAAGTAATGACTGAGGGGGAGTGTGAGGGAAATGATGTAGAACGTGAGAAAGATATTCGGAAAGAAAGAAACGGAAGACGAAGAATGAATTAGATATTGAATGAGAGACTCAAAGCGATAGAGTTTGGAAGTGACGGGGATCAAAGCGGACGAAGAGATAGATTAAGGAGAACATAAATATAAAATATAGTAGAGGGAGAATCGCACGGAGGCGGCGGAAGAAAGGGACAGGAGAAGAGAGTTGTTGGGAGCAGAAGATGAAGAGTTTGCCACGAAAGAGGTTGCACAGGAGAGAGAAATGTCGAGAGAATAGAAGAGATTGAATTCAATACAAGAGATTGAAATGTAGAAAAGGATTCGGGGAAGAGACGTGATTACGAGGGAGGGAATGAGAGTTTACCAAGAGAAACGAGAGGGAAAGAAATCGTGAAGGAAAATTAGAAGGGACGAAAGGAAGGAATGGAAAAGGGGGAGAGACGACGGCAAATAGGAAGAGAGTACTAGGGAAGAGAGAAATTTCATGAAAGAAGGTGACAGAGGATGAAATCGAGAAGAAGCGGGAGAACGCCAAAGAACAAAAGTAAAAAAAGAAAATCTAAGAGAGAGAGTAGTAGAGACGAGGAGAGCGAATGATGTAGGACGGGGTGTGAAACCCTTGTACCTGATCAATGTAACGAGGCGGACTACAGGTGGGAGAGGGCAGTCACGCCTAGCCTACCGCTAGGCGAGTCCTAGACTCTAAGCACGATATGTAACCCTAATCCTAAGTACAGGCAGGCGTGCCAATCAGCAAAGTCAATACCGGGTGACCCGGGAAGACTCGCGATGATGGGTAGGGTAAGACCATCTCGATCCACGTCCGGAGGCGTGGAGTCGCTCGTCATGGAGTAGTTGACGGCTGCAGCTCACGCTCAGTGTTAGACTTGACGCTTACGTCAAAAGTCTCGATCCTACAATTCGGCTCTACCCTAACTATGTTCGTCCGACGGCGGTGGAGACAAACCGAGGAGACCCTTCGAAAGGTAATTAAACTGAGATAGGCAAGGGTACGGAGCAAACCTTCAGGGCTGCGTAGCCCAACGGGTCGTGACGGGCGGAGAGTCGGCGCGGGCAGGGGCGTCCGGCGAAGACCGATGCGTAGAATCCGAGTACGGGCCTTCGAGTAGCTGGAAATCGTTGTCGACGGTAGGGGTTGATGAGTGGCCGGACCACGGAGTAAGATCGCTGGTCTCTGTGGTGCGCAACATAGACCGACGGCGGCGGACAGACAAGGCCGACAGGCTGGTCAACGAGCCCAGCCCGTGACTAGTGACCACAGACGAGCTCACGAACGCCGGGAGCAGGTGAGCTATCCGCAGCTAACAAACACCCGTACGAGTGTTGCGGCGAAGATGGCGGTTGATTCCCGTACGGACTAGCAGACGACTCACGAACCAAAGGGGAAAGAAAGGTGCGTCGCAGACGTGGCGATTGGTGAGTCACGGGAGGGAGTGGCGAAAGTCAGTAAGTAGGGAGGGGGAATCGCAGAAATAAGGTAGGCGAGATGGCGAGTAGGGGGGAGAAGTGAGGAAGACGGGAGGTGGGAGAAGGGAAAGGGAAAGAGAGTTGGGCGGTCGAGCGTGTGTCGGTGATGAGGCTGAGGGCGTGTAGCAGAAATGGCGGGAATAGGTATCGAGGAAAATGGCGGAGGGTGGCGGAAAGCGGACTATAGGAGAGGGAGGTAGAGAGAGAGAGAGGGGGAGGCGAGCGGTCTGCGTCGAAGCCGATCGAGTAGTCTATGACAATCGCGGATTTCCCAGGCGTCGGCCTGGCGCTCTGGCGATGTGGTTCTTCCTCTTTCCAGGTTACAGGCGTATCAGAACGACTCGGTGGTAGGCAGCAGCAAGCCGTTCCCACCCGCTTCTTCCTGCCGTTGCACCTTCCTCGTCGTCGGTATCCCTTCGCGGAAGGGCGCACGTGTTCTAGTCGTCGGGAGACGCTTCAGGAGAGTGGTCAGGTTATGTGGAAAATAACCGGACGGAATAGTGGGGGAGCCTCTGCGTTCACGATCGACTCGCCATTCCGCGCTTCTTCCGAGGTGGTTCCGAAGTTGCTGAGGATGCGGAAGTCCACCAGGACGGTAGACGTATAGCCGAAGCGGGAGGGAGAACAGGGGCGGTAAGGAATGGTGAAGAACCTACCCGGCAAGGTGGCTTTTCGTCGTGTAGACAGGAGGATAGTGGCAGATAATTCGGAGGGTGGGGACAGGCGTCATGTCTGTCCGTCTTCTCGATGGCAAGGGAAGGTTGAACGTCGTCGTCCTCCTTCCCCTTTCCGATTCCGGCTGCCTCCCTCTTCGTCGCCTCATGCACGAGAATGATAAACCGAAAGCCTTCGTCCCCCTCGACCACTGTCTTCCTTCTTCCTTCCTCTCTTCTCACTCCCCGGCTTCTCTAACAAGGATCTAAGAAACTACGAAAGACTACGAACTTCAAAACAGCACAACAAAACAGTCATTCTTCTCCTTGCGCACGCGAGCGATGGTGCGGGATTCTTCTCCCGTTTCTGGCTGGAGGAGACGAGGGAGGGGGAGACAGTACGATCCTATCAGCTAGGATGTTTGCCTCGTATCTTGACGTTCGCAGGCAAGGGAAGGCGCGGGAAATCCTCCACCGCAGTAGCGCGACCAGTCCTCCGTTCCCAAGGTCACTCTTCTCCTCCCTCTCCTCCCCCCTCTCCTAACAACTAGCTAAAAAGAAACTACGATTCTATTCCTTCAAACTCTCAAAACGGCGGTACAAAACTTTCTCTAGGTTTTGGGGGAGTTCTCGCTCCCTTAAATAGGACCCGTAATGGGCCGAAGGGAGTGGAAGCCTACTTGAGGCCCAAACTAAACGAAAGCTCTAAAAGAGACCAACACATACACATGGACTTAGGGGTCATTTGGGCCCAAAAGAAAAGGCCCAATGAACCCTAAGAGGGGAAATAAAAGAAAAGATAGAGAGAGAAGATAATTGGGCTCGTTAAACACAAAAGGGCCCGAAATTTCAGAAAGGAAATACGAAAATAAAATAACGGTAAGATATGTTGAACTCGTGTCATCGATGTCTCCTGCGATGGTGGCGACTGGTCCCGCTCGCCATCAGCGAAGAAGCAAAAAAAAACAAGGAAGCATGAGGGCAATATCTAGAGGGAATGGGAAGCGAGAGAGCACGTAAGATAACGAAACGATGAGAAGTACCTTGGAGAGGGAGAAGAAGAGAGAGTACGAGAAAGAAAACGCAAGAAGGAGACAAAATTACGATGAGGAGGTAGAGTAGAAGTCGGAGAATGGGAGACGGAAAGAGTGGAATTCGACGAGGGAAGGAGCGAATTAGAAAACATGAGAGCTAGAGAGAGGAAGGTGGAAAAGAGGAGTGCGAGAGAAATTAAAAGAGGAAATGGACGAGAGAGAAAAGAAGAGGAATAGACAACTTTGGAGGAAAATAAAAAGGGGACGAAGACGGAGACGAAAAATGGAAATCAAAAGGAGACGAAGATAGGGATCGAGGGAGAGAAAATGAAAGAGATAGAACGGTGGATTAAGAGAGGGAGCGAGACGAATCTAAAGATGGATTGAACGAGTGAAAGGAACATAAACATCGGGGGAAGAAGAAATTCCAGAAGAATGAGGTTTAAGAGGATGAGACGGAAATCTAATGAAAGTGAAGCGGTTTACCGAGAAGCTGGGGAGGAGGTAGACTGAGATTGCAAGAGAAAATAGTGACGAAGAAAATGAGAAAGAAATCAAAATATACTTTATTAACCATTCAGAATCAGTCGGGAGAGTAGTTACAGGGGAAGAAAATCTAAACCTAGGAGAGAGAAAGAACAGCAAAAAAAGAAGGAAGAAGCAGCAGCTACGGGAAGAAACTAAAAAAAGGAAGAAGAAGAACCCGTCCCGAAAGAGCTTTTTCCCTCTTTTATTCTCCAAAATCTCCTCGACTGGGCTCACATTATTTGACTATGCTTGCAATTGCTTGTCTTGGACAGCCCATTAAGCCCTTTAAGCACTTCCATTTTGGAGGATCTTGCTGCCCATCCTCTTGTATACTTCATTTTCCTGCATTGGACGGCCCATTATGCCTTCTATTTGGGAGGGTCTTGTTACTCTTCCTTTTGTATAGTTCCTGAAAATAAGATCATGCAAAATAATATCTTTTTGATGCATTAATAGTCTACAACATCAAGTCAAGAGACAATGGAGGGGATGGTGTATACATGAGTTCAATAAAGCTAAATAAGAACAACAAATGGGTAATTATAACTACTATTCATGTTCTTATCAGATAACATATATAAGAATGGAATGTTTTATATCTTAATTTGTATTAATAATCATGTAATTACTGGTATAAATTATATGTTATCAGGCCACGATCATAATCACCTCCTAAAGAGGTGTGAGAGTTCCTTTTAAGGAGCTGGGCCCCACAACCACTTCCTAAGAGAGTGGGTTGAGCACTCTCCAAGAGGTAGTAACCTTACCACTTCCCTAAAGAGGTGGGCTTACCTCTCTCCTCCTATAAATATGGATCTTTCCTAAAAAATAGGAAAGATCTAAATTGATTAATCATAAATAAAAGATAAGAAATTTGACCTCCTTGACCCCTTAAAGAATAATTTTAATCACCTTTGACTTGTCAAGGATAACTTTGACTATCATTGACTTCCAAGAGAAATGGAGTAACTAGTCTCCTAAAAAGGTGGAATGGGTTGACGCCCTAAAAATTCATTATAAGTTTGACCAATAAGGTGTTTGTAGGCCTATAGCGTTATTAACCACTGAGATATATGGATCTAGAGGGTCACACACATAAGGTCTATGGATGTTGATAGATATAAACATAATTATGAGGGTTATTATGAAAAATCCACATAGCAAATGTATATAAATAAGGGGAGAACGACTGCAACTTAAGGTACCCATGAAAGTGTTGTGAGAATTCTCTCATTTCTTCTCTTTCTCGCTTGGTAAAGAGCTTCAATGAGGAGATCCAACCATTTAGATATTGTGTGGATATCACTAGAGGGTAGACACTTCGATCATCGCTTAAGGAGGGGGGGGGGGAGGTACGTGGCGTAATTCAATTCGTTGACGAATCATTTTGAAAAATGTTTTTAATCTCAGTTGTCGATCTGAAGAGTTATAATGGTTGAGATTAAAATCAACGAAACGCATCTGAAGCACTGGATCAAGATCAAACGACGACAGTTTGATGCGTTACTTATGACGCACACTACGTGGTTTCATCTCGACGGTCCATCTAAGATCCAATGGCCATGACTGAACTGTAAAAAGTTGCACTCTTGCATTTCATCAAAGCCATTAACCAAAGATTGAATGCTCGATCAGACCGTTACGCCCAATTTCCCCTACAAATAGAGATGTTTCTAATTGCTTCTAGATCAGTTTATGCATCCACAGAGTGCTTGAAAGTGAGATTTCATTGAGAGAATAGGAACAAATTGGCTCTTGAACATCAACGATCGTTTTTAGAATTTGGGAATGAAAAGCCTTTGATCCGGCGAATAATTGGTTCAATTCGAGTGCAATCTTGGGTTAGAGATTATATTTCATCCTAATCTTCTTTCGTATAGCTTTAGATTTCAATTTTGAATCGTAATTTCAGTCAATTTCAATTTCAATTTCGGGTTTTCATGATTTTTAATTTCATAAATGTCTCTCTTATTCACTCAATGATTTCTCCACAAAACTTGATCCAAATTCAATGATTTTTGATTATGTGGATTTTTTTTCAAGTCTTTTGATGAAGGCTCACTTCAAAAAATGAAAACGAGACCTCCTTTGGAACCAAGGTATAATTTAAGGAAGAGAACCCATCCTCAATTGCAGCAGCATGCCATTCTCTTCCTTATAAAAGAATTTGAGAAACTCACTATCCATGAAGTGAGTGAAAAAGACCTCTCTAAGTCATTAAAAGAGAGTGACGATCCGATGGGAATTACTTTCCCTACTCTTCCCTTTATCAACTGATCTAAAGATTGACTTGGTCAAAAGAACTTAACTTTTATCCTTAGATACCTGGCATTCTTTGAATAGACCAAGTCAACCATCTTTTATTTTTTTTGAAATAGGTTCCTACTTCCTAAACTACCTCCACTACATGTTAGGTGCCTTATGTGAATATATGATCTCAAAAGAAGATAATAGGAACATCTTTGTTATTATAATCCCTTTTCTTTGAAACCACCTTTAATTAGAATTGTAGGAGAGATATAGTAGAAGAAACTATCTTTTATTCTACTCAAAGACAAAGTCCTTGCATGAATAAACCCATGCATCTATGGAGCTCAATCAAAATGAAGATTTCAAAAGGTTGATAATGAGTTTGAAGAAAAGCTGCCCAAGAATCATTCTCTAGATTATCCAAGACCGCCAAGAAGAAGTTAAAGAAGTTTCAGCTTGGATCAGCACCTTGTTTTGTGAAACTAGTAACAAGCTATGAATGAAGGAGATAATCACGAGACTAGACCCATTCTCCTTAATTACTTGGAACTTTCATGATCATCTAGAAGGTCAATGAGTTTCACATCCTCTTCCTTGGATATCCTGAGAAAAGCCAAGACATAGGAAGCCAAGTTATGAAGAAACCTCAAGGAAGCTCAAGGCGATGAGTACTTCCTCCCCGGTAGTCCACATCTCTACTTCTAAAGGAAGATACAGTATCCACGATGGAATAAAGTCAAGACTTAATCTGGACCATCTCTGTCGACCAATTAATTAACTATGCAACCGCCCAACGGTCAAAATCTCTCATGAGATGAGATTTCATTCCACAGTCAACTTTCCTACAGAAGCGAAAATGGTGAAGAGGGCAAAAGAATCAAACGAAAGGTCTATCCCATGAAGACGCAGCTCTTACAGCTATTGATAAGGATGGCAGCTCCATAGAGGGCACTATCGTAGCTGTCAAGATACTCCCGCCACCAAGGATAGTCTACATCTCCTCCATCGATTACTGTCAGCACAAAGAGAGATGAAAAAGATTTCAAATTTCCTCCTCGACTTGCAAACCCACGGGAGGTTTCGTGACAGGAAGCGTCGTGATCGCAATGACGGAAATAGAGAAAATTCCCAGAAGTCCGATGCCAACAGAAACACCTCGTTGTCCGAGTTGTCAGAGGTCGTGCGCACGCTCTCCGACTCTCAAACCGTGCTTGACCCGGAGAGCGAGCAAATAATAACTGAAGTGGAAGTCAACAGCGACGGATTCGTCAATCTCAAAGTGTTCGCTGCCTTCCTCGGCTCTAACGACGTTACCACTATCAGAAAAGCGTCTGAGAAGAAACCCGGCGACACCCAGTAATACTCAAGAAGACGACAGATCTGACAGAGCCAAATCCGAAGTCAACGATGAACGCGATGGAGACAACGGAGATAAAAATGATGAGAACGCCAAGCATCCGACTCCTCTACTTTGTTGGAATAATCTGAGCCGTCAGATCTTAATCTGACAGAGACTCATCTTATTTCGCGAAGATAGGATCGTGAGCGTCCGTTCACTTCAGGTTATAACGGTGAGGATCAAAGCAGAAATTGCTCGTGGGTCCCACATGCGGTTATGGTAGTTATGTTCTTCTGAGTTTCTTTTTTCTTTTAAAAGGTCAAGTGTATGTACAGAAATATATAGAGTGAAGTGGATGAATGTTTTGTTGTCTTTTCCATCTTTGGCTTCTTGATCTTCCGAGAGAGCGATCGATCGCAAGTGATTACATGGAGGGTTCTATTCGCATAGGGAGGGCGTGTTCTAACATACTTATCTTCGTGACTACAGCACGTAAGCGCGGGAATAAAAGTGTGCAAACTTTCTCAATTACCTATCACGTGACGAAGCTTTCACGACGCCTGACGAGTATGAAGCTTCAGCCGAATTATTACCTACGGAAAACCACTACCGTTGCGACATCCACACTGCCAAAAAAATGACGGGAAAAATAACGGAATATTCCACGTCTTTCTGCCTCGTGGTTATCCCGTCAACGAAGACGCCTGTCGTTGACTTACGGGAAGATGAAGAAACCGCAACAACCGCCACACTTCCGCGACACGTCTTTTCATCCTTAAACTTCTCTCATTTGTCTTTAAAAGGAAATCGACTGTAAAGAACAAGGATGTTTTTTTTGAATGAAATTGTTTGTTGGTTTTCAAGGTTACTCATGTGCTCATCGTGTTAATCTCGTGCCCATCCACTCCCCCTACTCCATATTCATTTCCAAGTTCTATCCTCCTATCACTCCTCCCTCACTTTCTGTCCTCTTTCATCCACTTCGAAGTAAGAACCATCGGAGGAGTTATCGTGATCGTGTAGAGATCGTCCAGAGCATCTACTTCACGTCGTCACCAGGTATCATCCTCATTCTCTCCTATGTGATTGATAGTTCAGTCCCAAAATCGTCAGTCCAGCATTAGACTTTTCTATCTCTCCACTCTTTCTCTATAATTATTATCTTTATCTCTCTTAACTCTCCTAACTCTCTCTTCACTACCTTCTTAATAATCTCCACGATAATCTATATCATCACATCCATCCATCTTTCCTTTTTCCATCCTTTCATTATCTCTATCATTACCACCCTCATTATCGTCATTCTATTCTCTTATTACCGAAAATATCTCTACATCATCTTCATTGGATTATCCATTCTGTTATTAGTGGTATCATCTCATAGATCCTCTTTCCTATTGTAGGATTTAGATACCTTTTCGAAGATTATCCTACATCATCTTCTTTCCTAATCTGTTAGTTTTTCTAATTTCTTATGATGATTCATTGTCTGATTTGATCGAATTTCAAAAGATCATCTGAAATTACACTAATTCTCCATGGAATCGACTCTTATTCCACCCTTATTCACCTCTATACTCTTTAATTGGTGATTATTTGTTAAAATAAGTGAGTTTGGTATTAGTTTTGATATGAATTCGTGTGCATTCAATGACCGCATCAATTCATTCTGTCACTAACCTTCTAGAAACGTGAAAAGGTTTGATCAACCGCTTAAATATATAACAAGGTTTGACCAACCTCATAAGGATATGATCAGGTTTGACCAACCTACTAAAAAGGTGAAAAAGATTTAACTGACCTCCTAAAAAGGTGGAATGACTTGACCAACCTCTTAAAAAGGTGGAAAATCTTGAACATCCTCCTAAAATGGTGGAAGTGTTTGACTAATTTCCTAAAAAGGTGGAAAGGTTGACTAACCTCTTAGAAAGGTGGAGTAGCCATTTTCTCCTCCTTCTAGATAGTTTGCATCCATGCATCCCATTAAACTTCACCTAAATCCTTGAATCCACATAACTCATAAAAATGTGAGAATTCAGCTATTTAACTTCAAAGAAGTGAAATGGGGTTAGTCTCATAGTCTAATCAAAATATAAGAAATTATGCATGATAGGAGTTAGTTATCTTATCATCACATGCACTCATATAAAAATAAATTTGACTTTATTAGTCTTTATCATTGTTATAGTCTTTATTAGCACTTAAATAGGAAAAATAATGCATGAATGTGACTTATATCTTAGAGTTCTTAGACCTCCCAAGGAGTTTCACAAATTTTGTTTATCAAAGGCATAGACAACCGAAAGTGTAAACTCTTGGGAGGAACCTTGAACCATCATTGTTGTGTAACGGGGTCCCTTGGCAAGTAGTTTTAGCATCTAAGCTCTTTTTTAGAAGAATTACATTGCATTTATGGGGTTAGAGTGAAAAGGGCCCACTCCTAAACTCTAAAGGAGGGGGTTGATTATGGTTGGATGGTATCATGGGTTCAAAAGGTCTGTCTAGATCTAGTTGATGATTATTAATAAGTCTAGTAATGCAAAACCAATTTTGGGTAGCCTGATAGGCTCAAAGTCGTCGTGTTTTTAAGCCCATCAAATTTAATATTTATAACTAGGAAACTATGACGCAAATGGGAGAATTAGGATGTATAGATTTCCTAGGTCGATCCATAGGGACTTTAAGGCGAGAAAACATCAATGTAGGTGGGAAGAAAGGAGAATGACCAAGATTACTTGGATATATTAATTGGAAGAGTAATTAGAATACATGCAAATTAAAGGATATTAAAACTAGGATAAAGTTTATGAAGAGTGATGTAATAGGAAATATAATAACCGTAGAAGAAAAAGGGAAGAGAAAGGGAAAGGAAAGTAGAGAAGGAATAGTGTGAGCGGAAGAGATTGAAGGAGGACAGAGAGCAAGAAAGTGGTAGCCGAGAGGGATAGAGACAGTCAGATATAGAGAGAGAATGTCGCAATCAGTGAGAGAGAGGTACGAAAAGAGCAAGAAAGGGGAAGAGAATCGAGTGTAAAGGAGAGAGAGGGAAAACAAGAGACGGAGAGAGAGAAAGGATGAGAGAGAAATAAGAGAGGGTAGCGTGCGGTCACGGGAAAGAAAGTAGAGAGGGAAAGAAATTAGAGAGAGAGAACGTGCGATGATGGGAGAGAACGAAACGGAAAATGGAAAATGGAAAACAGAAAAAGGTAGAAAACGGAAGATGTGAAGAAAGGAGAGAGGAATCAGAGGAGACTGATAGGGAGAGAGAGAGACGGCGCGAGCGAGAGAGCAATGACGGAAGAAGAAATTTCGGGGGAGATGGAGAGAAAGGGAGAAAGAATGAGAGGAAACGTAAACGACTGGGGAGAGCAGACGAAATCAAAAAATGAGAAGACGAAACGAGAAATCAAAAACGAAGATAAAGAGAGAGGGGGATAGAGCGTAGAAGAGGAGAGAGAAAGTAGAGATAGGGGAGAGAGAATAAGACGCGGCTGAGAGTTAGGCGGAGAAAGGCGAACTTGAGAGAGAGGAAGAGGATGCACGGAAGACGGAAATGGAAGAGGGAGATGAAGCGGGAAAAGGGAATCGAAATCGGTAACCTGAGGAGGGAGAGAATAGGAGGAATGGGAAGAACGGACGCACGGGAAGAAAGAGAAAGTCGCAAGAGAAAGAGAGGGATCACGAAGAAAAATAATTCTAGCTGAGGGAGAAGGAGAATGCTGGAAATACAATGTGAATTAAGGGAGAGCACAGAGGGAAAGAGATTCAGAAGAGGAATGAAGATAAAAAGGAGAAAATGAATGGAAACATGGGCTATCAAAGTGGAGGGAAGGACGGGCCTGCGAGAGGGAGAATGTATGAATGCGAGAGAGAAAGAGGCAGACTGAGAATATGATTGAATTAGGTAGAGAGAAAGATGAGAATGATAAGAAAACTAAGAAGAAAGAGGCAGAAGGGTTTGATGAAAGTACAGCCAAGAGGAATGAGGAAGACAAAACAGAATGCAGGACAAGTTTCATGGGAAAATAAGGAGATTGTGAGAGAACTTGAAGTAGAGAGAGACCATCCTAAACGGGGATTCTGGCTAGAAAGGAGGAGAAATCAGAAAAGATGCAGACTGAAGAGATTTGAAATGAGCGAGGTGAGAATGTCGGGGAAAGAGAAGATGCGTGAACTAGAAGAGAATTGAGAGATAGAAATCTCCAGGGAGGAAGAGGAAGAATGAACTCATTGAACGAAAAAAAAAACACAATAACAACAACATCAAGATCTTTCGAAACAACCATTTCTGAATCTTAAACTACATTCCGAGGAGGAGGCCAAAGAAGTTCTAAACCTAGGAGGTAGAAAGAACAGCTGAAAAAAAAGGAAGAAGAGAGGCTACGGGGAAGAAGCTAAAAAAAGAAGAAGAAGGAGAGAGCCCCCGAGGCCAAACGGAAGCCCCCCTTTAAAAGTGATTTTTCCCCCTTTTTGTGGGCTTTCTGAGAAGGGATTTTCTGAGATTCTTCCATCACAGCCCACTAAGTCATTGCTTTTGGAGGAGTTGCTCTTCTTCTCTTGTTCCTGAAATAAATATTAAAATAAAATTAATGTAGAGGACTTATATTTGATGTGCTTGTATTATAAAACTATTAACTCATGAGATAGTAGATTTAATGATATGTTCAACAGTTAATAGGATTAAATAAAAGCAACTCCTAAGTGATTATAACTACTTTTTATGCTTTTATCATTGCCTAAACCTCTAAAATTTCACAAGGTTCTAGGTATAATGAGGGCTATCAATTAGGGCGATCGATTGGTGCCACAAGCTAAAGATCTCATCACGTGGTTCCTTTAACTTAGACCTCCATTAATATCCCTAGTAAAGACTAACATCCTCGTCCAAGGAAATAGAGGAGCACTAAGATTTATTGTCGTCTCCACTATTACTGAATTGTCCACTAATAACCTCAACTATTTACAAGGATTAGGGGGCTTCTTGATGCTTTGTTAAGCAATGCCTTTGATAAGTGTAAAATCACAATCATTGATAACACAAAAGAACGTATAAAAAATCACTGGTAACCTCAACTCTTCAAGTTTGATCTCGAAATTCATAATAGTTGTTAGTTGAGAACAAAGCCATAGGGAAGACGGTTAAACATTGAAATGAAAGAATATTGTTTGTACTTTTTTTAAGAAAGCACATGATAAAAAGGAAGGAGACATATGCAAAGATGAAATGATCCAATGAAACACTTTTGATCCCCTTTCAAAAATCAAAAACTCTTGATCAAATAGTGAACGATATTAAATTTTTGAAAATGTGAAAATGTTGTTGGAAAGGGTCGTGAAAATGGAAAAGATAAAAATAATCAAAACTTGCGATCAAAACTCACTCTAGCAGTGCTCTGCTATAAATCACTCCTTTGAGAGCCTGTACATCTTACCTTGACTTGGTGGCTTGCATCCAACATGAGGAATGAATAAAAAAGAGAAGAAGCTCAATAAAAGTGATTTTAGGTATATGAAGAAATATCGATCAGTGCCCTCTTTCCTCCAACTAGCCAATGCTATAATCACAGAATGAAATGTTACAAAACCTAATTTTTTTCACCTCAGAAATAAAATTAGACATGTGAAGTTGAAGAGAATGAAATCATGATCATGCCCACAAAATTTAACCCTTAACTCCATAGGGATCATAAAATAACACTATTTCAATTTGGAGCATTTTGGGTTGTTGATTTTTCCTTAAAAACATTTTTTGATTTGATTGCAGCCATTGGATTAATCTCGATCAAAGTTAGAAGCCATCAAAGTCATGTTAACATTTTCTAGGAGGTGAGAGAACGTGGGAGAGCATTGTTGGCTGTTAGATTGATTGCATCAAAGTTAGGGGCTCCAAGATTACAATAAGTGTCACCTTCGTATTCGTTGATAAAGCGAACAAATTGGTGGCCATTGATCGACAGGGCCACCAATCCAAAAGTCCACAATGCTCTATGTGCCGCGCTCTGATGAAGGAAATCTTGTGGACTGGTTCCACATGATCAAGTGGCTAGATGTTATGAGGTGTACCTGCAAACAAAAAACTTTAGGCCCACATTGAAAATGTTATAGAAAATTTTAGCCCTTAAATACTTGGCCCATTAAGGCCTGTTAATGGCATAATATATTATTAAGCTCACTAAAACCAAATTACTCCCTTAATGGCACCATGTGGGCATTGACTAGGTGCCACATGGCACCACCTTGTTGTGCCATGTGTTTGCCATGCCATGTCAATGTACCACATTGGCACACACACATAAAATTGATTTTTCAATGTAAAAATTGCTAAACAATCCTTAAAATTCCCAAAAAAATATATAGAATTGTTTTTTCAAAACCCAATAAACTTAAAATCATCATCTTTTCTTAAAAAACTCCTTTTATGATGATTTTTTTCCATTTTCATCTTGTTTTGTCTTCTTTTTCATCATATCATTTGATATAAAGTATAAAAATGATAACGTAGGTAAATTTACATGAGAAATCACTTGCCTTTTTGATGTAGGATGTTTTAAATTGATGCTATGTATGTAGATGGGAATATGAGTGTGAATATGTAAGGGAGAAATGAATGAACTAGATATGAATATCTACTGATCTATTTATGTAATAATCCTACAATCTAATGGAGGACCTATGAAATGATATCAGTGAGAATAATATAGAATAGATACTTTAAGATAGAATTATATGTAGGAAGAGAAGGAGTATGTCAGAGAGAATATTCTACTTATGTGATGAAGAGGATAATTGATAAAGAGAATACTGAGGATGGTTATTATTATGACTAAGGTATAGATGAATTAATATAGGAAGGAAATAAGGCATTAGGTGAATGAGTGGATAATGAGAATGATCAGGAATGTGAAGAGAGGAAAATAGATGATGAGAGGGATATGAAGAAGGATGATTCGGTTGATGATGTGGAGAGAGTGATAATGATAGGGATGATGAGGAGAGGGTGATCGCGATGAAGAAAAGAATACGGAATACGTGGAGAAGATACTATATATTTTAATATAGAGAATAGAGAGAGCGACGAAAATAGATAGGATAATGGACGGAAATTAAGAAGCGATGGATACTAAAGGATATATTATGATGGGTATTATCATGGAAGGTAGAAGTGATGTGGGGAATAGATATGAGAAAGAGAAGAAATCGGGATTGAATCAAATGTTGGACTTACGGATTTTTAACGGAACTAATATTCATGGTTTTAAGAAGAGAGGGGATGATACCTGCTTCGTGACGTGAAGATGATGCTTTGGAAACCCATGATAAGTCTGAAACACTAAACTCGACACGTCGTTGTATTTATGTTCAGTCTTAATCAATAGATTGTATATAACAATTTTTCCCTTAACAATTGCAAATATAAGATATATGTGGCTTAGTACGGGGTCGAATCCAAGGGAGGTTGTGATAATAATCTTTCTCTTTTATATATGTGTATATTCAAACAGAATCTATATTTTGTTAACAAATGCAGAGCAAAAAGAAAATTATACGAAAAGAGTTGCAATTCTTATCCTTTTCACTTCGATGAATTCCAAGCAAATTATATTGAAAAGGAAGTGAATTACAAGTCAGTTATCGGCGATGAATTGCAAATGTATAAAAAGAAAACAAACAAGATGTGAATATTTCGGTTTTAATATTCTGAATTCACTTTCATTGTGTGATTTTCCCTTTTTTTTTAAAAAGATTTTTTTATCAAACTACTGCTATTATCTTTTAGTACTAAGACGTATTAATAGGATTTAATTTTTCTATTCTCTCCATTTCAGAGATATTCTCTGTCTATATATAACTCTTTGACTTTATTTTTCCTTCTTTTTTTTTTTTAAAAGTGTATTTACTTGATTTAGGAATTAGTTTTTTTTTTTGGCAAATCAGATTAACGAAGAGAAGAATTTCTCTATTTATTTATATGTATGTATATCCTCACTTAGATCTTTTTAACTGCAGATTTGTCAAACAGAAAGAAAAGAAGGTAAAAGAAATGATAAAAGGGAAAGAAAAGAGAAGATTAAGGTGAAGAAAGATAAAAGAAAGAAGGTAAAGTATAGAAATCGGTATGATATTTGTATACGTGAGTTTCCTCACTGAGATTAAGACTGCGGCATTGTGGAACAGCAGAGAGATGCACAGAGATGCTGACTGACACGGAATCAACAAAGAATGACAAATAATTCCTCAAACGATCACAATCCCCGAAACATATTAAGAAAGAAAGATTCAATTAAAGAAATAGAGTAAATTGATCTCACGGTCTAATCTAACTGACGACCTAAAACAAATTACTAAAAAAAACTTTCACACAATCAACTTAACAAAAGAATACGATTGAAGAATCATTCTATTCAGAAAAACTGAATTAAAAGAAAAAAGAAAACAAATGAAAGAACAAACTAAAGAACTCGCCGTAACCAATTCTATTCACGCGAACAGGAACGCGTGAATAGAAAACAAGAACTGAAAAACAATTTCGATGTATTCTAACCGGAAAATGGCTCTTCTTCCCCGATGTGTCCTCCTGGCCGAAATTCTTCGGGCGGGAAATCAAGAACAAAGTTTCGCTCCTTTTCTCCCCCTTTTAACCTAGCTGATTCGCGTTTTTGAAGATATGCGAATCAGTTAGGAAACTGATCTTCATCGCCTTGCACCATTCCCCTGCGTCGCTTCAACTAGATTAGTCGATGTCTTCTTCTGATTGGTAACGCTTCTTCACCGTGAAAAGCACCGAACTTCTCTCCTTTGATGGATTTTTCGTACGTGACGCTTTACACGCAGCAGCATACCTTCGTTCCTCATTGGTTGATGAACTCTGCATATAATTCCTGCCCATCATGCTAATAGCCCTATTAGAACTGACGAGCCCAATAAGGGCTTAGTTACAATCAACATAAACTAAAAAAAAAATAGATCACAGAATTTAAAAAAACTTCATTCAAAGAAATAAGCGATAAGAAGAGCTTAATGTTGATTATAGATTGCTTTTTAGAGGATTTCTCAGCTGAATTCACAAATTGTTCATCTTTGTAAAATAATATGATAATATGCAAAAGGTGAGTGATTTTAGCCCCTACACTTGAATTATTGTAAAGATAAGCATCCTAATTTGCAATCTTTTTGCATGTTATCATATAGCCCCCCACTTCACATATTGCTAGTCCCTTAGCAATGATTAGGATCTTAGCAAAGAAATCACATCAATCTGCCTCCTATTTGCATCATAATGGGAAATATTTTAAGTTTCCCCTAACAGTGCCCTGCTGTAATTCTTTTTCAAGAACTAACCATAAAAATTCAGGATTATTGTGCTCTTGTCGACACTTCAGTTTCTTCAGCTGTGATTATTAGATCCTGCTACCAAAAATAAAGAAATATTAGAAGAGAAAAAGAAAGAAGAGGAATAATTCCATCCTCCCCATGAATTACTCTTCCAACATGGTGGATTCCACAGAGGCTTAAATTAGATTGGTCCATATCTGCTCATGTGCAATTTTTGAAGATTTAATTGAATGCCTCACTGCTGCTTCTGACTTATTTGCAGCTGACGCCACTTATTAAAGCTTTGATGTCATTGGCAGCTTATTACCCTCTTTTTTTGGTCTTGCACATGAGAGGATAGGGGTTAAATTAGATTTTTGCCATATTGTCACCAGTGGTTAAGAGTAACTCATAGCTTGGAGAAACTATGGATGACTGAGAATTATGAAAGTATGAGAGAGGATGAAATTTTTATAGAATAATGTAACAGGATCTTTGAATCACAGCTAAAGTTCTGCCCACCATCATTAGTATCTAGAGCTTAATCCCACCATCATGGTATTATGAGCACCGTAGGTTACCCATTCAGCAAATAGGATGCTTGTGATTCAGGCTAATTTCCCTAATCATTCCTATTTAATAAGAGTTTGGTCTGAACTTCTAGAATTCTAATCTTCTGGACTGCATTACAGCAGTAGATGTATTTATCTACCCTGGTTCTCGTTGAACTACTTCAAAAGGATGACCTGTGTCTTTAGAGATATTCCTAATCCTTACACATGCATGGAGTCTTTTCTGGATATTTGTACTTAAAACACAATTTGTAATATGTAGAATGGTCTAGAACATATTAAATCAAAAAAAAAAAATTGCAAACCGTCGGATTGAAGATTGGCACAGTTTCTTATTTTCATTTCTTTTGTTAAAGCTTCTGTAAGGCTGAATGTAATCTTTTAGTACCTGCAATAAACGGGAAATTTTAGTCAAGAGTATGTTCTTCTTATTTATATATATATTTATTTTTTTATTAAACTAAAAGGAACTTATTCTCTATTTGGATCTTGCAAAGTATAAACTTCAGGAGCTGATAACAATGTGGAATCTTGTGATTCTAGTTCAACATAAGGTTTAAGTCTCTGTCCATTGACCTTAAACTGAGTATTACTTTTAGGATTTTCAATGAGAATTGCTCCATTATCAAAAATTTCAATTATTATCATTGGTCCATCCCATTTTGATTTCAATTTACCTGGAAAAAGCCTTAAACGTGAGTTATAAAGCCATACCTTTTGTCCCACAAAGAATTGCTTACGACTGAGATGTTTATCATGAAATCTTTTCATCTTATCTTTGTAGATGATTGAATTGGTGTAGGCTTCATTTCTCAGTTCTTCCAATTCATGAAGTTGGAGTAATCTCTTCTTTCCTGCACCATCTAAAGAGAGATTAAGTTTCTTTATCGCCCAATAAGCTCTATGTTCAATTTCTACTGGTAAATGACAAGCTTTTCCAAAAACTACCCTGAAGGGAGACATCCCTAAGGGTGTTTTGTATGCTGTTCTATACGCCCACAGTGCATCATAAAGCTTACTTGACCAATCTTTCCCATCTAATCTTACAATTTTTCTAAGTATCTTCTTTACCTCTCTGTTTGTGTTCTCTACCTGTCCATTTGACTGAGGATGGTATGGTGTTGTTACTCGATGTTCAACACCATATTTCTTCAACATTGTTTGCATCTGATGATTGTTGAAATGCTTTCCCCCATCGCTTATAATTGCTCTTGGGCAGCCAAACCTAGAAAAAATATGTTGATGAATAAATTTTATCACCACCTGATTATCGTTAGTTCGAGTTGGGATAGCTTCTGCCCACCGGGACATATAATCTACTGCAATTAAAATGTATTCAAAACCGTTAGAATTTGGGAATGGGCCCATGAAATCAATGCCCCACAAATCAAAGATTTCTACTTCTATAATTGGTTGCAGGGGCATTGCGTCTCTTTTTTTTAAATCGATAAATTCCTGACATTTTGAACAAGATTTGCAATAACTATGCGCATCAAAGAAAAGTGTAGGCCAAAAGAATCCAGCGTTAAGTACCTTAAATGCAGTAATCTTTGATGCATAATGTCCACCACAAGGGGATGAATGACATGCATTTAAAATCCTTACTTGTTCTTCTTCTGGAACACACCTTCTAAAGATGTCATCTGTTCCTAATTTGAACAATTCTGGTTCATTATAAAAATAGAATTTTACCTCCTTTAAAAATTTCTTCCTTGATGCATAATTCCAATCCTCTGGAATCACTCCTGCAGCAAGGTAATTAACAATATTAGCATACCATGGTAGTTGCTTACATTGCACAGCCAGGATGCCTTCATCTGGAAAATCTTCATTGATAGGCCCAGAGTAATCTGATTGAATTCTTGATAGATGGTCTGCTGCAACATTTTCCTTTCCCGGTCTATCTCTGATTTCTAAATCAAATTCTTGCAACAAAAGAATCCAACGAATTAGTCTTGCTTTAGATTCTTTTTTTGTTAGCAAAAATTTTAAAGCTGCATGGTCAGAGAAAACAATTATTTTGCTGCCTAAAATATAGGGTCTAAATTTCTCTAAAGCAAACACAATTGCAAGTAATTCCTTTTCTGTTGTTGAGTAATTTACCTGAGCTCCTCCAAGTGTCTTACTTGCATAGTAGGTTACCACTGGATTACCGTCAATTCTTTGACCCAGAATTGCCCCAACTGCATTGTTAGAGGCATCACACATAATTTCAAATGGTAAATTCCATCTTGGAGCTTGTAAAATTGGTGCTTTGACAAGTGCTTCTTTAATGAGTTGAAACGAAGATATAGCTTCTTCTCCTAACAAAAAGTCAACATTATTACAAAGTAAATGTGTTAAAGGTTTTGCTAACTTTGCAAAATCCTTAATGAAACGACGATAAAATCCGGCATGGCCTAAGAATCCCCTAAGCTGTTTTTGTGTTTGTGGTAAAGGTAGGTTCTTGATGACTTCCACTTTGGCTTGGTCCACTTTGATTCCCTCTTTGTTGATAAGATGACCCAATACTATCCCCTCTTGCACCATGAAATGGGACTTCTCCCAACTTAGAACTAGACTGTTCTGCACACATATTTTTAAAACTTTTTCAAGGTTAGTAAGGCATTCATCAAATGAAATTCCAAAAACAGAAAAGTCATCCATAAAAATTTCTAAAAATACACCAATGTAATCAGCAAATAATGCATTCATACACCTTTGAAAAGTTGCAGGTGCATTGCATAAACCAAATGGCATTCTTTTAAATGCATAAGTGCCCACAGGGCATGTAAATGTGGTTTTTTCTTGATCATATTTATGTACTGCAATTTGATTGTATCCTGAATACCCATCTAAAAAACAATAAAATCTTTGCCCTGCCAATTTTTCTAAAATTTGATCTGTAAATGGAAGTGGATAATGATCCTTTTTGGTAGCCAAGTTTAATTTTCTATAGTCTATACAAACTCTATGCCCCGACACTATTCTTGTTGGCATCTCTTCTCCCTTTTCATTCTTTATGACTGTAATTCCTGATTTCTTTGGTACCACATGGATTGGACTGACCCAAGTGCTATCTGAAATTGCATATATAAAGTCAGCCTCCAACCATTTGAATATTTCTTTCTTAACCACTTCAAATATATTGGGATTCAACCTTCTTTGAGGTTGTCTTGTAGGTATTGAATTCTCTTCTAAGAAAATTCGATGCTCACAAATTTCTTCTCTAATTCCTTTAATATCTGCAATTGTCCATCCTATCGCTGCCTTATATTTAGAGATAACTTCAATTAATTTCCTTTCTTGTTCTTCTGTTAACACTGATGAAATGATTATTGGTTTAGATTTTCCTTTTTCCAAAAAAACATACTTCAATGATTCTGGCAGCGGTTTAAGCTCTACTTCATCTGGACTGCTCGCGATCGATAGTGCATCATCGTTACTATCTTCTTCTACTTCTATTGACAGGACTTCTGCAATTAACTGATCATATTCTATCTCATTATCCATCAGCTTATCAATTTTGTCAATATCCTCATATAGGTAATCTGGAATTCGCTTCAAATTTGGAATTGGAATTTCCAATTTGCTATTTCCCATTCTCAATTCAATCCTACCTTTGTCAAAATCTGCTATTGCTCTTGCAGTAGCAAGGAATGGTCTCCCCAAAATAATTGGGGCATTACACAATTCTCCAATGACCTTCACATCAGTTACTATAAAATCCACAGGGAATGCTAAATTTCCAACTACCACTATTACATCATCTAATCGTCCATATGGAGCACGTATTGATCCATCAGCCAATTGAAGTTCTAGTTTGATCGGTTCTAATCCGTTCATCTTAAGCTTGTCATATAGAAGTTTAGGTAATATATTGACACTTGCTCCTGTGTCTAAGAGCACTTTATTAAATTCCATTTTTTGAATTGAACATCCAATTAATGGTGCTCCCGGATCTCTTTGTTTTTCAGGTAAGCTATTTAAGAGTATTGAACTAATATTCTCAGATAACCTAATTTTTTTTCCTCGTGAAGGAGTACATAATTCTTTAACGAATTTTTCGTAGAGTGGAATGTGTCTAATTGCATCAGTAAGTGGAATTGTAATGGAGGTATTTTTGAGAATATTGAGTAGGGGTGAGCTATCTATAATCTCTTTCTTTTGTGTAAATGCATTTGGGAAAGGGATCAATTGTTCCTTCTCTGTTCTGCTGACTTCTCCTGACTCAGGCATATTTATTTGCTCAGAAGCTTTATCATTAAGCTTCTGATTTCCTATATGTTCTTCTTCTATCTTGTTATCCTTTGTTGGAACTATATCAGACAAAACCTTCCCACTTCTTAGAGATGTAATGGCATTCATAGATGTTTCATCTCTAAGCTGATTTCTAACCCCCTGATCTGAGTAACTAGGTATAGCAAATGATTCATAAGAAAACACTTTTTCATTGTCATTAAAGGAAAAATTGCAGGGATTAATGCAAGGTTTAGTGGGGAACTGACCTGATGAACTCCCTTTTTCCAAAGGGTCTTCTATTTTACCTTTATTTTTAGCTTCACGTTGCTCTTCACTGAATATCCCAAGGCTTTGTGTTGTCTTCATCATCTCAATGTGTGCTAATAGAAGCTTCTTTTCTTCCTCCCAAGTTTTTTCTTTTTCCTGCAAACGCCTTACAGTGTCCCACAGATTCTGATTCAAATTGTGGTTAGCAAAATTAGGGGCTATTGGATGTAAATTGGGCACATGTGGGTGAAATGGTACTTGTCCAGGCTGAAACTGTGGGTTTTGGTGATACTGAGGTTGACTTTGCATCTTGAACTGATTATTTTGCACTCCAAATCCCTGCTGTCCATTACTATGCCCAAAATTAGTGTTTCTATTTATATTTGCTCCCACTTGCCAATTACCATGACTAGGTTGTTGTCCAAATGCACTCACTTGCTCCACTGGAATTGCTTTGCATTGATCCTGTATGTGATCATTTGCTGCACAATTCCCGCATGTTGCTGTTACATTTACCCTATTCACATTTGCGTCTGGCTTAATCATGGCTATTGCATCTTTAAGAAGATGCTTAAAGTTTTCTGTCACCTCAACCAATGACTGCTTCATTTCTTTCTCTAACCTTTCCATCCTCACATCTGTTTCCATTCCCTTAACATCTATTACTCCCCTTTTCACCCCACCAGTCCTAACATCTATCATAGAACTCTGTCTAAATACCCAATCCTCTACTAATTCTTCCATTTTTTTAAGAGACTCATTTGCCCTTGTGTTGAGGAAATTTCCTCCACTTGATATGTCCACAAGTTGCCTTTCTTGATAGTCTAATCCTTGATAAAAAATCTGGGCCAATTCGTGTTCAGGAATACCATGGTGAGGGCATTTCCTGGTCAGTGCCATAAATCGTTCCCATGCTTCCCCAAATGTCTCATTTCCTTGTGTGAAGTCCCTAATTAATTTTCTAAGGGCATGTGTTCTACCATAGGAAAAATACTTCTGTAAGAAACTAGTTTGAACTTCATTCCAAGTGGTAAAAGTCTTACTTGTACCATTAAACCAATCTCTTGCTCTGTCTTTTATTGCAAAAGGAAAGAGCATTAACTTCACTGATTCTTGAGGTATTCCTGGAAAATAATATGATGAGCAGAACTGGGTAAATTCCCTCAGAAACTCATAAGGTTCATCACTAAACCTTCCATGGAAACTTGGAAGGAAATTCAACATTGTTGCATCAATCTTGAAATTCACATTGTCATTCAAAGGAGCTGTGATTCTTGTGAAATCACTATATTACGAAGGTGCGAGACAACTCCTTAAGTGTAGGTCCTTCTTGACCTTTTCCATCTCTTCCCTCTTCTGCCATAATTCCCTGATTTCTCACTCTTCTTGTTTCCTCTTTGTTCTCAGCTAAATGTGACTGAATCTCCTCAATTCCTCTCAACTCAGTCAACAGACTATGTTTTAATGACCTTCTTCCGTGCATATAGTGTAATGCTTCACTTAATAAAGAAAAAAACGAGTTATAGTCAGCCAATGATAACAGAATTTATGCAAATAAAAATGAAAAACAACTCAATAAGTGCTAAAAAGAAAAATTCAAGAATCAAAGAAAAGAAAAAAAGAAAAAAATTATCCTTAACCTCCCCTGACAACGGCGCCAATTGATAAGTCCGAAACACTAAACTCGACACGTCGTTGTATTTATGTTCAGTCTTAATCAATAGATTGTATATAACAATTTTTCCCTTAACAATTGCAAATATAAGATATATGTGGCTTAGTACGGGGTCGAATCCAAGGGAGGTTGTGATAATAATCTTTCTCTTTTATATATGTGTATATTCAAACAGAATCTATATTTTGTTAACAAATGCAGAGCAAAAAAAGAAAATTATACGAAAAGAGTTGCAATTCTTATCCTTTTTCACTTCGATGAATTCCAAGCAAATTATATTGAAAAAGGAAGTGAATTACAAGTCAGTTATCGGCGATGAATTGCAAATGTATAAAAAGAAAACAAACAAGATGTGAATATTTCGGTTTTTAATATTCTGAATTCACTTTCATTGTGTGATTTTTCCCTAAAAAGATTTTTTATCAAACTACTGCTATTATCTTTTAGTACTAAGACGTATTAATAGGATTTAATTTTTCTATTCTCTCCATTTCAGAGATATTCTCTGTCTATATATAACTCTTTGACTTTATTTTTCCTTCTTTTTTTTTTAAAGTGTATTTACTTGATTTAGGAATTAGTTTTTTTTT
The DNA here is from genome assembly GCA_024174645.1 of Lemna minuta. Classification (NCBI taxonomy): domain Eukaryota; kingdom Viridiplantae; phylum Streptophyta; class Magnoliopsida; order Alismatales; family Araceae; genus Lemna; species Lemna minuta. The sequence continues at coordinate 12,066,620 of CM044117.1, read as the reverse complement.
GGCAAATCAGATTAACGAAGAGAAGAATTTCTCTATTTATTTATATGTATGTATATCCTCACTTAGATCTTTTTAACTGCAGATTTGTCAAACAGAAAGAAAAGAAGGTAAAAGAAATGATAAAAGGGAAAGAAAAGAGAAGATTAAGGTGAAGAAAGATAAAAGAAAGAAGGTAAAGTATAGAAATCGGTATGATATTTGTATACGTGAGTTTCCTCACTGAGATTAAGACTGCGGCATTGTGGAACAGCGAGAGAGATGCACGGAGATGCTTGGCTCGACACGGAATCAACAAAGAATGACAAATAATTCCTCAAACGATCACAATCCCCGAAACATATTAAGAAAGAAAGATTCAATTAAAGAAATAGAGTAAATTGATCTCACGGTCTAATCTAGCGACGACCTAAAACAAATTACTAAAAACTTTCACACAATCAACTTAACAAAAAGAATACGATTGAAGAATCATTCTATTCAGAAAAACTGAATTAAAAGAAAAAAGAAAACAAATGAAAGAACAAACTAAAGAACTCGCCGTAACCAATTCTATTCACGCGAACAGGAACGCGTGAATAGAAAACAAGAACTGAAAAACAATTTCGATGTATTCTAACCGGAAAATGGCTCTTCTTCCCCGATGTGTCCTCCTGGCCGAAATTCTTCGGGCGGGAAATCAAGAACAAAGTTTCGCTCCTTTTCTCCCCCTTTTAACCTAGCTGATTCGCGTTTTTGAAGATATGCGAATCAGTTAGGAAACTGATCTTCATCGCCTTGCACCATTCCCCTGCGTCGCTTCAACTAGATTAGTCGATGTCTTCTTCTGATTGGTAACGCTTCTTCACCGTGAAAAGCACCGAACTTCTCTCCTTTGATGGATTTTTCGTACGTGACGCTTTACACGCAGCAGCATACCTTCGTTCCTCATTGGTTGATGAACTCTGCATATAATTCCTGCCCATCATGCTTGATAAGCGTAAAAACCGGTCGTCGAATACGCGCTTTTACGTATCAAACAAAATTTATACTCAACTCTTCAAACTGATTTTTAAATTATAACAGTGGCAAGTCGAGGTCGAATCCACAGGGAGGAAGGTTAAGAGATTGAAATCAGAAGCTATTGTTTTGGTATTTTTATATTTAGAAAGCGGAAATGGACGATGAAAGGAAGAAAATGTGCGTGGGAGATGAAATGAACCGATCAAACGCTTCCAAACTCCTTTCAAAGATTGGAAACCCTTGATCGATGGTGGAAATGTCGTTTTTAGGGTTTGTAAATGTGGAAATATGGATGAACAGATTATGAAATCAGAAGAAATGGATAGAAAACGATCCTAATCTAAAGGTTTGTGATGAAAATACGATCTAGTGATGCTCCCTAATCAAAACATACCTTCGAGAGCCGTATATTTCGCCCGGACTCGGCGTCTTGCATCCAACACGAAGAATGAATAGAAGAGGGAAGAAACTCACTGAAAATGAAGTTCAACACATGAACAATGATCCATCGCTGCTTTCTTTCCTTCTGGCTAGCCAATGCTAGAAGCAAACAACAAAACACTGATAACCCTAATTTTTTTCGTCTCAGAGCTAAAATCAGTCCCAGCAAATTCGTGGAGCTTGAAATGACAATCGTGCCCACGAAATTTCAGCTCCTAGCTCCATCAGGATCGTCAGATATCAGGGTTTTAATCCGGATCATTTATGGCCGTTGATCTGCCCTTCTCTCTCCTCAAATCGCGCCGGTCAACCCGTTCAAATTCTCTCTCCTCAGATCGCGTCCGGTCAAACTTCGCTGAAAAGATACAAAAATTACGTTAAATGCCCTCAGCTCTCTCGTCTCTCTTTTCCATCTATCTCCTCTCTCCTCTCAGAGGACGTGCGCGAGAGAGAGAGCGAGCGGGGTTTCTCGCGCCCGAGAAAGAGGGAGAATATGGTGCGGAAGAAGTGGAGATGGGAGGAGAAGACAGAAGGGAAAGGAGGAAGGAAGAAAGGAGAAGAAATCTCCCTCGCGACGGAACATTCCGTCGCGAGAGAGAAAAATCCCGTCGCGAGACGGAGGAGAGAAGGGAGAACGCGGGAGAGAAAGAGAGAAGAAGAAAGAAAAGGAGGAGAGGGAGAAGAGAGAGAGAATCCATCGGGAGATGGAAGAGTTGAAGAGGGAGAGAGCTGGAGAGAGAAGAAAAAGAGGGAGAAAAAAAACGGAGGGAGGAGAACTCCTTCTCGCGACGGAAATTATTTCCGTCGCGAGAGGGATGACTGCGCGCGCGAACGAAAGAGAAAGGGAGAGAGAAAGAGGAAGAGGAGGAGAAGTGAAGAACTCCTCCGCCTCTCCTTGCGACGTACGTCGCCGAAGAGAGAGGGAGAGAAAAATAGAGAGAGAAGGAAATTTATGTTTATTTTTTTATTTTATTTTTTTCGCCTCTCCTCGCGACGGAATTTCCGTCGCGAGAGAGAGAGCAAGGAGAAGAGAAGAAGAGCAATGGAGAGGACAGAGAGGAAAGAGAAGAAAGAATTTCTCTTCCTCTCGCCTCTCCTCGCGACGGAAATTCTGTCGCGAGAGAGAGCGAGGGAGAAGCAATGAGAGAGAAGAGGAAGGAGGAAGAAATGAAATCCGTCGGGAGAGAGGATAGGCTCTCCTCACGTCGGGAGAGATAAGATGCGACGAGAGAGAGAAAAACCGGAAGAAGGAAGAAGAGAGTGGCGCGGGAGAGAGGGAGAAGAGGGAGAAAAAGAAATTCCCCCTTACGTGCGCACGCACGCGCGAGGGAGAGAAGGAGAGACGAGGGAGAGAATGGGAAGAGAGGGAGAGAGATTTTCTCTCCCTCTCGCCTCTCCTCGCGACGGGAAATTCTGTCGCGAGAGAGAGAGAGAAAGAGAGAGAGAGAGATAGTTTACTCTCTTTTTATATATTTCTAAATGTTCTTGATAAATGCATTTTAAATGCATTTTTATAAATACACTTCATATATATTCTTATGTCAATAAATACAGTTTATAGGAATTTCATTTAATAATAAAAGAAAATTGTATTCTTGATTAATCCATTCACTAAATGCTCATAAAATGCTACTAATTTATGAAAAAATCAAGAATATCCTTTAAAACATAGAAACTATCAATTTAATCAATTTAACTCATGATAACATGCATTTATGATTATATTTTAAAGAAAAGATGCTCTAAATGCATGATATTAATGCATGAAATTGCATGTTATCATATCCCCCAACTCAGACCATTGCTAGTCCCTTAGCAATGTCCTTAGAATCTTCTTTAGGAGTCCCTTATCATCAGTGGAACCATGAACCCTTGTGCATGAAGTCTTTTAACAATATCCCTCACATGCTTAGCGTGACTACTCCGTCATGACCATCTAAACACACGTCCCTTTCGAGCAAGTGAGAATGACTCCGAGGAGCCAATGAAGATGAAAAAATGATGCTACTTCTCTCCAGATATGACACTATAAACCCGAATGTTTTCCCTGAAACTCATGAAGTGGTGGACCTCACACCTCTCATAGCGAGGACACTCTCTTTCTTTTTTGGGTATTTGCTACCTAGCTCTTGAAATTCCAGTATTCTCTCTCCTGTCCAAAAACAAGAACGAGGCACTCTTTTCCTCCTTTAAGCACAAAATCAATAAAGCAACCCAAAAAGTATGGATGATGAGGCTAAAATCAATGACAGTCATCTAAGTGTTAAAAGAGAGAAAAGAAAGATGGAAGGCCTTCAAAAGAATGAGAATATAACAGCTTTGGAAGGTTATGACGATAGGAAGGAGGTAATATTACCTAAGATAGTCGCTTCCCAACAAAGAGAATGATGAGATGGAGATGTGGTAATAGCAAAGATCAAAGAAAAGAGGAACATGGCAAGAGCATAGTGAAGCAAGGTGCATAAAAGGCTTTCAAAAGATTGTATTAATAATGAGCCTCAATGGATGCACCTTCAAAAGAGCCACTAATGAATCCCTTCTTCTTCTTCTTTTTTTTTTTTTTTTTTACTTTTTGTTTTTCTTGAAAACTCATAGAGGATGGAAAAACAGATTGCCTTCATCAACTCTTCATATGGCAATGATGAATGTGTTTTTAATAGTGGCCCAAATGACTTAGTGAAGAAGGTGTTTATTCGGTGTGTGATAATTGCGAGTATGAGTGAGGACTAACAATTGAATGAAGTGAAATATGATGGAGATGACAATAGGGGAAACAAGTGTGAATTGGGAATTGACATATCCTCGGTAATATGACTGGAAGAGATAGGTTCCTACTTTGGGAAAGGTTCAAATTTAGGTTGAAATGAGATAAAAAGCAAACGTGGCTTATGGGTTTAACAAAATAGCTTGGGTGGCCTCAAAAAGGGAACCTTTGTGCTTTAGGACTTGAAGAATGCATACTGAAAAGTCAAAATGCATAAGTAGGATCGGCTAATGAAGAGTGGAGGTAAACACACAATTATCGTTTTCTACCATTCAAGGTTTATAGTGCTTCAATCCTTTGATTTTCACTCGCCTACAACCTCAATACACATAATCCAAAATCATGGTTTTGTAATCATCTAAGCATGCTCAAGATGCGCTCTAAGAGCCTACCCCTATACACAAGCACTCACGGTTCCAAGGGTGAAAAGGAATCTTGAAGAAAATCCATGATTGATGCTTAGATTTCATTGGACATGAATTTTTTTCCTTTCAAAATATGACCATAGCAATGCTTGACATGAAATGCTCCCTGCCCCTACTAATATATGCATGGTCCTCAATGCATGAATATGACAATAAAAGCATTTCAAGGGAGAGAATTGCAAACCGAGGGGAAATTTTCTCATAATGGCGATGAGCTTTAAGAGTTTCATGGCTTGCTGTGGGCTTTGTGATTAGCATCGATCGATCATTGTTTCTGGAAAGGTACCTAAAAAGAAAAGCAGAGAAAATAAAACACACAATAAAGCATGAAAGCAATAAAGAAACAAAAGAAAGTGCAACAAAAGATAAAGACAAATATAGCTATGAGGTGGGCAGTTGGTCTTGTGATGCTTCCGGCGGCTCTCCAAGAACAATAGATGTGGGGGGTTGAAGCAAAGATGCATCTACATAGGGTTTAAGTCTTTGACCATTGACTTTGAATTGCATACCTGATTTTGGGTCAAGGATTAAAACAGCACCATTAGAAAATATTTCCCTAATAATGTATGGGCCATCCCAACGCGACTTGAGCTTCCCTGGAAAGAGTTTTAAACGAGAATTATAAAGCCAAACCTTTTGATCCACCTGAAAGTCCCTACGATTAAGATTTTTATCATGAAAGTGCTTCATCTTGGCTTTATAAATCAAAGAATTTTCGTATGCTTCATTCCTCAATTCTTGAAGCTCGTGCATCTGTAATAAACGCTTCTTTCCAGCTGCATCTAAAGACAAGTTAAGACATTTAATAGCCCAAAATGCTTTATGCTCAATTTCTACTGGAAGATGACAAGCTTTCCCAAAAACTAATCTATAAGGTGACGTCCCTAAAGGTGTTTTATATGCTGTCCTATAAGCCCACAAAGCATCATACAATCGACTCGACCAATCCTTCCCATCCGGCTTAATGATTTTCTTCATTATCTTCTTAATTTCTCTATTAGAGACTTCTACTTGCCCATTAGCTTGAGGATGATAAGGAGTGGTAACTCTATGATGGACTCCGTATTTTTTTAGAAGGGAACGAAAGTGATAATTATTAAAATGTGTCCCCCCATCGCTAATAATTGCCCTAGGACATCCAAACCTAGAGAAGATATTTTGCTCAATGAACTTAAGGACAATTTTATGATCATTAGTTCTTGTAGGAATAGCTTCTACCCATTTAGAAACATAATCTACAGCCATAAGGATATACTCATAACCATTAGAGATAGGAAATGGGCCCATAAAATCAATACCCCATAAATCAAAAATTTCTACCTCAATGACGGGTTGGAGTGGCATGCGGTCACACTTCTTAATGTTCAAGGCTGCTTGACATTTCACACAACTAGAACAATACTCATAAGCATCTTTAAACAATTTTGGCCAATAGAATCCAGATTGTAAAACTTTTAATGCCGTTATTCTAGGGGCATAATGCCCTCCACAAAAAGAAGAATGACAAAGGTTTAAAATACTCCATTGTTCCTCCTCCGGTACACAACGTCTAAAAACATGATCTACTCCCCTATGGAATAACTCCGGCTCATCATAAAAATAGAATGGGAGATCTTTAAAAAACTTTTTCCTATCATTAAAATCCCAACCATCCGGTAATTCCCCGGCAACGGCGCCATTTTGATAAGCGTAAAAACCGGTCGTCGAATACGCGCTTTTACGTATCAAACAAAATTTATACTCAACTCTTCAAACTGATTTTTAAATTATAACAGTGGCAAGTCGAGGTCGAATCCACAGGGAGGAAGGTTAAGAGATTGAAATCAGAAGCTATTGTTTTGGTATTTTTATATTTAGAAAGCGGAAATGGACGATGAAAGGAAGAAAATGTGCGTGGAGATGAAATGAACCGATCAAACGCTTCCAAACTCCTTTCAAAGATTGGAAACCCTTGATCGATGGTGGAAATGTCGTTTTTAGGGTTTGTAAATGTGGAAATATGGATGAACAGATTATGAAATCAGAAGAAATGGATAGAAAACGATCCTAATCTAAAGGTTTGTGATGAAAATACGATCTAGTGATGCTCCCTAATCAAAACATACCTTCGAGAGCCGTATATTTCGCCCGGACTCGGCGTCTTGCATCCAACACGAAGAATGAATAGAAGAGGGAAGAAACTCACTGAAAATGAAGTTCAACACATGAACAATGATCCATCGCTGCTTTCTTTCCTTCTGGCTAGCCAATGCTAGAAGCAAACAACAAAACACTGATAACCCTAATTTTTCGTCTCAGAGCTAAAATCAGTCCCAGCAAATTCGTGGAGCTTGAAATGACAATCGTGCCCACGAAATTTCAGCTCCTAGCTCCATCAGGATCGTCAGATATCAGGGTTTTAATCCGGATCATTTATGGCCGTTGATCTGCCCCTCTCTCTCCTCAAATCGCGCCGGTCAACCCGTTCAAATTCCTCTCTCCTCAGATCGCGTCCGGTCAAACTTCGCTGAAAAGATACAAAAATTACGTTAAATGCCCTCAGCTCTCTCGTCTCTCTTTTCCATCTATCTCCTCTCTCCTCTCAGAGGACGTGCGCGAGAGAGAGAGCGAGCGGGGTTTCTCGCGCCCGAGAAAGAGGGAGAATATGGTGCGGAAGAAGTGGAGATGGGAGGAGAAGACAGAAGGGAAAGGAGGAAGGAAGAAAGGGAGAAGAAATCTCCCCTCGCGACGGAACATTCCGTCGCGAGAGAGAGAAAAATCCCGTCGCGAGACGGAGGAGAGAAGGGGAGAACGCGGGAGAGAGAAAGAGAGAAGAAGAAAGAAAAGGAGGAGAGGGAGAAGAGAGAGAGAATCCATCGGGAGATGGAAGAGTTGAAGAGGGAGAGAGCTGGAGAGAGAAGAAAAAGAGGGAGAAAAAAAACGGAGGGAGGAGAACTCCTTCTCGCGACGGAAATTATTTCCGTCGCGAGAGGGATGACGCGCGCGCGAACGAAAGAGAAAGGGAGAGAGAAAGAGGAAGAGGAGGAGAAGTGAAGAACTCCTCCGCCTCTCCTTGCGACGTACGTCGCCGAAGAGAGAGGGAGAGAAAAATAGAGAGAGAAGGAAATTTATGTTTATTTTTTTATTTTATTTTTTTCGCCTCTCCTCGCGACGGAATTTCCGTCGCGAGAGAGAGAGCAAGGAGAAGAGAAGAAGAGCAATGGAGAGGACAGAGAGGAAAGAGAAGAAAGAATTTCTCTTCCTCTCGCCTCTCCTCGCGACGGAAATTCTGTCGCGAGAGAGAGCGAGGGAGAAGCAATGAGAGAGAAGAGGAAGGAGGAAGAAATGAAATCCGTCGGGAGAGAGGATAGGCTCTCCTCACGTCGGGAGAGATAAGATGCGACGAGAGAGAGAAAAACCGGAAGAAGGAAGAAGAGAGTGGCGCGGGAGAGAGGGAGAAGAGGGAGAAAAGAAATTTCCCCCTTACGTGCGCACGCACGCGCGAGGGAGAGAAGGAGAGACGAGGGAGAGAATGGGAAGAGAGGGAGAGAGATTTTCTCTCCCTCTCGCCTCTCCTCGCGACGGGAAATTCTGTCGCGAGAGAGAGAGAGAAAGAGAGAGAGAGAGATAGTTTACTCTCTTTTTATATATTTCTAAATGTTCTTGATAAATGCATTTTAAATGCATTTTTATAAATACACTTCATATATATTCTTATGTCAATAAATACAGTTTATAGGAATTTCATTTAATAATAAAAGAAAATTGTATTCTTGATTAATCCATTCACTAAATGCTCATAAAATGCTACTAATTTATGAAAAAATCAAGAATATCCTTTAAAACATAGAAACTATCAATTTAATCAATTTAACTCATGATAACATGCATTTATGATTATATTTTAAAGAAAAGATGCTCTAAATGCATGATATTAATGCATGAAATTGCATGTTATCAATGCTAATAGCCCTATTAGAACTGACGAGCCCAATAAGGGCTTAGTTACAATCAACATAAACTAAAAAAAAAATAGATCACAGAATTTAAAAAAACTTCATTCAAAGAAATAAGCGATAAGAAGAGCTTAATGTTGATTATAGATTGCTTTTTAGAGGATTTCTCAGCTGAATTCACAAATTGTTCATCTTTGTAAAATAATATGATAATATGCAAAAGGTGAGTGATTTTAGCCCCTACACTTGAATTATTGTAAAGATAAGCATCCTAATTTGCAATCTTTTTGCATGTTATCAACCCACATGATCCAATGTATCTACGGTTTTCTCCTTACTTTGAAATGGATGAAAGCGGAAAGAACGAAGGAAGAAAAGAAAGGAAGGTAGAACGCGGAGAGGAGATGATGCGGAAGAGGGATTGAGGGAGACATTGGAAAACACAAACACATAAGTTTTCAAAAGAAAATTTTTCATCAATAAAAAACTTCCTTTCTTTGTTTACATCCGTCTCTTTTATAGAGTCAAAGGTTTGAAGAAAGAAAAGAATAGGAAGAGGCGTTTCACCGCAACGGGAGATGAGACAGTTACGGACGGAGAAAACGTCCTTTCGTGATTGCCTTCATGCCGCTTCTTTATTCTGCGTCAAAAGGCTTAGGTTGCGTGGCCTATTCTAACGTTGATGAGATTATGAGACATGGAGTAATTGCCGAGAGTGTTGACCTCTAGAGTTCTTGACTTATCGTTGAGAAGGTCAAAACGTCGTTCACAAAGACGGGAGCGGTGTTGCAGGAGATATCTAGACAGGGTGCTCGATATCCTCACTTGCATGTCCCATTGCTGAAGTTCATGGTGTTGTTTCGGATTTAACTGAAGTAAGTGCTTTGGTGACATCGCGTCCCCTCATCAGGAAGAAGGAACATCACTGTAATAGGAAGTAGTGTTCACAGGAATATTCAAATGGGTTGGTGGAGAGTGTTGTCGGTGTGAGCAATTGATTTCACTGTCCATCCTCTCATCAACGGTAGGATCATCAGCATCAGTTTTTTAAAACGGTAGACTTAATCTCAGCCGTTACATCGTGGAGTTATGACGGTGATGCGCGCGCCACGTGGACAGAAGCCATTACGACGGTTTCCTTTTTCTTTCTATAAATAAGTGTTCGACGAAATGTCAATGTATGAGAGGTATTACAAATACTTGTGAGTGTGTGATTTCTTGATAAAATCAAGTGTTTTGTTTGTTCCAATCTAAGTGTGTCTAAACCTCCTCTCAATTCCGATCCTAAACTTGTTTTATCGTCAACAAGTGGTATCAGAGCCGGAGGTTCTAAGCTGTGAAAATGCCAAAGAGAGGAGGTTCATCCGGAAGTGATGCAAACACCACTATTCAAGAACTTGTGCCAAGAATTGAAGCGGTTTCGGTGATGTCTTCAATTTTTTCCCTGACATCCACGAACTATTGCCTGTGGGCGATGTGGATGAAAGTATACTTGGAAGCTCACGGATTATGGGAATCCATCACCGAAACCGAGACTAACCAAAAGAAAGATCGGCAAGCTCTCTCGGCTATCCTAAATTCCGTCTCAGAGTCCGTTAGTTTTCAACTAGATGTCAAGAAAACCGCGAAAGAGAATTGGGAAACAATCAGGATACTCCATGTGAGGGTAGATCATGTTGTTCAATAAAAGATCCAGTCGTTGCGGCAGGAATTTGAGAACCTTGCGATGAAGAGAGATGAGAAGGTAAGTGACTTCTCGTCACGTTTCACCAAGATCATTTTCGAATTAAGAGACTTGGGAGAGCGATTAGAGGAGAAAGAAGCAGTGGCCAAACTCCTCCAATCAATGTCGGTGAAGCATGACTCTCTAACCTTTTCTCTTGAACAATTCGGAAATATGAGAGGATTGAGTGTTGATGAGGTGATCGGGTCTTTGAGAGTGAATGAATAGAGACTCCAAGAAAGAGATTCGAGGGAAGAGGAGCAAGTTCTGCTTCCTCAAGCTTTCAATCAATTCAAGAGGAGCGATCTGGGATCATCTTCAAGAGGAAGAGGAAGAGGTTCAAACAGAGGAAGAGGAAGAGGTCGCGAACGAGGCAGATTCTCCAAGAACGACAGAGATGAAGAAGAGAAAAACCATTTGACAAAACAAAAATAAAGTGTCATAATTGTCAAAAGATGGGTCACTTTGCTGATGAGTGTTATTCAAATACAAAGAAGAAAGGGAAAGAGGAGAAGGCTAATGTCACTGAGGAAACCGAAGACGAATCGACCCTTATGATGGTCGTATCTGATGAATGTGGAGAATTACTTCTACAGGGAATGAACGATCCACATAACGATTGTATGTGGTATCTTGATACGGGAGCTAGCAGTCACATGATAGGTAAGAAGGCATTCTTTCATAATATTGACGAAAATATGAAAGGAAGAGTAAAATTTGGTGATGGATCTACAATTCCATATGAGGGCAAGGGTAACATCTCTGTTACTCTTAAGAATGGTGAAATCTTGTTAATTCAAAATGTTCTTTACTTACTTGACTTAAAGACTAACATCCTAAGCCTCGGAAAGTTGGATGATCAAGGTTGCAAAACCTCCTTGAGCAATGGCTTCCTCATGATTCATGACGGCTGATGGTGGACCGTCCGGACGACCCGGCGCCGTTCCCTGAAGATCGAATCAGTCTACGTCTGCAGCCGCGGCGTGAAGCATGCGTCGACACGAGAGAGCCGGATTTCAAGTATCCGGCCTGACGGTGATCCCCGGTTTGTTTCCATTTATCAACTCGGGAGAAATGCGTGCGTGTTTTTATTTTGCATTTTTGGGCAGGCCACGTATTTCGGACTGCCCGCGTTGTCTCAACCGTTTGTTTCAGTCCCATTAGGGTGGACCAATTTCCCCTCTGCCTATAAGTAGGGGAAGGAGGCCACAATTTTTGGACGGGAATCAAATAACGCATGAACTTCAGTTTATCTCTTTCTCACGGGGTTTTCCCACCTCCCCTGTCAATGGGGATCTTCTCGACTTAGTTTATTTCACGTATTCCGACTCACTGAAGCCAAAGGCCAGCGGAATACCCTCGAGTCGACCGCGGCTCATCGCCAAGACAACCCTCGTCCACTCCGTGGGCAGGACGATCCACCTCACCCCTCACCCCGTCCTCGGGAGTACGACTTGTCGGTAAAAAAAGGAACGCTCCGGGCACGACCGGAGCTGCTACCAAGGATCTTGTCGTCGCTCCTTTGAGGACCGGCACTCGTGAGCCGGCCATTCCATGACGACTGCTCTACGTCTTCACCGAGACTCTCCGGACGGCCCTGCAAATGGCTGGATGCCTCGACTCCACCGTCACCTCCTGGACCTCATCTCGCAGGTCTCTCTCTCTTCCCCTCCCCTTTGAGTATTATTAACTTTCACAGTACCTTCGTCGACTGCTCCTCCCCTGGGGCTAGCTATCATAGGTTAGAACTTGTTGGATTGAGGGGTAGGTCCAGCCTGGTTCGGACTCGATCCCGTACGTTGTTGAGTGTGGAGCGCCCCTGGTTGTGGGAACCGTGATGCCATCTCTCTCTCTCTCTCTCTCTCGCTCACTGAACTATCGGGTCATTGGGGTGCTTGACACATCTCCAGTTCCGTGCTTACAGAGGACACAAATAGACGCCCCCGATCGGCAGCATGACTTACGTACGTTTTCGTTGGATTTTCTCATAAAAATTGCATTGTCAATCTCATATTGCATGGCATGGAGACGCACAAGTAACTCCTCAGCGCCGCAACTCTAGCCTACAAATCCCGGCATATTGTTGTGTTACATCAATAGGGCTGGCAGATTACTCACAAGAACAAAGAAGACTTCGGGAAATATGTAGAAGATGAAGATCGACATCAATGAGAGGTGTAATCTGATCAAAGAAGAAGCAAGTGAAGCATGGTTATGGCATAAGAGATTCTGCCATCAGAATTTCTACACTTTACAAGAAATGATTAGAGGAGATCTTGTGAAAGGTTTACCTCAATTCCAGAACCCGAATGAGGTTTGTGCTCACTTGCATACCAGGTAAACACTCAAGAGCTTCTTTCTTATCTTCATCATACAGAGCCTTGAGTGTCCTTGAATTGATTCATATAGATATTTGTGGACCTATAAGCCCAAAAATAGTGGGAGGAAAGAGATATTTCTTCTTAATTGTGGATGATTACTCGAGGTGTATGTGGGTAGCTCTGCTTAAGGAGAAGTCAGAGGCATTGGAATAGTTCAAGAGATTTAAGTCGATGGTAGAGGCTGAGAAATGAGTGAAAATAAATAGTATTAGAAGTGATCGAGGGGGGAGTTCACCTCTGATGAATTTAAAGAAGTGTGTGATAAAAGTGGGATTAAGAAACAACTCACTGCCCCTTATACCCCACAACAGAATGGGGTGGTTGAGAGAAAGAATAAAACTATCATGGGCCTAGTGAGGAGTATGTTAAAGGATAAAGAACTCCCTCTAGAATTATGGGGAGAGGCAGTTAGCACCTTTGTATATGTGCTTAAAAGGTCTTCTACAAAAGGAGTGAAAGGGAAGACACCTTATGAGAAGTGGAATAAGAGAAAACCGAGTGTGAGTTACTTAAGGATTTTCAGCTCTGTGGCATTTGTCAAAGCCACTGGAAGACTCTCAAAACTCGAAGATAGGAGTAAATGTATGCTATTCATGGGATATGAAGCCGGATCAAAAGCCTACAGATGCCTTGACCCTGTCACTTTCAAAATTCACATCAGTAGAGATGTGATATTTGATGAGAAAAAGATCTTCAAGATCAGCAAAGAAGGTAACTTAGGAAAGTTGTCTTTATGTTCTTCAAATTTTTTTAAAATCACAAGTTTAGAAGAAGGTGAAAGAGATTCATCTGAAGAACAAGGAGAACAATCAGTGATGAATGAGTCAAGAGAGAGAGAGCTCGGTCAATGAGAGAATTCAGAAGAAGAAGAGTCAATGAGGTATAGATCCATACAGTCAATATACGATGAGACTAACCTTTTGTGCAGTGAATTCTGTCTTCTCTTCCCCGAGGAACCTTCTTCTTACTCCTTGGCTGTAAAACAAGGAGTATGGAGAGAAACAATGAAGGAAGAGATCTCAGAAATTTTAAAAAATAAAACGTGGATAGTGGTTAAACCACAGGGAAATATGAAGCCAATTGGGGTTAGATGAGTGTTTCGGGTGAAGAAGGATAGTAAGGGAAGAATTCTGAGGCATAAAGCAAGGATTTTCTTAATGGGAATTACATCACTTGGATGTTAAAATCGCTTTCTTGAATGGAGAAATGATGTAGGGTATTTCTGAAGATGTATCTAAATCCTACAATATGGGGAGGATCTATGAATGATATCACTAGGAAGTGAATTTATAAATCAGTGAGAATATATTGTAGAATAATTCAAAGTATTAAGACATGTGATAATATTATTAAAGAAGATATTACGAGCTTAGGAATAATGAAATGATAAAGATGGTGAAAAGAATAATTATAGAAAAGAAAGAAGAGAATAAGGGGAGGATATAAAAGGATGTTAAGATAATATGGAAGAGAGAATATAGGATAGAAGATATAAAGTAGATATTATAAGTAAGAAGAGAAGAAATAAATAGAAAATATAGATTAGATGAAATATGGGTAGATGAGATAATGGTGACGATAGAGAATAATAGAACGGAAATGATGAGAGGAGAGATATGGAGATATTAAATATAGTAGGGCGTTACGAGAATTAAAAGTGACAAGAATGATGGCGATGAGGAATGGAGGTGTGACGAGTCGTTTCGTGCGTCGTTAAAACACAAAGACGATGGTCAAACAAAATTTATAAAACCGAACTCACAAAGATAAGATATAAAAACCAAGTATTGTGTAAGTATCGGGTCGATCCACAAAGAGCAGGGCTGACTTTAATCGCAGAGTTGACTTGGTCAAACTTAGGTTTAAAAGGGGTTTTAAAGAAATAGAAATAAGATAAAATGAGTGGAAGTGATATAAATAGACCTAATAAGAGGTTTTAACAATTCAAATCTCGGATTTGACAGAGAAAAGTCAAAAGTCAAAGTCAAAGCATTGACTTTGACCAATAGTAGGTGTACTGTAAAATCAGAGAATCAAACAGGGTCAGAAGATTACGAAATTTATATATTTGGAACTAGAGAGAAAATAGAATTTATTGGTATATAATTTGTGATTTGTGGATAAGAATTGGATTTACTATGAATTATTGAAAATCAAGTATCAGAAAATCCTTGAAATGAACACCACTGAGGAAATCTTCAAATTGACCGATCAAATGAAATATAAATCTTGCAATTCATATGTCAATCGAAAGCTAAGAACCAGAGGAATCTAAAGAGACAAAATTATCGAATTATGATTTGTAAATTGAAAGTAATTGACCCCGAAAGTCAACGTTTGACTTCTGATGAAGGATGAACAGTCCTTGGTTAAACGTCAAATTGAAGGGCCAAATGAACTCGGAATTCGATAAATTTGTCCACGGAAAGCTGATGAAAAGAGAAATCCAATGAAACCAAAATCAAGTGATTTGGAATTATAATCAAAGAGATATCCTATTTTCAAAATCAATGACTTTTCGAACTAAAAATTAGGAGAAATGAAGAACACTATGAACTACTTTGCGAAATTAAGGATCTAAACCTAATAAAGATACAAATTACCTCTTGATAATCAATCGAACCTCACTACTAACCCGATTGCCACAAGAACGGGGCCTCAATTCTCGTGGATTGAAGCGAATTTGCTCGGATTCTTCCTCGTGGATGTTCGGAATTCAAGGGGAAAATTCGATGAAATCAAGAGATGAAATCGTGATTATCATGCTTCAATGGATGCGTCTCTACACACTTGGAAGCAGAGGATCACGAGAACTTAAGACCTTCCTCGAAACTCGCTTAATTTCTTCATGAGTCCATCAAAAGTTAAGAACAAAGAAGGGAGAATACACCGGTTTTAAAGAAGAAATTGGCCCGAATTCGTGGGTCATTGAAGCGATCGTGGAGGCGATTTGCAAGGGTCGTGGGAGCGGTTCTCTTTGGCGGCGTCGTAGCTCCCAAATTTGGGGTAAGTTAATCTTAATTTTGGCTTCAAATGTACCATGATCATGCCACGATCAGGCCACGATCGCGCGACGATCGGGCCATGATCGTGGTCCTGGTCATGCATCGCACGCCATCCGAGCGAGTGGAAACGATTCCATGCTGGAGGAGGTCCCGATCATGGCACAATCGAGCTCCGATCGCGCCGCAAGCGGGTCACGATCGAGCTACGATCGTAGTTCTTCTTCATGCTCCGTCTGCCGTCCGATGAAGATTGGATCGCGATCCACTTTTGCGAGGAGTGTCCGTCGTCCGATTGGAGGTTACCAGTGTCTCGATGCATCACCGCCGTCCGTGCATCTTGCTGAAGTCCACGATCCCGATCGACGATGGATGAGCGACGATGACGATCGGACGATGCTGAGCCTTCCACGTGTCGTCAGGTAAGTCCTTAGATCACGTCCACTTACTCTTGTATTTTTCTGCACGTCTCTTAATTGCTGATCGCGTGGACTCTGGTCCATGCGATCGAGGGTTTCCGCCTTGATCTGACGCTCGCCGTGTCGCCACGTCACCTGCAAAAGAGAAACTGTGTGGGAACATAGTCCCACACGGAGGAAATACTGGGATATTTTGCGCTTAAATAGAGGAGCCCCCCTATTTAAGCATAGCGTTAACAACCCCCAATGTTACCCAGGGCTCCACTATACCTGTGGGCCCTCCACCTACCTGCCTGCCACGTGGCGCACCACACGGGCGCCCACGTGGACTGCGTGATCGCGTGGCCTCCTGCCACGTGGCCGCGCCACTATGCGCCTCCTGCGCCCCGTGCGGGCCACCCGGGCTCTGCCACGTGGCCTTAGTGCCGCGTCGCACCCCGAGGCGGTCCCGCTCGCCACGTCAGCCGCCGCCTGGGCGCGCTCGCCACGTCATCACCTGCGGTAAGCTTACCCCCATTTTTGCGATTTTTAACAGGGAAATTAATCTTAAAAATTCATTTAAAAATCAGATAAAATTCATAAAAAGGGCTAAAACTTCAGAAAATCATATCTTAAAATATACAACTCCTTTTTAATCCAAATTTTCTCCATTGGATCAAAAATTCTTTTCTTTTTAATATCATGTAATTTGAAATATATTTAGAAAGAAGAAATCAAGATGACTTATAATTTACTTACATCATTTCTCATTAAACATTCTAAATCATAAATTCATCCTAAAATCATCCTCCCAAACATTTACTAAAGTCAAAACTCATTCGATAACAGAGATTAACTTCTATTAATTTAAACAAAAGATCAATCATCCATTAAGCATGAAATTATCCCTAATTTATGCATAAATATCAACTTTAGTGAAATGACATGCCAATGGAGAAAATTCCTAAAAAGTATGATAACATGCATCATATTCATATAAAATAAGTATGAATATGAGTTAATTAGGATAAGAATTGAAGTTATAAATGCATGTTATCAAGGTGACGGTTGAAGCAGTGACGAAAACGAAAGAAGTGTTGGACTTACGATTTAGAATCTTGAACTTTATCACGAAGATGAATAGGACGATTACCTGATACGTGACGGAAAGTGATGGCGATGGCTTCTCGTAAGGATCCGGAACAACCTCGAATTGCTTCAGGTTTGAAGTGGAGAAAGACGACAGAAGAGGAGGGAGAAAAGAGAGGGACATAGAATCGGAGAAGAAGATAAAGCGGAAAGGAGTGATGGAGATACGGGGAGAAACAATGGAACACAAAGGTAAAAAAAACGAACCAAGGGTAACCCAAATTTTCATTCAATAATACTGCCCTTTGTTTTTTACAAAATTCCGTTTTATAGAAACAAAAGACTAGAAGTTTCGGCGAGGCGTCGTATCGCAGCGATTATGCGTCTTTTCATGGATCGTTCAGTTTCCGCTCATTCTCCGATTTTGGTAGGAAGGTTGAACGCGGAATTCGTCGACGGGAAGATGTCGTCCATGTTGGCAATGCGGAAGCTCAAGTCGCAAGTGTTGAATTTTCTCTCGCGACGAGTAAAGAGGCGGATATTGCTTTGCACGTAGTCTAGAAGATGGCATACCTGTGGTGAAACATCTTTTCGTCTTCCCTCGCGATGAGATCATCCAGCCTTTTATCTGTTTCTCTGTGTGAGTTGATGAGAGAAGGCTCTGTGTGCCCACAACAGGTGTTGCCGCAGGCGCGGTTGCAGGTGACAGGTCCGGATCACTCACGATAAGCTGGAGACGCGTTGGAGGTGCGTGATTGGCAGGGAATGAATAGGGAGCGCGTGCGGGCCATAGATGCGTCGGAAGCGCGGTCAAGATATTGACCGACGCATAAAACACTTCTTCACATTTTTTCGATCTTTGACGTTGCTTTCCTGTTGCGATTCTTTAGCAAAGAAGGTAATGATGGAGTTATTCTTACTCTCCGTAGAATCTTCGTTACGTCCATGATGATGAAAGTGGAGAGGGAAATCCCGTCAATCATATGATGATGTGGATGTTGTCGGGATTCTGATCTCGTTTCGTCGATATTTTGTTGACTGAGCTTCCAAGGTGAGTTGAAGAGAAATACGGGAAGTTATTCTCTGGTTTTTCCTTTTCACCGAAAGCTTGCGTTTGGGTTTTCGACGCTTCAGCTTTTGTTAAATTGCTGTGCATCATATAAATTTGTTCAGATCTCCAATGAGCAGTAAATATCAGTCAGACCATTCCTTGTGTTCTTCGGAACTTGTGGAGGTCCTTCTTGTTCTTGTCACGACCTCCACATCAAGAAGGAGGAAGGTAATTTCGGCAGTTACATCAGTAAGGGGATGCGTTGATGTGATGGAAAGGCTAAGATTGATTCTCGTGGCTGTCATCCTCAGTGATAGCCTGATGTTTTTTTCTGTTACGGGATTAGTTTCCTGTGATAGTCTTCTTTCAATCTTCACGGTTGGCTGAAGTCGTCTTCTTTGCTCAAATAGTGGTGATGGATCCAAGCATTCTTTATCTTCTTCATTAGTGGGGTGTTGGAAGATAACCTTCATTGCTTGAAGTCTTCTTCATGTCGATGATCTTCATATACATTGTCTTCATAGATGCATGATTTACTCATGCATTGGCTTTGTCTTGAAGTAAATCAAGAAGATAATGTACTTTCATAAAATAGATCTCCTATAAGTCTATCTAAAGGTGGTTTTCAAAGAGAAGGAACATACAAATGGATTCCTACTGATTTTTCTTTTGAGATCAGTATTTAAAATGATATAAGGTACCTATGATATGGTGGAGAAGGTTTGGAAAATGAGGATCCTATATCAAGGTAGAAGGTGGTTGACTTGGTCCATTCAAGGGATTCTAGGTTTCTGAAGATAAGGATTAAATGCTTTGACCAAGTCAATCTTTAGATCATTATAAAATAAGAAGAGGAGGGAAGTTAATTCCCTTAAGATCTACTCTCTCTTTATTTATTTTGAGAGGTCTTCTTCATCCATTTAGTGAATGGATAGTTTTTTTCAAACTCATGACTAAGGAGGAGGAGGAGGAGGAGGAGGAGGATAGGTTCACTTATAACCCTTGTGTTCATGTATAGAAATAATTCTCCATCAAGAAATCAAGGAAGATATTTATATAACCCAACCTGAGGGCTTTCAAGAAAAAGGGAAGGAGGATCACATACTGAAGTTGCAGAAGACTTTGTATGGGTTAAAACAAGCCCCGAGAGCTTGGAATTCAAAGTTAAATGAAGTCCTACTCCAAAAAGGCTTTGTGAGAAGCAAGTGTGATTATGGTGTATATTACACAGCAGAGATGCAAGAAAGAATTATAGTTGGAGTATATGTGGATGATATGATCATTACCGGGTCAAATTCTCACAAAATAGTGGAATTTAAAGAAAGCATGAAACAAGTGTTCGAAATGACAGATTTGGGCATTCTCAGCTCCTATTTAGGAATTGAAATCAAGCATGAAGCAACCTACACCTGACTCAATCAAAGGTCTTAAATTGAAACTATCCTTCATGCATTCAAAATGAATGAATGCAATTCGGTGAGAACTCCTATGGAAGCACGGTTTAAATTGGGGATAGAAAAAGGAAAAGATGAAGTGAATCCATCAAAGTTTAGAAGTCTGATAGGGAGTCTCAAGTACTTACTAAACACTCGACCCGATCTAACATACAGTGTGAATTACCTGAGTAGGTACATGAGCAATCCGAGCTCAGAACATATGAATGCAGCAAAGAGAGTTCTAAGATATATCAAACGAACATCATCATTCGGACTGAGATATGAAAGAGGTATGAAGAAGCATTCAATTTAGGGTTTTAGTGATAGTGACTTCGGTGGAGATAGTGATGATCTGAAGAGTACACCTGGTCAAGTGTTTTTTATTGGAAATTCTGATATCACATGGAACACAGTAAAGCAAAGTGTGGTTGCATTATCGTCATGTGAAGCCGAATACATCATAGCATTGGCTGCGTCCTGTCAAGGCATATGGATCATCCGTTTTATTGAAGAGCTACTAAACATTAAGGTGAAACCATTTAAGTTATTTGTTGATAATGTATCGACTATTTCTTTGAGCAAGAATCTAAGCCAGCACGGACGAAGCAAACACATTGATACAAAATTCCATTTCATTCGTGATTGCTTGGAGAAAGGGTACGTGGAAGTTGATTACGTGAAGACGGAATCACAGCTAACGGATTCCTTCACAAAGCCATCGAGACGCATCAAATTTGAGGAAATTTGAGAGAAATTGGGCGTCGCGATGATGAACGAGGCGCGGATCAAGGAAGAGTTTGTGAGCAGTTGATCCGGCCGTCCATCCTCTCATCAACGGTAGGATCGTCAGCGTTAGTTTTTTAAAACGGTAGACTTAATCTCAACTGTTACATCGTGGAGTTATGGCGGTGATGCGCGCGCCACATGGACAGAAGCCGTTACGACGGTTTCCTTTTTGTATCTATAAATAAGTGTTCGACGAAATGTCGATGTATGAGCGGTATTACGAATACTTGTGAGTGTGTGATTTCTTGATAAAATCAAGTGTTTTGTTTGTTCCAATCTAAGTGTGTCTAAACCTCCTCTCAATTCCGATCCTAAACTCGTTTTATCACCAACAGTTGGGAGTGGGGATTGAGTGGAGAGTCCATCGCGACGATGTCGCGAACGGTTGTAGGAGGTTTCTTTCTTTGCGTGACCTCTTCTTCTTCATCTTGTCTAGCTCCTCTTGTCATTCTTGTTCCTCGGTAGAAGTTTTCGCTCTGCCCTTTGGGAGATCAAGAGACTGTGAGAGTGCTTCCAAAATCGAAAAAACAGCTCTCCAGTTTCAGATTCTATGATTGGATTTGTTGCATCTTGTCGCCAAGAGAAGTGCTGGCTTTTGTCATTTTCTTTGTGAAGGGAAAGTCAGTAGAGTTGAAGACGTGTAGCGTGATGAACTAAAACTTGGTTTCTATATATCGTTGTTGTGTGTTCTAATTCATGCAATACATTTGTAATAACTCACTTAGGACAGTAGTAAGCAAGGGTCGATCCTTAGGGAATCTAGGTAATGAGGATTGAGAATAAGGGAGAAAGTAGGGAAGAATTTCTATAGTGGAGAATATTAGAAGTTAGAAGAGGAATTTTATAGAGATAGTGGATGTAAATGGTTAAATTATGTTTCTGTGGTTCTAATTAAAGGAGAAAGGGTGATAATTAGAAGGGAAGAGATTGAGTAAAGATGGGAGAAAATGATGAAAGGGAGAGAAGAGAGGTATAATAGTATAGAGATAAATGGCGATTTGGATAGGGTTTATGAAAACAAATGCAATAACCTATGATTTTAGTAGAATAAAAGGTCCTACATTATCCATAGAAAAGCTTACAAGAGAATCCCTCATCAGAATCTTCTCACAAACCCCATGTTGGTGCCAATCCTAAGCCGGGTGGTGTTTGATTTCCTACGACATCAATCTCCTCTTGTTCTCCTTCTCTAGAACAAACTCGGGCATCCGATTATACCTAGCTTGGTCCTAAGCTTCTCCCCCTTTCCTGCTGGTGACCTGGTGTCAAGAGAGAGCCAAAAGACAAAGAAAATTCGAAGTGGAGAGGAGAACTTTTACGAGTTAGGGTTTCCACCCAATCCAACGGATGAGATTGATTTTTGGGAACTTCAGGAGTCCGATGGAAAGTTCAACCATGCAGATGGGAAGAGCCCGGTGAGATTAGCCTCTCGTTAAAATTTCACTCCGATCGAACGGCTAGATTGTGAGATATCAACCTTTCTTTTCCAAGCATTTTTGGTTGTCGATCGGATGACCTCCAGCGTCAGCAGTACTCTGTCATCAAGCTCCTAAGATTGCGCCACGTTGTCATCACACCGGTCGTTGGATTTCCGCCACGTAACCTGCAAGGTAATTAACTATTAATAAAGTCCAAAAAAGTTAAGTGAGAGGAATCTTAGGCGGTTAACTTCGCCGTAGATTCCTTCCTTTAGCGCAAATAAGAGAGCGCCACGTCGCTCTCTTATTTTGCCTTAGGTGAACAATGAAAAAATGATAACTAAAAAAAACGACAAAATGCGAATAAATTCGCCGCAGAATAAGAGAGCACCCCGGTCAAATCGAGCACGCGAGTAGGAAATCACCACGTCACCTGCAAAGGTTAAGAAATTAAAATGACAAAGAGGCGATTCGACAAAATGACAAAAAGGAGAAAGAAAAGGTTAACGGTGGAGCAAAACGACAAAGCGTAGGTGGGCAAAACGAAAAAAGAAAAGAGCTAAACGAAAAGAGAGGAGAAGCTACTATCTGCAGCAATTAATTCGCCGCAGATTCTCTTTTACGAGCGAATGAGAGCGCGCCACGTCGCTCTCTCGTTCCTCCTTAAAGTCAAGTATGACGGCTGCCGTCCACGTCACCTGCACGGATATGTAAATAATTAAAAAGAAAAACATAAGGCTAATAAAATCGAAGCTGCCAGATCGCGACACGTGTCGCGATCTGGTGAGCACTATTTGGTTTACCTTTTAATAACTTATAATTGCATTTATGCCCAACGATAATTAAATATTGCGTTTTAACCCTTGACGAGGTTAATTTGTGTATAAATCCCAAATAACTAAAAGGATGAATTCACAAACCTGTCTAACAATGTCAGATAATTACCTTAATGCCCCTATCATTGATAAGTAAGCAAGAAATAGTTAGATTAATCAAAAATATGTCCTCAAGATGCCCTAAAACTCATTTAAATCATTTAAATATATTTTTCTTTAAAAATTCATTTCCTTGTGAGTTTATAATCTAAGAGAAATATTCAAATATTATATAAGCCAGGAAATACCATAAAATCATAATGAAGCAAAATTAAGCAATTTTAATCATGATAACACATAAATATGTTCCTTTAAGCCAAATGTTCATGAAAAATACAGAGTTAAAGGTCATATATTTCTGTGTTATCATAGCGCATACTGAAGCAAGAGTTTGGACTGTTCAAGCTTGGAGATCTCAGAGTTTAAGGCAATATAGATATCTACTAGTTTGATGCTGATGTCTAGATAAAGATCCATCCACTGTGCATCCCGGTCAGAGATGGAGAATTTGAGATCAGTAATTAGAGTTTTGACGTCAGTATGCACCTCAAATAGAGTTGCAATAGCTTTGCTCATTTCTATGGTATATGAGAGCTACGAGCAAATATAGTCCAGAAAAGGGTTCCCCTTAGGGAATAACTGTTTCGTTGTCTTTATGTTCAATTGGCTTTGACAAGTTGGGCACAGTCTTCCAATAATCCTTCAGTAATGTCATCAATAGTCTATCCTTTATTAAATATCAGATTGAGTTGTCCTTCTCTTCATTGTCTGTGGAAGCTTTATAAATGAGAGATAGTTCTCCTTGATGGACTATGCCTTCAGTCCTTCATCGTTGACTTTTGACACCTATGAGGCTTCTCTTATGCTCTTGTGAGGATCGTGGTAGTTAGGAGAATAATCTTAATGACTGTCTTCCTTGATAGTAGCTTTCCTCTTGCTGTTTATTGCCATAAAGTCTTTGTCTTGAGATAGAATCCACCAATAATAATATCACTTAGATCTCTCCTATAATTCTAACTATAGGTGGTTTTCAAAGAGAGAAGGAAATATAACACAAAGATGTTCCTACTGAGTTTCTTTCTTGAGATCATGGATTTATACAAGGTACCTATGATATAGTGGATAGGGTTTGGATAATTAGGAACCTATATCAAGGTAATAGGTGGTTGACTTGGTCCATTCAAGGAATTCTAAGTATCTAAGGATAAGGATTAAATTTCTTTTGACCAAGACAATCTTTGGATCAGTGTATAATAGGAGGAGGAGGGAAGATAATTCCCTTAGAATCTACACTCTCTTTCAATGTTTTAGAGAGGTCTTATTCATTCACTTAATGGATGGTGAGTTTCTCAAACTCTTGAGTAAGGAGGAGTATAGTATTTTGTTGTAATTGAGACTGATTTCTCTTCCTTAGTGCATATCTAGGTTCACTTGGAACCCTTGTGTTCATGTTTTGGGATAGTTCTCCATCACTTTTTCTTTCATCCTTGTCCTTGCCGTTCTTTGTTGGTGCCTGCAATCATGAAACTCATAAAAAATGATTTATTCATCCTTGTTTAACCTTAGAAATGGTCAAACATTGATAATGCATAAAAAATAACAATGATTTAATGCAAATTCAAACTAAGAACAAAATGATATGATAAACACAAAAATTTCATGAAAACGTGATAACATGCATGATAATGATATGAGTTATGCCTAAAAATAGAAGATGAAGAATGAGTTAGGCACGTAAAACATTCATGTTATTTGACTCCTACTAGAAACCTTTGTAATGTTGATGAAAGTGGACCTTGCAAAATATCTCTATCCATTTGTACCTCTAGTGGGCAAAATTTATTGAAAGGTCAAGTAGATGAGGTAGAAGGGCAAGTGTGAGAGTAAGGGAGTTAAAAGGGGAGCTACCTGATTGAGACCTTATAATATGCATTTTTACGCATTTAATTTACTATTCTTTAATAATTTTAAATCATACTTCACGTAATTATCAAGCATGTTATCTTGTTTTGATGAATTGTTTTTATATATTATATCATACCGTTCATAAACCAAATACATGTTAAATTGCCTTTAATTTTTTCATATTTAACATTTGACCTTTTCAAAGGTCAAATGAAGATGATTTAGTTAACTTGTACATGAGTTTTGTGATCATAGGTATGAACAAAGAATGACGAGGAATGAAGAGGACAAGCAATTTCTAATGTAAAATTATCCTTTTGTTATTTTTCATATTTTATTTTTGGTCATATGATTAAAAATAAGGCAAAATAAGGATAAAAATGGGAAAGATTTCATCCAAAATGGAGTTTTTAATGAAAACATATGAATATTTTTAAATTTAGAAGTGTTCCCATGACAGTCCCATTTTTCTCAAAATTTTCTGATTTTTTCCTTTTTTTAATGTTTTTCTGATTATTCAAAAATTTTAAAGGATTTTTTCAAGAATTAAAAAATAGAAAATTTCATTTTATTGCACGTGTTGACATGGCACACTAATGTGGCGCGTGGACATATGGCACTATGTGATGCCCAATCAATGCACATGTGGCCCCAAAGGGGGAGTATGAGTTCTTTACTTATATTTTTGTTTATTCATTTGCCTTCATGTGCTACATATATGACAAAATATCTTTTTAATTTAGCCCATGAGTGATTAATATTTTATATATACATATGGACACATGTTATTCATCGAATTTCTTGACCCAATGGACTAGGTCCATGATAACATGCATATTTAACTTAAATTCTTATCTTATTTAACTAATATTCATGTTTATTTTATGTGATTGTGATGCATGTTCTCATAGTTTTATGAATTTTCTCCATTGGTATGCCATTGTACTAAAGTTCATATTTATGTATTAATTATGTGCTTTATTGATGTTTAATCTTTTGCAAGGTTAAACAAATAGAAATTAATCACCTTCCTTGATTTACTTTGACTTTAGTAGATGATTAGAAGCATTAAGTTCAAGAAGAGAATGTTCGGATGATATAAAATAGACTTCTTAAAGGGACATTTTAGTTTATTTTGAATTCATCTTATATTCTTCTTTTAATTTATATTTTAGATGGCATGATATTAAAAGTCAATAAATTTGTGAGGCAATGGAGAAATTTGAGTAAAAAAGGAGTTATATTTCTGAAGATATTAATTTCTGAATTTTTTGGATTTTTCTAGAATTTATTTTGATTTTTCAGGAATTTGTTTGGATTTATTCCTTTATTAAAAATTTCAAAAAAGGGTTGTATTTTCGCGTAGGACCCGTGGAGCTGACGTGGCGCAGTGCGGACACGTGGTGGGGCCACGCAAGCCCACGTGGACGCCTGCATGGGGCCTACGTGGTGTGAATAGTCTTCGAGCTGGCAGGTGATGGGCCCACGGGTTAGTGGGCCCAGGTAAGAAGTTTGCGGCGTACTAGGCTCATAAGGGCGACACATCCCATAAGGGGGATTCCACCTTATATACGCGTTATCTCCCTTCATTTATCTCCGTGTGGGAACTAACGCATGTCTTAAGTTTTGCAGGACACGAGGCATCGCGTGGCGCATTGGATGCGATCACAATGATTGAGACACGTTGATCGCAGGAACCGGAGTCCACCAGATGAAGGATCAACGCAAATAGTTAATACGAACCGTCGATTTCATTAATGAAATCGAACGATTGCGATTAAGCGCGAATTTGGCTCATCATCGGGTGACACGTGGATGCATCGAGACGTTCGATCGAGATCGGACGGGAAGAAAATCAGGAGATCGTGGTATCATGGCGCATCAAAATCGCGCAATCTCAGTCTTTGATCAGTTTTCACCAAATTGGACAGTTCGCGATTTTCACTTTTGCAAATCAACTCTTCATTGAATCGTGAAGGAATTAAGCGGTTTTTGAGAAAAATCTTGAGTTCTTTTTTATCCCCCCACGTCTAGACTCGATTGCGATCCAATTGAGGCGGGACTAATCACAAATCGTTGCAAGATTTGATCGAATTCTCCCCTTGAACGCGGAATCTACGCCGAGGAAGAAACCGATTGAATACACTTCAATCAATGCAATTTGGAGCCTAATCTCCACGTCAATCGGGTTAGTAGTGTGAATCGATCACTAATCTTGCAACCATTGTAATTTTGATTCAATTTAGGTAGTTAATTTCATCCTTTAAATCGAATTGTTCTTCGTTTTCGCCCAAATTGGGTGCAGATTTTAACTAATTTTGAAACAATAATTTCTCATTGACCTTAAGTTCAAATCATTTACTTATTATTTCAATGAATTCCTTGTTTCATCAACTTTCTGTGGATAGCAAAATTTGTAAAATCTCATCATCATTTGACCCTTCAAGTTGACGTTTGACCAATAACTGTTCATTTTCAATCTGAATTTTCGGCATTGACTTGCAAGAGAAATTACTCTTAAAATACAAGGTGAAATTTGACAATTTTAGTCTCTTTGGAATCCTATGTCTGTTAGCTTCCTATTCATAGATGAATTTTAATATTTGGATATCATTTGATTAGTCAATTTGAAGATTTACACCAAACTGTTCATTTCAGGATTTTTCTAATCCTTGATTTTCAATAAATCATAATAAATCCAATTATTCTAGAAAAATCACGAATTTCATTTCAAAATTTTCCATTTTCTCTCTAGTTTCTTAATATATATAATTTTCATAATATTTTAAGCTCTTTTTATTCTCTGATTATATAGAAAGTCAACTATTGGTCAAAGTCAACCCTTTGACCTTGACTTTTGACACTCTTCATAAAATTAGTTTCTAAAATTTTAAAATATCTTATTTAGTTTATTTATATCAGTAACATTAATAAAATATTATTTTCACTTCTTAAAAACCCTAATTAAACCTAAGTATGACCAAGTCAACCCTTCGATTAAAGTTAGATGTGTTCTCTATGGATCGACCCTGATCTTTACACTATACTTGATTTCATATTTTTGGATTTGTGAGTTCGGAATTATAAATTTTGTTTGACCGATGTTTGTGTGTTTTCAACGACCGCATAAAATGTTTCGTCAGTCCACTAGATATAGTGCATATAAACACGACAAGCGGATGTGTTAGATGAGGTGGACCATGCGATGATTGGATTTAACAGTCTCTGATTCATCCATTTTTCTCTCTCCTCGTGTAAAAGATGGAGGTGACATGTGGCGCAATTGATAAAAGGCAATTTCTACTTGAATTTACATGATTATTAGTACATTATAAGACATAAATTATTTCATTCTTATCTATGTTATGATATTTTGAGTGCATATTCATCATTCTATGTAGTTTACATCAAAAATCTCAAAATCTATTATTTTATGGGATAATCATGAATAAATCACAGAGAAACTTTTAAATAAATCATACCCATTTATAATTGAAATTTTATTTAATTCTTAAATACATATAATAAGAGAAAATAGAAATAACATATGCATAAAAATACGGTTGTTGAATGCGCAAATTTACGTATCAATAAATTATTATACTCAACTCTTCCAATTTAAGTTTTGAATTAGAACGACGGCGAGTCAAGGTCAAATCCACAGAGAGGAGGGTTAAAAGATTAAAATCAGAAGATAATTTTTTTTGGTATTTTTAGATTTAGAAAGTGCAAATGATCGATGGAATGAAGAAGATGTTTATGGAAATGAGATAAATCGATCGTATGCTTCAAAACTCCTTTTAAAGATTCAAAGCCCTTGATCGATGGTATGAAAGTAATTTTAGGGTTCTGAAAATGAGAAAATAATAATAAACTGATGGGGAAAATAGAAAAGATGGATAGAAAATGATCCTAATCTAAGTATTCATGATGAAAACAAATCTAGTGATGCTCTCTGATCAAAACATACATACGAGAGCCTATACATTTTGGCCAGGTTAGGCATCTTGCATCCAACACGAAGAATGAAAAGAGAAGAGAAGAGAAGAAACTCACTAAAAATGGTGTTCCATACATGAAGAATGCTCAATCACTACCTTCTTTCATTCTAGCTAGCCAATGCTAGAGGCACACAATGAAAACATTCATAATCTTATCTTTTTTATCTCATAAATTAAATCAACTCTATGAGATTCGTAGAACTTCAAATGACAATCATGCCCACAAAATTTCAGCCCCTAACTCGATCAGGATCATGAGATATTGTGATTTTTAATCTGGAACAATCGGATCGTTGATGTTAGAATAAGTGGCCAGGAAATTACCTAAGAGGGGGTGAATTTGTGGTTCTTTTTAATTCTTGGTTGATACAATGTAGTTATCTATGTAAACTCTTATATACCTATCTAAGGAATGAGGTAGGAGAGAAGGATGACACATAGATTTTTAGACAGATTCGGAGTAGTCCCTTAGCTATTCGGGGGTATCCATCCCGAGGTGATAGTTTGCCCGAATCAAGTTTGTGTGATTGCCCCAAAGCAAATCATTTGGTAATAGGGCATGAACAAGGATACCAAAAAGGATAAAAGTCGGCGAAGCTCAACGTCCTCCTCGACCTCCAAAGTCTTCCACGGATGTATGAAGTTTGACCTCCTTTAATGCGGCCCCCAAAGCCTTAAGATGTGGCCCCCAAAGCCTCACGCTAGCGCAGCCATCCAAGCTTCTACTAGCTAGGCCACAAAGGCCTTACTCCTGCTAGATTACCCAGATCTAGCACACACAATATATGGAATAATTGTTGAACGTTTATCCAACACTAATGATATTCAAAAGTTGATTCAAAAGATATTCAAGATAGAATTAAGATCAACTTCCCTTGGCGAATTCCTCCTTTTGGGAAGACTCTGTTCTCAGAAATTTCTCTGATTTTCCTTCTTTGGCTATTGTTCATTGACATACGTTTCTGCCTTTCTTTGGTATATTTCAAATATCTTCTTCAATCCTGCACCAAATAAAGCGATTCTTGATTTCCCATAAGCTTAACACGATTTCTGAAATTTTTTATTTCAGGGAATATATTCAGATTCAAAATTAATCGATCTCCAAATAACAATCTTTCAAACCCTTGATTTTTTGGCACGATTTCTTCGCGTCCAGCTTCCAATGCCTGTAACTTGCTCAAATCTCAATCAAATGTTACGATTACAGATGATATGGATTTGTATTGATGTTTACAAGGATTTATATGATTAACATATTCCAAAAACAATTCTATAATATCAGTATTTTGCAATCTTATCTCAAAGGTTGTAGACCTAACCAAAGCACACTACCAATGGCTTTTCTTCTTGCTCCTCTCTTGATCCTAAAACAAGAACGAATACAAATCCGATCCTATGAACTCGAATTGATGTTAGTAACAGAGAAATACCAATGAATCAATAAAAATCGCTCTTGCAAATTTCTTGAGTGTGAGAGAGCGTTCTTGCTTTTTGCTTTGCTTGCCCTTGTTCTCTTTTGAACCTAGAGAGAGAGTTAACCATGAAATTTGGGGTTTGGTCTAAACATATAGGTCAGAGATTCAGAAGGATATTTTGGTCCTTAGTCAAGACTCAAATGGTCATTCTTCTTAAATTTAATACCTTCCCTTTTTACCACACTTTCAAACTAACTCTTAGTCATTAAAGTGAAAAAAAACTAGTCGTTGGACCTACCGCCTTATCTTGGCTTAATATAATTTTATATCTCTTGATAGGAATCATGGATTGACGGAGGGAATCATCTGTTTGTAATCTTACATTCTTGTTGGGCATAAATCATGTTCTAAACATTCATTAAAATAATCCGAATCATGCTTTGGCAATCTTAACTTGATATGATCTTCTCTCTCCTCAAATTCCACCAGTCAAACCACTCTCGTTCAGTCAAACTTTGATAAAAAATTGTTAGTTTCCCTCTTCTCTCTCCTCTCTCTTCTCTTCTCTCTCTACCTCTTTCCTCCCTATTCTCTCTTTTCTCTCGTGATGGCGAGAAGCGGTCAAGTGGGCTCGGGCAAGGAAGAGAGAGCAGGGAGAAGAGACTCTCTCTCTCTCTCTCTACTGTCTCACGCACGAGAGAGCACAAATCTGAAGGAAAGAGAGAGGAGGAAGGGAGAGGAGGAGAAGAGGAAGAAGATGGAGAGAGAATTTTCTCCCCCTTACTGGTGCATGCACGTGCGTGCGATGAGACAAGAGAGAGGGTTTTAGGAGGCTCTCCTCGTGCCTGTCCTCCCAATGGAAGCTATTTCCGTCATGCAGAGATGCAAGGAGAGAGAGAAAGGAAGTGAAAGTGGGATAAGGAGAGGAGAGCGTGGAGAGAAGGGAGAGATGAGAAGAGAAGGAGAGCGATCGGGATAAAGAGAGAAGGAGAGAAAGAAAGAGGAAGAAAGAGAGGGAAATAGAGAGAGAGGGAAATAGAGGGAGAAGAAAGGGAAAGCATGAGAAGGAGAGGAGAGCGATCATGGCAGAGAGAGCAATCATAATCGAGAGAGAGAAACAAAGAGATCGCACGAGAGAGATATAGAGAGAGAGATCGGAAAGAGAGATTCGCCTCTCCTCTCGACGGAGAGAAAAATGTAAAATGAGAGAGAAAGAGAGAGAGGTCGTGGGAGAGAGGGAGATCGAGAGAGATCACGGGAGAGAGGGAGAACGAGAGAGATTGTAGGGGAGAGAGAGAAAAGAGAGGGAGAGAGAGAGAGAACATCTCTCTCCTCTCTTTTTATATTTTATTTTATTTTCTTTTGATTTAAATTTTGTTTTAATAATTATTATTTTGCAAACTTCCAAAAAAATCCTAACATGTTACTAATTTACATGCTCATAAAATCAATGTCACTAAATGATTATAAAATGCTAATAATTTATAAAAAATCAAGTATATTCTCTTAAACATGAAAATTATCATTTTAATGATTTTAAATCATGATAACATGCTGACCTAGGATAATTTTAGAAGAGGTATCTAAATCCTACATTTGAGGGAGGATCTATGAAGTGATATCAGTGAGAAATATTGGATAGATAATTTAAAATAGATATAATGATGTGTAGGAAGAGAAGAAGTAGAAATAATACTAATAATATGAGAGATTAAATTATATAGCAGTAAATATATGGAATATAAGAGATTATGGAGTAGATGTTAAGATAGAGATTGTAGAAGAGGTAATATAGGAATATTAGGAGGTAGTAAGGGAATAATTATGATAATAGGGAGGAATATTAGGGGGTATGTAAGAAATAGAAAGAATAGATAAGAAAATGCATCTAACGTGAACTTACGATTTAATATGCGAACTATTATTCACGTCGAAGGGTGAGGATGATACCTGAGATGCGACGGGAATGTGATGTTCTCGAATTCGCCAATTGACCCGGATCAACCTCGGAATGCGCCAGACGTAAGTTACGTGAAAGTGGACAGAAACGGGGGAGAAAAGAAAGGGAGGTAGAATCAGAGAAGAAGATGATTGCGGGAGAACGGAGGAGGCACAGGAGAACATGAACACAAAGGGTTAAACAAACCCAGATAGTAACCGGAATTTCATCAAAAACAACATTATTTGCTTTCGTTTACAATTTTCTATTTTATAGGAGAAGAAAAGAAGTTTTGGTGAAGCGGCGCGACGTGACGGTTAGCGTTCTCGTCGGTTTTTCGGATTGACTCGGATTGGAGTTCAATGACGTTCACTCGACGAGATGTTGATAAGAGGCTCCTCGCCCGTCGGTTTGTCGTGCAACGGTGGCGACGTGGAGAGAGATCATCACATAGATTTAATGTGGTTGCAGTTCCGCGTCCGCTTGATGAAGTCGTGATTATGTGAGTAGCGTATCGGCGATAGTCACCTCATCAATTGATGTTGGACTGCTTCCCGTGTTGGTGAGATGATAAGCAGAGGCAGTTTGTGATTCGCATCTACCTTCATCAAGCACTGACTGTCGATATCGGCGATTTACGAGATCGTGACGTTGTTTACAAAACCCGCTACTGTCGATAGGTCCTGAAGCTGTCTTATTAGAAGCGTTAACTCCTTATTTCCATCGTCTTTGTGTCTGCCCCGCAAGTCAACGCTTACGGCCATATAATTTCGTTTTATCCGTCGTCTCTTTGTCTCTTACGGCAAAACTGTTGCTGACAACGATGAGGAATAACTTGGTTGATGCAACGTTTTGTCCTTGAAGTTCTTGTTTTGATCCGCAGATGATGAAAAGCAGATAGCCAGCGGGAGTAGAGCTGATATTGTCGGTTGGGCTGCTCGGGAGAGAAGCAGAGATAGGTATAGGAATATAAATGCCGAACACATCACTCCTTTCCCTTTAGTTGCTTTAGGGGGGGGGGGGTCTCTTCGACCCTTCTCTGTCTATAACCGCAGGAGGGGAAGTGGGAGTGGCATAAGCTGGACTTTACTGAAGCTTGCAGTCGTTAAGGTAATTCCCTTGAGAATTATTTACGGCCATATCTTTCTTTGTGCTTGTGATATAATTGTCTTCATAGTCACTAGAGTGAATAAGAAGCTTGATATTCTTCACGACATTGTCTTCCTTGTGTCTTCAATGTTCTTTGAAAGTCTTGGTGAGGCTGCTTCTATTATCTTCATGATTGTCTTCTTTATGGCAGATTCTTCATGCTGATTATAAGCTTCTGATTGCATGGTTTACTTGTGTCAATGTCTTGTCCTGACTAGGTTAAGAAGATAGTTTCTTCCATGAGTGATTGATCTCTCCTATGATTCTAACTAGAGGTGGTTTCAAAGAGAGAAAGAAAGACAACAAAGATGTTCCTACTATTCTTTTCCTTTTGAGATCATTTATACACACAAGGTACCTATGATATAGTAGATGTGGTTTGGAAGATTAGGATCCTATATCAAAGGAAAAGGGGTGGTTGACTTGATCCATTCAAGGAGTTCTAGGTTTCTAAGGATAAGGGTTAAATGCTTTGACCAAGTCAATCTTTAGATCAGCATAAAATAAGAGGAGGGGGATAATTCCCTTAAGATCTACACTCTCTTTAATTATTTAGAGAGGTCTTCTTCATCCATTTAATTAATGGATAATTTATCAAGTTGGTGGATAAGGAGGGAGGATGGTTTCCCTTAGAACCCTTGTGTTCATGTATAGAAATAATTCTCCATCACATGCATTTATGATTCAACATGATAACATGCATTTATAGTTTGAGAAAAAAGTGTATGAAATTGCATGTTATAAGCATCATCGCAGCGCTCCATCATGAATATGATGACCACAATATAAGAATAATGATTTGCCTCCCAATGATTAATCTTGGCGTTGATTGGAGATGAATCGACAATCGAATGGCCACGCCTACATTTCTTCTATTTATACTCTCTCTTCAATGGTGTGTGTATTCTCAGATTTTAGATAGTATAATCCTTGAATCTCTTGATTCGATCCTCTTGTAGACTCAGTTCAACGTCTAGGGTGTATTTGGAATCAACATTTCATCGAGGGAGAAGGAAGAATTCGTTGCTTGCGCTCCAAATTTTTCTTTCTCAAAATGCAGGATGAAAAGCCTTGATATGGTGATTAATTAGATCATTTCGAGCATGATTTTAAGTTAGATTAAGTGTTTTCTTCCTAACTTTTTATCCAATAACATGAGATTTTAATTTTGATGTATAGATTAGTTTAACTTTATGTAATTTAATTATTTTCTATCTCTTCCCGATCGACTTTTCTCTCATGTGCTCTTTGATTTCTCCGTGGATACAAGTCCAACTCGCATGATTTTTGATTTTGTGGATTTGTCTTTAACTTCTCTTTCTAGAAATACTAATTTTCCTAGTTTCTCACCTCAATTTATTGTACAATTTGAGAAAAAAAATCTATCAAGAAATATCCTTAATTCTCTTTGGATTTGACCCTTACTCACCATTATCCCAATTAATTTTTAATTAAATTATAATTTCAATGAATTCAGAAACTATTGTGATGCGTAGATTTATATTTTCAATGACTACACACTCTAGCTTTGTTAGCAATCTAGATCATTCAATACTTATGAAGATCAATTTGATGGCTGATAAGATGCATATTAGACTTAAATTCTTATCTCATTTAACTAATATTCATGCTTATTTTATGTAATTATGATGCATGTTATCATAGTTGTATGAATTTTCTCCATTGGTATGCAATTTTACTAAAGTCCATATTTATGCATTATTTAGGGTTAATTATGTGCTTTATGAATGTTTAATCTTTTAAAAGGTTCAATGAATAAAAATTGATTAATTTCCTTAATTTACTTTGACTTTAGTAGATGATTAGAAGAATTAATTTACTTTCAAGAAGAGAATGTTGGGATGATATAAAATAGACTTCGTAAGGGATTATTTAAGGTTATTTTGAATTCATCTGACATTCTTCTTTTAATTTCTATTTTAGATGGCATGATATTAAAAATGAAGACATTTGTGATCCAATGGAGAAAATTTGAGTAAAAAAGAAGTTATATAAATTAAGTCACGAATTTCTAAATTTTATACAATTTTATGGATTTTATTTTGATTCTTTTAAGAAATTTTTTGGATTTAATTCCTCATTAAAAATAGCAAAAAGGGATATTTTAATCGCGTAGGAACCGCGAAGCTGATGTGGCATGGTGCGCACACGTGGTAGCACCACACGGACGCACGTAGGCGCCTACGTGGCGTGAGGAGTGACTGGGCTGGTAAGTGATGGGCCCACAGGTATACTAGGCCCAGGTTAGAGTATTGGGGCGTACTAGGCCCATGCGGGCAACGCAAATTGTTAAAGGGATTCCACCTTATATACGCGTTATCTTCCTTCCTTTTCCTCCACGTGGGACTGTGTTCTACTTAATATTCTGAATTGCAGGCGACGTGGCGGAATACCAAACGTTGTATCAAAGTGCATGGACTATCGTGCATAGATCGCATGGACCACCATCCCCTGGATCTTCATCAATACACGTGACAATTTCTAAGCCGTCAAACTCTTTAATGAAATCAGACGGCTGCGAATTAATCAGGCATTCGACGACTCATGGAGCAACACGTGGCTTCATAAGGATGTTCCGATGAAGATCGGATGGTGGAAATCAAGCGGAGTGAATTCTGCATCATGGGCAACGATCCCACAGATTTCGCAGGATCAGACGGCCCAAATCTCATTGCGAATAGACGGTCCGCGTTTTTCGCGGAAAATTTCATATAAAACAATGTTCTTCTCTCTTTGTAACTTAACTTTTGGTCGAATCATTAATATAGTAAGCAATTTTGAAGAAAGATCTTAAGTTCTTCATGATTCTCTTGCTTCCTAGACTCAATTCTGCATCCATTGAAGCAAGATAATCATGAATTATTGTAAGAAAATGATCGAAATCTCCCCTTGAATGCCAAACGCACGTCGAAGATGAAACCGGAGCAATACTCTTCAGTCAACGCAAATTGAAGCCATATCTTCGCGTCAATCGGGTTACTAGTGTGATTCATTCGTAATCCTTGCAATTTATATAGTTTAGATTAGATTTAGATAGGTAATTAGAGTTTGGAAATCGTTAAATTCATCTTTTCGCCCAATTTTAGTTGCGGATTTTTCCTGATTTTTGAACAAGGATTTCTCTCTAATCTTAAGTCTAGATCATTTGATTTTTCTTTCATTGGATTCCTTGTTTCATCAGCTTTCCTTGATTACTAAATAGTAAAGTTTTATCATCATTTGACCCTTCAATTTGACGTTTGACCATTGACTCTTCATTTTCAATCTGAATTTGGGTGTTGACTTGAGGGAGCAATTACTCTTAATATACAAGGTGAAATTTGATAATTTTGGTCTCTTTGGAATTCTCTAGTTGTTATCTTTCCATTCCTATGTGAATTGCAAGATTTGGATGTCATTTGATTAGCCAATTTGAAGATTTACGCCAAACTGTTCATTTGAGATTTTTCTGATCTTTGATTTTTCAATAAATCATAATAAATCCAATTCTTCTCGAAAGATCACGAATTTTATATCAAAAATTTCCATTTTCTCTCTAGTTTCCTAATATATATTTTTCGTAATATTTTAAGCTCTTTCTATTCTCTGATTTTATAGAAAGACAACTATTGGTCAAAGTCAACGCTTTGACCTTGACTTTTGACATTTCTTCATAAAATTGGTTTCTTAATTCTTAAAATATCTTATTTAGTATATTTATATCATTAAAATAAATAAAATACCATTTTCACTTTTGAAAAACCCAAATTAAACTTAAGTTTGACCAAGTCAACTCTTCGATCAAAGTTAGATGTGTTCTCTATGGATCGACCCGATCTGTACACTATATTTGATTTCATATGTTTGTTATTGTGAATTTGGAATTAGAAATTTTTTTTACCGACGTTTGTGTGTTTTCAACGACTGCACGCTTCATCAATGGCTAATGTTTTTCTTGCTCTATCTCTTTTCCCAACAAACCAAAATGTGACTTGTGGCACAATCTAGTGCATTTCGATGATCAAATTGATAAAAATCAGCAACTGCAATCAAATCAAATAATTTTTAAGAAAAATTTAACAAGAAAAAAGCTTCAAATTGAAATCATGATATGTCATTATCCCAAATGATTTAGGGGCTGAAATTTTGTAGGCATGATCATCATTTTAATCAATGGGGCTGGTTAAAATTCCAAGGCATAAAAATTAGGTTTTTTAAAGTTTCATTATGTGCTTATAACATTAGCTAGCTGAAGGAAAGAGGGACCGATCGATCGTTCTTCCTGCATGGAACATCATTTCTAGTGAATTTCTTCTCTTTTGTTATTCATTCCTCATATTGGATGCAAGAAGCTAGGTCTGAGCAAAATGTACAAGCTACCAAAAGTGTGTTTGGTTAAAGAGCATCACTAGAGTATGTTTTCATCCTGAATCTTTAAATTAGGATCATTATTGATCAATCTTTTACTTTTCCTCAATCTTTCATCCAATTTTTATATTTTTAACCCGTAAATCTCATTTCCACTAAATGATCAGGGTTTCTGATCTTCAAAACGAGTTTGAAAGTGTTTGATCATTTTATTATATTTGTTGCGTACATCTCTCTCTTTTGATCAATCATTTTTGCTTTCTTAATCCAAAAATGTCAAAAATCTTACTTCATTTCAAAATTCTAAATGTCCTCCCACTAGATTCAACGTCGACTTGCCACTATTCTAAATTTTAAGTTCAAATTCAAAGTGTTGGATAAAATTTTTGATATGTTTAAAGAACACTTAAATTCTTCCTTGGTCCCGTGAGAACTCACGGCGGTTAGAAGATCTTTTCGTTATTGGTATTATGTATTTTATGAAGTTCCATTGGCAGTGACGGAGAGGCACGTGGAACTTTATTGATTCCGTGTTGATCTTCAGCAGTTGGAGCAGTTTATGAAGGCAGTTGTTGGATCGGTTGACCTTCATCTTTTATTTACGTGATTTAATGCAGATTCTGGAGAGGCTTTCGTTGCGTGTCTCTTGCTTTACGTTGCTCTTATGACGGCCAATGCCTTCGTTTTCGCAGAGGCTGTCTTGTACCTACTCTGTTTCACTTCAGTAGGAGGAGGATGCCGTGGAGTTATCCTTCATAAGCCGTAAAGGCATTACTCATGTAGGATGTGATCGTCACTGTTTGAAGCTTCAATTAGGTCTTCATAATAGGTTTGATATCTCTTTTGCTCTTATGATGGTAAGACAATTAAGTCTCATCTTTTCTTCAGCCGTGCAGCGGTTGTCAAGGAAAGAAGGTGATGATCTATCCTCCTGACTATCATCCTCAGTGGTAGCCCACTATCTTCTATTATGAGTTTTAGCTTCACATGAAAGTCCATGACAATAATCCTGTTGAGGTCTTCATGTTTGACTTTGACATCTTTCTTTTGGTTCTCATAATGATCGAAAAATAAAATGCATAAGCTCGTTGATCTTCTCTTCATTTCAGCTTGGGTCTTTTCATTGATGAGGCTTTGACTAGAGTTGTCACCGAAGATAGTGATGCAGAACGCGGTGGTGAAAACCCTCGCACCTGATCAATGGGTTTGAGGTTGACCGGAGATAGCCGGTCAAACCTAACCTATGGGTACGCGAGTCCTAGACCCTAAGTCTGATATCTAACCTAAACCTACGTGCAGGCAGGCGTGCCGATCAGCAGAGTCGACTCCGGGTGACCCAGGGAAACTCGCGATGATGGGTAGGGTGAGATCATCTCGATCCACGTCCGAAGGCGTGGAGTGGCTCATCGTGGAGTAGCCGAAGCTGCAGCCCACGCTCGGTGTCGGACCTGACGTACAAGTCAAAGATCTCAAACCTATACCCGTACTATCCTATCTACGTCGTCCGACAGCGGTGGGGACGAGTAAAGGAACATTTTGAAAAGTAATTAAACTTTAAAATGAGGGGTCGAAGCTAATCTGCGGGGCGGGGTGCCCTGTGGGTCGTGGCGTAGTAGAGAGTCAGCTCGGCAGTGTCGGCCAGAGATGGGGAGATGACAGCTCGACGTCAATCTTGGCAATAGCTGAGCAAGTCCCGGGCTAGGCGCGTGGAGGCGTCGCTCTCAGTAGCGACACATGCACCAGGTGCCGGGATGGTCACGGCACGACCCGAGGTGATCGCGGGCGCGGTATCTGTTGGGTGCGATCCAGCCGGGGGTGAACGTGGCTAGGTGCGGGGAGCGGGCTGGGCTCAAGGCAAGGCATGGATACGGCCCAGGACAAAACAAAGACACGTCCCCGGTGGGGTGCAGAGGTGACGCGGCCCTGGGTTTACCATGAGTGCACCTCAAGCTGGGCAGCGCGGGCGCATCTGGAGCGGGGTGAGGGCGCACCCTGGGGAAGGAGTAGGTGCGGCCGGGAGTTCAGGTCGCGGAGCAAACCTGGGCAGGCGCGGACATTATTGGGGAGACAGGCCGCGGCGGAGTCCCGTGCGACCGGCAGTCTGGGGCTGCGCGAGATAGGTCGCAAGCCGGCGGGGAGTCTCCTGAATTGGCGCTGATGCGGAATTAATTTCGGTAGAGGGAGGAGAAGGGAAAGAGAGAGGTTCCCACGATCTTCTCGGTGGGCTTTGACCGAAAATCCGGATGAGATTTGAATGCGAATTCCTGGGAGGAATTTCACGAATTCCTGTGGAAGGCGAGGACTGATCGGGATTTCGGGGAGAAGAGGGCGGCGTTCCGCAACTGAGTTCAGGAGTGACTGTCATCCAGGCACGTAGGCAAATTCGGGCGAGCGACAGAGTGGAATCTGGCTGAGCATGAGGGCGAATTGGTGGAAATGCAAGGGGGAAGGACGGGAATTTCGGGCGGGTTGAGTTCGTGGGAACGTGGGAATTTTGAACGGGGAGGACAGGTTGTGGCTAATGGGGGGGGAGGCGGAAGATGAATCGGTAGGTGAGGTGTAGGATCGTGGGGGAGTGACGAGGATGATGGTGATGTCAGGAGAAGATTGACGGGTGTCTTCAGACGGTTTGGAATTTGGAATGAATTCCTTAATGCGATAGGGAGTGAGGAATGGGTGAGATCTGGATGGACTGAAATTCCGCG
Organism: Lemna minuta; assembly: GCA_024174645.1. Taxonomy (NCBI): domain Eukaryota; kingdom Viridiplantae; phylum Streptophyta; class Magnoliopsida; order Alismatales; family Araceae; genus Lemna; species Lemna minuta. The sequence continues at coordinate 12,026,415 of CM044117.1, read as the reverse complement.
ATGGCGTTGGGACAGGCGAATTCGGCATGTGCTCGGGATTCGGCAGGTGTTCGAATCTTCACAGAATTCACCGTCGCAAGCGCCGAGTTGAAGATGGATGGCGATGTGCGAAGGTGAGGGGAAACGGTAGAGTCTCGGAGAGCCGGCGCCGCGTAGGAAGGAATTTGGGGCATTGGATTCGGGAAGGGGAACGATGATCACTCGAGAGGCAAGGAGGGGAGTCAGGAAAGTGGGCGAAGGAGGGGTTTCGGGAAGGTAGCGAGCGGAAGGTTGGGAGGGGGATCCGAGAGGTGAGGAAGAGAGGTGGGGAACGAGAAGACGTTGGGAAGGTCTTCGCGATGGGGAGGAGGGAGGGGTGAGATCTGGAAGCACGACAGGATGTCAGGCTAGGGAATGGGGGGACGATTGTTGAAGGATTGCCTCCAGTCGTCTGCTGCATCGTCGGGAAGGCATCGTCTCAGGGGATGTTTTCTCCGCCTGCGAGAAACGACGCAGTCACTCTGTTTTGTTATGGTAGTTAACGCTTTCTCTGCAGGTTAGATCGTGACCATTCAGTAGGTAGGTTTTAACGGTGATGCAGCTGCCACGGTGGATGCGGCGACACGTGGAGCAGGAGTTAGTTAGAAGACGTTTTCTCTTTCCTGTTTTCTCTTCCCTCTTTTGATTGGTCGTCATTTCCTATTTAAAGAGACAAGTGTTTGTGGAAATGACAAGGTGAATGAAATAGTTTTCTCTCGTGGAGTTCTTTCGGTAGTTCTCTCCGTCAAAGTGTAACTTGTCTCGGAGTGCTTCTAAGGTAGCTGTCCAAGTGAGTTCTACAATTGGTATCAGAGCGAAGCGATTTATCGACAAATTCAAGCATGGCAAAGAAGCTAACTGAGGCCGGTGAGTTATCAACATCGGCACCATCCCTTAAGCTGTCAAAGACCAACTACCGAGTTTGGTCGATGGCTATGGAGGTTTATTTGGACTCGCATGACTTGTGGCAAGCAATTGTAGGAGAGAACGTGGCAAAGAAGAAGGACCGCTTAGCCCTTTCTGCCATTATAAGCGCTGTTCCTCGAAGAACAGCTTGGTGATTCTTGATGCGAAGAAGACGGCAAAAAGAGAATTGGGAAATTCTCGGACAAAGGAACCTTGGCGTGGATAGAGTGATTCAATCCCGCATTCAAGGTTTAAAACGAGATTTCGAAATGCTCACCATGTCCAAGACTGACTCCGTGGTGGACTTTGCGATGAAGTTCACACACATCGTCGCTGATTTGCGAAACTTGGGAGAGACAATGGAAGAGAAAGAGGTGGTACGTCGATTTCTAAGAGCAACGCCTTCAAAATTCGACGCACTCACACTCTCCCTGGAGCAGTATGGTGAGTTGGACAAGATAAGCCTAGATGAGGTTATCGGTTCCCTTACCGTTCACGAGCTACGGCTCAAAGAACGCGAATCTCGTGAGGAGGAACAAGTCTTATTGGCTAAGGCCATAAGTAAAGCAAAGTCGTCGAACGACGAGTCTTCATCACGCGGAAGAGGTCGACATCGAGGACAAGGTCGCGGCAGAGGCAGAGGCCGCGGCAAGGTCGCGGGCGAAATTCTTCTCAAAATGAAGACAAAGACAAAAAAAGCCTTTTGACAAAAAAAGGTAATTCAATGTTACAATTGTCAGAAATTTGGGCATTTTGCGTATGAATGCAGAAGCAATAAGAAGGATCGAGATGATCGAGCATATGTTTCCGAGTCCACCTCAGCTCAAGCAGCATCCACTTCTTCAGCTCCAGCGGCGACTTCTTCTCTATTGATGGCAGTGGTTGAAGAAGCAAGTGAATTGCTCCTTCATGGTTCAGAGGGTGCGCTCTTTGATCCATCTCTCTGGTATCTTGATACGGGAGCGACTAATCACATGTCAGGCCGTCGTAATTTCTTTTGTGATTTGGATGAATCCTCATCTGGATTTGTTAAGTTTGGCGATAATTCGCGGATTCAAATCAAAGGTCGTGGTACTGTTGAAATTACTCAGAAGGATGGGGACATCCTACGGCTTCTTAATGTGCTATATGTCCCCGATTTGGCGGCAAACATTCTTAGTCTTGGCCGACTGGATGAAGAGGGCTGCTGCATGACAATGGCTGGAGGTAAGTTGACTGTCTTTGATCAACATGAACGTTTGGTCGCTGAGGTACAAAGATCGAAGGTAGACTCTATTTGCTGAAACTTAAGGTAGTTGACCAATGCCTGGTCACTACCGAGGAAAATTCCGAGAATTGGCTTTTGGCATTCACATTTTGGGCATATAAATTTCCACTCCCCGCAGAAATGTCCAAGAGAAAGTTAGTCCAAGGACTTCCCCCGATCGAGTGCACCCTGATCATGTCTCGTCGAAGTTGTTTGGTAGGAAAGCATCATCGAAGCCCCTTTCCTCAAGCTTCAAGTTTCCGAGCTGTGAAGCCTCTTGAACTTGTCTACATGGATATCTCGTGGCCCAATTACCCCATCCACATTAGGGGGAGCAGGTATTATCTTCTAATTGTGGATGACTTCTCTAGGTTGATGTGGGTGTCTATGCTAAAAAAATGAAGTCTCGATGCTCGGGAGCATTCCAGCGGTTTAAAACCTTGGCTGAGGCTGAAAAAGGCACAAGAATTCCGTGTCTCACGATCTGATAGAGGAGGTGAGTTCACTTCAAATGAATTCAATGAATTCTGTATCTCACATGGCATTAAGAGACAGCTCACGGCACCTCACTCCCCCCAGCAGAACGGGGTTGTGGAAAGAAAAAATAGGACAATTATGTCCTTAGTACGAAGCATGCTTAAGGAGAAGAATCTACCTCGAGAATTATGGGGAGAGGCAGTGAACACTGCCGTTTATCTACTGAATCGAGCTTCAACTAGGAGTTTGAAAGGTTTGACTCCATATGAAGCTTGGATTGGGAGGAAGCCTTCAGTCGAGCACCTACGGATTTTTGGCTCGATTGTGCATGTGAAATGCACTAAGGTTCCTCAGAAGAAATTGGAAGATCGAAGCTCTCCTATGGTATTTGTGGGTTATGAAGTTGGCACTAAAGCCTATCGATGTTTTGACCCAGTCAACGGTTCTCTGCATATCAGCCGAGACGTAGTATTTGAAGAAAATGCCAACTGGGATTGGTCAAATCTAAAAGAAAGTACTTCAACTCTTACCTTTCTGCCAGAATTGAGTATTCAATCAATTCCGGGAGATCCCATTTCCTCAGAAGAAGGTGGTGAAGCAGAACATATGGAACATGATATTGAAGACCAAACATCTTCTGCTGAATCTCAAGAATCTGAGCCTCTGAGGTATAAATCTCTTGCTCAACTCTATACTGAGACTGTTCCAATGCAGGAAGAAGATGAAGAATGTTTTTTATTATTTGAAGAACCTTCCTCTTACCGTGAGGCAGCCGGTGAAGAAGCATGGAACAAAGCAATGAAAGAGGAAATGGAGGCTATTGACCGAAGTCAAACTTGGGAGCTGGTAGCTCCTCCATCAAACTGCAGACCCATCGGACTCAAATGGATTTTCAAATTAAAGAAATCAACTAAGGGAGAGATTATGAGGTATAAAGCACGACTTGTTGTGAAGGGATACTCACAACGACAGGGCATTGACTATGACGAAGTCTTTGCTCCTGTGGTCCGTTTTGAATCCATCAGGATTCTTATTGCCATTGCAGCTCAAGAAGGTTGGACTTTGCATCATCTTGATGTCAAATCCGCTTTCCTCAATGGAGAAATTGAGGAGGAGCTTTATGTAAAGCAACCAGAAGGTTTTGTGGTTGCAGGCAAAGAACATTGGGTCCTCAGATTAAGGAAGGCGCTCTATGGCCTGAAGCAGGCACCCCGAGCTTGGTATTTTAAATTACATAAATGTCTTCTCTCACTGGGCTTCATCAAGAGTCAATATGAGCAGGCAGTATATTTAAAGAAATCAAGCAATGTTAAGGTAATTGTTGGGGTGTATGTAGATGACTTAATTGTCACTGGATCAAGAGCAGAAGATGTTGAAAATTTCAAGAAGCAAATGAAGGAAGTCTTTGAGATGAGTGATCTTGGCTCACTTAGCACTTATTTGGGCATAGAAATTAAACAAAGGTCTGATTACATCAGCCTAAGTCAAGGAGGCTATGCCCGACATGTCCTTGAGAAAAAGGGACTGCTGAATTGCAATTCCTCACAGACACCTCTTGAAGCAAGAGCTAATTTCAGCAAAATTGGAGGAGGAACACCGGTTGATCCCACAGTTTTTCGAAGCATCGTAGGGAGTCTTCGGTATTTGACTCACACGAGGCCGGATCTACTCTACTCAGTTGGTATATTGAGTAGATATATGGAAACACCTACATCAGTTCATCTCTCGGCTGCAAATAGAATTCTAAGGTATGTAAAAGGCACAATTGACTTTGGATTAATCTACTTAAAATGCCAAGTACAAGACACCCTCTTCGGGTACAGCGACAGTGATTTCGCCGGAGATGTTGATGACAGAAGAAGCACCACAGGGTATGTTTTCTTCATGGGTTCTTCCATCATTAGTTGGGGATCATTAAAACAAAAAACGGTAGCTTTGTCCTCATGTGAAGCTGAGTACATCGCTGCTACCTCAGCTACATGCCAAGGAGTTTGGCTGAACCGGCTTATCAGTGAGCTCAAGGGAGTAGCAGAAAGGCCTATAAAATTACTTGTGGATAATCAGTCCGCAATCATATTAAGTAAAAACCCTGTTCATCATAATCGGACTAAGCATATCGACACCCGATATCACTATATCCGACAGTGTGTGGAGGAGAAACGGATTGAAGTTGTGCATGTGAAGACAGAGGATCAGTTAGCCGATGTATTCACAAAGTCACTTGGAAGATTGAAATTCTTAGACATGCGTGGTCGCCTGGGCATCAAGGATGTTCACATGGAAGAACTGGAGCAAGGAGGAGATTGAAGGATTGCCTCCAGTCGTCTGCTGCATCGTCGGGGAAGGCATCGTCTCGGGGGATGTTTTTCTCCGCCCTGCAGAAACGACCCAGTCACTCTGTTTTGTTATGGTAGTTAACGCTTTCTCTGCAGGTTAGATCGTGACCATTCAGTAGGTAGGTTTTTAACGGTGATGCAGCTGCCACGGTGGATGCGGCGACACGTGGAGCGGGGAGTTAGTTAGAAGACGTTTTTCTCTTTCCCTGTTTTTCTCTTCCCTCTTTTGATTGGTCGTCATTTCCTATTTAAAGAGACAAGTGTTTGTGGAAATGACAAGGTGAATGAAATAGTTTTCTCTCGTGGTGTTCTTTCGGTAGTTCTCTCCGTCAAAGTGTAACTTGTCTCGGAGTGCTTCTAAGGTAGCTGTCCAAGTGAGTTCTACAATTGTTTGGGGGGGGGGGGGCGGTTTGAGGACGGCGCTGGACATTTGTTGGGAATTTGGAGGTCGGCAGAATCGGGATTGATGTGGGCGTGCGACGGAAATTTCAATTAGCGTGAGCTTGAAATTCTGCAAGGGAGGAAGGTGATCGGGAGGTCCGTGGAGGGGTGCGCGCAGTGGGGCTGAGGATGTTCGGCAGGAGGTGGAGCAGCAGTGGGATGGAGTAGGAGGAGATGGCGGCGCGGCGGTCCAGAGGCGGCGGTGGCTTGTGAACGGCGGCGTCACGGTGACGACGGTGAAGTATCCGTGCCCGGGGCAAGTAATGGCGGCGGTCGTCGCGGCGGCATCGGAGGCGGCGATGACAGTTGGACTCCTTCCTCAGCCTTCCTTGAGCAGCCACTTGAGAGGGAGAGCACTCCTTTTCTTTTTCAAATGACGGCTAGGGTTTGTGAGGGGTCCCTTCCCCTCTTATAGAGCCCAAAATGGGCCGAGAGGGGAAAGGGCCCACTTGAGGCCCACAACCCAAAACCCAAATATACTCATATAAAATAAGGTTCACAAAGAAGAAAGGGCTTCACAAATGGGATCCCGAAAAGGGAAGAACCCACCCGGAAGACTAAAAGGGAGAGGAAAATAAGTGAGGGCCCGATTAAACACGTGCGGGTCAAAAGTTTATAATAAAGAAATAAAGATAAGTGGATAAATCCGCGCGCGCAAAAGGGCTCCTCCTGCGCCGTGATATCGTGTCTTGGTGGTGACGGGGGTCGTACGCCACCAGATACTTTCTTCCATAATCAATAATATTTAGATCTCTTCTAGAATTATATCTAAGGGAGGTTTTCAAAGAAAAAAGAAATTGGAAATCAAGGATGTTCCTACTAATGTTTCTTGAGATTGGTATTCATAACTATACAATGTACCTGTGATATAGTGGATATGGTTTGGAAATTAGGAATCTATATCAAGGTAGAAGGTGGTTGACTTGGTCCATTCAAGGAATTCTAATTATTAAGGATAAGGGTTTAATTTCTTTTGACCAAGTCAATCTTTGGATCAGTGTATAATAGGAGGAGGAGGGAAGATAATTCCCTTATGATCTACACTCTCATTCAATGTTTAGAGAGGTCTTCTCCATTCATTTAATGAATGGATAGTTTCTCAAATTTTGTGAACAAGGAGGAGGATAGTGTCTTGTTGCTGTTGAAACTGAGATCTCTTCCTTAAGTTGTATCTAGGTTCACTTGGAACCCTTGTGTTTATGTTTTGAGATAACTCTCCATCACTTAAATTTGTATGAAATGATAGATATGCACTTTAAGTATGATAACATGCATAAAAATGGAATGTTTTATGCCTTAATTTTTTTTAATTATCATGTCATTACATGTTAAGATTGCATGTTATCACATATCTTGGTGGTCTCCCTCTTAACCGCATTGCTAGGTGGTTTTCTCCATGAACACCCATTCAGTGTGATCTCCACAAAAAATATTAGAGACATCCATTTGATGGAGAGGCCACCCCTAATTCATGGCTACTAAAAAGAGTATACGTACAACATTATGACATACCATCAAGAAGTTGTCCATATACTAAACATTGTATTTTTGAGAAAAGCAACAACCCACCAAGCGTGCCTTATGGCGACTTATTGTCCCAACTTGATTGTATTTGAGAGTGAAAACTCATCCACATATGACAATTCTAATATTACCAAGGCAAGGGACCAACACTCATGTCTCCCTACTCAATGAGCACCACACACTTTAAGTCCATAGACACCTTCTAGTGAGGTGACTGCATGGCCTACATGTATGACAAGGATATTGAGTCAATTGTAAGAGAAAGAGAAAATTCTCGATATGTAGGATGGAAATGATCATAGCAAAAAAATTAGGAGATAGGGAGAAAGGTTCATACCTTTCTGAAGAGCAATGGGTAGGTGAAGATCATCCAAGGTCCATGCAAGGGCCATTGCACTTAAACATGAAAGTCGAGGAGGCATCAAGTGGATCCACAAAAGACTCGAGCAAGAGAAGGCAACCATGTATGAGGAGAAGATATTAGTTGCAATGGTTAATTAGTAGTGGCATTCAAGGGACCCTCAAGTAAAAAGGTGGGAGATGGAGGAGGTGGGATCCACTTGGGATTATAGGAGATGGCATTGTGATGGAGAATTATTTCAAAACATGAACACAAGGGTTCCAAGTGAACCTATTCTCCTCTTTATTCATGAGTTTAAAAAAATTATCCATTCATTAAATGGATGAAAAAGACCTCTCTAAATAATTAAAGAGAGTGTAGATCTTCAGTGAATTATTTTCCCTCCTTTCCCTATTTTATACTGATCTAAAGATTGGCTTGGTCAAAGCATTTAATCCTTATCTTAAGAAACCTAGAATTCCTTGAGTGGACCAAGTCAACCACCCTTTTACCTTTGATATAGGTTCCCTACTTTCCAAACCATATCCACCATATCATAGGTACCTTGTATAGTTATGAATAATGATCTCAAGAAAGAAAATCAGTAGCAATCTATTTGTATTTTCCCTCTCTTTGAAAACCACCTTTAGATAGAATTATAGGAGATCTATTATTTATGAAACTACACTATCTCCAGAGATCAAGGCCCTTATGAAGAAATCAGTATGAAGAAGTTTGCTGTTAAAGACAACAATCATGGTTAACATAAATTCATGAAGAACATCAAGAGAACTTCACGGTTTATAAGAATTATGAGTATTTTATTTGATTGATGAAGAGCAAGACTGATAAAGATCAATGAGATTCTTCATCTCAACCATCAGCCACTACAAAAGCACTACATAAGATGAAGTCCTCCACGACACTACTGATAGTGGAGTCCACGTAAATAATACATCAGTGAAGAAACACCCACGAAGAACTTAGAAAAACCTCCAATATGGAAGACTATTTCAAACATGATAACATCCCACATGATACATCCAATATGGTAGTTAAGGCCGTAAGCTTGAACTTCCGGAGGACATTTCAACCAGACCTTTTCCGATATCAACCATCAAGAGATCTAATTATTCCACATGTTCTCTCCCTACTGATATGTGATAGAAGAGAGTCAAGAAGACCTCCCGATCATACTTTAACTACCTCTGATGGAGATAAGATATCCTCGATCCTGAGAAGTCTGACAACAGATAAGTCGATAAACAGATCTCGTTCGCACACCTCGTCTTCGCTGGATCTCCCGGCTTTACAGATTCTGTCGAAGAGCTCTCCACCGGCGTGCGGAATCATTCTCGTGCTAACGTGCCAAAATTTACTCAATGAGAGATTGGGCACCAACGACCGGTGATTTCTCCAATCTATTCACGAAAGGCGCGACACCTCAAAAAACCTTCAAAAGACGGAAAACTGAGTCAACACGTTGACTCTGTGAAGTGAAACGATGTCAAAAAGAAACTGGAAGCTTCGACGAAAGAAGAAGCATCGGAATATTTCAAAGAGCTTAAAGAAACCCTTCACCTTGTGGAATCTATGCACGACAGCAGCATCCGGTGGCCTCCAGCTGTTTCCTCGTCTGACCAAGGGCGAGGACGTTTGCTCCGTTTGCGAGACCACCCTCGTGGAGGCCGACTTCAAGCTATCGGTGAAGCTTATCACGCGTATGGGATAGCGGCACTGCTCGGGATCTACGTCTTCGCAGGCATTCTCATACAGAAAAGAAAATAAAGAGAAAGACGAAATCTTTGGACCATCCACAAACAACCACTTCTAAGACTACCATGAGCATGCGCGGAAGATGGCGAAACTTTAGGCACACGCTCTACAGCACGTATGCACCATCATCAACGTCACCCAGGCCACGCGACCGTCCGATGGATATCACGGATGCATTAAAAGAGAAGGTAAAACCTCCGAATCCGGAAACCGTTCGTCCGTCACATTGCGACACTTCATTATAACTTCCTTTCCTTCGTCTCTATAAAACGAAACTGTAAACGACGAAAACAGCAAGTTGTTTTATGAAAATTTGGTTACGTTTACCCCTTTGTGTTCATCATTTCTCCCCGTGTCTCCATCAAACTCTTCCCGCATCTTTTTCTCTCCGCGTTCTATCTCCCTATCTTTTCTCCCTCCCATTCTTTTGCTTTCATACACCTTCTGTCAGAGAACAAAACCGAGGAGATCTTCTATCATTTGGAGCAAATCCGAAGCATCATTTCCACATCTCAAACATGTATTCTCCTCTCTTTCAAACGTGTTTAATAGTTCTCCTAAGATCGTCAGTAAGTCCAACGTTGACCGATAAGAGTTCTACCGATTTCTGTCGTGTCTCTTATCTTTTCCGAGAACTAAACTGACATATTCTATCTACGCATTAATTCTTATCTATCTCCTACTCATATTTCTCTATTATATATTCTCCCTTATTATCCTTTCCCGTTAATCTTCTCTCGATAAATTATTAAACAATAATATCATCGTCTATCTAAATCATTCCATCTAATATCTCTATTACATATTCTATATTCCCTATTTTACATCTCTCTTCTATAGTTTATATTCTCCATTCTAATATCATCTATTTATCTTATCTAAGCATTCTCCATGATATTCTTTCTGAATTATAAATCTATTCTCACTGATATCATTTCATAGATCCTCCCTCATATGTAGGATTATTATCTAAATCATAACAATAGATATTCATATATTAATTACCTCATCTATTCCTCATATAATCATTTCACTCATATTCATATCATACATAACATCATATTCTAAAATATCCTACATCACATTGATGTTAAAGGTGCAAGTGTGAAAGGTGTAGGTTCATGAGGTGCAAAAGGTGACGATGAGTCAGATGAGAAATAGTGAGTGGATTCAAAGAAGGTAACATTGACAAAGACAATGTACTTGCGCAGTTAAAAAAGGTAGACATGGTAGCTTTTCTTATTAGGCGCATAGTTGAAAAGGACTCCTTTGCGGGATCAAGGGGCTAACTTGGATGTATTGGGGGTATGATCATAGAAAAATCTATATACCCAAACACTCAAGGAGGTAGAAAGAAGAGTTCATTATAAGGGTGGAGTAGACGAAGGGGAGCTTCACGACCACGAGGAAACCATCAAACCATAGTTATGGGGAACTCTCATTCAAGTAGAAGAGTGCAAGTCATGTTGAGAAGATTAAGATGTTTGTGCTATGAAACATTGTTCTACTAAAAAGTATGAGTCTCGTGGTCTCATACAGAATACCTAGAGAGAGTTAGTGATCTTATAAAACCTTTTGAGCAAACTCAAGGGCATTATCAATATGAAGAATTTTGAGAGTAGAGTTATATTTGGTGGATTTTTTTACTAGAAACTAATGAATAATAGGCAGAATGTTAGTGTGGTCTTTCAATAGATACACACATGAAGCTTGAGAGAAATCATTGATGAAGAAAATATGATATCAAAAACTCAAACTGGTGGAAACATGCAAAGGGCCCTACACATTGCATTGTTGAAGATCAAATGGTTTCTTACTCAGAATCAAGTTTAGTTGAGGGTAGAAAGAACAAAAAATTTTGCCAACTTGACATGACTCACACTCAAAATGAGAAAAGGGAATCCAAGGAAGTGCTTAACAAAGTTTTATGATGTTGGGATGTACTAATCGTCAAGGCCACTAATGGGATGTATCATTCTTTTTAGGAAGGCAAAAAAGGCCAACCAAAAGGGACTCATGTACAAGTAGGGATGGCCAAAGACCGACCGGAACTCTGTCAACCAGACCGAACCAAGACCGTCGGTCCCTCTAGATGGGCATTTCACGGTCTCGGTCCAAGTTTGATCCAGTCTGAACACGAAGTCTGTCCTCGATCGAGTTGAAAAAAATTGCCCTAGCAATTTTTTTTGCCGTTTCTAGCGATCTTGCTATGTTGTTGTCCTAGTGATTCCTCGCGGTGGTGGATTTGCTGTCTTGGTGATTCCTCGTGGTGGATTTTCTGTCCTAGTAACTTCTCAAGATCTGCAAACAATTTTCTATATTTCTAATTTTCTCTATTATGAGTTCCTCTTCAAGAGTTCCTCTTCACCTCGTATCCCCCATTATGCTTTTAGATGAACTTCTAGGGTTTGGATTTGCCATTCTTTAGCTCTCTCTCTCTCTCTCACATGACAATCTCTCTCCAGCTCTCACGATCAGCATTCTAAAGCTCTCACTCACCCACGATCTTCTTTGTCTAAATATCAAGCAAACAAACTTCTCTTGCTCTCTCGACGATCGGATTGGCGCTCTTTTGCTCTTCTCCTTGCCAAGTCGGCGAGGGGAAGAGCACAATATTTTTTTGTACACAATATTAAAACTGTTTCCATACACAGTGTACGGAATTTTTTCAGTAATCATTAACTGATTAAAGTAATGGAAATAGTTTTGATATTCTCAGCCAACCTTCTATCTGCACCATCAATCAGTTCAAGGCTGCTTTGCCATCAATTGCGGAGGTTTGGACATGATAATCGCTTTGTAGAAGTTCCTAAAAAGTGGAATTGAGTCAATCTTAAATATTTCATGCTTTAGGGCAGCCATTCAAGTGACACAAAAATTCCAACACCTAAAGTCCTCATCGATCAGGATTCCGATCCAAATGCCACTGTTGTTGAAGTTACTTTCAGCGATCGCCTTGGAGCTCTAATAGATACGGTAAATTTTTCTCTTCTTCGCCATGTTTTGAACATAATTCAAGAGCGATTGTCTTTATTATCTATTTATCCAGATGAGATGATGTAGGATAATTTCAGAAATGATAATGTGTATGATAATAATGATATTATCAAGGAAATAGTCCTACAAATAAGGGGAGGATCTATGAAGTGATATCAATAAGAATAGATTTATAATTCAGAGATAATATTATAGAGAATGTTTAGATAAGATAGATAAGTGATAAGAGAATAGAGAATAAAATATAAAAGAGAGATGTAAAATAGGGAATATAAAATATAAAATAGAAGAAGAAGAACGATAATAGTTGTTATTATATTACTATAATAATAGAATTAACTTAGAGAATCCCCGGATAGACGAGATTAGAGAATGTCGAATATCGGTAGTGGGATGGATGCTAAGGCAGAGAGATACTAAGAGAGAATAATAGTTATTTTAATAGCGGAATAGGATAGAAGTCGGAGAAGAGAGAATAGTAATCTGAGAAAGAAAACAGATAGAGGGAAAGGTCGGGCGGTAATAGGAGAAAGGACAGGAAGGGACGCGAAGAGGAATGGAAAAATGAAGGATGATAGGAGATATGGAAGAGCAAATGTCTAACGTGGACTTATAGGATTAAGAAACGAACTGTTTTCACGGAAAAAGAACAGAGGATAATTACCTGAAGAAGACGAGAAGAGATGTCGTAGATTACTCCCGCTGACATCGGATGATCTCGAGATGCTTCGGATTTATAATGTTGAAAGACGACAGAAATGGGGGGAGAAAAGAAAGGAAGGTAGAATCGGAGAAGAAGGAAGGTTGGGAGAGGCACAAGGAAACACGATGAACACATGGATAAATCGAACCGGAACCAACGTAACCAATTTTGATAAAAAAACAACATCCCGTTCTTTTGTTACAAATTTTCTTTTATAGAGATAGAAGAAGGGAAGTTAGATTTTGAAGGGAGGTTTCGGAAAGAGAGAGATGGTCGTCGAGTGTTTACGCATCTCCTCGCAGACCGTCTCACGTCCCTTCGGTTTCTGATTTTTAAGGACTGTTGATCAGGGAATCTCCTCCATTTGTGTTGACACGTGGTAAGTGTTGGTGTCTGTTGTGGGAAGGAGGTTTCGGAACGGTGCAGTTAATATCGTCGACGGTTATCTTCTGTAGAGGAAATTATCATATAGTTTGTTCGCGTACGGGGACGAGAGGTTTTCTCTCGTGACGGTTTCTCGTCCAGTCACGATTCCGAAATTGTTCCGTATGGTGCGAATGTTGGAGTTGACCGTTTGACCTGTCTAGACTTCCGTTAGCTTTGATTCGGGAAGCTCGTAATTTGGTGAAGCGGAGTCGACGGAAGTGGATTCTGCTTCTTTCTATTCTGCGATCCTCCAAAATATGATGACGGAGATCCGAAAGTTCTTTGGCCGTTTCCCAGAACAATATAAACTCCCAAGTTGAGAATAGAAGTGATGTCGCCCGCGCCGGGGAAAATGGGAATGTAATTTATCGGCGTTGACCCTGACGTAATATTGTTGTGGTGATGGGATACTCGACGGCGAATAGTGTTGACGCCAGCTTGTCTTTGAATTGGAGTCAACGCTCATGCACGATCATCTTGAATCTCATCTTGTCGGTTTAACCTTCGTGCTCTCAAGGGTGTTGATTGGAAGGAGCTCAAGAGTCTTCGAGTTTCTTCACGTGGAGTCTTTTCACCTTCACTGCTCTATGTTATTAGAGAAAGGTTTCATGGACTGACTTGTTAGTTGTGCACGTAGGACGGTGGTAATAGTCTTCAAGTCAAGCTTTCATAGTCTGCTGCAGAGGTGTAGATATCGTCGGAAGTAACCCTCCTTGCTTGGACTTCCTTTAGGCTCTCATAATTTGGTTTCATCCGTCTTTACTATTCTTGGTTTGACCACAGCAGGGGCGGAGGTGAAATAAACTGGATTTCCCGATATTAAGGATTGCTTTTGGGAGATAATTCTTCTTCCTCTTCAGTCATGGAGGTGTTGCTCAAGAGAAGATGAGGATGACTTATCCTCATGCTGAGTTACTTTCATAGTGGCTTTGATCTCTGAAGATATTATATTTCATAAGAAATAGATCTCTCCTAGAATTTCTATCTATGGGTGGTTTTCAAAGAAAGTAGGAATTTAGTAACAAAGATGTTCCTATTATTCTTTTGAGATCATTAATTAAATTACATAAGGCACCTAAGATATGGTGGATATGTGATGCAGGACCGACGGGGTGAATCGGTCCGGCAATAATATCTTCTAAGGGGAAGCTAGGGATGGGGTGATCTACGTGCTCTATGTGATGCAATGATATCTAAGATCTCCACAAGCAGCCAACCGACCGGCGCGTCGTCACGGCGTTCCTGGGGGTACGCCGAGTAGGATGGAGCAGGAGTCCTCCCAGATCCGTCGATGCAGGGGAGAGAGCAGCCTCGGGTCGTCGGGGCAGCTCGATCGTCAACCCGGCGACCGGATCCACGATCCCAATCCCGAGCCCTGACGTCACTCAACCTAACTATGTCCGAGGGCGGTGGAGACAAATGTGGGAAGTACTGAAGGAAATATAGACTTCAAAGTAAAGTAAGGGGATGAATGCCTAACCTGCGGGGCGCGAGCCCGGTCGGTCGGGGCGAGGGAGGTCGTCGGGCGCGGCAGCGATGTCGGACGCCGGACGAGTCGGCGAGGGAGCACGGAGTAGCGATCGGCGCGGGGCGGGGCGAAGACGCGTCGTGGCGAGCAAGACGGGTCGCGGCGAACACGGGAAGGCGGGAGGTGGCGGTCGGGGCCAGCTCGGAACAGTCGGGGCCGGTTCAGGGCGATCCGGACCGGTCTGGACCGGTTTGGGTTGTCCTGGGCCGGTCTGGACCGTGGTGGACCGGTCTGGGCTGGCCTGAGCCGGTCTGGGCCGGCCTGGGTCGCTCTGGGCCGGTTCGGACCGGCAGGGGCGGCCTGGGGTGGCCTGGACCGGGTGGCCCGGCCCGGTCAGGGGTGGCCCTGGTGGGCTGGACCGGTCAGACCGGTTCGGGCTGGACGGCCCTGGTAGGCGGGACCGGCTTGGCCGATTTGGTCTGGGCGGTCCGGTGAACAGGGCGACCCGGTTGAGCGAAAAACAGGGGGGGGGGGCGGGAACGATTCCCGCTGAGTCAACTCAGCGGGGATCGTTCAGTCTTCCCCTCGCCGTCTAGGGTTTCGCTCAGTGGGTCTGGGCGGCGCGCGGCGATCTCGGCGCGGAAAGGGGGCGCGCCGGCGGCAGAGCAATGGAGAAACCGGGGGAGGGCGATCCTCGGGCGGAGAAGGGCGCGGAGATGGGCGGAGGTGGCGCGGTGACGGGCGGAACGGGCTGTGGCTTCTGCGGTCGACGAGCGCGACGGAAGCGGCGTCTATGCGCGGCGGTGACGCAGGGCTCGGCGGCGGTGGGTTGCGAAGGCGACGATCGAGGCCAGGACGATCGAGGGTAGGGGTAGTTCGATGGAGGAAGGAATGGGGGGGGGGGGGCGGTGGCTTGGTGGACGGCCGGCGATGGAGGAGGAGGAGGAGGGGTTTGGGGTGAGGGTTCGTGGAGGGGGAAGGGAGGCGAATTCTGATGGGGGTAGACGATCAGAGGCAGCGGCGGGGCGGTTCGCCGGAGATGGAGGTGGAGGTGGAGCGGGGGAAGGTGGAGAGGATGGTCCGTGGAGGGGGAAGAATGGTGGTGGTGCAGCGATCTGGCGGCGGCGGCGGCAACGGCGGCCTGAGGCGGCGGCAGCGGCGGCGGCGGCTGGAAGGCTACACAAGGGAGAACAGTGGGCAAGGCAGGAGAAGGCGGCGGCCTCGGCGGCGGGCACGGCGGCGGCACTACTGGTGCGGCGGCGGTGGCGGCGGCGGTGGCGGCGGTTGGTTCTCCTCCTTGTCCTTCCTTGAGCAGCCACTTGAGAGAGGAAGACTCCTTTTTCTTCAAATGACGGCTAGGGTTTGTGGGGGGGTCCCTTCCCCTCTTATAGAGCCCTTGGTGGGCCTAGAGAGGAAAGGGCCCACTTGAGGCCCACAACCCACACCCATACTCATAGAAATAAAATAAAGGTTCACAAAAGAGAAAGGGCCTTAGGCTAGGGTCCCGAAACAAAGGGAAACCCACCCAACGGCCTAGAGAGAGAGAGAGAGAGAGAGACATGCAAAGGCCCGCTTAAACACGTGCGGGCTAAATAAAGTCATAATAAAAGAGAAAACGGGAAGATAGCTCTACGCGCGCGAGCTCGTGGCGAGAAGAGGGTCTCACTTGGTGTAGTGAAACTCGGGATCCTTCGTCTTCGCCTGTCGAGGGGGCTGGACGCGCGTAGGTGTCGGCTCCACCGGCGCCGTAGTGTCATGCCTTGGTGGCGACGGGGGTCGTACGCCACCAATATGGTTTGGAAAATTAGGAACATATATCAAAGGTAAAAGGGTGGTTGACTTGGTCCACTCAAGGAATTCTAATTATCTAAGGATAAGGCTAATTCTTTTGACCAAGTCAATCATTAGATCAGTTTAAAATAGGAAAAGAAGGGAAGATAATTCCCTTAAGATCTACACTCTCTTTATTTATTTAGAGAGGTCTTTTCATCCATTTAAGGAATGGGTAATTTACTCAAATTGGTAGATAAGGAGGACGAGGAGGAGGAGAGATTCACTTAGAACCCTTGTGTTCATGTTTTTAAAGTAATTCTCCATCATGAGAGCACTTGGAAACCTTGGACTCAACGTGGTGAAAGCAAACGTTTATTTGGATTCTTCAGGGAACCACAACACTTTTGCCATCACTAAAGCGTACTTTATTTTTCCCTCTCCTAATTTCATTGTTGGGTGGATTTTGGGAAATGCATTTTGAATTATTTATTTGTATTTCAGGTCCACTAGACGTAAGGTTGAAGATCAAGAATTTGCTAGAAGCCATACGTTTGACGATCATCAACAATATGTTAGAGTACCATCCGGTATTAATTATATTTTTATCAATCAGGTTTTTTTTTGCGGAAATTCATTTCATTTATTTATTTGGTTTCACATATCTGAACGTCATTAAAAACTCAAATTTAGCTCCAAAGACGACAACTTTTATTGGCAATATACGATAAACTGTCTGGTGCATTTATTTTAATCAGTAACCGTTTTGCGAACTTCATTGTAGGACAAGGTTCAATTATAATTATTTTCATTATAATTTGACATATCTTTAATCAAATTTGAGTCGAGTTTAAGAACTAACATTTTAAGTGTGACTATTTCTTTTCTATTTATAGACGTTGATATGTTTATCTTTTTTCAGGTACGCATATCCATGGTCAAGAGAGATCGAAGTCAAGACTGAACCGAACCGTGACCAAGGTGGACCGAGACCGAGACCAAATTTAGATTTGGACTGAACAGTGTGCCAACAACCGGACCGTGACCGGGACTGCCCAACCCTATGTAGAAGTTCATAGAAGCCCTATCCAATCCCCCGTGCCAAACCAAGCCTCTTCCCCATCCCCATGTCTTGAAATGTATAATGAAAATGAAAGAAGATAACAAAACAAAAGAGGTCCTAAGTGATCGCTGATAACATGCTAATTAGACATGATAATATATGATTATTTATGCACATTAAGGCCTAAAAGATTCCATTCCTATGTATGTTATCATATTTAAGAGTATTTATCTCATTCTATGAAAAAATCATTATAATCTCAAAATAAATTGAAATTAGGGTTAATTATGATGAATTAAAGATAAATAATTTTATCACCCATATTTACTTGAGATCATAAGTAGTTTTTAAAGTTAAATAATAAGAGAAATCATTTTTATATACATTCATTTAATTTTCTAAAGTTAAATCTTAAAGAAATGAATGTATTTTTTAAATATAAATTAAACCTCTTGTTATTTACTAAAATTGGTTTTATAGAATGATAGATAATTTAATATCTAATCAAATGTCACAAATTTGAATTAATTTGGCATTATATTTTGAAAGTTATGAATTTTCTAATTTTTATGGATTTTTTTTTCTGAATCGAGATTTTTCTGAATTTTTCTGAAATTTTAATGAGTTTTTCAGGATTTTCCAGAATTTAAAATCAATTTTTCTAATTAAAAATCGATTTTTCAGATATTTTAAAGTATGTTGGTGACGTGGCGTGATCTAAACGTTCGATCGCGTCGCGATCAAACGGTCAAAGTGGGAGGTGACGTGATAGCGTAAGGAGCGTCCGATCACGCGAAAAATTGTTATTCTTGATGGTCACTTAAGGCGGGGGGTACGTGACGCATCCTGATTCATCAGTGGATTAGTTTTCTAAGCGATTTAATCTCAGCCGTTGATCAAAGGAGTTATAACATCTGAGATTAAACCGATGGAAACGCACATGAAACATCTGATCGCGATCCAACGATGATCGTTTGATGCGTTTTTATAACGCATGAGACCTGACTTCATCTCGGTGGTCAATCGACGATCCAACGGGTGTGAATTAATGGTAACAATTCGCATTCGATGTGATTCATCAAAGCTGTTGATCGTGGATTAAATGAAGATCGGACGGTTACGCCGAAATCGCGCTATAAATTGAGATGTTCTTCGACAATGTTAAGCATTCGAGAGCAATTCGAGTAAATCGAACTGCTTAGACACCAAATATCTTAAATATCTTGTTCCCAATTGCTTCTAGACTCATTTCCACATCCACAGAGTGTTTGAGAGTGATATTCCGACGATCGACAAGACAGAATTCGACGCTTGAACTCCACTAGCGCGAATTTATGAATTTTCATGAATAGCCTTGATTCTAGCGATTATTTGGATCAATTTGATTGCAATTGTGGGTTAGGCATCGTGTTTCATCCTAATCTATCTTCCTATAGCTTAAGATTTCATTTTAGAATCATAATTTGATCTAATTTATTTCTTAATTTCTGATTTTCGTGATTTTCATTTTCGGAAATTTCACCTCTGTTCATTCGATGATTTCTCCACGAAATCAAATCCAAATTGAGTGATCTTTGATTCCGTGGATTTGTCTTCAAGTCCTCTTTCATTAAATATCAAATTGCCCAATTTCTATCACCATTTCATCATCTGATTTGATTGAATTTGAAGAGATCATAAAATTCTTTGTCTAATTCCCTGTGGATTCGACCCTTATTTACCATTATACCCCTCAATTCGTGATTTAATCTTGAAATTGGTAAGTTTGGACTTTATTTTGACCCTTGACCGTGTGTTTTCAATGACCATACAGTCATGATTCATCAAATGGCGCCATTGTCAGGAATTAAGGCAAAAATTTGATCAATCTAGTCAATTTTGACTTGGTCAACTTGGATTTTTCTTTTAATTTCTTGAAATTCACTCACATTGATCATACACTTAGTTATCCGAAGCAGAAATTCATCTTCAAAATCCTTAATTTGATAAGATTAAGTGATTTTTTCCCTTTTCTAAGGATTACGGGCTATCATTTCTTGAAATTCGCGTTGAGAATGCTTCACTGTCATAGAGATGGACACTCAGGTACATCGAAATCAATTTTTGAAAATTTTTTATGCAGAACGGGGGGGGTAAGCCCAGTTGTGCAACGTAAGTGCTAAGGATGACTCTAGGGAACGAATATCCTTGGGTGATCTATGGTGGTGAAATGATCTACCAATGCCAACCAACTCTCCCTTCCCACACGTCGCCTCTGAAGCTCTTGGGGTGTGTTGAGTAGTTCAATCTGGGAGTCCTCCTAGTCCACGCCCTCACGAGCAGTGGGCCTTGGGTCGTCAAAGGGAGCTCGACGATCAACTTGACAGATCGGACCACGATCTCAATCCACTCGATTCTTCCTCTCAATTGACCTAAACTAGGTCCCAACAGCGGTGGAGAGAAGTATGGGAAGTACTGAAAGCAATAAAAAACTTCAACGATGCATGTTATCATAGTTTTATAAATCTTTCTTCATTGGTATGCCATTTTACCAAACTCCAAATTTTTTGCATTGTTTAGGGTTAATTATGTGTTTTATTGATGTTTGATCTTTTGATAGGTTAAAAAATTGGAAATTAACCACTTTCCTTGAGTTATTTTGACTTAAGTTGATAATTAAAAGAAATAATTTCAAGAAGAGAGTGATGGGATGATATAAAGTAGAATTTTTAAGGGACTATTTAAGATTATTTTGAATTCACCCGATTTTTCTTAATGGAATTTATATTTTTAGGGATTATTTAAAGATGAAGAAATTTGTAATCCAATGGAGAAAATTTGACTCAAAAAGGAGGTATATAAAGAAAGATATGAATTTCTGAATTTTATGGAATTTTCTTGATTTTATTTTGATTTTTCAGGCAATTTTCGGATTTTCTCGATTTATGGAATCGTGAAAATTGTGGGATCGTGGCCCACTTAAATTGTGCAATCTTAGCCGTTGAATCATCCTTCAAGAAATCTGACGGTTTGCGATTTTCACGATTCAATTTTCTATAAAAACCCATGTTCTTCCTTTGTCAACCTAACTTTTGGTCAAATCGTGAAGAAATTAAGAAATTTTGAAGGAAGATCTTAAGTTCTTTGTGATTCTCTTGCTTCCTAGACTCAATTCCGCAACCATTGAAGCCAGTTTAATCATGAATTATTGCGTGAAATCAATTGAAATCTCCCCTTGAAAGCCGAACGTACGTTGAAGAAGGTTCCGGAGAAATTCTTCATAATCAAGACACTTTGAGGCTCAATCTTCACGTCAATCGGATTAGTAGTGTGATTTGATCATTTCCATTGTAATTTATGTAGTTTAGAATAGATTTAGATTGGTAATTTCATTCTAGAAATTGAATTGTTCTTCATTTCGCCCAAATTTGGGTGCAAAATTTTGCTGATTTTGAAACACAGATTTTTGCCTGATCTTAAGTCCAAATCATTTGATTTGGTTTTCATTGGATTCCTTGTTTCATCAGCTTTCCGTGGAAACCTAATTCGTAAAATTTCATCACCGTTTGACCCTTCAATTTAACGTTTTACCATCAACTATTCATTTTCAATCCCAAATTCGGGCGTTGACTGGCGAGGGTAATAACTCTCAAAATATAAGGTGCAATTTGACAAAATTGGTCTTTTATCTTTCTATTCATATGTGAATAGCTTGATTTGGATATCATTTGGTCAGTCCATTTGATGATTTAAACTAAAGTGTTTATTTTGG
The DNA here is from genome assembly GCA_024174645.1 of Lemna minuta. NCBI lineage: Eukaryota > Viridiplantae > Streptophyta > Magnoliopsida > Alismatales > Araceae > Lemna > Lemna minuta. Next base: position 12,005,173 of record CM044117.1, on the reverse strand, counting down.
GATTTTTCTGATCTTTGATTTTCAATAAATCATAATAAATTCAATTCTCAAAAAATCACAAATTATATATATAAAATTTCCATTTTCTCTCTAGTTTCTGAATATATAATATTCATAATATTTTACTCTCTTTTCATTCTCTGATTTTATAGAGAGTCAACAGTTGGTCAAAGTCAACTTTTTGACCTTGACTTATTACTTTTATTTGTCAAATCATTTTCTAAATTCTTAAAATATCTTCTCTCATATATTTATATCATTTCCATTGATTATATATCACTTTTATTTCTTAATATACCCAATTAAACCTAAGTTTGACCAAGTCAACTCATGGATTAAAGTCAACTGTGTTCTTTGTGGATCAACCCGATCTTTACAATATACTTGATTTCATTTCTTTGTTATTGTGAGTTCGGAATTATAAATTTTGTTTGACTGATGTTTGTGTGTTTTCAACGTTTGAATAAATCGTTTCGTCAAGCACCTCGTGGCAGGGCACCAATCGGATGGGCACCATGCGGCCGGGGATGGCAGCGATGGCGCGAGTTCGATCGAAGGGGAATGCAGGTGCAGCATGGTTGGTCGACCGAGAATATGGTAGGCAATAGAGTGAATTCCACGAGGTAGGTGCCAGGTGGTGGGTGAGATGGGGCGAGCCTGAAACTGCGTGTGCGATAAGGTAGGATGAAGGGATGACTCTGGTGGCTGGGCAAATTCGTGCGCGAATTGTTGGCAAATTTGGGGAGAGTTCCAGGCTTGGTGATTGAATTCAGGCGCGCAATTGAATTTAGTGATGGGGGGAGGAGGGAACTCGCTAGGTAGTAATGCAGAATCAGTAGGGTGATCACGCGGAATCGGCGGGGTGAGAGAGGGGGAGAGAAATCGACAGAATTGAAGGGAGAGTGATGCAGGACCGACGGGGTGAATCGATCCGGTGCTAATATCCTCTAAGGGGGAACTAGGGATGGAAGAACTACGTGTTCTAAATGATGTAATGATGTCTAAAATCTCCTCAACCAGCCAACCTTCCGGCGCGTCGTCACAGTGCTCCTGGGGTGCGCCGAGTAGGATGGAGCGGAAGTCCTCCCGGATCCGTCGATGTGGGAGAGAGAACAGTCTCGGATCGTCGGGGGAAGCTCGATCGTCAACCCGGCGACCGGATCCACGATCCCAATCCCGTACCCTAACGTCACTCAGCCTAACTAGGTCCGAAGGCGGTGGAGACAAGTGCGGGAAGTACTGAAGGAAATATAGAACTTCAAAGTAAGAGAGGGAATGAATGCCTAACCTGCGGGCGCGAGCCCGGTCGGTCGGGCGAGGGAGGTCGTCGGGCGCGGCAGCGATGTCGGGACGCCAGGGGCGAATCGGCGAGGAGCGCGGAGGAGCGGGGCGAGGCGATGGCGAGTCGCAACGAGCCTGTCGGGTCGCAGCGAACACGGTGAAAGGCGGGACGCAGCGTCTCGGGACGGTTCGGGGCGGTCCAGGGCCGGTTCGGTGCGGTTTGGGTCGGTTGCAGGCTGCCTGGGCTGTTACAGGCGGTCTGCAGGCCGTTCCCGGGCCGGTTCGGGCGATGCGGACCGGCTCGAGCTGGCTAGGGGCGGCCCCAGTGAGTCCGGGACCGGTCGGGATCGGGGCCGGTCCCGGACCGGTTTGGAGCCCGAAGCCGGCCTGGGGGCGATCTAGACCGGCCTGGCGGGGAGTCGGTGCAGGCGGCCCTGACCTGGTCAGGGGCGGTCCGGGCCGGTTCGGGCTGGCTCGGTCCGAGGTGAGTCGAGCGGCCCGGGCCGGTCTGGTTGAGTGAGGGGGGGGGGAAGCGATTCCCGCTGAGTCGGCTCAGCGGGAATCGGTCGATCGCTTCCCCTGCTCAGCGGCTTGCGCGGCGGCGGCGAACGGGGCGCGATCGCGGCGGAGGGGCCGGCGGCTACGGCGGATGGGCGGCGGCAGCGGCGGGCTGTTTCGGCGGCGACGGTGGCCTGGTTCGGCGGCGGCGGCTGGGCGGCAGCTAGCGAGCGCGCGGCTTAGCGCAGCGGCTGCGGCAGCGGCTGTGGGCGCGTGCTGGCAGCAGCGGCGGCGGCGGCGGTACGCGCGGCGGCGCGCGGATCTCGACAGCGGCTGCACGGCCCGGCTAGGGCAGCGGCGGTGGCGCGCGTGAAGCGGCCCGAGGCTAGGGCAAGGGGTGGCGGCGGAGGCAGCGGCGGCTGCAGCGGCACGATCGGTGCGGCGGCGGCGGCGGCGTCGTCGGCGGTTGGACTCCTTCCCTAACCTTTCTTGAGCAGCCACTTGAGAGGATGACTCTTTCTTTCTCAAATGACGGCTAGGGTTTGTGGGGGGGTCCCTTCCCCTCTTATAGAGCCCTTGGTGGGCCAAGAGAGGAAAGGGCCCACTTGAGGCGCACAACCCACACCCATACTCATAGAAATAGAATAAAGGTTCACAAAAGGGAAAGGGCCTTAGGCTAGGGTCCCGAAACAAAGGGAAACCCACCCAAAGGCCTAAAGAGAGAGAGAGAGACATGCAAAGGCCCGCTTAAACACATGCGGGCTAATAAAGTCATGATAAAATAGAAAACGGAAAAGATAGCTCCACGCGCGCGAGCTCTACGAAATGTGTCGTGGCGAGAAGAGGGCCTCACTTGGTGTAGTGAAACTCGGGGTCCTCCGTCTTCGCCTGTCGAGGGGGCTGGACGCGCGTAGGTGTCGGCTCCACCGGCGCCGTAGTGTCATGCCTTGGTGGCGACGGGGGTCGTACGCCACCAGAGAGGTGAGGGAAATCGTCGGAAGGGGTCAGCCAATGCGTCTAGGAGGTTTCAGCTGTGGGAGGAGGAGGGGAAGTAGGGAGCGAAATTCGGGAGGGGTGCATTGGAAGGGGAAATCGGAGTGGGGGTAGGGGGAGGCGATAGGGGAGGGTGAGGGTGAGAGAGAAGTGCATGACGGGCGAGTAGGATGCGCGGAAGGGAAATTCGGGGTTGGCGGGGTGAGGTCAACCAGGATCGCGGAGGAAGGGGAAATTCGGGAAGACTGGGCAACAAAATTTTGGATGGGTTGCTGGGCGTCGAAATTTGGATGGGGCTGCTGGGCGACGAATGGTGAGAAGGAGGATGGTCACGTCTTGAATGTGGGGATGGTCGGGGCGTCGAGAGAGAGAGAGGGGTGAGGGAACGGTGAGGACGCGGGAGACGAGGAAGATAGATGGGCGACGAATGGGGTTGGAGCACAGCACGGAGGGGGGGAAAGATGGAAGAGCTGTGGATGACAAGAAGATGGCCGGTGGAAGGAAGGGAGGGTGAGCTCGGGACGGAGAACGGCATGGAGCGTGGAAGGGATGACGTTGCGGCAGTCTAGAGGCACTGACAGCGGCCGAAGGCAGCGGCCGCTTGGGGCGGCAACGTCGCAAAGGTGGATCAGCAGTGAGGGGCAACGGTGGCGGCAGTTACGGTGGTGGCAGCACGATTGCGATGGTGGCGGCACCGGCGACGTCCTCGTGGTCAGGGCAAGGAGTTGTGGCAGTAGCGGCAGCAGTGGTGGTGGTGACACGAATGCGTGCGGTGGCAGCGGCACGATGGCAGTTGGACTCCTTCCTTGACCCTCCTTGAGCAGCCACTCTAGAGGGGGGAAACTTCTTTTCTTTTCTCAAATGGTGGCTAGGGTTTGTGGGGGGTCCCTTCCCCTCTTATAGAGCCCAAGATGGGCTGAAAGGGGAAAGGGCTAACTTGAGGCTCACGACCCGAAAGCCTAAAATGATCATAGAAATAAAAAGAGATCCACAAAGAGAGGAGATAAAAGAGAGGGCCCGCTAAGCACGTGCGGGCCGATAAAGTTCTAAACGACAAAAACAAGATAGATCCACGTGCGCGAGCTCGGAGTGGGATGAGATGAGGTCCTCAAGCGATGTAGCGGAACTCGACATCCTTCGTCTTCACCTGTCGCGAGGGCTGGACGCACATGGTTAGCTCCTCCGGCGCCGTGGTGTCGTGCCTTGGTGGCGACGGGGGCGTACGCCACCGATTTTATAAGTAAGTATAAGTTATATTCATCTAAATATTCGATCTACCCTTCCATGAGATGACAGACCACCTGGAGATTACAGAATTATCCTTTAAATGTAGATCTTTTTAACGATCCTCGCAATCCCCGCGACACTACCGAGACCTTTTCCACAGTAGAACTGATAGAACTAGTAGAAGTGGCCTGGAATGAGGAGGGAAATGCAAGGAAACGTCTTAGTGACTACGTCAAGCCCGTCCTCCAAAGACCTGTCACGAGAATTCATGGACCCTTAAATAGAGGGGCAAATTTTTGAATAGATTCACATGTTATGAGTATGCTTCCTATCTTCTATGGTAAACCTTCTGAGGATCCATATAGACACGTAGACGAGCTATCCCAAGTATGTGAGATTAATCACCTTCAAAATATCCCCGCCAAAACGATGAAAATGAAACTCTTTCCTGCTACCCTTAGAGATCAAGCCAAGGTTTAGTTTTTAAAATTAGGGAAAGAATTCACTAGTTTGGACTGAGATGGAGGAAGAATATCTTAGAAAATATTATTCCGTAGGGAAAACCACCTCCGTCCAGAAAGCTATCCACAAATTTACCCAAGGCATGAGTGAAACTTTCCACGAGGACTAGGAGAGACTTAGACACCTCACTAGGGAGTGTCCACACCATGGAGTGTCTAACCATGAATTAACGCAAATATTTTATGATGGGTTAGGCTCACAAATATCTGTTAGATGCAGCAAGTGACGGCACCTTCATGAGCAAATATGAAGACGAAGGTATGGAACTCATCAAGACGGTGGTGAAGAATAGCCATCACAATGCAGCTAAACTATTGGGAAGAGGTGCGATGCTGAAAGGATAAATGATCGATGTAAAATCAGTTGAGACGAGGGATGCTCCTAGAAAGAATTGATAAAATGGTAGAGGTCCAGAATTTACTACTAGACCGACTCAACATCTACAATGATTCCAAAGGACTCGCCCTCGTCTCACTCCAAGAAGCGTCGTCGTGTGCCAATTGCTCAAGATTCGATCACATCAAATTAGAATGCCCCGTAATGGCGATACAAGGGCAAGGCATGTCTAGACAAGGTCCATCAAGAGGACCGATTCAAACAAGGACGACTTAATTATTCAGGTGCATACCCGAATTATTATAATACCCCTGTTTTCAATAACAATCCTTCATAGTATGCAGGATTTTGGAGGAACAATGATCAACCCTATCCTCCATTATACAATGGTCAGCAACAACATGAACAACCCTATGCGAATGAAAGGCAGTCATCGTTCGTCTCTCATACGCAACCACAAGCTTACACACAAGACTGCACTGGCATCCGATCCAATCCTCGATGTAATCTTGCAATTGATGGATCAAATGATGCGGATGAATTCACGCATGGACGAAATACAGGACTTCATCAAGACGAACGTCCAACTGACGACCGATAAGAAGGGTAAGCAAGTAACTTTTACTGATTAATTACTGTCGTAGGCCATAGCTAACGAGAGAAATTAAGGGGCCTCATCGAGCCAAACGTACAACATCAACTATGTACACATCGACGAGGAGGCTGCAGAAATGGCACTAGCGATATTGAGCCTTCGAAGTGGACAAGACCTACCTGATCCATACAAGGATCATCCAATCCACCAAGGCCCAATCGAAGAAGAAACACCAATTATCGTTGAGCATGATAGTGATTCGGAGGACGAAGAAGAATAAGCTAAGGCTGAACCTAACCCTAATAGATATAAGCCCTTTGTGCCTTATCCTCAAGCACTTAATCGTATAAAAGCCAAGATTAGTGAATCCGATGACAATCTACTAGAAGCCTTTAAGAAGGTAACCATAACCATTCCGTTAATAGATGCCATCAAGCATTTCCCATCCTATGCCAAATTTCTCAAAGGTATATGCAGTCCTCATAGAAACCCTAGAAGGATCTAACTTAGTGAAATGGTGAGTTCAATCATGATGAATTCCCTACCGATTAAAAAGAGAGATCTAGGAGCACACATGATAACGAGTGAAATTGGAGGAATATCCTTTACTAGATCCTTACTAGATACCGGAGCTAGTATTAACATCCTCCCCAAATCCGTATTCGACCATCATCATGTAGGGGAATTTCAACCTTTCCTAGAAGAACTATGCTTAGCAGATGGATCAGTAAGGAAACCACATGGTATAGTACAAGATGTCATCATCAAGATAGAACATTGTTATTTCTCGGTAGATTTCCTAGTCGTCGATACAAAAACTACTATGGAACTTAGTCAAGCCCTGATCATCTTTGGATGACCCTTTCTATCTACTGCGAAAGCCGTCACAGAGTGGGGGAAAGTAATTCTCAAAGTGGGAGAGCACACCTTTAAGGTCGACATCAACAAGCTTATGAAATACCCTTCACGTGCTTCCGAGGACTTGGGCACCATCGACTTGTCCGACGACCAGGATATTGACGCCTGTGTAGAAGAAGTGATGGTGATCGATGAGGAAGCAAGACTTGTAGAGCTACCAATGGATGAGCCTACCTTGGAGCTCAAGTGATGGAGAATTATCTCATCACATGAACACAAGGGTTCCAAGTGAACCTAGATATGACTTAAGAAAGAGATCCCATCCTCAACAACAACAAGATTCTATACTCCACCTTACTCATAAGTTTGAGAAACTCACCATCCATGAAGTGAATGAAGAAGACCTCTCTAAAACATTGGAAGAGAGTGTAGATTCAAAGGGAATCATCTTCCCTCCTTCTCCATTTATAAACTAATCTAAAGATTGACTTGGTCATATGCAATTAAACCTTCATCCTTAGAACGCTTAGAATTCCATAGTTGGACCAAGTCAACCATCATCTACCTTGATATAGGCTCCTCAACATCCAAACCACATCCACTATATCATAGGTACCTTGTATAAATCAATGATCTCAAAAAATTAGTAGGAAACATCTTTGTTTTACACTCCCTTCTTCATTTGAAAACCACCAATAGATAGAACTTCTAGGATATATCTATTTACTATCAATTATGAAAGAATGGTATCCGGAATCTACCTCAAGATGAAGCCTTTGCATGAGTAAAATCATGCAATTATGAAGTCAGTTTGTATGATGGTAATCGGGATGAAGGAGCAACTAAGATACATAAAGACCCCCAGGGAATGGTTGTCATGGACTTCCACGTGAAGCGAAAAATCTCATAACAGAATTAATGATAAAGTTGAAGACTTGACTTGGCTAGTATAATAGCCATAGAAAGACATCGAAGCAACCCATGGAACATGAGGCGAGACCTCCCAGCTTTTGAAGACTACGGCGACTGGATCTTATTATTGCCATCCGGAGGGACAAACGATCACAACCATCAGGAAGTCAAAGAATATTCCATGCCGTCTCCCCTGCTGACGTAGAACAGATAAGAAATCAGAAGACCTCCCGAAATAGGCCTTAAATGCTTCTAATCAAAGATGAGACTCCCACGGCCTTGAATAACTTCAAGACCTGATCTGAAGTTCTTCCACCGAGCACATCGCCACGTATAGAGAGCTTAAAGAAAGCCTTCACCTTGTGAACTCCCATACACGACAGCAGCATCCCAGTGGTCTCCACGGTGGATTAATAAGTGAGCTGATTGCTAATATTGTTCACGCAACTACCTGGAGAACGCCTTGAAGACACGTGAGGACTTCCACGAGGAGAATCTCCCCGTCGTCAACCAATCTGACGGAAGACTTTAAAGGACGGAAAACAACTCGCCTAACCGTCATATACGGGATCAAATGAAAGAAATAATGAAGACTCCCAATTTAAGTAACCGTCGTACGTGGAAACAACAGCAATGCGTCGCTTCAAATAATTCTCTCTCTTTGTCCCTTTAAAAAGGAAGTTTGTAATGGAGAACATGATGTTGTATTATTGAAATGAAAAGTTCTCTTGGTTCAAAAATCACAATTGTGTTCTTCGTGTTCTATCTTCCCTCCCTTCCAAACTTCATCCTGAGTTCTATCTCCCCCGCTTTTCTCCCTCTCGTTCTTTCTCTTTCAACCACTTCCGTTAGAGACTCACCGAGGAGATCTTCTACCATTTGAAGGCTCCAAGAGGATTTGTCTTCTCGTCCCGATCAGGTATTCATCCTCGCTTCCTTTTCACAATGATTAAAAGTTCAGTTCCCGAGTCTATAAGTCCAACTCTAACTGAAATTTTCATCGCCCGTCTCAATCCCGTAACTAATATCCGAGAGTTGTCTCAATATTTTCTCTTCTGCATCGTATCATAAGTTAAATTATTCTTATACTCTTCATCGTCCTCCTTTCATAAATCATATCGTCTCCTAACCAATCTCCAAACAATCCGTAATTATAATAATCTTCATCAATATCGTCATTCCTATACCTTCTCCACACTAGAGATTTATAATATAAGTCGTCCTTTTCACATATTATCTATATCATCCCTCTCATCCATATCTTCTCTCTTCACCTGCATACTCATCATCCTCAAAACCATCTCCTCTTTCTGAATTTCATCCACTCTATCTTATATCCCTATTATATATTCTATATTCTCTATTTTTCATTCCTATTCTATATTTTATAGTTCCTATTCTCTTATCATCTATTTGTCTTATCCACACATTCTCTATTCTCTTCTCATCGTATTCTTCATTATCATCATTAATATTACTATCAACTCTCATCTCACTTCCGAATTATCCTCCCACGATTTCTCCCTAAATTTAAATCTAATCCTCATTGATATCAATCATAGATCCTCCCTAAATTTTTAGGATTACTTCATATCTACATATCAATAGATATGCACATCTATTTCACTCACTTATCCCTCCCATTTCACTCATTAGATCATCATCTTCATATACATTATCTTTTCTAAAATATCCTACATCATCAAGACTCTCCCATCTACACTCAAGTATGCCTTCCTTGATTAAAAGAAAGCAAAGCCGGTGATTATTTCATCCAAGCTAGATATAAAGTAGGAAGAGCAATTACTGGAAGTTTTAAGGCGGAATGAAGATGCAATCAGTTGGACCCTGACGGACCTAAAGGCGGAATGATTATGCACTCATCGCATCTTCCTAGACGATAAGTCAAGACCCGTCAAGGAGGCCTAGCGATGACTCAACCCGAAGGTCCATTTTGGACTTTCTCATAACTCCTTCATTTCATGTCCGTTTTGGACGTTTTTGGGCTCGTTGGAAAGCTTATCAAGAGCATAACCTTGATCTGATCACTTCTGGGATCTGAGGCTCGAAAAGCTCTCCAAATATTTGTCCAAAATAATGATTGCAGCGGAAGGTGTTGAATCAAAACATTTAACATCGTGGAAGCACCAAGAATGGATGATCTCATCATCCGTTCTAGGTGATCCTATCATCTAGTATAGAATAAAAGTCATACTTACTTGGATCATTTAAAAGAGTTCTTCAACCGTTCAAGCGTCCGGCCTCTAGCGGTATCCACACAGTCTCCAGACGATAAAATCTCATCTTGAACACTCGTCACCATAAGAGGAAGAGAAGAGGGAGGAGAAGTTCCACTAGGCTTGCATGGGCACCTCTATTATGGTCGTTCTCCCCTTATTTATAGACTTTGGTAATGTGAAATTTTCACAAAAACCCTTATTATTATGTCTATATCCACCGACGTCCATTGACCTTATGTGTGTGACCCTCTAGGTCCATATATCTCGCTAGTTAATGACTCTACCAACCCAATAACACTTATTGGTCCTCCTTATTAATTAAGTATATCAACATATAGATTAATTGACTAAGGATTGATTTAACCCAATCGACAGGTTGAGTCGCCAGCCCGGTGGGTGCCAAGCTACACCACGTGCTCTAGGAGATATGGAGTATATTAGAACTCTTTCATGGAACCTTGCCGTCATTGGTTACCGTGTACGTATAATCCTTCATCCACATGAGACTCATGAATGACTTAGGGTATGGTTAATTGTCAAACCCTAATCGGTCACTCAATTTAGTACTGAAGCGAGTAGGAAATCATTGAGAACAACTTCTCTAATATTTCCACTACCTTGGCCAAGGATTTAATCGCATCTCATTCCTTGAGTCAATCTCCTCATATACCGATGGTGGATGATCCCATCTTGACCACTCAATCACCTTCGAGGACTTCATGCCGTATCCAATCTATGACGTTTTGGAGATCCCGTGGCTAGGGGGTCGTAAGTCATAGTCAAAACACGATCATCCATCCACAAGATGTCTTTGATGTCTCAGGTCAAAGGACCACGTACACAACCGTGACATGAATCAACCTGATTGACAATTTAGGTATATTACCATTCAAGGATTCATACGGATCAATTCAGTGAACTCTTTCTCCAAAGAGCACCCACTATCTATCCTTAGTGTCTCCACACCGATGGCTATAGGATCAGCCATACTCATCATATGAGTTGGATTAGATAGTGCTATTCTTTCCAGATAATTCGATGTCCTTCTCGAATATCCCATGAATAGGAATATTTAGAACATATGTTTAAAGACTAGTGATCACTATATTATGATCTCATCATAATTCACTTAGTCATTGCACATGCTCATGGACTTCATTGCAAACATCACACAAGAATGGCAATGAATAAATTTCATTTCAATGAACAAGGTACATGAAAGTGTGATTGGCTTATAGGCCACATAATATCCATCAGTAAGGAGGAGAATAGGTTCACTTGGAACCCTTGTGTTCATGTTTTTAAAATAATTCTCCATCATAGATACTGGATGTACTTCTCACATCTGCAATGATTCGCAGAGGCTGACAAATAAGCGAAAGCTGAGAAAGGGCGAGGTGGAACTGAGGATGAGAAACGGCGCAAGAGCTGCTTCTGTGGTGCTAGGGGTTGTGAACCTCAAGCTACCATCCGAAGAATATCTTTCTTTAGAATAATGTCATTATGTTCCTAGCATAGTTAAGAACATCATTTCAGTTTCTTGTTTGGACAAGATGGGGTATACCTTGATCATTAAGAACAAGTGTTGTTCTATTTACTTGGGAGGTAAATTAGTTGGTATGGCACCATTAGTCAATGGTTTATATCTTATTGATGTTTCTTCTTATAATCTCCAAATGGATGTTGCTCTTAAGAAGAGCAAACTGGGTGTGAATGAAGCATACTTATGACATTGTAGACTTAGGCATGTTGGTGATGGAAGATTACAGAAGTTGCATAAAGATGCATACTTAGGAGCATTTGATTACGAATCATTTGCAACTTGTGAATCTTGCACTATGGGTAAATTACCCAAATCTCTATTCTCAGGGATTGGATAATGAGCCAAGGATATCTTGAAGCTAATACATTCTGAGGTATGTGGTCCGATGCCTGTCCAAGCCAGAAGTCGTAGTTTCTACTTCATCACTTTTACTGATGATTTCTCTAGGTTTGGATGGGTATACCTTATGAGGTATAAGTCTGAAACTTTTGAGAAATTCAGAGAGTTTAAGAATGAAGTGGAGAAACAATCTGGAAAGAGTATCAAGACTCTTTGATCAAATCGAGGAGGTGAATATTTAAGTACATAGTTCACACAGTTCCTTAAGGATAATGGTATCTTAGCTCAATTGACTCCTTCTTACACACCTCAAATGAATGGTATTTCAGAGAGGAGAAATCGTACCTTGTTGGACATGGTGCGATCTATGATGAGTTTCTCGAAACTTTTAATATCACTTTGGGGATATGCACTTGAGACAACAGCGCATGTCCTTAACGTCTTACCTAGAAAATCTGTAGCTTCTACTCCATATGAGATATGGAAAGGGAAGAAGCTAAACTTCTCTTACTTTAGAGTATGGGGTTATCATGCTCATGTTCAGAAACATGATACAGATAAGCTAGAATCAAGGACTGAGTTTTGTAGATTTGTGGGATATCTCAAAGAAACATCAGGATACTACTTTTAACCCCCTCCCCCCCCCCCCCGAAGAACAATCGATATTTGTTACAAAAATGGATGTCTTCTTGGAAGATGAGTATCTCTTAAGAAGAGATAGTGGGAGTAAAGTAGTGCTAGAAGAAGTTCCAGATCCGAACACAAATGCTACCTCATTAGATGAGAACTCACTCCCCGAAAATCTTTAAGTACACACAGAGACACCGCGTAGGACTGGTAGAGTACCGAGACAACTAGATTGATATGTAGGACATATTGTGAAGGATGATGTCAATACTCTCCACTTAAAGGATAGTGATCCTTTAACCTATAATGAAGCGTTAAATGATTCCAACTCTAAGAAATGGAGATAAAAAATGGATTCAGAGATCCAGTCCATGCATCAAAACCAAGTATGGTACTTGGTCGACCCTCTTGAGGGTATAGTACCCATTGGGTGTAAGTGAATCTTCAAGAAGAAGATCGGTGATGATGGACAGATTGACACCTTCAAGGCAAGGTTGATGGCGAAGGGTTATCGTCAAAGACAAGGAGCTGACTATGACGAAACCTTCTTACCAGTTGCTATGATTAAGTTAATCAGGCTTCTTCTCGCCATAGCTGTACACTATGACTACGAGGTCTGGAAAATGGATGTGAAAACCGCCTTCCTAAATGGAAACCTTGAGGAAGAGGTGTATATGATACAATGTGAGGGTTATACATCCAAGGAGTTTCCAGAAAAAGGTGTGAAGGCTGCAGAGATCCATTTATGGATTGAAGTAAGCATCAAGGAGTTGGAATATGAGATTTGATGAGGCGATCAAATCTTATGACTTCATTAAGAATGAAGACAAACTTTGTGTGTACAAGAAAGTCAGTAGGAGCGTGATCACATTTCTTGTCCTTTATGTGGATGACATCCTACTCATTGGGAATGATGTAGGTATGTTATCATCAGTGAAGGCGTGGCTGTCAAAGAACTTCTCCATGAAGGATTTGGGAGAAGCAACCTACGTATTAGGAATACATATCTATAGAGATAGATCGAGGAGGTTGCTTGGCTTATCCCAATCCATGTTGATAAGAACATAAAATATAGTTATAAGCACCTATGAATTGTTCTTATGCAACTCTATTAAACTCTTAAACACAGCATCTCCTCTACTATCTCACAACTTGAAGTTTCTAGAATATTAGTGTATTGAGAGGAATTTATTTTACATGAATTTTGCCTTTTCATTTTCAGGAAGTTTACAAGAAGAATGGCAGCAAGATCCTCTAATAGAAGTGTTTAAAGGGCTTAGTGGGCTGTCCAAGACAAGTAATTGCAAGCCCGGTCAAACAATGTGAGCCCACCCGAAGTGGAGACTCGGGAGAATAAAAGGGGGAAAAGCTTTCTCGGGAGTTTCTTCTTCCTCTTCTTTTGTTGTTTTCTTCTTCCTCCTTCCTCGCTGTTATTTCTCTCTCTTAGGGTTAACAATCTTTTCTTACCGGGAGTTTTCCCGTAGCAATGTAGTTGTAGAATCAATAGATGATAGTTTGGATTTTTTTTACAATCTTCTCGGTGATTCCCCTCTGATTCCCTCTCTCTCATTCCCGTTTCCCGTTCTTCTTATCTACAATCCGGTTGATTCTTCTCTCTCACCTCTGCAATCCGTTCTTCCGCATTCCCGTTTTTCCCTTTTTCTCGCTTCTTGTTCTCCCAGAATTTCCCCGTTTCCGCTCTTTCAAGTTCTCCCTCTTCCTCGCCTCTTACTTTCTTGCTCTTCCACATTTTCGTGTTTCCCTCTCTCTATCTCTTTATCTTTCCCAAAATTTTCCTTTATCTCTCTTCTATTTACTCGCTTAATTTCTCTCGTGCACTCTCTCTCTCTCCCTTTCTAAATTTCTCTACTTCTTCCACCGTCACTCTCTTTCCCAATTTCTTTTCCTCTCTCCTTCGAGTTTTGTTTCCAGCTCGCTCCTCCCCTCTCTTCTTTTCTTACTTTCCAATCTTTCTTCTTCTTCTTTCCGTCCTTTCTTTCTAAATCCTTTCTAAATCGTTTTCTTGTTTTCCTCTGCAAACCCTTTCTCTCTTTTCGAAATCCTTTCTCCTCCTCTCTTGACCGCTGTTTGTCGTCTTTCTCGCTCTAAGAATCCTGCTCTCTATTCCCTTTCCACTTTCTTCGACTTTCTTCCGCTCTCTCTTGGAATAGTTCTCTTCTTCTCTTTTCAACCTACTTCCGCCATTTCTTGTTCTTTCTCTCCCCTGATCGCGCGAGTAGCATTCCCCTATCGTCATCTCCTATTCTCCTATTCCTTCAATCTACCCTCTCCCTCTTTAATTCCCTTCTGTTCCACTGCGTACCCCTCTCGCGCCCATCTTTCTTCCGCTTGCTCTTCTTCTCTCTTTTCCTCTCGCAATCTCACTTCCTCTCTCCTAGTCGATATTTTCCGCAGTTTTTCTCACTTCCCATACTAGTTCTCTCTCTGTCTTCTGTTTTCATCCCGTCATTTCCGAACTCCCCCTTCACCTCTCCTCCTCGTTTCTTTCTATTCCTCATGATTTCTCCATTTTCTCTCTCTCACCTGTTCTCTTCTCTTCCGTTTCCATCCCCGTTCTCCAATTTATCTTCCTCCGAATTTGTCTCTTCTTATTCCGCTTTCCCTCCTCCACTTCCTCTTTCATTTCCATCTTCCGTGCACGCATTTTCTCTCTCTCTCTCAACTTCGTCTCCTTCCGCCTAACTCTCCTTCACGGTCAAACCCTTCTTTTTTCTCGATCAACAACCCTCAGCAGCATCTTTGATGGGGAATTATCCAAAGACATGAACACTAGGGTTCCAAGTGAACCAAAATATAACCTAAGGAAGATAAATCCTCCCCAAGTGCAACAAAATACTTTACTCCTCCTCCCTCATGAGTTTGAAAAGTTATCCATTCATTGAATGGATAGAGAAGACCTCTCTAAATAATTAAAGAGAGTGTAGATCTTAAGGGAATTATCTTCCCTCCTTCCTCTATTTTACACTGATCTAAAGATTGACTTGGTCAAAGTAATTAACCCTTATCCTTAGATACTTAGAACTCTTTGAGTGGACCAAGTCAACCACCTTCTTCCTTGATATAGGATCCTAATTTCCAAACCTTATCCACTATATCATAGGAACCTTGTATATTTATAAAATAATGATCTCAAGGAAATTTAATAGGAACACCATTGTGATATATTCCTTCTTTCTTGAAAAACCACCCTAAGTAGAAATCTAGAAGAGATCTATTTACTAATAAGTATGACAGAATGGTATCCGGAATCTCCCTCAAGACAAAGCTTATGCAAGAGTAAAATATGCATCTACTTATTGATAATCAACATGAAGGATCTACCATTGAAGAAGACATTCATCAAAGGCCTTCCTTCTAATTATCCAAGAGCTCAAAGATCTTGAAGAGCATTTATATTTTAATGCTCAATCGGAGGAAAGCTATCATTGGGGACAGACAATCACAAAGGGGAAGTCCTCAATATTTCCCATTTAAATGATACCTTCCCTACCTCCTAATCAAGTAATAACCTCATGGTTAAAATGAAGATGAAGAAAGTTGCTGTAAGGAAGCCAGTCGTGAAGGCCGTCCACCTCACTATCTCCTGCTCGAGTAATGGTATCCCGGTTAAAGGAAAGAAAGGAGTCTTACAGTTTAATTATTCAAGGGCTATCACCTACAAGATCAACGTCTCGATAGTAATATGAAGGCAGTCAGCATAGAAGAAAGTCCCCATTTAAAGGAAGGAAGCTATCATCACTGCCCGTTACCGTCTCAGCCTTCCCGCCACGTCATCCAAAGGAATTTCTCCACGTCAAAGGAGAAAATATCAATACTGTGATCATCAAACTTCCCCTATCTCTTCCTACCTACCTCAGTGATCTGCGAAAGGAATAGCGGCCGCGCCAACTTCTTTCGGTTCCTCCCGACAAAGACAGAGATCTCCATCTTCGTTAGAACGATGCAACAACCAAGCCTTTTTCCCTCCGAAATGAAGGACGATCGACGACGGCTCACCGATTTCCTGCAACCGAACTCATTTACCGATAAATTTGCAGGAGGAGAAAACAAAGCACGAGCCTCTAGATTCTCCGCGGAAAGAGAATTCCGCGAAAGCTACATTTTCGCCAAATCACCAACCGAACAAGAAAGGGGTTATTTACGTCGTTACCCCGAGTCACTGATAGCGCCAGCTCTCCACGACACCGTCAAGTCAGCACCTATCAAGCAAAGTCCGGCGTTTCGTCAACCGCCACCACGAGAACCAAGGAAGTCAATCCCGAAGCAATATTATCATAAATATGCGGACTATCGCCCCGTCGCCACGAGCATCCAACAAATCCGGCGATGGGTTTTCCACGGGAGCTAGTTTCCCCATCAGTCCTCCGAGTGAACATTATCGAAGCCAACCACTCCTTATCCTCTCGACACTCTACCTTGGAGACCCGCAAGAAGATTAGAAACAAATACACTACCTGCAGCGCAGTATCCGCCCTCTTGGCCCGTTGCGAGAGTAAATTCATCATATGCCAGTGGAGCTCCCGCATCGCCAACAAGAACGATATCTTTTCGTCAACAAATTTTACCGTCAACCTTCCTAAAAAACCGGAGAATGAACGGACGAAAGCGATCCACGAGAAGATGTCTAACCGCCGCGACGCGACGTTTCACCGTGAACCTCCTCCTTCACTCTATAAAAACAAAATTGTAAGAAATGGAAAGGCAGTTGTATTGTTGAATGAAAACACTTCCATTTGGTGTTCGCTACCTGTGTTCATTGCCTCCCGTGTCCCATCCATTCCTCCATTCCGCAACTTCACTCCGAGTTCTATCTTCCACCGTCTTTTCTCCCTCCCGTTCTTTCGCTTTCAATCACTGTCGTCAGGAGTTCACTGAGGATAACCCGTATCATTTGAAGAATCCAAGAACGTCGTTGCCTCGCCACTCAGGTAATCGTCCTCACTCCATTACGGTGACTAAGGTTCGCTTCAAATATCTTAAGTCCAACGTTCCTCACTCTTTTACTCTCCTCCCCGTGCTCTTCTTTTCCTCCCTTCTTCTCACTTTCCCTCCACCGCTACTCAATATTCTATAATATAATATCCTTATCGATATCCTTCTTATCTAATTTCTATATTATAATATAATTCATATCCCTTTTGTCCACTCCCTTCTTTTCATACCCGATCCTCCCCATTACCCATTCATTAAATAATAATAATAACCCATCAGATTGATATCTTTTCTAGATCCTTCATTCCTTGTAGGATTATTCTCCTAATCATATCATTATCGCCTCTCATCTCATCGTTCTAAAATATCCTACATCAATCTTATTCTCTCTTTTCTTTACATTCCTCCCCTTCTCCCCTTCTCGACCTATCTTCGCACTTTCTCCCTCTTATTCTAGAGTTCTCTCTCCTATTCTCTCACAATCAACCTTTCATTCCGTAAATGCACTTCCCCATTTCGCCCATTTCATCGATTTTGCCACTTCTTCGATTCTCTCTCTCTCTCTCTCTCTCACTCTCTCTCTCTCCCTCTCTCTCTCTCTCTATCTCTCTCTCTCTCTCTCACTCTCTCTCTCTCACTCTCTCTCTCTCACTCTCTCTCTCCCTCTCTCTCTCTCTATCTCTCTCTCTCTCTCTCTCTCTCTCTCTCGCGTCTGTTGACCATCTATATTCCTTTTCCTCTACCGTTCTTCTATTTTTAAATTCATTTTC
Organism: Lemna minuta; assembly: GCA_024174645.1. NCBI lineage: Eukaryota > Viridiplantae > Streptophyta > Magnoliopsida > Alismatales > Araceae > Lemna > Lemna minuta. The sequence continues at coordinate 11,987,479 of CM044117.1, read as the reverse complement.
TCGTGCAGTTTTGATCTCGCTCTTTCTTATATTCTCTCTTACTCTTTTTGATCATTCTCTTTCCCCCGACTTATCCTATAGTCTCCTTCCCTCTCTTCGAAGATCTCTCTCACTCTCTCTAAATCTCTCCCTCAAAACCTTCTTCCTGTTTATTTCTTTCCGGCTCTCCATCTTTCTTCCTAAAAGCTCTTCCTTCCTTTCTCTCTCTCCTTAACTCACACTATTTCCTTCTCTCATTACACTCCTTCCCCCATTTTTTATTTAATTTATCTTTCCCTCCTTTTTATCTTTAGTATATCTCCTCACACATCATATTTCCTAGAGTTTATCTTAGTTTTCATATCTCTCTATTTCGCACACTCTCTAGTTGTCCTTCCCATTGATATATCCAAGTAGTCTAGTTTATTTCCTTCTCTTGCCGCCTATATTGACATTCTCTCGCCCTAGAGTCCTTGTGGATCGACCTAGGAAACCTATACACCCCAATTACCCCAGTTGTTTTGGAGTTTCCTAGTTTATAAATATTAAGTTTGTTGGGCTTAAAAACACGACGACTTTGAGCCTATCACATGTACATAGACACCATTGTCAAAAGGTTTGGCATGGAGAACTCCGAGAGAGGTTTCATACCGATGAAACATGGAGTTCAGATATCTTAGGAGCATTTGCCTAAGACTCCTGAAGATAGAGTGTTGATGGAAAAGATCTCGTATGAATCGGCGATTGGATCCATCATGTACGCCATAGCGTACTATGTATAAGACCAGATGTGGTATTTTCTCTAAGTGTTACGAGCAGATTTCAGGCTAACCCAGGTGAGACTCATTGGGAAGCCGTGAAATGCATCCTTAAGTACTTGAGAAGGACTAAGGATTTAATTTTGGTATATGGAGGATAGGAGCTTAAGCTCCAAGGTTACACTGATTCGAGTTTTCAGTCAGACCCAGATGATAGTAGATCTACATCTGGATTCCTGTTCACTTTGAATGGGAGAGCAGTGTCTTGGAAAAGTTCCAAGCAGCCCACCACTGCAGATTTGACGACAAAGGCTGAGTATATTGCCTCGAGTGATGCCGCCAAGGAAGCAGTCTGGTTGAAGAAGTTCATCACAGACCTTGGCATTGTCCCTACAATCTCAGACCCTATTCCATTATTGTGTGACAAGAATGGTGCAATAGCACAAGCGAAAGATCCAAGCTCTCATCAGAAGTCGATGCACATTCTGAGGCACTTTCACTTGATTAGGGAGATCGTCGCTAGACGAGATGTAGTGGTGGAAAGAGTTCCATCGATCGACAATGTTGCAGATCCACTAACTAAGCCTTTAGCTCAAGAAGTCTTTGAGCGTCATTGCAAAACCATGGGGTTGTTGCACAAGGGCAATTGGCTTTAATCCAAGTGGGAGATTGATGGGTATTATGCGGCTTATAAGCCAATCACACTTTCATGTATCTTGTTTATATTCATTGAAATGAAACTTATTCATTGTCATTCTTGTGTGATGTTTGCAACGAAGTCTATGAGCATGTGCAATAACTAATTGAATTATGATGAGACCATAATATAGTGATCAATAGTCTTTAAACATATTTCTAAACATTCCTATTCGTGGGATATTCGAGAAGGACATCGAATTATCCGGAAAGAAAAGCACTATCTAATCCAACTCATATGATGACTATGGTTGATCCTATAGCTATCGGTGTGGAGACATTAAGGATAGATATTGGGTGCTCTTTGGAGAAAGAGTTCACTAAATTGATCCGTATGAATCCTTGAATGGTATTATACCTAACTGTTAATCAGGTTGATTCATGTCATGGTTGTGTATGTGGTCCTTTGACTTGAGACACCAAAGACATCTTGTGGATGGACGATCGTGTTTTGATTATGACTTAGGAATCCCTAGCCACCGGATATCTAAAACGTCATATATTGGATATAACATGAAGTTCATGAAGGTGATTGTGTGATCAAGATGGGATCATCCACCCTCAGTATTTGAGGCGATTGACTCAAGGAATGAGATGCGATGAAATCCTTGGCCAAGGTAGTAGAAATATTGGAGAAGGAGTTCTTGATGATTTCTATACGCATCAGTACTAACTTGAGTGACCGATTAGGGTTTGACAGTTGACCATACCCTAAGTCATTCATGAGACTAATGTGGATGAAGGATTATACATACATGGTAAACAATGACGGGAAGGTTCCATAAGTGAGTTCTTATATACTCCGTATCTCGTAGTATACGTGATGTAACTTGGCACCCAACTGGCTACCAACTCAACCTATCGATTGGGTTAAATCAATACTTGATTAATTAATCTATATGTGGATCTGGATATTTAATTAAGGTCGACCAATAAGGTGTTATTTGGTTTATACAGTCATTAACTAGTGAGATATATGGACCTAGAGGGTCACACACATAAGGTTTATGGATGTTGGTGGATATAGACATAATTATGAGGGTTTTTATGAGAAAACCTCATACCAAATGTCTATAAATTGGGGGAGAACGACCACAACTGAAGGGGCCCATGCAAGCCTTGTGAGAATTCTCTCCTTTCTTCTCTTTCTCTCTTGGTGAAGAGCTTTGAAGAGGAGATCCAACCATTCGGAGACAGTGTGGATACCGCTAGAGGCTAGACACTTGAATAGCTTCAAGAACTCCTTCAAGGAAACCTTGTAAGTATGTCTTCTTATACATATTAGATGATAAGATCATCTGTTCTTGGTGCCTCAATGTTTTGAATATCCGATTAAGGAATTCCATTGCATTCTATGTTTTGATTGAAATTTTGAGAAAGGTATCAACCTCAGATCCCAACAGATCAATGGCTGAGATTAAATCATTTTAAAAATGATCCGTCGACTAGTAAAAATGCGCCACGTACCCCGCCTTCAGTGACGTTTGACGATCGTGATTTAATCACGCAATCGGATGTTCCACGAGCTGCCACGTCACCCCCCGCCTTGATCGATGATCGCGATTTGATCGAACGCTTCAGATTATGCCACGTCACCTGCACACTTAAAAAATTGAATTTTAAATTAGAAAAAATTCCTTAAAATTCAGAAAAATTCAGAAGAAAAAAATCTGAGAAAAATCTCTAAAAATTGAAAAATTCATAACTTTCAATCAGTCGTGCAAGGGCGACCTAGCAAATGATTGTCAATGACCAAGAGGATTAAACACATACTTGGGGGAGGCATGGAGTTCACTCCTCCCATTGCAATGGTGGAGGTGGCTAGGAGAAGTGCAAGATGACGGATCCTTCTTGCTAGCAATTGTATCGACAATATGAACCCAAAATCCCACTCTATTTCCCTACATTTAAACTAGACATATTTATAGGCTTGATAGTTGACGATACGAATGCGTGCGGTCGTTGAATACACAAGATGTCGTGTCCAAACAAAGCCCAAACTTACCAATTTAAAGATTAATACACGAATTCAAGGGTATAATGGTAAATAAGGGTCGAATCCACTGAGAATTCGGGAAATTTGAGAGATATCTTTGAAATTCGATCCAATCTGATGACAAATTGAGTTTAGAAATTAGGAAATTTATAATATTAAGAAATATAACTCAATTTCGAATCCACGGAATCAAAAATCGAGTGATTTGGATTAGAATTCACAGAGTAATCAAAGTTTGAAGTTAAGATGAAAATTCGATCGCGAAATTGATTTAAAACCAAAATTAAACTGAAATTAAACTTAATCTATGATTCAAAATGTAAAGCTAATACTAAATGACGAAATATTAAGATGAAAACACGTAATCTAGCTTTTCATTCCGCGATTTGGAAGACGAAGATGGAATTCAAGATGTGATTTCTCCTTACTCCCTCGATCAATTTCTAATTTCAAACACTCCTCAGACGTGGAAAAATTTCAAGAAGGTAAATAAATCAAAAGACTCTCAGATTGTGGTGTCTAGACAACTCAATTTTGCTCGGAAATTCCAAGGGTGATCTCCCGTCGTGAAGAACACTCTAATTTATAGAGGATTTTGGGCGTAATTGTCGGATGCAACGGTTTATCGCGATCAACAGCTGAGATGACGCGTGTATTGACAAATAAAGGTGATTAAGTCGTGTCCGTCCAATTGCCGATGAAGCGTCCGGATGCGTCCACGTCGCGCGAAGAAGAGATGGCGTCGCTTCGATTCATCCGTTGGATCTTGAACTAACGATCGCGATAAGTCGAAGGGTCTATTGACGAAGCGTTTTAGTGCGGTCGTTAAACACACAAAATATAGGTCAAAAAAATTTATAAAACCGAACTCACAAAGATAAGATATAAAATCAAGTAATGTGTAAGTATCGGGTCGATCCACAGAGAGCAGGGTTGACTTTAATTGCAGACTTGACTTGGTCAAACTTAGGTTTAAAAGAGGTTTTAAAGAAGGAAAAATAAGATGTGATGAATAGAAATGATATAAATAGATTAAATAAGAAGTTTTAAGAATTCCATTCTCGGATTTGACAGAAAAAAGCAAAAGTCAAAGTCAAGGCTTTGACTTTGACCAACAGTACGTGTTCTGTAAAATCAGAGAATCAAAAGGTGTCAAAATAAGAAAATTATATATTTGGAAACTAGAGAGAAAATGGAATTTACTGATATACAATTCGTGATTTTTGGATAAGAAATAGATTTACTATGAATTATTGAAAGATCAAATATCAAAAATCCCCGAAATGAACACCTCAAAGGAAATCCTCAAATTCACTGGTCAACAGAAATCCAAATCTTGCAATTTATATATCAATGGAAAGCTAAGAACTAGAGGAATCTAAAGAAACTAAAATGATCGAATTCCGATTTGTAAATTGAAAGTAATTGACCCCGAAAGTCAACATTTGACTTCTGATGAAAGATGAACAGTGCTCGATCAAACGTTAAATTGAAGGGTCAAATGAACTCAGAATTCAACGAATTTGCTATCCACGGAAACCTGATGGAAAGAGGAATCCAATGAAAAAAATCCAGTGATTTAGAATTATAATCAGAGAGATATTCTATTTTTAAAATCAGCAAATTTTCGGACTAAAATTTGGGGAAAATGAAGAAAACTAAGAACTAATTTGCAAAATTAAAGATCTATACCTAATAAAAACTCAAATTACCTCTTGATAATCGATCAAATCTCACTACTAACGTGATTTCCGCAAGAATGGGGCTTCAATTCACGTGGATTGAAGCGAATTTGCTCGATTTCTTCCTCGTGGACGTTCAGAATTCAAGGGGAAAATTCGATGAAATCAAAGAGGAATTCGCAATCAATCTCGCTCCAATTGCTTTGCAATTGAGTCTTAATGGGGGGGATCACGATGAACTTAAGATTTTGCTCGAAATTTGCTTAATTGCTTCATGAATCAATCAAAAGTTAAGAAAGAAATAGGGATACATTGTCTTTATAAAGGGGATTTTGGCTCGAAAATTCGGGCCGTTTGATGCAGTCGTGGGAGCAGATTGATGGCTACGATCGCGCGGCGATCATGGTCCATCAATTGGCGGTGATTGTGGCCTTGATTTTGCCTCAAAGGAGCCATGATCGCGCCACGATTGGGCTATGATCGCGGGTCGATCGGGCCACGATCGTGGGTCGATCGTGGTTCTTGGTTCTCTTCTGTCAGCCGTCCAATTTGATGAGGTAGGTTGGGCGGTCCCGATTTCACGCTTCAGTGTCGTTTTGATGACCTTTCGTTGCCCGTTCGATGAGGATCCGACGCTCCAGAAAGCTCCACGCGTCGCCACGGTGAGAGGAAGATCAGAGTGCATCATGGCCGTCTGATCGCCTGGACTCGGGTACTCCTTATTTTGAGCACGTGTGTTGATGGATGATCGCGTGGACTCGGGTCCACACGATTGATGCTTCGTGCTTGGATCCGACGCCTATTGCGCGTCCACGTCGCATGCACAAGTTAGATTCCGCGGGACATAGTCCCACACGGAATAAAAAACAAGAAAGGGTGAGGATAAATACTAGCGCAATTTAACGCTATTGCGTTACCACCCCAATCATATTACCAAGGCCCACTAACCCGTGGGCCCTTCACATGCCAGCCCTCCTGCCATGTGGCGCCCCTCACGAGCGTCCACGTGGACCCGCGTGAACACGTGTGGCCTCCTGCCACGTGTCCGCGCCTTGTGCGCCACCTGCGCCTCGCGTGGGTGATAACATGCTATTTATGCATGTAATTATATGATTATTAATGCAATTTAAGGCATTAATTACTCCAATTATATGCATGTTATCATATTTTAATAGTAATTCTATCATTTATACATTATTTCATGATTAGATCTTAAAAGACATCAATTTATGGGTTATTATGCATAATTAAATATTATAATATTTAATCCTAATTATAATTGAACTCATAATGATGTTTTAAGGATGAAAATATAAGAGAAAAGACTTTTATTGACATTTATGTGTATTTATGAATTTATTTTATTACATACATAAATGTATTAAATTAACTAAAATTAATTCTCTTATTATTTTAATAATTTAACTTTTTATAATGATAGATTATTCAATTCTGAATCCAACAAAACAAATTTGAATTAATTTGGAGTTATATTTTGAAAGTTATGAATTTTCCAATTTTTAGGAATTTTTTGGAATTTTTCTGATTTTATTTAAGTTTTATTTCGATTTTTAAATATTTAAAATAATTAAATAAATGCGAAAAAGGGGTGTATTTCGCGCGTGTACACGAGGATGTGACGTGGCACTCGCGGCCACGTGGCTCTGCCACGTGGACAGCGCACGGGCGCCTGCGTGGCGCTGATGTGATACATGGACGCTATTATATTAACTATATATATTTTATTATAAAGTATATAGGTCTTCCGATTATCGGAAGACAACTTATTAATCTCCTTTAAATCGCGTACCTTATATACTTGTCATTCTCCGCAATTCATTCCGTGTGGGACTAAAGTCTCGTCTTTTTGTTTGATTGCAGGACGCGTGGCGCGACGTCAATCGTAGGATTTAATCGTGATGAACGCGATGACGTGGATTCGGTGGACACGCGGTCCACCCGATCGGAAATCAGGCACGTGGGTTAAAATTCACTTAAGTGAATTCATCAGAGCCATCCATCGCGCGAGTTATAATGGCTGAGATTTTACGCGATCGGTGGACCGTCCGATTCATCACGAGCGTTAGATTTAAATCCAACGGGCGATCAAATCGACACATTTCTTCTTCATCAAATACGAGATCGCATCTGAATCCTTAATCAAAGATTGGACGCTCCTGATTTGATCTTGACGATTCACGAAACGGAGCGTCATCCGACAGTTCATCGCAATGCGACGCTTCATCCGACGGCTATGATTCAATTTCATTTCTTTAAAAACTGTTCTTCACGACGAAGAACATGCCAGTGATTATTCCACAAATTCTCCGTGTATACTCAATCATTTCGTAGTGCCATTTGTTTCGAGAGTGTTCGCAACTCATTTCCGCTCCATTTGAGTGCTTAAATTTAAAGTTTTCTTGAAAGAAATGGAAAAAATCAAGTCTTGAATTTCAAACTTCGTCTTCGGAAATTTAGAATGAAAAGCCTTGCATCCGGCGATTGATTAGATCATTTCGAAGGCTAATTTGGGTTAGATTGTTTGTTTTCATCTTAATATTTCATCATATAGTGTTAATTTTACTTTTAGCATCGTAGATTAAGTTTAATTTTATTTTAATTTCGGTTTTTAATCAAATTCGCGATACGAATTTTCATCTAACTTCAAACTTCGATTACTCTTCGAATTATTATCCAAATCATCTGATTTTTGATTCCGTGGATTCGAAATTGAGTTATCTTTCTTAACATACTAAAACGCCCAATTTCTAATCTCAATTCGTTGTTCGATTTGACCGAATTTTAAAGATATCTCTCAAATTTCCCTAATTCTCCGTAGATTCGACCCTTAATTACCATTATACTAATTAATTACTTTGATTAATCATAAATTGGTAAGATTAGGACTTTTTTTTACACTAAGTCGTGTGCATTCAATGACCATACAAATTAGTATCGTCAGTGGGCCACCCGCGGCCCTGCCACGTGGGCTCAGTGCCGCGTCGCATCGGCGCAGTGGTCCTGCGTGCCACATCAGCATCGCGGGGTCTGTGGAATAAAAATCCCCCTTTTCGCGATTTTAAATAGGAAATACCTATTAAAAATTCATTAAAAATCAAATTAAAAACCGAAAAGGGCATAAACTTTAGAAATTCATAACTTAAAATATACAACTCCTTCTTAATCCAAATTTTCTCCATTGGATCTTAATTTCTTTTCTTTTTAATATTATGCCATAAAAATTATAATTAAAAGGAAGAACATAGGATGAATTAAAAATAACCTCAAAGCATTCATTAAGATCTCTCTCTTTTAATCATCCAATACATTCCTTCTTATAATTAACCTTGAAAATCATTTACTAAAGTCAAAATACATTAGGGTAAGAACTTAATCATATCAATTTAATCTTTCAAGAAGATTCATCATCAATCAAGCATATAATTATAATAAAATTATAAAATTAATAAAATTAAGATAACATGCATCATAATTACATAAAATAAGCATGAATGTGAGTGAAATAAGATAAGAATTTAAGTTATAAATGCATGTTATCATCTATTGATCGCGATTAATCGTGACCGTTATAACTCCCTTCATGGACGGCTGTAATTAATCTCCATTTGATCAAATCGACGGTTCGTGAGATGTCGCCACGTACCCCTTGAGTAAGTGACATCTGACACGAGTGATTAAATCACAGATAGGATGTCTCACGCGTCGCCACGTCACCTGAAAATAGAATAGAAAGAAGAATAGTCCCACATGGAATAATTTAAAGGATTCTATCAAGTTTATTATATCTACGGAATTAAGGCGTTAGCTTAAATCCAATTACGGATGCTCCTAACCTATTTATAAATACACGCATACATGTCACGCACACACATGAGTGTCACGCACACACGTCACGCACACACGCACACACACGTGTCCACGTGTCACACTGACAACTGTCCTCGCGTCGCCATGTGGCTTCGCTCTGCCATGTCAGCGTGCGGTACTTATAAACATTTTTTAATTCCTTTTTAATTATTTAAAAATAAAAAATACAGTTAATTAAATTCAAAAAAATTCTAGAAAATTCCTAAAAATTAGAAAAATCATAACTTTTAAAATATAACTCCAAATTAATTCAAATTTTTTTGGTGGATCAGAAATTGAATAATCTATCATTATAAAAAGTAAAAATATTAAAATAACAAGAGAATTAATTTTAATTAAATAAATACATTCATGTATCTTCAAAAATAACTTTAGAAAAATACATGAATATAAGTAAAGATCTTTTCTCTTATACTTTAATCATTAAAACATAGTTATGATCTCAAATATAATTAGTATTAAAATCATAATGTTTAATTATGCATAATTATCCATAAAATGATGTATTTTTAGATCATAACATGAAATTATGTAAAATGATAGAAATATACTTAAAATATGATAACATGGATATAATTGGAACACTTAATGCCTTTGTTTGCATTAATAATCATGTAAATTTATGTATAAAATGCATGTTATCAATAGTTCAAAGGAGAAAATAAGGGAAAACCCTAAAATAAACTACGCAAAATATGAAAAATGGCAACCATTTGACAAGCCACTTGTGTTTACAAGCTGTCGGCTTGAAAAACTTTAACCTTGTTTGAGATCGATCCTCACAGCGGATGGGTATAAAGAAGATAAATGGAAGGGTCACATAATATCCATCAACCTTTCCACCGATCACGTTGTCTCTTGCTTGCCCTCATTCACTTGACGCTTGACTCGTGCATTAGGAAAATCATCTTCTTTGTTGACGTCAAAGGTGCTCAAGTTGGTGCTCACCATTGCCCTGGAATCATGGTTGTCTCGACCAAGGGTGGCAAAATCCTTGGCACTATTAGTAGAGAAAGGGTCTACTCATGGTTGACCTATGAAGATGATGGTGCTATCTGATGGATATGATGTGTCTTATAAGCCAATCACACTTTCATGTATCTTGTTTATGTTCATTGAAATGAAATTTATTCATTGTCATTCTTGTGTAATGTTTGCAATAAAATCCATGAGCATGTGCAATGACTAATTGAATTATCATGAGATCATAATATAGTAATCAATAGTCTTTAAACATTTGTTCTAAACATTCCTATTCATGGGATATTCGAGAAGGACATCGAATTATCCGGAAAGAATAGCACTATCTAATCTAACTCATATGATGAGTATGGCTGATCCTATAGCTATTAGTGTGGAGACATTAAGGATAGATATTGGGTGCTCTTTGGAGAAAGAGTTTATTGAATTGATCCTTATGAATCCTTGAATAGTATTATACCTAACTGTCAATCAGGTTGATTCATGTCATGGTTGTGTACGTGGTCCTTTGACTTGAGACACCAAAGACATCTTGTGGATGGACGATCGTGTTTTGATTATGACTTACGAATCCCTAGCCACCGGATATCTAAAACGTCATATATCGGATACAACATGAAGTTCACGAAGATGATTGTGTGATCAAGATGGGATCATCCACCCTCGGTATTTGAGGCGATTGACTCAAGGAATGAGATGCGATGAAATCCTTGGCCAAGGTAGTAGAAATATTGGAGAAGGAGTTCTTGATGATTTCTACACGCATCAGTACTAACTTGAGTGACCGATTAGGGTTTGACAGTTGACCATACCCTAAGTCATTCATGAGACTAATGTGGATGAAGGATTATACATACATGGTAAACGATGACGGGAAGGTTCCATAAGTGAGTTCTTACATACTTCGTATCTCCTAGTGTACGTGGTGTAGCTTGGCACCAAACTGGCTGGCAACTCAACCTATCGATTGGGTTAAATCGATACTTGATTAATTAATCTATATGTGGATCTGGATATTTAATTAAGGTTGAACAATAAGGTGTTATTTGGTTTATACAGTTATTAACTAGTGAGATATATGGACCTAGAGGGTCACACACATAAGGTTTATGGATGTTGGTGGATATAGACATAATTATGAGGGTTTTTATGAGAAAACCTCATACCAAATGTCTATAAATAGGGGGAGAACGACCACAACTGAAGGGGCCCATGCAAGCCTTGTGAGAATTCTCTCCTTTCTTCTCTTTCTCTCTTGGTGAAGAGCTTTGAAGAGGAGATCCAACCATTCGGAGACAGTGTGGATACCGTTAGAGGCTAGACACTTGAATAGCTTCAAGAACTCCTTCAAGGAAACCTTGTAAGTATATTTTCTCATTCATACTAGATGATAGGATCATCTGTTCTTGGTGGCTTGGTGTTTTGAATATCCGATTCAATGAATTCTGCTGCATTTGATGTTTTGATCAAAATTTCGAAAAGTTATCGACCTCAGATCCCATCACTATATCCCCTAGAGGTGCCAGAATTGGTTGCACCAATGGTGGAGCATGTGTCCATGCTCCACTACCACCTCCATACACCAAGGGCCTTAGCGTCTTTTGTTGGTATGATTTGAATATTGATGTGTTTGGACCTAGGTGGTTAAACCATTCAACCAACCTAGTTATGCAAGAGTGTAGTGCGCATGCACCTTATGGCTCCCCAAGAGAAGATTATATTTGTATGGAATGGTGATGAAACAATCTAGCAAATCGTTTCCTATATGTGACTTCCCCACTTTTGCACTCAGTCTACTATCATTGGCCATACTTCCACTCTTGACGTCAAATGATGACACCCCTACTCTTCACCCCCTAGTAGATTGGCTTCTACCAAGGGAATTTCCACTAAAGCCCCAATGCATATTTGCTTTCCCATATCCCCTAGACTCCCAACCTCCACTTCGTCTCTCTCACACACTAGCTTCCCCCTCCCACTTGCCTCCCCTACACATTACCACACTTTCTCTAGCTCTCCCTCACTCACTAGGCCCTCTTCCCACACTAGGCTTGTTCATCCTAGATCCACACCCCTCATCCCGAATCCACTTATGCGATAGATAGGTTCATAGTTTCATGCTCTTCCTTGAATCCTTATAGGGTTCCTCTAGATAGACCCATACTTGATAGGTCTTGATATACACAAAATCTCATTCATTGAAAGCGCAAGTTCATGTCTCCATGTATCTCCATCACGTGAAGATTGCATCAGTGAAGAAACGTTCTCGAAGAGCATCACATGAAGACTTAAAGGAAAGGAAGCATCTCGATGGCCACCTCTGCCTCCTTGTCACCCCGTCCAGGAGCACTATTCAAGACGTCAGGACGTCTCATATCCGCGAGAAATGACGACAGTTGGTTATTGACCCAGAGCGGCCCGAAGACCCTGTTGACTTTGTGCAGAGATTACTTGATTAGAATGACAAATGGGAAATCATTTGGGAGTCGCCGCTAATGAGCATAGGAAGAGGAATCTCCGTCGGATTAGCACCGGAGGGAGGAACTATATGAACTCCCCGATCACCTCCTTATTTCCCTGCAAATCCAGTCCCACCGTGAAAACTCAAACATCACGCGCAGACGCGAGGATTCTCCATGCAAAGACTCCGAGCAAAGCTAACTCCATCAGCTATCGCCGGCTATCTACCTTTTCATCACCTCAACCAACGTCAACTCTCTACGACTACCGTCAACTATCTTCTTACGGTTATCGGACGCCCGCGCAACAAGAAATTAAAGGAGTATCTCAAAACCGAACCGGTCCACGAACACCACCCTACAACATCACGAGCGATAATAAGACTCCTGGGACCTATCGCAACTATTCATACACGACGAATAACCACCGCGATGCGTCGATTCAACGTAATTTGTTTCTCCTCACCCTATTAAAGGGAAGTTGTAAGAGACAAAAAAAGATGTTGTTTTTAATGAAAATTGGTTACTTTGGTTACTTTGGTTACTATTACCTCTGTGTTCTTGTACTTCCCGTGCCTCTCCCGCATTCTCTCTTCTCCAAGATTCTATCTTCCTCTCTGCTCTCCCTCCCGTTCTGTCGCTTTCAATCCTTTACCTTCAGAGATTAAACTGAGGAATATCAATTTCATCGGAGCGATTCCAGAGTATCGGCTTAATCTCCATGTCAGGTATTCGTCCTCTCTTCTCTTATGGTGTTCAATAGTTCTCTATTAAATCTGTAAGTCCAATATAGATTCAATCTTCCCATCTCTTCTCTATTTCATATAAATAATCCGAAACTATTCCAAAATAATCCCCAGTCATAACTCATCCATCTTATTATTTCTCCAAGTTCTTCTCCATTCATTATGCAAATCCTTTAACATCCTATCGTCTCTTCTCATTTCCGCAACCAATCTCTTTATCATTCCTATAATTGCATTATTCTCTTTATATAATAACCAATCCGATTTATCCTCCTCCTATATTCAGCATTCCCTCATTTATTAGTCCTCTCTTCATTATCCACATTATTCCTTACTTAATCCCTACATTCTTCTCTCTTCCATTTCCTTCATCATCTAAATTATTTAACATTCTATCTATTCATCTTCTCTCACAAATCATAGCCATTAATTCGTTCCTCTTATCATCATATATCCAAACTATTCTTTCCATCTGATCACTGATATATTCTTTTAACTCCTCTTAATATCAATCTCACTTCCTCTTACCTTAAAGAATCATCATAATCACTCCAATTCATTAAATAAATCATACCATATTATCTCCCATTTCTTTCATCTTCCTACTCATCACCATCATCCTAACTTTTATTCTCATACTTCCGACTTATCCTATTCAATATCCTGTCATAATTATATCTTTATTCCATAGTGATATCATTCATAGGTCCTCCATTAGGTTGTAGGATTTAATTAGAAATCAGTGGAATATTCCAATCTCCATATAAATCAGTCTTATTTTCATCACATTCATAATCATCTTCTCATCCTCATTGTTTTCTGAAATATCCTACATCATTAAGTTATAATATCAAAATACACTATTTTAGGGATAGTTATGCATTTTTATGAATATATTCTTAAAGTAGATTCTTCCCATCTATATTTGAGATTGTAATTGTGTTTTAAGGCTAAATAATGAGAGAACATATTTTTTATATACTCATTTATTTTTTTAAGTTTTAATTTTTAAGAGAAATGAGTGTATTTTTTAAATAAGAATTTATTCTCTTGTTATTTAAATATTTTGACTTTTTATAACGATATATAATTTAATTTCTGATCCAATGAAATAACTTTGGATTAATTTGGAGTTGTATTTTGAAAGTTATGAATTTTTCTAATTTTTAGGGATTTTTTCAAATTTTTCTGAATTTTTTTGAATTTTTTATGAATGTTTTAGGATTTTTCTCAATTACAAAGTGATATTTTGGATTTTTATAAGTGTGCAGGTGACGTGGCACAATCTAGAGCATCCGATCAAATTGCGATCAATGATCAAGGCGAGAGGTGACGTGGCGGCACGTGGAGCGTTCGATTCGATCGTCGATTGTCATTTAAGACGGGGGTACGTGGGGCAATCTAATTCGTCGGCGAATCATTTTCAAAACGATTTAATCTCAGCCGTTGATCAAAGGAGTTATAACAGTTGAGATTAAAACCAACGAAAATGCATCCGAAGCGTCAGATCAAGATCCAATGGATGGCATTTTATGCGTTACTTAAACTGTGCGCGACGTGGTGAAATCTAGGTGGTCCATCGGATTATGGAGGAATCACACTACTAACCAGATTGGCGTGAAGATTTAGCCTCCAATTGCTTTGATTGCTGAGAACATCTCTGGTCCCTTCTTCGTCATGCTTTCGGTGTTCAAGGGGCGATTTCCAAACATTTTCTCGTAATAATTTCTGATTAACTTGCCTCAATCCATGCACAATTGAGTCTAGAATGCAAGAGAATCATGAATAACTTAAGATCTTCCTTCAAAAATGCTTAATTTCTTCATGTTTCAATCAAAAGTTACATTTTCGTAAGAGAACTTCTCTTTATAGAAGAATTCATCGCGAAATATCTGGCCCGTCTGATTCGCTAGAGAATGCTTGAACGGTTACGATGCTACCACATCGTGTGCTATAAGTGAACCACGATCCCATGACGCGGGCCCACTTCCTCCTTGATTTTTTTCGTCTCATATTCATCGAAGCGTCCACAGGCAGTCGCGTGTCACTCTACGATTCATCGAATGGGAAATTAAATCGCAATCGTCGGATTTCACTTAAGCGATCAACGACTCTAAACTATGCACATGTGTTTGATCATGGTCTAGTGAACCGAAGTCCACAAGATCGACACATGTCAATTAGCGTGATGAAATCCAAATGTCCACGTGCTGCCATGTCACCTGAAAACATAAACAGACACTTAGTCCCACATGAAAGAAAAAGAGAGAAATTATTGCATATATAAGGACAGATGCAATTATGCATTTGCGTCGCCCACTAGGCCCTAGTACGCCCCCTATCCTGTTACTTGGGCCCACTATGCATAGCACGATCGAACCTTTGGATTCGAAATAAATTCCAGAAAAAATCCAAAAAATTCAGAAATTAATATATTAAAAAATACGACTCCTTTTTGACTGAAATTTTCTCTACTGGCTCACATATTTATTCATTTTTAATATCATGCCATCTAAAATAAATTAAAAGAAGAATATAAGATGAATTCAAAAAAAACTTAAATAATCCTTTAAGAAATGTATTTTATATCATCCAAACATTCTCTTCTTGAAATTAAATCTTCTAATCATCTACTAAAGTCAAAGTAAATCAAGGAAAGTAATTAATTTCTATTTATTTAACCTTATAAAAGATTGAACATCCATAAAGCACATAATTAATCCTAAATAATGCATAAATATGGACTTTAGTAAAATGGCATACCAATGGAGAAAATTCATAAAAACTATGATAACATGCATCATAATTACATAAATTAAGCATGAATATTAGTTAAATAAGATCAGAATTTAAGTTAAATATGCATGTTATCACATTGCGATCGGAGCGGATTGAGCATCACCCGGCCTAGGACGGGCATCCCGAAAGGGTTTGTGCGACGATCCAGATTGAGTTCTTGCTTGTGTTCATCTCCATAAATAGTAAATTTGTATTTTCATTTTATTTTTCTTTCTTATTTTCTTTTAATGTAGTGGCTTTGGCATCATCGACACTTGCAACTCTCCCTCCCTATCGTTGCACATCGATTCGTCGATCTGTCACTACCGCCAACCACTCTTCTCATCTTGTCATCATCTCATCCCCATTGCATTTCTTTCTACATTATTTTTTCCATTTTAATTCATATTTCTCTCTTAATTAAAAAATAAACCTAAAAACTATCACTCATATTCATCTCTACATGCCCCATTTACGTTCGCACTTCTTTCCACACTCTCTCTCCGTCCACGCTCTCTCACCTTTCAATTGAATGTCTAATCTCATTACCTCAGCTCCCTTGTGGATTCGACCCTTGCTTACACTATACTAAGAAAGTAAATATAAATTTTATTGCATGAAATCGATACACAACATCGATGAAAAACACGCGTAATCGAGTTCATTAGTATCCAGATTCAAAATATTCAAATCATCATTTAATATATATTAAATGATTAAATATACATATTTAGAGATTCTAATTCCTCACATGCACGAACTAAAAATAATTAAAATATTAAAAATTTCCATTATATTAAAATAGAAGTGTCAGAGTATGTCATTATACAACTTCCTAATTTTTTAGAGTTCTCTTAAAAACACCAAGAGAACACTAATAAAAACAATGTAATTCATATCTATAAATCACTAATTACTCGTAGGAGAATATTAAGAAAACTAACTCATCGCACCAAAGTCTTCTCCACATATGATTTATCAGAAACCTAATCTTAGCAAAAATTGATGTTGAAAACCCAAGAACGAAGAAGCAATAAATCATTAATGCAATGAACATTTGTTACTGATTTTATAACCCAAATCATAAAGAACTCATCCAAAGAGTTCCTAAGAGATTTAAAGAAAGTGAAGAACATAAAAAAAGGTTTAAAAACACTAAACTCAAAGATAAGGCAATCCTCTCTTTCTCCTTGTGATGGTAATAGTTTTAGTGCTTATCGATAGGAACACCCTAAGGCAATCAAAGAATTGAGTAAAGCTCTATTTCCTCTGCCATTTTATGAGTCTCTTCCTTTTTGCGTACTCACAAGATACAAGAAAACCCCTCGAAAAGAATCTGAAATTTTATACTCAAGGCTTGGACCAAATTCATCCTGATGGAGAATTTTCCCAAAGCGAGAACACTAGGGTTCCTAAAGAACCACGATATGCTTTAAGGAAGAGAATCCACCCCCAACTACAGCAACATGCCCTCCTCTTCCTCATCAAAAAGTTTGAGAAACTCACAATCCATGAAGTGAGTGACAAAGACCTCTCTAAATCTCTAAAAGAGAGTGTAGACCCAATGGGGATTACCTCCCCTCCTCTCCCATTTACAAATTGATCTAAAGATTGGCTTGGTCAAAAGAAATAAACTTTTATCCTTAGATACCTAGAATTCTTTGAAGACCAAGTCAACCACCTATTTTCCTTTGATATAGGTTCCCTATTGTCTCAACCACATCCACCATATCATAGGTACCTTGTATAGTTGTGAATGATGATCTCAAGAAACATCAATAGGAACACTTTTGTGAAATATCCCTTCTTTCATTGAAGACCCACCTGTAGATAGAACTGTTAGGAGAGATCTAAAGGAGAAATTTACCTCCTTAATTTACTTCAAGGCAAAGCTTTCTCATGAATATTGTCATGCAATCATCCACATGAGGCAGCGTCACCAAAATGTTTCAAGGACACTGAAGATAAAAGGAAGACAAGTATATTGCAAGCACAAAGGAGAATACAGCCACACTAACTCTCCAAGGAATCACCTTCACGACTGCAAGCTTCAATAAAGTCTAGCTTATACAATGTCCTCGTCCCCCACCGGTGGTTATAGACAGAGAAGCTCTTATCGGCATGTATATCCCTATATCCATCTCTCCTTCTCTCCCGAGCATCCCAACCACAGCAGTGCTCCCGAACGAGAGCTGGATATTCACGCGCCTTCCACAGCAGTGCCATCCAGTTCACCCGCGCAAATAAACCCCATCATCACCTCTTCATAACGCTGGAGTTATCAAGAAGAAGCCCGTCATTTAGCAGACGTCCACATCAACGATTCTCATCACGACGGAAGCCCGAAAGCCTCACCAAAATGTTCGTCAGAAAAACGACAGAAGAAAAGTCATCAGAGTCTATCGTTTTATCCGCGACGACCCTTAACAACAATCCGAAGGCTCAATTATCGTCGCGACACTCACAACTATCATCGCCAAAACACGTATGGTGTCCGCGTCATTCCACAGTTCAAAGCAAACATAAAATGACCGCGCGCGTTGACCTTCTCCACGTGGAATCGCAACACTCTGAAGGCGTCCCGACGATCGCGAAAACCGCCCGTAACCGCTCTTCCCTGAATACGAGTCTTTTCGATCCTTATCCTCTCTCTTCTCAACTCTCTTACTCTATAAAAGAGAGAAATGTAAGAAACAAAGGCAGTTGATTATTGAATGAAAGTGTTCTTGGTTACTTCTGGTTACCCTTGCGTCACGCTCATTCCGCTCCTCCATCACTCCATTCCGCATCCTTCATCGCCGAGTTCTATCCCCCTATTCAATTCCCCCTCCCATTCTGTCGCTTCCATACACCTCCTGTCAGAGAACAAAACCGAGGAGATATTATATCTTTGGAACAAATCCGAGGCAACGCTTCACCGCCCCTCAGGTAATCGTCCTCTCCTCCTCTCACAGTGGTTAGAGTTCAATCTGAAATCTTTAAGTCCAACATAAGATTTCCTGCCTTCCCCTATTCTCCTCTATCACATATCCATCTTCATCGTTTTTCACCCTCGTTCACTACTATCTATACCATAGTATATCTTAAAATTTTCTCACCACGTTCACCTGCATTCCCTCTTCTATTTCATTATTCCCGTCACTCATTTCCATCATTATCTATTCTCGATTTCATCTCATTATTATCATAATATCCTTATTATTTCCTCTCCATAATATAAACTATATTAACCCTCTCTATACTTAATAAATAACTCATACTATCTCTTCTCCATTTTCTTTTCTCTACTCATATTTGACATCCATCTTTGATATCATTCATAGATCCTCCCCTAGTTTGTAGGAATATTATCAATCTCAGAAATATCCTACATCACATCCCCATGACGGAAGTTTAGTTTTCCATGGAGTTTTCCACTATAGATGCTAGAGAGAGAGAGAGAGAGAGAGAGGAGTATACCAGAGCTTACATGAATTCAAATGACTAACCCTTCTTTGCAAATGCGAATTCTATAAGGGGAGACATTTTCAACTGAATAATGCTCTCCAACATGGCTCGTGCTAGTATGTTGCAAACTGATGCAGAGATTTACAGCAGTGGGCCCATGGTTGTTGGAGAGCGTACAAAGGCGGATGATCGATGGGAGGCCAAATTTAACTTCTCTTGGGATGATGCAATGTTCGAATGAGATCCATTTAACGTTTTATCTTTCCATATTGAACTCTCGTTGACTTTTTGAGGGGCCCTCCATTGCCTGCATGCTTTGTGTTTTTCTCCTAGACATGCTCTCCAAACATTTTCAATGACTTTTGGAAAAATTCTGATTTTGAAATACTTTTTCACCAGTTTACTAGAAATATTTTCACGGGTCTGAGCCTCGGAAATCAATTTCATGATAAAATATCACGAATGACCACCATTTTAGAGCTTACTTGTCGCGTATTTTGACTTATGTCCCAAATCGATGAACTTTAGTAATTGATTGTTTTAATGTCATCATTGGGCTCCACTCCGGACGAGCATCTGAGTTTTCTATTCTTCAGCGGTGCAAAAGCGTAAACCCATTTATGAATATCATCTTCTTATCGAAGCGCAACGGTAAAATAAGAGATGAAACTCGCAGCTATAAATAAGCTATCATGGCTGAGAACTTCTTCTTTTTTTTGGGACAATCAGCCATAATTCCGTGATGTTTGGATTTCACCCTGTAATGAGCTCAATCTGTCGCTGAAATTGCACTGGCGTGGCTTGTTGTCTCACTCGAGGCCCCTCAATCGTTTTTTTTGGGTTCCGCCATGGTCGGAGAGAGATGAGCTCTATACTCTGGTCAGTGTATTGAGTATTCAAACTCGCGAGTGGCATATACCATTTTCCAGTCCCGTATTTAAAGAGCCGCCAGAGTGGTCGCTGGCCAATAATGGTTGAGGAGCCGACTCCACGTGCCGTTGTGCTCTCTCTCCGATCATGTACTCGTCTATTTCTGTTTCCTCCGCGTGCCGGGCAATCAGCTCCACCTACGTTGAAATTAACACACGTGACGAGTGCCGATGAACAGATGTTGAAATTCACGATCGCCCGCAGTCCACATGTGGCGTGGTTTGAGCCCTCGTGGCCAGGAGTATCTTCTTGTGCGGGGGAAGACAGAGAGAGAGAGAGCGCCGACAGCGGCTCCGTGGAAAGACGACTATTGCTCGTCAACTCCTCAGTATCTCTCATTGTCACTTGACTGGGGTCATATTTTCGCGGGTAAACATCATATAGTGGCACGACCTTTAGGGTAATTATCAGATAGTGGCACCACCTTTTTTCACGCTCAAATAGTGGCACCACCTTTTTCGATGGCTCAAATAGTGGCACCACCTCAGCATTCCCGCTGAGGTGGCATTTATTATTTTTTCCTCTTCCACCTGGCTGCCACGTGGTCCGGCTTATTCTCTCTCTCTCTCTTTATTCTCTTCCTCTCTCTTTATTCTCTCTCGTCATTCTCTCTCTCGTCATTTTTTTCTTCTCTCTCTCTCTCTCTTTTCCAGTCGCTCGGCGGCACCCTCAGCAGTCGGCTTGGGTCCTTCACTCGTCTCAACAGACTCGTCATCTCCGGCAGTCGGGTCTCCGGCGAGATTCCGGACGAGATCGGCGAGTTGGGTAATCTCCGCGAGCTCGTGTTATCACGCAGCCGCGTCTCCGGTCGCTTCTCTCTCCTCGCGTCGCGTCTCCTGGCGATGGAAATTACTTCCGTCGCCAGCGAATCGCAGGGAGAACTTTCTCCCACGATACCTTCTCACTCTTTCTTCTTCCTCCTCTCTCGCGAGGAGAAGGAGAAGGAGAAGAGAGAACCTTCTGCGTAAGGGGAGGGGGAGATTCTTTTCTTCCTCTCCTCTCTCTCACGTTCTCCCTCTCTTTCTCTCTTTCTGCAAATTCTTCTCTTCTTCTGCTCTCTTCTCTTCTCGCGACGGAAATTGCTTCCGTCGCGAGAGGAGTTTTCTTCTCCCTTCTTCCGCTCCCCTCTCCTCTATCTTTTTCTTTCTCTCTCCTTCTCTTCTTTCCTCTCTCTTCCGCTTTCTCTCCCTCTCTCTCTTCTCCTTCTCTCCTCGTGTCGCGTCTCCTGGGAACGGAAATTACTTCCGTCGCCAGGGAATCGCAAGGGAGTGGTGATGGGGCTTAAGTTGGTAGTATCGCTTCAAAAAATAAAGGTGATTTTGCGGAGAGAATGGCGGGCCTGAATAATTTTCTAGGGGGAGGGAGGGAGGGAGGGAGAGAGAGAGGGCGGGAGGGAGAGAGAGGGATGAGAGGTAGGGAGGGAGAGCAGGAGAGAGAGAGAGAGGGAGGGAGGGCGGGAGAGAGAGAGGGAGGGAGAGAGGGAGGGAGGGAGAGAGAGAGAGAGAGGGAGAGGGAGGGAGGGAGGGAGAGAGGGCGGGCGGGAGAGAGAGGGAGGAGAGGTAGGGAGTGAGAGAGAGGGAGGAGAGGTAGGGAGGGAGAGAGAGGGAGGAGAGGTACGAGAGGGAGAGCGGGAGAGAGAGGGAGGGAGGGCAGGGACGCGGGAGAGAGAGAGTGAGGGAGGGAGGGCGGGACGCGGGAGAGAGAGAGAGGTACGGAGGGAGAGCGGTAGAGAGAGGGAGGGAGGGCAGGACGCGGGAGAGAGAGAGAGCAAGGGAGGGAGGGCGGGAGAGAAAGAGCGAGGGAGGGAGGGCGGGAGAGATAGAGCGAGGGAGGGATGGCGGGAGAGAGAGAGAGAGAGCTAGGAGGGAGGGAGGGAGAGTGGTGGCGTACGACCCCGGTCGCCACCAAGACACGATACCACGGCGCCGGAGGAGCCCTTTTGCGCGCGGATCTATCCGCTTATCTTTACTTCTTTATTTCTTTATTATGGATCTTTTGACCCGCACGTGTTTAAACGGGTCCTCGCTTATTTCCCTCTTCCTTTTAGGCTTTCGGGTGGGTTCTTCCCTTTTCGGGATCCCATTCGTGAAGCCCTTTCTTTTGTGAACCTTTGTTCTATTTCTATGAGTATGAGTGTGGGTTGTGGGCCTCAAGTGGGCCCTTTCCTCTCTTGGCCCACCAAGGGCTCTATAAGAGGGGAAGGGACCCCCCCACAAACCCTAGCCGTCATTTGAAGAAAGAAAGGGACTCCCTTCATCTCAAGTGGCTGCTCAAGGAAGGACAAGGAGGGGAACCAACCGCCGCCACCGCCGCCGCCACTGCCGCCGCACCAGTAGTGCCGCCGCCGTGCCCGCCGCCGAGGCCGCCGCCTTCTCCTGCCTTGCCCACTGTTCTCCTTTGTGCAGCCTTACAGCCGCCGCCGCCGCTGCCGCCGCCTCAGGCCGCCGTTGCCGCCGCCACCGCCAGATCGCTGCACCACCACCATCCTTCCTCCTCCACGGATCCCCCCCTCCATCTTCCCCTCCATCTCCACCTCCATCTCCGTCGATCCTCCCAGCCGCTGTTTCCGATCCGTTTCCGTCCACCCCGATTTCGCCCCCTGCCTCCTCCACAGTCCACCTTCCTCAGTCTCCTCCTCCACCACCTTCACCGGCGATCACCAAGGTCCGAAACGCCCCTTTCCCCCTACATCGATCTCCAGGAACCCCCCCGCCGTTGCATTTCGCGGCCGCCACCTTCCCCTCCCATTGCCGTCGACGTCCCGCCCCGCCGCAGACGCCACCGCCTCCCCGATCGCTTCCCGTAACCTCCTCCGCGACCACCCGCGCCGCCGTCCGCTCGCCTCCCGCTTCCCCGCAAAGTTCCGAGCTCGCCCCCGACTCGAGGACCGCCGCCCCGCCTCCTTCCACCGATCCGCCGCCTGGCGAGCCTTCCTTCTCGCCGGAATCAACGCATCGCCCTCCATCGCCGCGCGCCGCCCCGACTTCCCCTGAAAAAAGAGCCCTAAACGACGAAGGAGGCGAATGAACGATTCCCGCTGAGTCAACTCAGCGGGAACCGTTCCTCACTCAGCAGGGACCGGCCGAGTCAACCCGGGCCAACCCGGACCGGCCCCGACCAGACCGGGCCGCCCAGGCCGACCCTGCCCAGCCAGTCCAGACGAGCCCGCGCCAGACCAGGTCCACGCCGGACCTGACCGGCCCAGACCGGGTCGACCCGACCGGTCCAGCCCGCCTGGGCCGCCCCAGACCAGGCCGAACCACCCGATCCAGACCACCCGGGCCGCTCCTGCCGGTCCGAACCGGCCTAGAGCGACCCAGGCCGGCCCAGACCAGCCCAGACCGGCCCACCACGGTCCAGACCGGCCCAGGACAACCCAGACCGGTCCAGACCGGCCCGGACCGCCCTGAACCGGCCCCGACTGCTCCGAGCCAGCCCGGCCGCCTCCTCCCGCCTTCCCGTGTTCGCCGCGACCCGTCTTGCTCGCCGCGACGCGTCATCGCCCCGCCCCGCGCCGATCGCTACTCCGCGCTCCCTCGCCGACTCGCCCCGGCGTCCGACACCGCTGCCGAGCCCGACGACCTCCCTCGCCCCGACCGACCGGGCTCGCGCCCCGCAGGTTAGCTTCAACCCCTCTTTTAAGTTAATTACTTTTCGAAGCGTTTCCTCTACTCGACTCCACCGCCGTCGGACGACGTAGATAGGGTAGTACGATTATAGGTTCGAGATTTCTGACGCGTACGTCAGGTCCGGTACCGAGCGAGGGCTGCAGCCTCCTGGCTACTCCACGATGAGCGACTTCCACGCCTCCGGACGTGGATCGAGAGGGTCTCACCCTACCCATCATCGCGAGTTTCCCCGGGTCACCCGGAGTCGACTCCGCTGATCGGCACGCTTGCCTGCACTTAGGCTTAGGTTAGAGGTCTCGTATTTTGAGTCTAGGATTCGACTACCCATAGGTTAGGGTTGACCGGCTACCTCCGGTCAACCTCAGTCCCATTGATCAGGCACGAGGGTTTTCACCACCGTGTCCTGCATCAGAGAGAGAGAGAGCTAGGAGGGAGGGAGGGAGGGAGAGAGAGAGGGAGGGCGGGAGAGAGAGGAAGGGAGGCCGGGAGAGAGAGAGGGAGGGAGAGCGGGAGAGAGAGAGAGGGAGTGAGGGAGGGAGAGAGGGAGGGCGGGAGGGAGGGCGGGAGAGAGAGGGAGAGAGGGAGTGAGGGAGAGGGACAGACGAGAGGGAGGGATGCCATAATCTTCTCCTTCTCTCTTCTCCTTCTCTCTCCTCGCGTCGCGTCTCCTGGCGATGGAAATTACTTCCGTCGCCAGCGAATCGCAGGGAGAACTTTCTCCCACGATACCTTCTCACTCTTTCTTCTTCCTCCTCTCTCGCGAGGAGAAGGAGAAGGAGAAGAGAGAACCTTCTGCGTAAGGGGAGGGGGAGATTCTTTTCTTCCTCTCCCGGGGACTTGTCTTATCAGAAGGGAATTGGCGGCATTGCCGGTGAAGTGGACTGTAAAGAAGAGCACTGTGTCGGGCGGTTGAGGAGAGAGAAAGTGGAGGGACCGTCACGGGAGGAAGGAGGAGTTTGTCCGGATTTGCGTTCCACTGCCCTCCTCTGTAAAAAAGTATTTTAAGATCTCTAAAGGTATAGTGGATGAGAGAGATTGCGGTCCTCCTTATTCTCTCTCTCTCTCTTCGTTATCTTCCTCTCCGTGACGATATCCTGTGGAGGAGAGAAAGCGTTATCTTCAAGCGTTATCTTCCTCTTCGTTATCTTCCTCTTCGTTATTTGGCTGAAGAGGGAGAGCTATTGAGGGCAAACGCCTCCCGAGTGTGTGCAGCGGGCTCATTTTTGCTTCAAGGCGAGTCGGCGATTTGGCTCTCTCTTGAATCAATCTCTCAAGAAGGCTCCCATCTCTCTCACTCTCCAGCGACGGTGGCGAGATAGAACGCTCACATTCCGGATCCTTTCTCAAGTACGCATGCCCAACTTGCTGATTTATTTTTTTGTCGAAGAGTTTTTCCATCTCGCTTTTCTTACTTAGTCTTACCAATGGAAATGCGGCGAGTTGACTTGCTAGGGAGTGAAATACGCCGTCGCAAACTTGGAATAGTCTTTGATCCTTTCGTGCATGTTATAATATACGATCCATATTTACGATTTTGTGGGTATATAAATGATTTTTTATAAATCGCACCAGTTTGATTTTTTTTCTCATTTTTTATCAAAATTGTTTTTGGCAAAATATTTTTCAATTCATCTTTTGCATTTCGTCCCTAGCAATATTTTGTTCGAATTTGATCGTTGTGTGCAGGATTTGATCGTTGTGTGCAGGATTTTATTTTTTAAATTCTCTGTTCAGTGTGTGATTTTATCTATACAATTTTTCGTTGTTCTCAGAGTCATAAATGATTTTTTTTTCTTGTCGTACGAGCAATAGATTTATTAAACGATATTCAATAAAATTTCCTTTTATTTTTTTAAGATTCTCTCTCTCTGATAATATTGGCATCAAAATTGAATAGATATTGGTATTGGTATCATTATTCAATATCGATATCAAATCTTGACATTGATATTGAATAGATATTTGAACTGCTATTGGTATTCAAAATCGATGTCGAATACGGAGATTGAATATCAATATCCATACCGATACTGATGTTCCTTCTGGAATATCCTAATTTAGTTTTTTTCCTTGCCATGATCAGAGTCCAGAAATTCCACGATATGAGTGACGCGGATAGTGACTACAATCCTCGTACGCAAGGCGAGGCATTTGATTATGATACCGGTGATCCAGGAGGATACTTATTTGAAGAAGACAATGATGAATTTACGAAACAATGACGAACATAACATGGCAGAATTTGTATTGCAAGCCCACGGCGTTGACTACGATAGTGAGTATGCTAATTCCGATGGCGACATTGTAAGTCAACCAGATGTGGATGATGAAGGTAACCTTAGGAGTGAACCTCATATGGTGGAGCCAGATTATAAGTCAACGTGATAGGGGCACATGGTATGACCCCGAATGCCCCATGGAGGAGATCCAATTTCATGTTGGCATGAAATTCGATTCACCCCGATGCCTTTAAATGCAGCGGTGACGGATAGCGCCATAGCAAATGGTTTTCACGGCCAACTACGTTAGGGGAGGGACGCAAAGGTAGAATTTAAATGCAAAAGCGGTTTGTCGGGAGTGGAGGATATACGCTAGCTGGAATACAACAAAGAGACCTTTGTTGTGAAGGCTCTAACGGATCATCATACATGCAGCAAGGTAACGGATAACGGTCACGTAACCTATAAGTGGATTGCAAACCACTTCTTAGAGAGATTTCGGATGACTCCGGATTGGAAGCCGAGTGGATATAATGCGAGAAATCACGAAGTACATGGAGTGCATGTTTCGCACATGTACGAGCAAAAGCTGAGCGCGCAAAATGATCGAAGGGTCTTTAGATGACCACTATCACGGCTTCATGCCTACGTTGCGAGAGGCCGAAGCGCGTAATAGAGAAGTACTGCGTTATGGTCACGAGCAGAGACAATCCACGACTCCTCGCTTAGGTTCAGAGACTATATGTGTGCTTTGAGACACTGTTGTAGAAGGGTTCAAAGCCGGTTGCGAAGTGTCATTGGACTCGATGGTTGTTTTTCTTAAGACTATAACGAAAGAGCTCTACTGTTGAGCGCAATTGGCAAGGATAGAACGATCAAATGTACCCTATTGCATGGGCTGTGGTTGAAGGGAAAATGAAAATTCATGGAAATGGTTCATTGAATTGCTCATGGATAGCTTGAAATTGTAGATGGCGGTGGGTGGACGATCATCGGTGATCAGCGAGAAGGTACATAGCTGACCCATTCATAAGATTATACATAATAACTTTTTCCTTTCTCACATTGTGCGGGGCCTACAAAAATGCGGTTGAATCTCTCCTACCACATGCGAGCATAGGAATTGTGCGAGGCATATTCACGCAAATTGGAGAGAAGAAGGGACACTCCACTACGCTATTGAAGAATATGTTTTGGAAAAGCATGAAATGCACCACCCATCAAAGAATTCGAACGGATCATGCGCCGGATGGAAGCAATAAAACCACAAGCCGCGCCTGACTTCCAAGCTGTGGGAGTACTAAAAAGTTAGCGAGCATTCATTTCTCACATACTACATCTCCATCGTGTGATAATGTCTGTAAGCTTTAACAATTATATCCTCTACGGCAAGATCCATGCGAATCATAGATATGCTTGAGTATATAAGAAGCGCGATCATGCATAGGGATAGTGCAAGAGGAGTAAAGTTCGAGGGCAGTTTTGATGAGTTATGCCCAAAAATAAGAAAAGCTGCTTGAACAAAATCATTTTTCGAGCTCTAGGAAATGCACTTCGAAAGCTGCTTGGCGACTACAAATATGAAGTGAGTACCTTGGAAACCAATTTTTGTTGACTTACGTGCGAGAACGTGTGGTTGCCGAGATCTTGGGATGTCACGGGTATTCCATGCCCCCACTGTTAGTTGTATTTATTGTGAAAATTGGGAGCTCAGCTACTTTGTCTCGGTGGTTCAAGATGAGAAATACGAGAGATGCATATAGTCGCTATATTACTCAGATGGATAGTAAGATCGTGTGGCGCTATAACCAATGCGACTACTTATTTCCCCCATTGGTGCGGAGACAACCCGGAAGGCCAAAGCATAAAGAAGAGTTGACAATAGTGAGATAGAACCAGACTCGTCCCAGCTCATCCCGGGGAAAGGCGTGCGAATGGCGTGCAGCATTTGTGGCCAAGCTGGCCACAATCGAAAAAGTGTACCCAAAGGAGGGTACAAGATGTCATCGGAGTAAGTGTTCGATCAAATAATAAATTATTTCCTGCCTTTGAAGTTTGTTAGTATTAGATGAATAAATCGACTCATTGTATTATGCAGGGTTCACAAGTGGCTACATAACCTGCACCCGGTTCTAGTGGTTCACGCTATGCCACTTAATTAACTGTAGCTATCCTTCAATCTACACTTATTTTTCATGTATTTTTGCCTCATTTGTTACTTTTGAGGAATATTCGAGTGTTTTACTTGACAATAGTGATCCCTTTATCTTACTTATAAAGGTCGGAAAGCCTTCGAGCAGTACCAATGGCAGCAGCAAATCTAATCCAAATTCTAAAGTTGTAATAGAGAATCTTCTCTATGCTTGTCATTCCTTATATTCTTATTATTTCTTCCATGCAGTTAATGTTTTGTGTGGTTTTTTTATTTTTTTGACCAGTCTTTGGTTTTTTTCTTGTTAATTTAGATGGATCGAGAGAGAGAGAGAGAGAGAGAGGTGTGTGGAGAGTGGGGAGAGATAGAAATTGGAAAAGAAGAGCGGGTGAGAGATGTAGAGGGCAGCATCGATGTATCCTGCTAAAGGTAGAAGGTAGACACAGAGGAAGACAGCTACTATGATATATATGTGTGTGTGTATAAATATTATATATATACTAGTGTGTACCCGATCTGAAACAGATCGGGAGATGAAAAGATTATGGCATCCCTCCCTCTCGCCTGTCCCTCTCCCTCACTCCCTCTCTCCCTCTCTCTCCCGCCCTCCCTCCCTCCCTCCCGCCCTCCCTCTCTCCCTCCCTCACTCCCTCCCTCTCTCTCTCCCGCCCTCCCTTCCTCTCTCTCCCGCCCTCCCTCTCTCTCTCCCTCCCTCCCTCCCTCCTAGCTCTCTCTCTCTCTCTCCCACCATCCCTCCCTCGCTCTATCTCTCCCGCCCTCCCTCCCTCGCTCTTTCTCTCCCGCCCTCCCTCCCTTGCTCTCTCTCTCTCTCCCGCGTCCTGCCCTCCCTCCCTCTCTCTACCGCTCTCCCTCCGTACCTCTCTCTCTCTCTCCCGCGTCCCGCCCTCCCTCCCTCACTCTCTCTCTCCCGCGTCCTGCCCTCCCTCCCTCTCTCTCCCGCTCTCCCTCTGTACCTCTCCTCCCTCTCTCTCCCTCCCTACCTCTCCTCCCTCTCTCTCACTCCCTACCTCTCCTCCCTCTCTCTCCCGCCCGCCCTCTCTCCCTCCCTCCCTCCCTCCCTCCCTCTCTCTCTCTCTCTCCCTCCCTCCCTCTCTCCCTCCCTCTCTCTCTCCCGCCCTCCCTCCCTCTCTCTCTCTCTCCCGCTCTCCCTCCCTACCTCTCATCCCTCTCTCTCCCTCCCGCCCTCTCTCTCTCCCTCCCTCCCTCCCTCCCCCTAGAAAATTATTCAGGCCCGCCATTCTCTCCGCAAAATCACCTTTATTTTTTGAAGCGATACTACCAACTTAAGCCCCATCACCACTCCCTTGTGATTCCACAGCGACGGAAGTAATTTCCATTGCCCGGGAGACGCGACGCGAGGAGAGAAGGAGAAGAGAGAGAGAGAGAGAAAGCGGAAGAGAGAGGAAAGAAAGAGAAGGAGAGAGAAAGAAAAAGATAGAGGAGAGGGGAGCGGAAGAAAGGGAGAAGAAAACTCCTCTCGCGAGCGGAAGCAATTTCCGTCGCGAGAAGAAGAGAGCAGAAGAGAGAAGAATTTTTCAGAAAGAGAGAAAGAGAGGGAGAACGTGAAGAGAGGAGAGAAAGAAAAAGAATCTCCCCCTCCCCTTACGCGAAAGGTTCTCTCTTCTCCTTCTCCTTCTCCTCGCGAGAGAGGAAGAAGAAAAGAGTGAGAAGGTATCGTGGGAGAAAGTTCTCCCTGCGATTGCTGGCGACGGAGTAATTTCCATCGCCGGGGAGCGCGGCAGCGAGGAAGAAAGCGGCGGAGACGCGGCTGCATGATAGCACGAGCTCGCGGAGATTACCCAACTCGCCGATCTCGTCAGGGAATCTCGCGGAGACCAGCTGCCGGAGATGGCGAGTCTGTTGAGGCAGTGAAGGACCCAAGCCCAGACTGCTGAGGGTGCCGCCGAGCGGCTGGAAAAAAGAGAGAGAGAAAAAAATGGCGAGAGAGAGAATGACGAGAGAGAATAAAGAGAGGAAGAGAATAAAAGAGAGAGAGAGAATAAGCCGGACCACGTGGCAGCCAGGTGGAAGAGGAAAAAATAATAAATGCCACCTCAGCGGGAATGCTGAGGTGGTGCCACTATTTGAGCCATCGAAAAAGGTGGTGCCACTATTTGAGCGTGAAAAAAGGTGGTGACACTATCTGATAATTACCCTAAAGGTCGTGCCACTATATGATGTTTACCCTATTTTCGCAGTAGTCAACGGCGAAACGGTAAACAAAGGTATCTATCTGGCAGGACTGTCGGCGGGAGCCTTGGCCGACGCCGTTACTTGCGCGGACACTCATCTCGTCCGCATCAGCCTCCTCTCTCCTCGGCACTCGTCCCGTTTTTTTTTTTTGTGGTTTTATCACCAGCTACCCCAACCTTTCCCCCGACTCCGATATCTACCCCAGCCTTCTAAAACCATGAGATCTACCCCAACCTTTCAAAAAGTTAGTGAGATCTACCCCAGCTGCTGACATGGCAAAATCTTAGTCCAATGTGCATCGACGTGGAGTCCACGGCGGAGGCTGACGGGGACGGAAGCCACCTGGCCGCCACGTGTCAGCCAAGGGAAGAAAATTAAATCAGCCGAGGGAGAAGAGAGAGTGGCGGAGGGGCTCGACTCTTCAGTTGCCGGTGCGGCGTTGCTTCTGGCGTGGGCAGATAGCCGGCGGCGGGTTCGGCGTCGCCCAAATAGCTGGAGGGACGGATGCGGGAGAGAGAGGGAGGGCGCGAGAGAGAGAGAGACGAGCGAGAGAGAGGAAGACTTTGCTCCTCCCGCCTCTTCTCGCGACGGAAGCAATTTCCGTCGCGAGGAGACGCGAGGAGAGATTTTCCTCCTCCTTCCCGTTAAGCGCGCATATGCTCGCATGCAGGAGAGAGCTCGAGAGGGAGGGAGGCGGGAGAAGAGAGAGAGTGGGAGAGGAAGACTTTCCTGCTCCCGCCTCTTCTCACGACAGAAGCAATTTCCGTCGCGAGGAGAGGGAAGAGCGCGGGAGAGAGGGAGGAGAAATTTTCCTCCTCCTTCCCGTTAAGCGCGCATATGCCCGCATGCAGGAGAGAGCTCGAGAGGGAGGGAGGCGAGAGAGAGAGAGAGAGCGAGAGAGAGGAAGACTTTCCTCCTCCCGCCTCTTCTCGCGACGGAAGCAATTTCCGTCGCGAGGAGACGCGAGGAGAGATTTTCCTCCTCCTTCCCGTTAAGCGCGCATATGCTCGCATGCAGGAGAGAGCTCGAGAGGGAGGGAGGCGGGAGAGAGAGAGAGTGGGAGAGAGGAAGACTTTCCTGCTCCCGCCTCTTCTCACGACAGAAGCAATTTCCGTCGCGAGGAGAGGGAAGAGCGCGGGAGAGAGGGAGGAGAAATTTTCCTCCTCCTTCCCGTTAAGCGCGCATATGCCCGCATGCAGGAGAGAGCTCGAGAGGGAGGGAGGCGGGAGAGAGAGGGAGAGCGGGAGAGAGGAAGAATTTCCTCCTCCCGCCTCTTCTCGCGACAGGAAGCAATTTCCGTCGCGAGGAGACGCTGAGGAGAGAGGAGAGTAAAGAGCGCGGGAGAGGGAGGGAGAAATTTTTCCTCCTCCTTCCCGTTAAGCGCGCATATGCCCGCATGCAGGAGAGAGCTCGAGAGGGAGGGAGGCAGAGAGAGAGAGAGAGCGAGAGAGGAAGACTTTCCTCCTCCCGCCTCTTCTCGCGACGGAAGCAATTTCTGTCGCGAGGAGACTCGAGGAGAGAGGAGAGGAAAGAGCGCGGGAGAGAGGGAGGAGAAATTTTTCCTCCTCCTTCCCGTTAAGTGCGCATATGCCCGCATGCAGGAGAGAGCTCGAGAGGGAGGGAGGCGGGAGAGAGAGAGCGGGAGAGAGGAAGACTTTCCTCATCTGCTCTATTCTTCTCATCTGCTCGTCTTCGATCACGACGGAAGCGGAAGCAGAGTCGAGTGACTCGAGAAGCACCGACGAGTTCTCGAGACCGGTGACAAAGCACCGCTGCGGCGCTGCTTCTGGAGTGGGCAGATAGCCGGCGGCGGGTTCGGCGTCGCCCAGATAGCTAGAGGAGAGAGAGGGAGCCGAGGAGAGGGAGGGCGCGAGAGAGAGAGAGATGGAAGAGAGGGAGAGAGAGAGGGAGGAAGAGAGTGAGAGATGGAAGAGAGGGAGAGAGGGAGGGCGGGAGAGAGAGAGAAGTAGTCCGCGGCGGCGAGAGAGAGAGGGAGGGAGGCGAGAGAGAGAGGAAGGGAGGCAGGGAGAGAGAGGGAGGGAGGCTCCATCTCTCACTCTCTTCCTCCCTCTCTCACTTTCTCTTCCTCATCGCCCTGGCCTACTTTTTCCATCCCTCTCGAGCTCTTCTACTTCGCCACCTGCGCCGCCATCTTCCCCTTCCGTTGGATCTTCGTCCAGTTCGGCGCCTTCATCATTCTCTGTGGCCTCACCCACTTAGCCACCGTCTTCACCTATTCTCCCCACTCCTTTTTTCCTCGTCCTCGTACTTGATGGTGATGCTCCAGCTCAGCGTTGAGTTACGGGAGGGTCGGCGACCTTCCTGACATTTCGTCGAGCGGTTTTGCTGTTTTCCTGTTTTTGTCTCAGGTAGTTATGCTCGAGATTAGGTACGTTGGATGGGGAGAATTAAAGCGGTCCAGATGAAGACACGTCACGCGCGACGCGAGCGACCTACTGGAGTCGTTGGGAAAAACCTTCTTCTCTCTCCCTCTCTGATTGGTCGGGTGTTTTTATAAATTCACCCGACCTGCTCGGCATGAATGTACCGATGCGAAATCATTTTTATCAAACAGTTGCGTTTTGATTATCAATAGGAGAATTCTCTCTTGATCTCACTCGTCTTTCACTCCTCACGATCTCGACTGCTAGTGAGTGGTTAGTCTAGCTCTACAGATCGCATCCGAGGCCAAAAAGTGGTATCAGAGCGAGCATTCGGTCCTCCGAGAAATAGCAATGGCAAAGAAATCTGCTGATGGTGAAATGGGGGCCGCGACGCCATCTCTCAAACTCTCCAAGACAAATTATCGAGTATGGTCCATGACCATGGAGGTATATCTCGATTCTCATGATCTATGGCAGACAATCGTTGGAGAAAATCCAACGAAGAAAAAAGAGCGTCTAGCTCTCTCCGCGATCATGAGTGGCGTTCCAGAAGACCTCCTCGGCATTCTCGACGCAAAGAAGACCGCGAAGGAGAATTGGGAGTTACTTCGTCAGCGAAATCTTGGTGTGGATCGAGTGATTCAATCTCGCATCCAAGGGCTGCGACGCGATTTAGAGATGCTCACCATGGGTAAGTCGGATTTAGTCGTGGATTTTGCGATGAAATTCACGCATATTATCTCCGACTTACGAAACCTTGGAGAAGTCATGGAGGAAAAAGAAGTCGTCCGGCGATTTCTCCGAGCCACTCCGGCGAAATTTGACGCACTCACCCTGTCATTGGAGCAATATGGCGAGCTCGACAAGGTAAGCCTCGACGAAGTTATTGGATCACTTACCGTTCACGAGCTGCGGCTCAAGGAACGGGAAACTCGAGAAGAGGAGCAGATCCTACTAGCTAAGGCGATGAGTAAGACAAAACTCTCTAATGAAGAAGAATCCTCATCGAGACGCAGAGGTCGACAGAGGCGAGCCGGAGGCGAGCGAGCCGAGAGGGCGAGCGAGAGGGCGAGGTCGAGGGACGAAATCAAAGAGAAGAAGAAGAGAAGGATAAGAAGACATTCGATAAATCAATAATTCAGTGCTATAATTGTCAACGCTACGGGCATTTTTGCCTATGAGTGCAGAAACCCAAAGAAGCCCAGCGAAGATAAAGCCTATGTGGCGAAGCCACACCGGCAGCAGCAGCTTCGGCAAGCTCTTCTAACACGATGGTGGCATCGTCTTCTCTCCTCATGGCAGTAGTGGAAGAGGTAAGTGACTTACTTCTTCATGGATCTGAGGGAGCCTCCTCACGATCCTGCCCTCTAGTATCTCGGACACGGAGCAACCAATCATATGTCGGAGCTGCAGGAATTCTTCAACAACTTGGATGAAACTACCACCGGATTTGTGAAGTCGGCGATAATTCAAGGATCCAAATCAAAGGGAAAGGAGAAATTGAAGTCAATCAAAAAAGGATGGGAGCACCCTACGACTCTGCCATGTTCTATTTGTTCCCAAGCTAGAAGCCAATATTCTAAGCCTTGGTCGATTGGACGAGGGAAGGCTACAGGATGATCATGGGAGAAGGTAAGCTTACCATCTTCAATCCTTGTGGACAATTATTTGCAGAAGTTCATAGATCAAGCGGGCGGCTCTATCTGCTGAAGTTGAACATTCTTGATCAATGTCCTGATCATGAGTGAAGACAATGCCGAAGAATGGTTATGGCACTCCCGGTTTGGACATCTCAATTTTTCATACACTTCAAGAGATGTCAAGGAAGAATTCAGTTGAAGGACTACCTTCTTTCGTGATACCAAGGAAAATCTGCGAGTTGTGTTGCCGGAAAGCAACATAGAGCTTCATTCCGAAGAAGTCACCCTTCAGACGGCGAACCATTGGAGCTGATTCACATAGACATATGTGGACCTATCACACCGACAACCTTGGGAGGAAGCCGGTATTTTCTCCTGATCATAGATGACTTCTCTCGACTAACACAGGGTGTCCATGCTGCGAGTGTAAGTACGATGCTTTTTGAAGCCTTCAAACACTTCAAGAATTTGGCGAGAAACGAGAGAAGGGAATGAAGATCAAGACCCTCGGATCAGATAGAGGGAGGAGAATTCACATCAGATGAATTCACAAATTACTGTTTGAAGTATGGAATCAAGAGGCAATTGACTGCCCCCTTTTCTCCTCAACGAGAATGGGGTGGTGGAGAGAAGAACATGGCTGTGGTGTCCATGGTCAGAGCCATGTTGAAGGCCAAGGACCTGCCTAGAGAACTTTGGGGAGAGGCAGTACGTACCGCAGTTTATATTCTTAACCGGTCTTCTTCAAAAACCTTGCAGGGCCAAACACCTTACGAGATGTGGACAGGGAGAAAGCCCTCTGTGGACCACATGAGGACTTTCGGGTCAATTGCTCATGTGAAAGTGACAAAAGGTCATCTGAGCAAGTTGGAAGACAGGAGTCAACCCATGATTTTTATAGGCTATGAGCTTGGAACGAAGGCCTATAAGTGTTTTGACCCGGTCAACTCCAAGGTTATCATCAGCCGAGATGCAATCTTTGAAGAAAATGAGAAGTGGACTTGGTCAACGCAAGGTGAGAACTCACATTCACTCACTTTCCTACCCATTTTTCTCTCTCGATCGAGGCTCATGAAGACCATATTGAACCATCGGATGAAGAAGAGGAGGCCTCAACCGAAGTAAACTCCTCATCAAATGTCTCGGGAGACATGCATTCTCAGAGATACGAGATCATTGGCTGACCTATACTACTGAGACCTCCCCAGATCACCCAAGATGAGGAAGCTCATTTAATCTCGGAGTGAAGAACCTCTCTTATCTTGAAGCTGTTGGTGAAGAAGTATGGATACGTGCAATGAGAGAGGAGATGTTGGCTATTGACAGGAATGAAACATGGGAATTGGAAATTCCCCCACCCAATTGTAGACCAATTGGATTGAAATGGATCTTCAAATTAAAGAAGAATCCACAAGGAGAGGTTATCAAGCACAAAGCCCGGTTAGTGGCAAAGGGATTTTCACAGAGAAAGGGGATAGATTATGATGAGGTTTATGCCCCTGTCGTTCGATTTGAAACAATTAGAATAGTAATTGCCCTCGCAGCCTTGAAGAAATGGCAGATTCACCATTTAGATGTCAAGTCGGCTTTTCTAAATGGGGAGATCAGAGAACTAATTCATGTGAGACAACCTGAAGGCTTCTTAGTCAAAGGAAAAGAAGGGCATGTTCTTCGGCTTAAGAAGGCCCTGTATGGGTTGAAACAAGCCCCGAGAGCTTGGTATTTCAAGCTTCACTCATGCTTAATCTCTCTTGGCTTCAATAAAAGCAATCATGAACCGTCGCTCTATCTCAAACAACTGGACTCAAACACAATTATTGTGGGAGTATATGTTGATGACCTGATTATCACGGAGTTCAAGCTCTGCGAGGATAGAAAAAGTTCAAGGATGAGATGACACGAAGTTTGACATGAGTGATCTGGGCTTCCTAAGTTCCTATCTCGGCATAGA
The DNA here is from genome assembly GCA_024174645.1 of Lemna minuta. Lineage (NCBI taxonomy): Eukaryota > Viridiplantae > Streptophyta > Magnoliopsida > Alismatales > Araceae > Lemna > Lemna minuta. The sequence goes on along the minus strand of CM044117.1, from coordinate 11,950,950 downwards.
AGTCAAGCAAGGTAAGAAGTACATCTTTTCTGTCCCCAAACTACCTATGCACGTAAACTTCTTCAACATGCGAAATTAGAAGATTGCAATGCTGTTGCAACTCCACTTGAAGCTCGAGCGCATTTTACCCTTGGAGAAGGAAAGTCAACGGTGAATTCCACAACCTATCGTAGTCTAATAGGCAGCCTCAGGTATTTGACACATACCCGGCCCGATCTTCTATTCTCTGTGGGTCTACTTAGCCGGTTTATGGAAAAACCAACTCAAGAACACTTCAATGGAGTAAAACGCATACTAAGATATGTAAAGGGGACTGAAGACTACGATTTACTCTATAGGAAGGGAGATCTGAAGGGAAAATTAATCGGTTATAGTGATAGTGACTTTGCAGGTGATTGTCATGATCGAAAGAGCACCTCCGGTCATTTTTGTTGGTTTATGCAACTCATCATATGAGCTATGATTATTTGATCTTTTATGCTCCATCTAGGGATAAAAAAATCTAGTGGCATAGATGTGGTTTGGGTTTTGTATTATCTCTCTCTTCCTCTCTAAAAATTATTTATTAGGAAAAAAAAATATAATAAAGTTATGAGAAATTTTAAAAAGTGATTATTTGGGTTTGTGCAAAGAAAGTTTATTCCACTTGTTATTGAATGCATATTAAACTTTAGTTATCGATGATTTAAATCCATTTTATAATTGAATTATATCATACTAAATATGAACAGATCAACATAAGTGCATATCATTATTAAATAATTATCAAACTAGATTAAATCAATATCAATTAGGATTCTTCATGTGTTGACATTGTCGAAATAAAGTCATGGAAAAATTATCTAGCCTCAACACTTGATGAACTGTTAATCTTGTGATGATATTTTATTCATATGATCATGAATCAAATCTATAAACTATTTGAATCTGTTTTAAAAATTTCATTGCATCAGATTCAAAAATTCAAATCATCATAAAAATATATATTAAATGATTAAATATACATATTTGGAGTTTCCAATTCCTCACATGCACGAACTAAAATAATTAAAATATAAAAAAAGTCAATTATATTAAAATAGAAGTGTTAGAGTATGTCATTATACAACTTCCTATTTTTTTAGAGTTCTCCTAAAAAAACACCAAGCGAACACTAAAAAAATGTAATTCAAATCTATAAATCACTAATTAGTCATAGGAGAATATTAAGAAAACTAACTCATCGCACCAAAGTCTTCTCCACATATGATTAATTAGAAACTTAATCTTTTCAAAAATTGATGTTGAAAACCCAAGAACGAAGAAGCAATAAATCATTAATATAATGAACATTGTTTTGCTGATTTTATCACCCAAATCATAAAGAACTCATCCAAAGAGTTCCTAAGAGATTTAAAGAAAGTGAAGAACATAAAAAAAGGTTTAAAAACACTAAACTCAAAGATAAGGCAATCCTCTCTTTCTCCTTGTGATGGTAATAGTTTTAGTGCTTATCGATAGGAACACCCTAAGGCAATCAAAGAATTGAGTAAAGCTCTATTTCCTCTGCCATTTTATGAGTCTCTTCCTTTTTGCGTACTCACAAGATACAAGAAAACCCCTCGAAAAGAATCTGAAATTTTATACTCAAGGCTTGGACCAAATTCATCCCCCATGACGGAAGTTTAGTTTTTCCATGGAGTTTTTCCACTATAGATGCTAGAGAGAGAGAGAGAGAGAGCGTATACCAGAGCTTACATGAATTCAAATGACTAACCCTTCTTTGCAAATGCGAATTCTGTAAGGGGGACATTTTCAACTGAATAATGCTCTCAACATGGCTCGTGCTAGTATGTTGCAAACTGATGCAGAGATTTACAGCAGTGGGCCCATGGTTGTTGGAGAGCGTACAAAGACGGATGATCGATGGGAGGCCAAATTTAACTTCTCTTGGGATGATGCAATGTTCGAATGAGATCCATTTAACGTTTTATCTTTCCATATTGAACTCTCGTTGACTTTTCGAGGGGCCCTCCATTGCCTGCATGCTTTGTGTTTTTCTCCTAGACATGCTCTCCAAACATTTTCAATGACTTTTGGAAAAATTCTGATTTTGAAATACTTTTTCACCAGTTTACTAGAAATATTTTCACGGGTCTGAGCCTCGGAAATCAATTTCATGATAAAATATCACGAATGACCACCATTTTAGAGCTTACTTGTCGCGTATTTTGACTTATGTCCCAAATCGATGAACTTTAGTAATTGATTGTTTTAATGTCATCATTGGGCTCCACTCCGGACGAGCATCTGAGTTTTCTATTCTTCAGCGGTGCAAAAGCGTAAACCCATTTATGAATATCGTCTTCTTATCGAAGCGCAACGGTAAAAAAAGAGATAAAACTCGCAGCTATAAATAAGCTACCATGGCCGAGAACTTATTTTTTTCCGGGACAATCAACCATAATTCCGTGATGTTTGGATTTCACCCTGTAATGAGCTCAATCTGTCGCTGAAATTGCACTGGCGTGGCTTGTTGTCTCACTCGAGGCCACTCAATCTTTTTTTTTTTGGGTTCCGCCATGGTCGGAGAGAGATGAGCTCTATACTCTGGTCAGTGTATTGAGTATTCAAACTCGCGAGTGGCATATACCATTTTCCAGTCCCGTATTTAAAGAGCCGCCAGAGTGGTCGCTGGCCAATAATGGTTGAGGAGCCGACTCCACGTGCCGTTGTGCTCTCTCTCCGATCATGTACTCGAGAGCCAGTGAAAGCGACCTCGTCTATTTCTGTTTCCTCCGCGTGCCGGGCAATCAGCTCCGCCTACGTTGAAATTAACAGACGCGACGAGTGCCGACGAACAGATGTTGAAATTCACGATCGCCCGCAGTCCACATGTGGCGTGGTTTGAGCCCTCGTGGCCAGGAGTATCTTCTTGTGCGGGGGAAGACAGAGAGAGAGAGAGAGCGCCGACAGCGGCTCCGTGGAAAGACGACTATTGCTCGTCAACTCCTCAGTATCTCTCATTGTCGCTTGACTGGGGTCGTATTTTCGCAGTGGTCAACGGCGAAACGGTAAACAAAGGTATCTATCTGGCAGGACTGTCGGCGGGAGCCTTGGCCGACGCCGTTACTTGCGCGGACACTCATCTCGTCCGCATCAGCCTCCTCTCTCCTCGGCACTCGTCCCGTTTTTTTTTTTTCCCGCCTTTCGTAGTTTTTCTTCGCTAGCAGTCCAAATCTCCGGCTTTCAATGCTCTCAATTCCTCCCCGGGCCCGCTCAGCTGCCGACTCTTTCTCACTTTCCGTCCGTCCGTCCCGTCTCTGGCTACCCTCCTGCTACTTAAGCAGCCCAGCTTGGAGCTTGGCGCGCGCGCGACGGAAGAGGGAAGGTGCGCACTGCCCACTCTAATATAGTTGCGGGGGTGACTGCATTTCTTCCTTTTCTTCCCCCGAGTTTCTTTTTTCGCGGCGCATCCGGCCTACTTCCCCTCGTTGGCTTCGCCGCGCAACAAAGCGTCGGTGAGCACGACGTCTCCGCTCCCCTCTAGAACCCTTCCTTCTCACAGGTCCCTTTGCTTTTTCCGCCTTTTTTGGTGCAGATAAACTTGTGCTCCGGACTCGCTCTTGTACAGGAAAGAGAGAGCCCGCAAGGAAAAAAGGACAGCTGAGCTTGGCCTTTACAGCAGATCTAGAACGCTGCGCGTCACCTACTGCTCGATTCGCTCCCCGGTCGCCCCAGCATGGCCGCCTAGAAAAAAGCAGATAGCCAAGAGGAAGGTTCTCAGTCACAGTCCTAGTCTCAGGTTGATCGATTCGATGGAGGACCGCTCGTCGACGAGCCTGCTGCCGAGCGACGATCTAGCTTGGCAGATGGGACTGGCGTGGGAGTAGATGCGCGCGCCGTTGATCGTGCCGCTACTCAAGGCGGCGGTGGTGCTGTGCCTGGCCATGGCGGTGATGCTGATCGTGGAGAGAGTGTACATGGTTTGCCACCCTGCTGCTGATCAAGCTCTCCGGTAAGCGCCCGGAGAAGCGCTATAAATGGGAGCCCATCCGGGATGATGTGGAGCTGGGCAACGCCGCCTACCCGATGGTGCTTGTCCAGATCCCCATGTACAACGAGGGCGAGGTCTACAGGTTCTCCATCGGCGCCGCCTGCGGCCTCTCATGGCCGTCGGATCGCATCATCGTTCAGGTCCTCGACGACTCCACCGATCCCGTCATCCAGGTCCAGATCCCTCCATCGATCGGTGGGTTGGTTGGTTGGTTAAGGAATAAGGATGACCGAGTTTGCCTGTCTTTGTTTTTTTGGAGCAGAGCCTGGTGGAGATGGAGTGCCAGAGGTGGGCGAGCAAGGGCGTTGATATCCGGTACGAGACGCGGGAGAATCGGCAAGGGTACAAGGCGGGGGCGCTCAAGGTCGGGCTGCGGCACGACTACGTCAAGCTCTGCGATTACGTGGCCATCTTCGACGCCGACTTCCGGCCCGAGCCCGACTTCCTCTGGCGCACCATCCCGTTCCTCGCCCTCAACCCCGAGGTCGCCCTCGTCCAGGCCCGCTGGAAGTTTGGTTAGTCGTTTTCTCTTTTTCTAAGATACTGTTCTCTCTACCTCCATCTCTCCGTCGTCTATGGTTCGCTGCGTCCTCTGCATCTACATTCAATGCGAGTGACGATGCGGCGTGGGCTCCAATTCTTTTTCCCTGCCACCGTCGTCCTTTCTCTTTCTCTCCATCGATCGATCGATACATGCAGTTCACAGGCGGAATTTCATGGCTTCATCCGCCGACAGTCGAATACTGACTTGATTTACTCATGCGCTCCTGCCGTTCGCTTGTCCTGGTCTTCTTACAGAAAAGGGGTAAACCCGTTCTGTGCAACCTGAGGCTTGGCCCACCCAGTTTTTTATCAAGCCGTCATGCAACATGTGCATGGCTGCTTCGCGCCCACATGGGCTAGCGGTTGTCGGCGCAACAGTCGTACGCTGCCCCCTTCCGGCCTCCTGCTCTCCCCGAATCTGAGTCGAGTCTACGATCGATCGTTGGCTTTCTTCCGCTTTCCGCCGTCCCGCTGTCGTGTCAAATATTTTTTATCCCTCGGCGAGCATCGTTTACCCCGCCCCGATCGACTTTTGTTCGTTGTCCGTCGGGTAGTAAAAGCTCCCGTAAATGTCAAAGGTGCAGCCAGCCCAGTCAAAATCAGAAACATATATGTTTATTTTATCGGGCACAGTAAATCTTTGGACGTGCAGTGAATGCGGACGAGTGCCTGATGACCCGGATGCAAGAGATGTCCCTCGACTACCACTTCGTCGTAGAACAGGAGGTCGGCTCATCCACCCACGCCTTCTTCGGCTTCAACGGTCACCTCTCTTCTTTTCATTTTTTTAGTCCCCGTATTTTTCTCTCAACGCGAACCTGGTTTCCCGCAGGAACTGCCGGCGTGTGGAGGATCGCGGCCATTGAGGAGGCGGGAGGCTGGAAGGATCGAACCACCGTGGAGGACATGGACTTGGCCGTCCGAGCCGGTCTTCTGGGCTGGAAGTTCGTCTACCTCGGCGACCTCAAGGTGAAGAATGAGCTGCCGAGCACGTTCAAGGCCTACCGCTACCAGCAGCACCGGTGGTCTTGTGGGCCAGCCAATCTGTTCAAGAAGATGGCCCTTGAGATTATCAGGAACAGGGTAATCAACCCCCCCCCCCCCCCGTCCTTATATGTTAACTACTCCTCTAGAAGATGGCCTGACGCTTGATCGCTACCCGCAAGCGCAGAAAGTGTCCCTCTGGAAGAAGGTGCACGTTCTCTACAGCTTCTTCTTCGTCCGTAAGATCGCGGCTCACTTCGTCACATTCGTCTTCTACTGCGTGATCATCCCCGCAACCGTGTTCGTTCCCGAGGTCCAGATCCCCAAGTGGGGCGCAGTCTACATCCCCTCCGTCATCACCATTCTCAACGCCATCGCCACTCCCAGGTCCTCCAGACTTCTTCTTCTTCCTCCTCTTCTGAGCACTTCTTCCTTCTTTGAAGCTTGATTCTTTGGGGGCAAGCAGGTCTTTGCATCTAGTCGTCTTCTGGATTCTCTTCGAGAACGTTATGTCCCTGCACAGAACGAAAGCGGCCATCATCGGGCTGCTGGAGGCGGGGAGGGTCAACGAGTGGGTGGTCACAGAGAAATTGGGAGACGCTCTCAAGTCCAAGCCTATGGGAAAGGCGGCAAAGAAGCCTCTTTTCAGGCTCGGCGACAGGTATCTGATCTCGCGTCAAGTACTTGCCTACCCTCTCTAATCCTCTTGTGATTTCGATTTTCCCTTTTTCCGTCATTAGATTGCATGTCTTGGAGGTGGGCATGGGAGCGTTCCTCTTGTTCTGTGCCTGCTACGACGCCGCCTTCGGGAGGAATCACTACTACATCTATCTATTCCTTCAGGCCGTCGCCTTCATCGTCATGGGCTTTGGTTACGTCGGAACCTTCGTACCCGGCGCATAGAACTAGAGAAAAGAGCCGGTGAAGCGTAGAACAATGCCGGCTCACACAGCAGAGGGTGAAGTGCGCACGGGGGACATTTGTTTTCCCTCATTTCTGGTGTTCGTTGAAATGGTTATTATTCCGACGTCGCCGACGGCGGGAACGAACACATGTCTCCGCAGTTCCAACCGTCTTCTTCTATCTGCGAACGGGTGAGGCGGTTCGGAGGGACCGCCATTAGCGAGCCCCGAAGGACGCTTCAACGATGTTAAAAAATTTACATTTCCACGGCGGCATCTAGCAACTTGTTGTCAATAATTCAATCATCGACCATTTTGAGTCTAATCATAAAGAAATTAAAAGAGTTGAGATCAGAAGATTCTATTGACGTGAAAGCGAAATTGAGGTGCTCACACAATTCAAAGGGTTGTCTCCCCAAATGTGTAAAATTTGGAGTAACGTTTCCCCGGTAATCTTTACTAAAAGAAATTTGGAGTTCTTGATCCTCGCCAATCCCCCATCCTCCCTATCCCAGCTTTCCTTTTGTTCTTGACCCTCGCCATTGATAGCTTCTTCACATGTTAGGTTAGCAGTCCTTTACGTCATGTAGTCCCTAAAGGACGATGATCTAACTTAGGCGGGGGTGAATTGGTTTCAAACACTCTGTCCTATGAGATTCTCGTATAACATGATCATATGAGGGCTCTGTTTTCTAACACTATGAGGCCTCTAGATCTTCCAAACGACATGATCATCATGGATCCTTGATCGATTGAGGATCTAGGAAACTCACAAAGGAATCCTTGATCAATTGAGAATCTAGGAAACTCACAAAGGGATCCTTGACCAATCGAGAATCTAGGAAACTCACAAAGGGATCCTTGATCCACTTATGCTCACAAGAATCTAAAGCTCTTACCGGAACCTAGAAGTACAATTATGTTGGCGTTTCTTGATTCTATCTTGACTAGGTGGCTAGAACATTGTAGACCAAAAGACACAATGAAAATCTAGTCAAAGTTAAAGGGATAAATTTTAAATAAAAGAAATTGAGATAATATGGTGAAAAAATACACGATCATATGTTTATCTTAGTTTGGTTCTTAGATTTCGATCTTGTATCTCTTATTGGACCTACTTTGGTGGGACCAATCATTCTTTTATAAATAGGTCTCTCTCACTCCCCTTAGAGGAGATTGCCCACCATTTTGTTCATCTATACCAATTTATAGCACCATCATTGTATTCTTTGCTCTTAACCCTTTCCAAATAAGGTTCAACACAATCTAGATTGTTAGAACATGTTGAACATTAGGTGGCATTTTAAACCCACCCAAAAGTTGGTTGATTCCCTCTCCCAAGGTGGGCAGATGGAGGGTTGATGGGGGTCAAGAATTTTTACAATTAAATAGATAGGATATAGAGAGAATGAGTAGTGTCTTTGTTGTTCCTCTCTCTCTTCCCTCTTGCTAGAAACTGATTGTCCTTCCTCTTGTTGTGCCTCTCCCCTTGCTAATGGACAAGCAAGCACTTGATTTGAGAATGACCCTCCCAAAACTTTCCCCTCACCAAAGCTAACAAAGTGGTGATGAGCCAAAATCATGTAATCATTATAACTGATGATCAAGGGTCAAAATAAGTCGAAATTCACATAATTGATGATTAATTTTAGCATAATCGGTAAAAATGGTTGAATCCATGAAGAATTAAGCTTGATTTTTAAGATATTTTTATGGATATTATATGACCTGCAAGCCAGTTACACTTTCATCTTTTGTTTATGTTCATTGAAATGAACTTTTATTCATTGTCATTCATGAGTGATATTTGTAATTTAGTCCATGAACATATGCAATGATCAAGTAAATTGTGATGAGATCAAAATATAATGATCGCTTGCCTTTAAACATATGTTCTATATATTCCTATTTGTGGGATATTTGATAAGCACATCTAATTATCAGAAAAGAATAACACTATCTAATTCGATTTATATGATGAGTATGTATGATCTTGTGGCCATCTGTGTAGAGACACCAAGGATAAATAGTGAGTGCTCTTTGGAGAAATAGTTCACTGAATCCATTTATATGAATCCCTGAATGGTATTATACCAAATTGTCAATCAGGTTGATTCATGTCATAGTTGTGTATGTGATCCTTTGACCCGAGACACCAAAAATATCTTGTGGATGGATGATCGTGTTTTGACTATGACCTACAAATCTTTAGCCACAGGATCTCTAAGACGTCATAGATCGGATATGACATGAAGTCCTCAAAGGTGATCGAGGACTTCATGTCAAGATGGGATCATCCCCCCTTTATGTAAGAGGAGATCGACTCAAGGAATGAGATGCGGTCAAATCCTTGCCTAAGGTATTAGAAATATTAGAGAAATTATTCTCAATGATTTCTTACTCATAATAGTACTAAATTGGGGGATCGATTAGGGTTTGACCATTAACCATACCCTAAGTCATTCATGAGTCTTGTGTAGATGAAGAATCTATAAATAGGGGGAGAACGACCATAATAGAGGTGCCCATGCAAACCTACTGGAAATTATCTCATCTCTTCTCTTCCTCTCGTGGTGACGAGTGTTGAAAAGGAGATACAATCGTTTGGAGACTGTGTGGATACCATTAGGGGCCGGATGCTTGAATGGTTGAAGAACTCTTTCAAATGATCCATGTCAGTATGAATCGTATTCTATAATAGATGATAAGATCATCTAGAATGGATGATAAGCATCATCTATTCTTGGTGCTTCAACTTTGTAGAATGTTTTGATTCAACATCTTCCGCTGTAATCATTATTTTTGATAAAAATTTGGAGGGCTTGTCAAGCTTAAGATCTGAGCAATTTTAGTATTCAATAAAATTAAATGATGAATTAAGGTGAGAAATTATATAAAGATAGATGATGAAGCTGATCTTCTTCTCATCGTGGCGACGCCTGGAGCGTCAGATCTCCATCAGATGGATGACGCGAGCGATGACGTGGGAGCAGAGGTCACGATCGTGGCGCAGCTTGATCATGCAATCGCAATCAACCGCTTAACTTGAAGCAGATCGAACGACTGGCGTTCTTTCTCGAAGAACCACGATCGACGCGCGATCGTGGCTCATTCGGCACCAATTCGGGAGCCACGATGCTGCCAAGGGAAATCGCTTCCACGACCACATCAAACCGCTCCCACGACTGCATCAAACGGCCATAAATTTTTGGGCGAAAATTCGCTTTAAAACCAATGTTTTTCTCTTGTTTTGAACTCAGCTTTTGATCGATTCGTGAAGTGAATTAAGCAAATTTCAAGGAAACGTCTTAAGTTCTTCGTGATCCCCCCGCATTTAAACTCAATTGCGAAGCAATTGGAGCAGGATTGATTACGAATTCCTCTTTGATTTCATCGAATTTTCCCCTTGAATTCCGAACGTCCACGAGGAAGAATCCGAGCAAATTCGCTTCAATCCACAAGAATTGAAGCCCCATTCTTGCAGAAATCGGGTTTGTAATGAGATTCAATTGATTATCAAGAGGTAATTTGAGTTTTCATTAGATTTAGAAGTTTAATTTTGCAAATTAGTTCTTAGTGTTGTTTATTTTCCCCAATTTTTAGTATAAAAAATTTCTGATTTTGAAAATAGGATATCTCTCTAATTATAATTTCAAATCACTTTATTTTTATATCATTGGATTTCTCTTTTCATCAGCTTTCCGTGGATAGCAAATTCGTCAAATTGTGAGTTCATTTGACCCTTCAATTTAACGTTTGACCGAGCACTATTCATCTTTCATCAGAAGTCAAACGTTGACTTTTGGGGTCAATTACTTTCAATTTGCGAATTTGAATTAGATCATTTTGGTCTCCTTAGATTCCTCTGGTTCTTATCTTTCCATTGACATATAAATTGTAAGATTTGGATTTCATTTGACCGGTCTATTTGAGGATTTCCTCTAAGGTGTTCATTTCAGGGATTTTCTGATATTTTATTTTCAATAATTCATAGTAAATCCATTTCTTATCCAAAAATCATGAATTTTATATCAATCAATTCCATTTTCTCTATAGTTTCTAAATTTATAATTTTTGTAATCTTTTGACACTGTTTGATTCTCTAATTTTACAGAACACCTACTATTGGTCAAAGTCAATGCTTTGACTTTGACTTTTGACTTTTCTCTGTCAAACCCGAGAATTTAATTCTTAAAACTTCTTATTTAGTCTATTTATATCATTTCTATTCATTAAATCTTATTTTTACTTCTTTAAAACCCCGTGTAAACCAAATTTTGACCAAGTCAACTCTACAATTAAAGTTAACCCTGCTCTCTGTGGATCGACCCGATACTTACACATTAATTGATTTTATATCTTATCTTTGTGAGTTCAGTTTTATAAATTTTGTTTGACTTACGTTTTGTGTGTTTAACAACCGCACGAAAACGCTTCGTCACCACCTCACACTGCCATGTGGCGCCACCCGGGCGTCCGCATGGACTCGCCGTGACCCTGCGACGCGTCCGCGCCACTTTCGCGCCCCCACGCTCTAGGTGGGCTCGATGGCTCTGCCACGTGGCCTTGTGTGCCATGTCGCATCCCCGCGGGTCCTGCGCCATGTCAGCCCACGGTTCCTGCGAAAAATACCCCCTTTTTTGCCTTTTTTTAAATAAGGAGCTAAAGTCAATAAAAATCAAATAGTTTCTGAAAAAATCCCAAAAAATCAAAAATCAATAACTTTAAAAATATAAATCCTTTTTAATTCAAATTTTTCTTCATTGGATCACAAATTTATTTCTTTTTAATATCATGTCATCTAAAATAAATTAAAATAAGAATATAAGGTTAATTTAAAATAAACTTAAATGATCCTTATAAGAAATGTATTTCATATCATCCATAATTCTCTTCTTAAAATTTATTCTTCTAATCATCTACTAAAGTCAAAGTAAATCAGAGAAAATATTTATTTATCCTTGCAAAAGATTAATCATCAATAAGGCACATAATTAACCCTAATTTATGCATAAATATGGACTTTAGTGAAACGGCATATCAATGGAGAAAATTCATAAAACTATGATAACATGCATCATAATCACATAAAATAAGCATGAACATGAGTTAAATAAGAAATGAATTTAAGTTAAATATGCATGTTATCACTATGCAGAACATAAAGGTCGTCTTTATGGGTTCCTTTCAACAGTACATGCTCTGTCTTGTTGTCCTTCACCAAGCAAAAAAATGGATGAAATTCAACGAAAACATTGTTGTCAAGAGTAAATTGATGAACAAAAAGCAAGTTCTTAGTGATGGCAGGGACATGAAGGATGTGGTTAAGGGAAAAACTTTTATCTTTAGATGATAAGACTGAATTTCTTGTAGATAAAATTTACATACCTTGGCCGTTACCTATGTAGAGTTGATCTTGCCCTACATATGTACCCCGGTTTTGGAGATTTTCACTACTAGGAGTAACATGATGAGACGCTCCACTGTCGGGATACCAGGTATTCGTCTGTGGATGTAATATTTCAGTTGTAATAACCATATTTGTCTATGGTGTTGAATTGATATTTCTGATTGTGGCAGGATTTGCCCGCCATGGAGCTTGTAAAATGTCTTTATTGAAACCTTCATAGAAATTAATCACTCAGTGTCCATGTTTGAAGTAGAGTTGACACCTAGGAGTATTTCTCCCTTGATTTCTGCCTCGTCCACAATTTGTCCTCCCACCTCTGATATATCCTTGTTCAGTTTGTCATGTTTGTGTGACATGTGTTGTGGGAGGAAAGATTTGTGATTTATGTTCTTCTAATTGCCGATGATGATGTTATTCATAAGTTTTTAGATTGCAAGCCACATCATCGAACGTGAGTGAATCAAGAAGCGGACTGGTGCTTGCATAAAATGGATTTTAGGTTGATCCTAACCCCCTCAGCAATGCAAATGTAAGGTCATGTTCATTCATCATGCTTCCACTTACCCGTAACTAAATCCCCAAGCGAGCGGATGAGTTGTACATAGTCATCCACAGACATAGTATCTTTCAGAAGATTATGTAACCGTGTTTGTAATTCCATTATTCTTGATTTGGACTTGTCAAAAAAATTTATGTTTATGGCTTCCCATGCTTCTCTTGCAGTGTTTTTTTCTCACGAGTATTGGGAGAACAGATTCGGATAAAGAAGATGAGATGATCGCAGGAACAACCTGATCATTTTTTAACCAAGTTTTGTATGCAGGATTTGGGCAGATTTTTTTCGTCTTTGTCCAAATAGGACACCATAGGAGGATCTTGATCAAGTAAGGTTACAAGATAATATGCTACAAGCACTGGCAGCAGTTGTGTTTTCCATAAAAGGAAATTCCAACACGAGGAGAGAGATAAAGAGGATGAGAGCATGATGAGAGACCCTCTCTCTGTCGTGCAAGAGAGAAGATGACATAAGAGAGGAGATCCTCTCGCAAGAGGCTCATGGGAGAGGTGAAATCTCTCCTGCGACAAAAATCTGACACAGAAGAGGATCAAGAAGAGAGAGCTGGAAGAGAAGAGGGGAAAGAGAGGGAGACCAATCGGGAGAGAAAGAGGCACGTGCGAGGGATAGAGGAGGATAGGGGGAGAAGAATTTCTCCCCCTCACATGCAAATGCATTTGCACGCGAGGAGACGAGGGAGAGGAGGACGGAAAGTTTCTTATGTCCCCTCTCTCTAGCTTTGGTGGAAAAAATACGTGCATGAGAGAGAATTTGAGAGAAAGAGAGAGATAGAGGAGGAAAAGGAAGAAGAAAAGGAGAGGAAAATAAGGAAGAAGGGGAGAGAGGAGAGTGGGGATGAGGAGAAAGAGAGAACGGGAAAGAGAGTGGAAGAAAAGGGAAAGAGGAAGGAGGAAAAGTGAGGGAGAAACAGTAAAGAGGGAGGGAGAGAGAGAGACAGAGAGAGAGTCGAGAGATCGCGAGAGAGGGAGAGCGATCGCGGGAGAGAGAGCAATCGGAAGAGAGAAAGAGAGAGAGAGAGAGGAGGGGAGAGAGAACGATTATGTTTTAAAGAATTCATTTTTAATAAATTTAATTTCTAAAAATTCCCAAAAAACTCTAAAAATATCTAGAAAAAATGTTAATTCATTATATATAAAAAAGTATTCTTGTTGAATCAATATTATTAAAATGCTCATAAAATGTTAATAATTTATGAAAAATCAATAATATCATCTAAAATATAAGAATTATCATTTTAATCATTTTAAATCATGATAACATGGATTTGTGATAATATTTTTAGTAAGAAATGCATAAAATGTATGATATTAATGCATGAAATTGCATGTTATCAGATACCTTGAATTATGATTATTCTTCCCTTATTTATAGACAATGGGTATATAAAATTTTCATAAAAACCCTTAGAATTATGTCTATATATGCAAATATACATTGCCCTTATGTGTGTGACCCTCTATATCCCTTGTATAGCTAGTAATAGACCCTATAACACTTATTGTTCAACCTTATTCATTTATAGTATCAATATGTATTAATTTATTAAGGATCAATTTAACTTAATAGACTAGTAGAGTTTTTGTGCCCCTTGGGTGCTAAACTACACGTGTTGTTAGAGATATAGAGTTTATAAGAACTCTTTCATGGAACCTTTATATCATCAATTACTATATACGCATAATCTTTTGTTCGTGCATGAATGGCTTAGTGTATGGTAAACAATAAAACCCTAATGAGTCACTCAAGTTAAAAATAATGCATCAAAGAAATTATCAAGAAAAAGTTAATTGATATGTCTATTACCTTTTTCAAGGATTTCATTACATATGATTCCTTGAGTCAATCTTCTCAAATGTGAAGGGTTGATTATCTCATCTTGGCCAGAAGATGTCTTCTTATAGCCTTTGAAGACTATTTAGTAATTGGTGTCTCAAATTACTTTGAAGACTTCATGTCGTCCTGAATATATGAAGTTTTAAAGATCCCATAGCTAGGGATTCATTAGTCAAAATCAAAATACATTCATTCATCTACAAGATGTCTTTGGTGTTTCAAATGTGAATGGACAACATACACAACTATGACATGAATCAACCTGAATGAAAGGTAGTTATAATATTATTTAGGGATTCATATAAATCAATTTAATCAACTATTTCTCTAAAGATCGCCCATTATCTATCCTTTAATATCTCCACACTAATGGTCACAAGATTAGCCATACGTATTATATGAATCAGATTAAACGATAGTATTCTTTCTAGATAATTTAAAAGGAGATTTGTCCTTCTTGAATATCTCTTGAATAAAAATATTTAGAGCATATATTTGATGACTAGTTATTGATATTTTATGATTTCATTATAGTTCACTAACAAATTATATATTTTTTCTAGAAAATTTTATTATAATAAATATAAATAAGACATTGAAGTATGATTGGGTTATAGGCCACATAATAGCTATTAAGCTCGGTTTGCCAAGACTATTTCCTAGGATAGGCTCCCCTCGATTGGGCCTAGAGTTGGGACCTCCAATGCCAAATTTACTCGGTTTCTCTCTCTCTCTCTCTCTCTTCTCTGTGTGTGTGTGTGTGTGTGTGTGTGTGTGTGTGTGTGTGTGTGTGTGTGTGTGTGTGTGTGTGGGTGGGTGTGTGTGTGTGTGTGTGTGTGTGTGTGTGTGCGTGTGCGTGTGCGTGTGTGTGTGCACTCGCGTGCGCGTGTGCGTGCATGCTTGGATGTGTGTTTGTGTGGGTGTGGGAGGCAAGGGTGGTTGGGGGCTAGGGCCTACATGAGTTTGGGTCCTTGGGGGGAGCTCACTATCACTTTCAGTGCCACTAAGGCTCACGATGTGCCACTAAAGAGGGATCCTTCAACTTAGACACCTATTTGATAGCCATGGTTGAGACTAACAACCTTGTCTAGGGAATTAGAGGAGTACTCAATCTCCCTCCTCTCCACTAGTAGTGGATTTTCCACTTGTAACGTCAACTATTAAAGAGGATAAGGGGGTTGCTGGATGATTTGTTGATAACCTGCAATCTTAACATGCAAAAACATGATTATTAATGCAAATTAAGGCATAAAACATTACATTCCCATGCATGTTATCATACTTTGAGTACATTTCTATCACTTCATGCAATTTTAAGTTATAATATCAAAATGCTTTAATTTAGGGTTAATTATGATGAATTAAATATAAATGATTTTATAACCTATCTTTACTTGAGATTATAAGTGGTTTTTAAAGTTAAATAATGAGAGAAATCATTTTTATAAACATTCATTTAATTTTCTAAAGTTAAAATCTTAAATAAATGAATATATTTTTGAAATAAAAATTAAATCTCTTTTTATTTAAATATTTTGACTTTTTATAATGATAGATAATTGAATTTCAGATCCAATGAAAAAAATCTGGATTAATTTGTAGTTGTATTTTGAAAGTTATGAATTTTCTAATTTTTAGGGATTTTTTTCCTAAATTTTTAATGAATTTCTCAGG
The DNA here is from genome assembly GCA_024174645.1 of Lemna minuta. Taxonomy (NCBI): domain Eukaryota; kingdom Viridiplantae; phylum Streptophyta; class Magnoliopsida; order Alismatales; family Araceae; genus Lemna; species Lemna minuta. The sequence continues at coordinate 11,934,991 of CM044117.1, read as the reverse complement.
ATTTTCCGGAATTAAAAATCAATTTTTCGATTTATTAATAGCGCGCAGGTGACGTGGCGTAATCTGGATCATCCGATCTCATCGTGATCAACGGTCAAGATTGGGAGGCGACGTGGCAGCCTGTGGAGCGTCAGATCGTGTGAAAAATCTCAACTGTCAATCTTCACTTAAATCGGTGGGCACACGTGGCTTAATCACGGTACACCAGATCATTTTAATCTTGACCATTGATCGCGAGAGTTATAACGGCCAAGATTAAAATGCTCAAAAACGCATCTGAGGCGTTAGATCGCGATCCAACGGCGATCGTTTCACGACATGTTTATAACGCATGATCATGAGGCTTCATCTGAATGCTCGATCGGTGATCCAACGACTGTGATATAACAATAATGATTCGCATTAATGCGATCAATCAGAGCCGTTGATCGCTGATAAAACACCCCATGGGACGATTACGCCCAAATACACTAAAAATTGAGATGTTCTTCGACATTTTGATGTATTCTTGGATGATTTCACCAAATTGATCTATCTACACCCTTCAATCCTTGAATCCCTCATTCTAATCTCTTCTAGACTTGTTTCTACATCCACGAAGTGATTAAAAGTGAGATTTTGTCGATCGATTAAGGAGAATTTGTCTCTTGAACACCGATGATCGTTTTCAAAATCGCGGAATGAAATGCCTTGAATCCAGCGATTGATTGGATCATTTCGATCGCTATCTCGGGTTAGAATACATGTTTTCCCTCTAATCTTTCGTCATGTATCATCAATTTGTAATTTAGGATCGTAATTTAGTTTAATTGAGTCGTTAATTTCGGTTTTTCGTTCTTCCGATTTTCTGAAATTTCTCTCCACTTTGCTCTTTGATTTCTCCGCGAATACTAATCCAAATCGAGTGATTTTTGATTTCATGGATTCGCCTTTGAGTTATCTTTCTAAATATACTATTTCCCCTAATTTCTATCATCAATTTATCGTTCAATTTGATCAAATTCCAAAAGATCTCTCAAAAATTCCTTATTTCTCCCTAGATTCGACCCTTATTTACCATTATACCCCTCAATTCGTAATTAAATCATTAAATTGGTAAATTTGGTTTTATTGTTGACACGAATCGGTGTGCAATTAACGACCGCATCAATTCGTTCCATCATTTGTCAAGCAATCCTTCCTACTAGAAACCTTCATATTGTTGATACAAAATGGGCCTTGCCAAGCATCTCTATCCATCTATGCCTCTGGTGGATACACATTGGCCAAGGTTAGGTGGATAAGGGTAGAAGAGTAGGTGTGAGAGTCAGGGGAGTCAAAAGGGTCACGTCTAGGATGTCTTGGGACTACCTAATCCCTAGGCCACATCTATTGGACGACATGCTTTTTCCAAAGAAACTCTACCTTGTCATCTGAGAGGAATGAGGTGCATATCCATCTCCTAGAGCATAAGATAGTGTCAAATACCTCAGCACTGCAAGTTGATCTAGCATCATACACATGAGTCTGTGTTTTATTACTTGGAGTACCCACTGAGTGAGTACTCATGGACCAGTCTTTGTTAATGCCTTGGGTGCAGATCTTGATGGAACAATGCTGCAATGTGATACGATTCCAATGATTGAGATCTTGCTGTTAACCACAGGAACAACAATGAGATTTAGTCTACCACAAGCACTGGCCATGGTGATGCCTGGAACTGTCTTCAAGGATGTCTCAATGTTGTCTCCATGAATGATGTAGATAGGGACAGTGCAAGGCGAGGGGACAGTGCCACACTATGGCATTGTCTTCCATAGCAGATCTTGACACAGCAAGTGGGCCTATGCGAGCATGGCCCAAGGCCTTGTCATCCCTTGACAGATGGGGCAATAGTTCAATGACCATTGCCGCCACGTGGTGGGATGCTTCAATAGGAATTTCATTGGGCAGATATGAGTTCGCCAATAAAATCTCCATTTGTGTCATCAAATGGTCATCAAGTTATAGAAAAGAACGTTGTAGATCTTTCAAATAGGCTTCCAGAGAGCTAATGAACCTAAAATTTGATTCAATCTTTGAAATGATATCACCTTCTCTGTCTGCCAATCAGAAACATCTCTTTTCAGAAAAAATTGAAAAATGAAAGCTTTAATCTAGATTTTCTGATGGAGAATTATTTTGAAACATGAACACAAGGGTTCTAAGTGAACCTATCCTCCTCCTCCTCCTCCTTATTCACTCGTGAGTTTGAAAATTATCCATTCATTTAAATGGATGAAGAAGACCTCTCTAAATCATTAAAGAGAGAGTAGATCTTAAAGGAATTATTTTCCCTCCTTTCTCAATTTAGACTGATCTAAAGATTGACTTGGTCAAAGCATTAAGCCCTTATCTTTAGAAACCTAGAATTCCTTGAGTGGACCAAGTCAACCACCTTCTTCCTTGATATAGGTTCCCAATTGTCCAAACCACAACTACCATATCATAGGTACCTTATATCATTGTAAATAATGATCTCAAAAGAAAAATCAGTATGAAACCTCTTTGATTTCCAATTCCTTTTCTTTGAAACCACCCTTAGTTAGAATTATAGGAGAGATCTCCATATTAGTTACCTAAGGGAGAAACTCTATTTTATCCTACTCAAAGACATTTCATTACATGAATAAACTCATGCATCTATGGAGCATTGAAGCACATGAAGCCTTCAAAAGAAATGAAGACGGATATGCAGAATTTAAAGACAGAACACCAACCTTCCCGTCAGACTACTACAAGCCATACAGACGATGACAGCAGCCTCATACACTGGAAATCTCCTCCGAGCTCTATGACGGATCGGTGCAAGAAACACGATCTCTGCTGCCACACGTCCTCTGAAAGTGCAACAGCGCAAGGCAGACAGGAAATCGAGAATCTGAAGATCTGAGGACTCTCTATTTCCCGAGACTATTGGACGGATGCCAGAGTCAGCGAAGGATTTTTTGGAGTATCATTCCCATGCGCGCTTACGTTCGGGCTCAGCATAAGCTTTCCGAAGGACGTCCAGGAACTGTCCTTCCTTATAAGCAATCGGAGCTAGCTAAAGCGGCCTCCTCTTCTTCTGCCCAGGAATAGCTTGAGACAAGGATAACCTTCCTTGTTCCGGAGGATTAGAAGGACAAGGGAGTTCCCCATAGTCCAGCGAGAAAGAGTACCTCCGAGTGTACCTTGTTGATTTCCCTATCGAGCTTCATTATTCCTTTCACTCTTCTTGGAGGTAACGATAGATTCCGAAGGCAGAAACGAAGTCATCTGAACTACGCGAAGATTTCTGAAGATCTTGAAGAGTCTCCTATCAAGGCGGCAATATCATCTACTACTTGGCATTTTATGAAGCTTCTAATCTCCAGCGAGCCAAGAGAAAATAACCGTCGAAGGCAGACGTCAAAGCAAGACGAATCGGCGGATCAACTCATCAAGTTCGGACTATATCTCGTCGATACTTCAGCGACAACCGAGACTAAGATTTCGTCCTAAACTGACATTTAAAGAAGACCCAGTCCATCAAATTGATTTCGCATTCAATGAATTCACCCCGACCGAACAAACTCACCTTCGGTCAACGGTCATTACGGAATCCATGGGAGACATAAAGGAATTTCCACCACTAACCATCCGTGGAAATTGAGATCGACGCGACAAGTCACCATCATTACCGAGAAACCACACGGGATCGCGGAGACGTTTCCACGTCATTCCACCAAACCGCGACCACGTCGGACAAAGAGGTACAATACGTAAGCGAACGGTCGTAGCCGGCAAATTATCTCTCTTCCGAAGCATCTCTTCGACCCGATTTCTTCACCATCTCTACTCTATAAAAGGCGATGATTGTAACCAAGAAAACTCATGTTGTTTTATGAAAAATTGGATTACCCTTGGTTCGGTTTTTACCTTTGTGTTCCATTGTTTCTTCCCTGTGTCTCCACCTTCCTCCCGCAACCCCATCATCTTCGTTTCTATCTCCCTATCTATTCTCCCCCATTTCTTTCCGCTTTCTTCCACTTCAAGTCCGACGCATACGAGGTTTATCCGGGTCAATCGGCGAATCCGAGAGCATCATTTCCCCGTCGCCTCCCAGGTATTATCCTCATTCCTCTCCCGTGAGGTAGTTCGGATATTATATCTAAGTCCAACGTTGGCCGACACTGTTCTCTTCATAAATTACCGATTACGTGTCTGTTATCCGAGGTCTAAACTAAGTCCCTCCATCCTTCTCCTTACCATCTCACAGTTTCAACAACATTCTCTTCCATATTCTTATCTTCTCCCTCTTGTCACATCGTCCTTCTTCCATCCCATTCACGTCTCTCCTTCTCGATCAAAACCCTCATCAATACCACCATTCTCTTACCATTCTATTTTCTGCGATCAGTTCTATTCCCTATTTTATAATGGGTTATTATCACCATCTACCCCAACCTTTCCCCCGACCCCGAGATCTACCCCAACCTTCTAAAACCCCGAGATCTACCCCAACCTTTGAAAAAGTTAGTGAGATCTACCCCAGCTGCTGACATGGCAAAATCGAGGTCCAGTGTGCATCTACGTGGAGTACAGGGCGGAGGCTGACGGGGACGGAAGCCACCTTGGCCGCCACATCATCAGATGAAGAAAAGAACTTATTTTCGTCTGCCCCGATCTCCTCCGCTGTCGACCAGCCGTCTCCCCCGATCTCCTCCGCTGTCGACCGGCCGTCTCCCCCCATCTCCTCCGCTGTCGACCGGCCGTCTCCCCCGATCTCCTCCGCTGTCGATCGGCCGTTTCCCCCGATCTCCTCCGCTGGCTCGCGGCGCCGACAACGGAGGAGTCTTGGCGGCATGGAGATCGACCAGGTAGCCCTTGGGATTATCCCGTGAGCCGACGGGCAGACAACTGCAGCGAGGCATCGAGTCACGGTCGTAGGACCCGGACTCCACCCGGGCTTGCAAAGACAAGTGGAGAGGGGGAGGAGGAGGGGTGTCGTCGATCAGGTGAACGGCCTTCTTCTGAGCGGGATTCGCGGCTTCAGCCATATTCTTTGCCCGGGTTTTGTCGAAGGAGATGCTGCTAGCATTATTTTGTATCCGGATCGGTGTAACTAGTTTTAATTTTCTGAATATGGTCCATGATGGACCTCGTATCTCTCTCTCTATCTATATCCAGTCCTCCTCTCCATGTATACGAAGGCCATCTCGTCAACCATCATCTTTTCAGTGGTCTCCTCGGCCTGTTCTGTTCGCACTCGGTCTTCACCTTGTCGGCCAGTTGAGTCCATAGCTATCTCTCTCAAGCGCCTCAGACGCATCTATCCTTGTCAAGAGCTTCAGTGTCCTTGATGCGGAGGGAGGAGGAGAGGTGAGGCGGAGAGGGTGTCAGTTACCTTCTGCGGAATTGACGGGCATCGTTCGGTCACAACAACGGGAGGTATCGACTCACTCCTGTCTGTCCACGTGGCCGCAGGGTTGTCGACGGGTATCGGCCGTGTCGCAGTAGGTTTCCGCGACGGTCTGGGTCAAAATAACTACACAGAGGGGGAAGGGAAGAGGGAGGAATACCCTAAGGTATCGTGCAGGGGGCGACGGGCTTGGCGAGCAACGGGAAATCGGGGCACCGGGAGTGGAGGGGTGTGTCGCTAAATGAGACTTCTTCTGCTCCATTATCGTCAGGTATATGCGGGAGGAGACTTATTTATGCGGGAGTCGCATGTGTTTTCTACGATTTCTCTCCGCTTAATGAGACTTCTTCTGCACCATTATCGTCAAGTATATGCGGGAGGAGACTTATTTATGGAGAAGGCCAAAAACTGATTGACCAAGAGATCGTACGAGGTGGACGACCGAGTTGAATGAAAAACGTCCAACAGAGTTCTTTTATTATCGCAAAATGCTAGTACAAGGTCATTTATCCACGACAGAAAGCTGCCTGGTTCAAGCAAACGGCCTCTGGCGACTGCAGTCCAGATTAGGGCCCGGGCTGGCTTGCAAGATGCTGCAGTATCTGTTGTAGAACCCGATGCGACTGATCACGCGGCTATCGGATCCCCGACCGCACTCAAGCTTGCCGTTGATGATGTTGGTGATCACGTCGTATCCGGGCTGCCTTCCGGCGGTGACGTCTGCGGCGGATGGCCTCCATGCTCCGGTGATGACGTCGTGGGCTGACGGCTTGGGCGGCTGCGGGGTCAACCAGAACCAGAGCGCCATCTTGAAGGATATGACTGCGTTGGACGAAACAAGGTCGGGATTGGCGAGAAGAGCCTCGCCTATTGCTCGCCCGGCTGGCCCATAGTTGTAGTTGCTGAAAAAGCGGCGTCCGCGGTAAAAGTTTAGAGATATAACCCAATTCCAGAGGATGAACGACATATATTACTGGGTGAGTTGAATCGGTCCTCTGCCGAAGTAGGATTTTCCAGGAGCGCAAGGCCACTGCGCACTCGGGCTGCAGTAGGGTCCGGGGTTTCCGTGCTCCACTACGAAGCAATATCCCCACACGTAGGGTCCGTCCGGGGCCGTCGGCCACCCACTTGCCACAGCAACAAAAAAAAAAAATTCAATCCCGCAACGAAATTCCGCCATCCACACGAAGTATTTTTCCTTGGGACTCACTCACCGGTGGTCTCGTGCGAGGTCTGCCCGAAGAAAGCGGCGATCTCCTTCCTCCTGGTGGCGAGGTCCCCTGGTGTTCCCAAAGGCGGGGAAAGAGTTTGCCGCAGTGATGAAGGCGTTGTAAGTGTAGAAATTTCTCGCGGGGCAAGCGGCGTTATTGCGGTGGATCAGCATCTGTTCGAACAAGGCCGGGGTGACGATGGAGCCCACGCCAGAGGAAGGCGTAGGACCAGGGTCGCTGCCCCAGCAGCGACTCTGGCATCCCCGCGACGGCTCGCAGTACTCCGCTGTGCTACCGCACCAGCCAAACTGGCTGCAGCACAGGTTGCCGGCGCACAGCGCGCCCTCGGCTTGCCGGCCGCACTGTTGACCCGCTGCGAAGTTCCAGGACAAGGCGCACAGGCCAAGGCCCAGCAGAAGGAAGGCGAGCGCACTCATTGCACCAGAGGAGAAGGAAACTTATCGTGCTCGTTGTACCGGGGCCGAGTCCGTTCGGGAGAGAGGGAGGGAGAGAGAGACAGGAGAGGGAGAGAGGGGGGAAGGGGGAGGGGAAGTGACAAAACTTAACGGCGGAAGGTAACGCAGCGGGGAGAGAGGGAGGGAGAAGGAGAGAGAGGGGGGAGGGAGAGCAGGAGAGAGAGAGATGGAGTGAGGGAGGGCGGGACGCGGGAGAGAGCGAGCGAGGGAGAGCGGGAGAGAGAGAGAGAGAGCTAGGGAGGGAGGGCGGGAGAGAGAGAGAGAGAGCTAGGGAGGGAGGGCGGGAGAGAGAGAGAGAGGGAGGAAGGAGAGAGAGGGGGGAGGGAGGGCAGGAGAGAGAGAGGGAGGGCGGCCAGGTGGCTTCTGTCCCCGTCAGCCTCGACCATGGATTCGACGTCGATGCCATGTCAGCAGCTGGGGGTAGATCTCACTAACTTTTTCAAAGGTTGGGGTAGATCTCGGGGTTTTAGAAGGTTGGGGTAGATCTCGAGGTCTCGGGGGAAAGGTTGGGGTAGATGGTGATAATACCCCTTTTATAACCGATATTCTATCTTCCCCGCCAGCTGTCATTTTCCGCACCCTCTTCTCCTTTTCCTATCTTAATCCTTCCTTATTCCGTATCATTATCCTCTTCTTCTCATAACCATTATACTACCCAATATAAATATACTCCCTACTACTCCTTCTCTGCATATCATAAATTATCTGATATAATAATCATTATCTTATCTTTCCTTAAATATCTTTCCACTCCCTTCCTCTACTAATTCACTTACATTTTACTCATCATAATATTTATTCTATTTCACTTATTCTATCTCCCCTGTCTTATTCTATACCTTCTTGTCATTCTTTCTATCTCCTCCAATATTATTATCTAATCACCTTAACTATTCTCTATATTCATCATCCTTATTTTATCTTCATTATCCCTATTACTAATTATTCACAGTGATATCATTTCATAGGTCCTCCCTAATTAGTAGGAATATTATCCATTTTAGAAATATCCTACATCATTTTCTTAATAGCCGATTCATCAAATCAGAAGGACATAGAAGACAAAAATGTAGAGCCTGAAATTCCACTACTAGAATCCAATGAACATGAAATTTTGAAAGACATTACCCTTCGAAATTGAAAAACGTCTTCTTCTTTTTTTTATTGACACTGCCAAAGCAGAAGCCGTAATCTACTTTTCTTCAATGATAGTCGTTAAAGAACATGAACTTCAGAAACATCAATTTCGTCCATCCTAAATTTCGTCTACTTTTCTTCAGTGATCTGAGGTGATTTCGTCCATCCTAAATTTTAATATTTTAATATCAATTAGTATGTCCGCTTCCGCGACCCGTCATCCTTTTTGAGATTTCTGATATCAGACATCCAATTTCTGACATCATATATGACACGTCGGACAGATCCTGATATGGGCATCATCAGGATGGTCAAACTCGACTCTCGCGGAAACAGGTGAAAAATAATCAAGAACAGACGAGACAAAAAATGAGCCTTTTCTCTGAGCGACCTCAGCTCCGTTTCGCTCAGAGAGAGAGAGAGAGACTACAAGCACGTCTACGAAAGTGAAAAGTACGCATGCAATGACACGAATGAGAGAAGCCGAGACGCGTCAGTCACTGCCCTTCACCCCGGCATTTTCTGTCTCATGGTGCCGGGTGCTTGGCCTGGGAGTGCGACTTCAGCGCCTGCTCGTCTTTAAAGGTCCTGCACAGCAATTTCAATGAATGCTTAGCATTCGCCTTTGCTTCTGTTCCGGCTGCATAAATTTACATACTTCGGGCAGGAGGGGCAGGACACGGAGCCTCCAGATTTGGGCGTCTGGTTCTGTTGCTGCTGCTTCTTGGACTTGTCTTCTGCAACAGCTGGGGTCTTTGAAACCTGCTTCGTGGGGTACGGTGTTGCTGGGTGCCCACTCCCCCCCTTCTTCCCCTCACCCCCCACTACCTTTGCCTTCTTCTCCACTACTGGCGTTTTTGACCCCGCTTCTCCAGGGCCTCTCTTTTTCTCGTTAACCTAAACAACAATTAAGTAAATGTCGATTACATTTGCCCAGATGATGCCCTCACCATAATAAGAGCAAAATGTTACCTTCTTAGGAGGTGTGGCTTCGTCCTCTTCCTCAGAGCTGTCATCTTCCTCTTCCTCATCACTATCGCCCTCGCCATTCAGCATGACCTGTCCAAATCAAATTATACAAAAATCCATGAAACTAAACGCATTATTGGCATACCTCATCATCTGATTCATCACCAGAATAATCCCCATCATCATCAGAATCAGCATCATCATCTTCTTCCTTTCCTTTCTTTATCTCCACAGCCTTTGCATCTCCTTTAGCCTTTGCCTTCGGTTGAAACTCTTTGGATTTTGTCACATAATATAATTCAAGTCAATCTGAAATCCTAATTGAATGCAACCCAGCAAGTTGGAAATTAAATGAAATTAAATCCTAAACAAACAGTTTGATTATCTGTCACAGAACAATTTACAATACACATGGATAACATATAAGACAAATAGATTATGAACAAGAGGTCAGAAAGAGGATTCAGAAAGCATGATTTCATTATAAGATTTAAGGAAGTTCACCCAAGATCAGAGATCAACTGGTACAAGTACCCTGTACATCCCACCCAAGAGGTCACCCATCCCTGAACTGCCAAAACCTGAGCACCCTTAACCCTGGAGTTCTTCTCAACCTGGCGTCCCTCTATCCAGGAAGTCCCCAACCCCTGCCCTGCCCAAGCCTGAGCACGCTTAACTCTGGAGTTCTTCTTCACGCCCAGTGTAAGAGGAATACTTAAGAGGGATAGAAATTGGAATCTATTTTTTAATGCAGCACCTTGCTCAAAATTTGTAGTAAGATGACGTTGAGAAATAGAAGATGAACTGAATACCAAAAAGTTTCCTAGTCTTGTGATCATGCTAACCTTTTGATTCCTTGGCAACTGGCGACTCTTCGTATTCAAATTCTGAATCAGTGTCATCTGCAGTTAAATCATGAAGAGAATTCAGTTAGGCTGAAGGCATAATGTGTCTCATGCGGATGTGTGAGGCCAGATAGATCATGGAACATACCTGATAATTCGTCAGATGTGATATCTCACGGAAAACAACAAGATGTGGGTCAAGGAAACAGATTAAAGAAAGAGTGTGGAAATAGCAAATTAAAACAACTAATGTGAAAGCTTGAAGGATATCCTTCCGATGCAACTTTGTAACCAGCAAAGAAGACACTCCCATTCTTCCAGGTGTGGGACAACTCAAATCCTTTCTCAAACACGAGGTCATATGATATCTGGGGACATTTGTCTGCAGATAAAGTTCCAATAACCAACTTCTTATCATCAAAATTCACGTAGATAATTGCACTTTCATTTGCTCTGTTTTCCTTCTTGCCTTCCCCAAGGGTTGCCTGCAACATTAGGATGAAGGTGACACAAATGCGAAATTAAACTCAATGCGCAAGACCAAGTGAATGAGCATGGCAAGATAGTAACCTGTGAGAGGTGCAAATACTTGTTATCAGTGACCTCGTACTTGACAGTCTGACCTGGTTTCACTTCAATACCTGAAACATCAACAAGTAGAAAGTATATGATAATTGGTACAATACAAAGAAATAAAAAATTATTTAAGGACCAAAAGAAAATCGAATAACCCAAGTATGACAGAGGAAAGATCATTTATTAAGGGATCATACAAAGACCTCTCGCCTGGTATCAACCTGTCTCAGTATATCTTCCGCTTAATCTTCTGTCCTCCACTCCAACTCCTCTGGTTATCCCCTCCTATCTCCTACATCTATTCTTTGTGAATCCCTTAGATTTCAACTTTCCATCTTCCAGTTCATCCTCTCTAATGCTACTACCGATTTAACTTCTTCTCTCTGTCATTACAATTTCTTATTCATTATCCTTTTTTCCTGTCTTCAACCCCTCACATCCATCTTCCAGTTAATCTCTCTCCGCGTCCAAACCTCCTATCTTTGCCCATCACCTTACATTCTACGTACGGTACTCAATATCAATCCTTAAGTTCATGGATCTTTAACTCCAGATCTCATTCTTCACAGCTTATAACGTCCGCTGTCTATCTTTTCATCTCAGAACACCATTTCACCAACATCCATATTCCATCTGTTTATCATGCTCCTCTGTCTCCCAGCTTGGACACCCCATACATTTCACGCCCAGCATTTCACCTTGACGGGCAGACTTGAGAGCTAGAAATAGGATAAACCCCAACGACACATACTCGCGCCAAGTGAAAGACCAATAAGCACAAGTGCAAAGATATTACTCTTCGAAATGGAATAACTAGTGAGCAAGAAAAAGAATTACGGCGAGGAAGAATATAAGTCTGGATATTGGAAACGTTACAGTGACGGAAGAATCATAGTACAGAGCCTAAAAATATCATTCACAATACTTGTGCATAAAATAAATATTCGCAAGTTGTGTTCCATTGAGCTCTAACAATTGCTTTCACATGCAAACATTCATAATGATACCAAAGACTGCACATTTCCTGAGATAAAGTTAATCACTATGATTATATAGATGCCAAATCAAGGGAACCCGGGTAAGAATAAATCTTAAGCGATTGTTGAAGGAGGTATAAAAAATTCCAAAGGATGCCGGGCCCTCCTCTCTAATCGAAAAGATTAATCAAAGCATATACGATGACATACGATAGACCACTAACACTCGATTGCCAAAAGTCAACTAAGAGAATGGATACAGGAAGTTTCTCTTCAGAAACAATGACGGGAACAATTCACGACTGGCGCCGGGCGAGGCGAAATCAGACGTAGACCGAACTCTAGTATTAGAGACAGACACGAATAATTCTCGACGCACGCGGCTCCGATGCTACGTGCGACAAAGATTCCCAAAAAAGACTACATCGAAGAAGAACCACAGAGCCCTTAGAAACGAAACATGGAGCGTCCACAAGCAGCAAAACACGAGAACGAGAGGAAGAAAGAGCAAAAGGCAGTTACCCCAGAACTCCATCGCGGGTGCGATCCTAGACGAAGCTGAAGAAGTATGAATCGCGGGAAGCGGAAGCTGCGGGAGGGAAAGAAGAAGGAACGAGGACTGCTGATGCAGCACGGGCTAGGGTTTTGGTGCTGCCCTCAGGGTTTTTAAGAAGCGTTTCTGGACAGGAAGGTTAGACAGGGCGGAGAGAGAGAGAGAGAGACTTGGACTGCTTTGGGCTCAACTTTCAAGTCGCCCCATAATAATTAATACCGGGCTGAGACAACGAGCCCATCGGTGGCCCTGGTCCACTCGAAGCGGCTCCGGTACGCAGCGGGAGGAGAGACCAGATGCTGTCGTCATCTCATATTCGGTATTCCTGTCCTGCCTCTCTTCCGTTTCTCGCTTCTCTTCGCTTGTATATTTTTTTGCCTACGCAGGGCATCATCTTATCCTCACGCTGTCACGCAGTCCAGTCCGCCTCCTCTGTCTCTGCCTCTGCCTTGTATCTCTCTCCGCGGGGTTCGCAATGGCGGCGGAAGGCGACCCCAATGCGAACTTGGAAGAGCCCGCAGAAATGGCGGCCCCCCAATCCGCCGACTCCGACGCCGAAGAGGAAGAAGAAGAGCTCGAGAGAAAGGCCGACGAGCAGGTGGAAGGAGATGAGGACGGGTCGGATTCCGATTCGGAGTACGATTCGGATTACGAGTCGGATGGAGGTTTAAGCCCCGGAGGAAGCGAGGGGCAAAAGCTGGACGAGTTGAGCTCGCGCGAGGCGACAGTCCGGCAGTTCGCGGAGGTGCTGGAGAGCAAGTCTATGAAGAAGCGATTCGAGGAGGAGGAAAAGGAATACGTGTACCACGAAGACCTCTTCGACTTCCCTCGCGACCCGGAGCGGTGGCGCGAAGAGGACCTAATGGAACTGTGGGCCGACGCCCCCGTGGACATGACCAAGCCCGGCTGGGACCCTGTTTGGGCTGACGAGGAGGACTGGGAGGTGGTCCAGGAGGAGCGCAAGGCCGGCAGAGATCCCCCCATCGCTCCCTTCTATGTCCCTTACAGGAAGTACCTTCCGGCCATCCCCGATAATCACCACGACATCTCCAATCCCAAATCCGTCATAGAGGAGCTCGATCGGATCGAGGAGTTCCTCAAGTGGGTCAGCTATATATTCCCCGATGGCAGCTCGTGAGTTTGCTTCTTCCCTCATCTGGCTGCTATTCAGTTTCACGATTTCAATTTCAGTTCGCCCGTGGATTCTTTTTAAAACAGGATATGCATTAGTTGATATGAATGGAAAAGCCTGAGATCAGATGAGTGATGCCATCTTTTTTTGGCTCTGAATTCATGCATTGGGTTCTTTCAGCTTAATTTCCTCTAGTTTCTCTGCCAGACCAGAACCAATATAAGCTCAAAATGAATCCAGACGCCTTCATATTTTCTTAAATGGCATTGCGTGTTTGTCTTTGTAGATACGAAGGGACAGTTTGGGATGACCTGGCCCATGGAAAAGGTGTTTATGTGGCTTCACAAGGCCTTGTGAGGTAAGTTGTCGAACCAAAATAATTGCATTTTTTTTCTTTATTTCACCACTTCGTTAGTCCGGTCTTCTCAACAATCGGTGCTCTTTTGAGTGGATTTTAGGTACGAGGGGGAATGGCTCCAAAACGCAATGGAGGGCCACGGTGTGGTGGAAGTGGAGGTTCCATCTGTAGAGCCCGTGCCTGGTTCCAGGTGGTGGCTTATTAAGCACTTCCCCATTGAATTTGTCTGACAACTTCAAATTCAAACTTACAGTCGCCCCTGCGCTTGTTTTGATTGTTCATTTTTTTCAGACTGGAGGCGAAAATGCGGGCTGAAGGCAGAATTATTGCAAGAGATTTCATGACTCCGGAGGACAAACAGTGGATGGAAATGGACATTGAAGACAGCGTTGCATTGGCGGGTAACCGGGTCGAGATTCCTTTCTACGAGAAGGATGAATGGGATCAAACTGTTCGGACGTAAACCGTACGTTTGAATGCTACATATTTGGCGATATCACATTTGATTTTTTGAATTTGATTGATTAATCGGGTTAATCAATTTACGGGACAGGGAGAAAGGCCGGTACAAGTATGCGGGACAGTGGAAACACGGAAGGATGCACGGTTGCGGCGTATACGAGGTCAACGAGCAAATTATTTATGTGAGTTCGTCGAGAGACGAGTGCCCTTGGTCGCAAATTCGAAGGTAAACCTCGGAGGTGTTTTTATTTCAAACAGTTTTTACACATGATGCAGGGGAGATTTTACTTCGGGGACTACGTGGACGATTCGAGTGGCTGCGATGCTGACGTCTCCGGGGTAACTAGTCAAATAAATTTTTTTATAAAATTTTAATTGATGATAATACATGAAGGCACGGGTTGTTTCAGCTTCATGCAGGAATCGCGGAGGTCGCCGCCGCCAAGGCGCGGATGTTTGTAAACAAGCCCGATGGCAGTAGGGAACTCTCTTCCTCTCCCATTCATTCTTAGCATACCCGACAGCGGCTCCCGTTATTTGCTCCATTTTTTTAATTTCTTCAGTGGTGAGGGAGGACCGTGGTCCGTACGGTGACCCTCAACATCCCTACTTTTACGAGGTAGATGACGTGTGGATGGCCCCCGGATTCATCAACCAGTTTTACGAAGTGAGATTTCTGATTTCTATCCAATTTCCTAGGAAAATTATAAATATTAGCTACTACCCCTGTCAGGTTCCGGATTATTGGAAGACCTACGTTGAAGAGGTCGACACGGAGAGGGAAATGTGGTTGAACTCCTTCTACAAATCGCCTCTGCGAATCCCCATGCCCGCCGAACTGGAATACTGGTGGTCAAAAGGTATTGTCATGAGCTCTTCTTCGGTTCGACGTAGAATATGCTAGCATGGTGCTGACTGATCGAGGACGCAGAGGAGAGCCCGGAGTTTGTTCTGATCAACAAGGAACCAGAGCCGGACCCGAACGATCCGACGAAGCTCGTGTACACGGAGGATCCTCTGATTCTTCATACTAGGAGCGGAAGACTGATCAACTACATCGAGGACGAAGAACACGGGGTTCGACTCTTCTGGCAGCCGCCGGTCAAGGACGGCGAAGAAGTCGACCCGGAGAAGGTGGAGTTCTTGCATTTGGGCATGGAGGAGTTTTAACGGGCGAGCCGCACCGCGCCAGAAAAGGCAGAGCGGCTTGATGCGGCTGGTGAGCGCTTTGGAAGACAAGTTCAAGCCGCTGGCGGATGGGCTGGAGAAGTGGGCCGTGGAGAGGAAGGCGAAGACGGAGCTGGATCTGAAACTGATAGACCAGGAGCTGGAGTTCATAGAGGCCGAGATTTGTCTGGAGGAGACCATTGAGGATATGGAGCTGGAACTGAAGATGAAGCAGGAAGAAGAGGAGAAGAGAGCGGAGAGCGAGGAGGCGAACGAGTTTGCTTCCTCGGCGCCCGGAGATGCAGTAGCCGAAGGGGAGGAAGAAGACGAAGAGGAAGACGAAGAAGAGGAAGGTGCAGCGCCGTCTAGCTTCGGCACTGTTCCTTCAACGGAGGCGACGGGCAGAAAAAGGAAGAACGGCTTCTCGTCTCTTTCCCTGTCTCTCCCCTCCTTATCGGCGGTGCGGTCTTCTTATTTCATCGTGTTGATTGAATCCTCCTGGTACGACGAACCAGGCATTCTCCTTGTTAATTTGATCTGCCCTTGTAGGTCCCGTCGAAGCTCCTGCTTTCGCTCCCCTCGTGGAAGAGGAATGCCGAATCTCGTCCCGTTCTTGATTCCGCTGCCCCTGCCATGTCTCTGCCGGCGTGCGCGAGATTTCCTCTCCTAAGGGGGCTAAACACCAGCCTGAGGTTGCAAGGAGAAAGTCGAAGCCATCGCCGCAGGAAGGAAGATCAGAGTCTCCGGCGGATGAATGCCCTTGCCAGAATGCTGCAATCGGGACCCAGTGACCCTGTCTTTCCTTGCAACAGAAGGAAGGGGGACACAGAAAGAAGAAGACACGGAAATGATTTGCCGGAGCTCAGCGTGCTGTCACTGCACGTCCGGCTCCCTTCGGACGCTCTCCCCGACGAGCGACCGCCCCGCGGCGATGGCGACTGGAGCTCGTCGAGCGGGGTTCTTTGATTTTGACGACGAGAGAGGAGCTCGGATCTACCCAGTTCAGCGGAATTGGCGACGATTTGGGACGAGGACGATATTCTTCTTTTTCCAAGTTTTGTTTTTCCGGTTGCGTTACACTGATCGGATCAGACGTAATCTTACTAGGACGGGATGTCGGATAATGGGCCGGAACGTCGTCCCGGAGAAACACGGCCCCGCGTCTCGTCCGTCATATAATTATCAATAATTAATTCTGCGTTGTCGCTTTCGCCCGCTTCAAGTGGCCGGATCTTCAAACGCCACGGCCCCAAAAATCACCATTAATGATGCTCTCTCTCTCTGCGGGCTGACTCGCTGGCTGCCACAGTCGGATTAGAATGGGAAAAAGTAAATTTTGATCAAGACCCGTCGATTTTCCCCCATCGGGACAGATTGACGCCTTCTTTCCACTCCGTCTTCTTTCTTTCTTCCCCAGCGCAGCGCAGTGTAAGTTGTAACCCTCCCTTTTCGGCCTACCCAGCCGCTATCTCCCTCGTCTTTGTCTCATCTGGCTCCTGCTGCTCACTTCCAGCGGTGGCGGGGGGCTCTCCCTGGGACAAAGTTATCTCCCATTTCGAGCCAGATCCGCGCCGGCATGCGCTCCTAGCTCATGTCGGGCACCGACGGCAACCCCCAGCGCCGGCCGCGGCCGGCGGAGCCCAATCAACCCGGGCCTCCGGCAATGCCGCCGGCATCGTGGGCCAAGAGAACGGGCTTTAAGGGGAGAGTCTCTGGGGAGTCCATTTCCGGCGACTCGGGCCAGTTACTGCTGTCCAGACCCGCCAAGACGCCCGAGGTCGTGCCGGATCTGGAGGCCGGCAGGCCCCGCCCGACTCCGCCCCCGGCTAGTGCCCGCCGCGCCGATCAACGGCGGCGATAAGGCGAAGAACGAGAGAACCGCTGCTGCGTCGACGCCGGTGGGCGATCAGCCGCCCAAGAGGAGGAAGAATAGCGACGGAGGAGAGGGCAAGGGATTGGGCGTCAACGGGAATGGAACTCGAAAGTCGGATCCACCCCCGCCCAAGTCCAGGAGAGAAGAGGACCCCGTCTCCTTGGCCCAGGTTCCGGAGGAGGACGATTTCGTCGGGCGGCGGCCTCACATCAACTACGACCTCAGGGACTCTCCCGGCCTCGGTGACTGCTCTTCTCTACCTCGCCCTTCCAACCAATGCAGATGCAGATGTAGAATAATCAGCGCTCGTTTCATCTGCTATGGATTGATCGATTTCTTCTTCTTTGTTCTTGGCAGTACCTATCCCTCTGTATGGGTTTCAGCACTATCTGTCCATGATGGGATCGATCGTCCTCATTCCTCTGGTCATCGTCCCCGCCATGGGCGGCACCTACGTGAGCAGCGAGCGATTCCTGTCTTCTTTTTTTGGAACTTTCTTCTCGAGCATTCAAAATTGGTTCATCTTATTTTCCATTTTCAGGATGATACGTCTGCGGTGGTGTCTACGGTGCTCTTCGTCTCGGGGTTGACGACGCTGCTGAATTCTCTGTTCGGTTCGAGGCTACCTCTGGTTCAGGGCCCGTCGTTCGTTTATCTTGCTCCCGCGTTGGCGATTATCAATTCTCCCGAGTTTTTGGCATTGACAGCAAATGTACAGTCCTCTGCACTCTCTTTTTGTCCGCAGATTTTTCCTACTTTACGATCTTCTGGATTCCATACATATCCGCTTTTCGACGACATTTCGTCACGTCCAGCATCTAATTAGCCGGAGACATAATTTAGTTGTTCTATTTTGGGCTTCTTGAGTGCGATAGACGATGGATAAATTTGGTTTGAAGCTCCGGAATTGAACCAAATCTTAGGAATCAGTTTTTTCCGGAATTGTAATCGATGAAGCCACTGAGCAATTTTTTCTTGCGAGTTATTACTTTTTCTTGCGATGATCGGCGGGGTCTTAGAAGCTGTGTTTTGGCAGAAATTTAGGCACATTATGAGGGCGCTCCAGGGCTCCGTCATTATCTCCTCCGCCTTGCAGGCTTTGCTGGGATACACCGGCCTCTCCTCCATATTCTTGAGGCTCGTCTTCTGCTTCTGCCAACCTAATTTCTTCTTATTTTGCTGATACATTTGCGATTGTCAGGTTGATAAACCCTGTCGTGGTTTCGCCGACGATTGCGGCGGTGGGGCTCTCCTTTTTCAGCTACGGCTTCACTCGAGTCGGCCTGTGCCTGGAGATCGGTCTCCTGCAGATCTTTCTCGTCATCGTTTTCTCCCTCGTGAGTGCACAGAGCATGTCCCTCTTCACTCTTCTCGAAAACTCTCCAAAATTCATTCCCTCCCCTGAATTATTGCAGTATCTCCGCCGGATCGCGGTCTTCGGCCATCGCGTGTTCCTGATCTACGCGGTAAATCTCCCTAAAAGGCCGCTCCCATCCGTCCGCCATTTCGCAGATTAGTTACTAGGTGCTCAATTTGCTCGCAGGTGCCGCTGAGCCTGGGAATAACGTGGGCGACGTCGTTCCTACTGACTGAGGTGGGCGCGTACAGCTACAAGGGGTGCGACTCGGGCGTTCCGGCGGCGAATGCGGTGTCGGAGTACTGTCGGAGTCACGTCCCCAGGATGAAGCAATGCCGAGCCGACACCTCGCGTGCTCTGCGGTCGTCTCCGTGGTTCCGGCTGCCGTACCCATTGCAGTGGGGCACCCCCATCTTCGAATGGAAGATGGTCCTCGTCATGTGCGTCGCGTCCGTCATCGCTTCCGTCGATTCCGTGAGTCTCAAGCAACCGGCTCTTCTTCCTTTTTTCTTCATTTTTAGTTACTCTTATCTGTGACTTCGCGTCTTCGCTGGTTGGGGGCAGGTGGGATCGTATCACGCGGCGTCGTTGCTGGTGGCGTCGAGGCCGCCGACAGCCGGAGTGCTGAGCCGGGGTATCGGGCTGGAGGGCGTCTCCGGCGTGCTGGCAGGGCTCTGGGGCACCGGCACCGCCTCGTCCACTCTTACGGAGAATGTCCACACCATCGCCGTCACCAAAATGGGCAGCCGGAGAGCCGTCCAAGTTGGCGCCGGCATCCTGATCCTCCTCTCCTTCGTGGGTAAGGTGGGGGGATTCATCGCGTCCATCCCGGAGGTGGTGGCGGCGGCGCTGCTGTGCTTCATGTGGGCGATGCTGGCGGCGCTGGGGCCTGTCGAACCTGCGGTATAGCGAGGCGGGCAGCTCGAGGAACATTATCATCGTGGGGCTGTCCCTCTTCTTCGCCCTCTCCGTACCCGCCTACGTTCAACAGTACGGCGCCGTGCCGGGCGCCAACTCCCCGGTGCCTGCCTACTTGCTGCCCTACGTTGCCGCCTCCCGCGGGCCCTTCCGCACCGGCTACCATGGGGTACGCGGCTCCTCTTCACTGCAGTCCCTCTCTCTCTCTCTTAACGGTTAGACATGTAGGTGAACTACGTGATGAACACGGTGGTGTCGCTGCACATGGTGGTGGCGTTCGTGATGGCGGTGGTGCTGGACAACACGGTGCCGGGGAGTAAGCAGGAGCGCGGGGTGTACATATGGTCTGAGCCTGACGTGGCGCGGAGGGACCCAGCCGTCGCCAGGGACTACCGCCTCGCTTTCAACTTTGGCCGCCCCTTCCGCTGGGTCAGGTGGGTCGGGCTCTGAGCCACGTGCGCTGGCGAGAGAGAGAGAGAAGAGAGTTTAGCGGATTAGGGCGAATTCCTGAACAAGCTGCCTTTTTTTAACTAGCGTCATTCCACTCGTCATCCTATACGACGGTTTTTTTCTTTATTGTTGCGGTAAGTACGGGATGGGCCCGGCCCACTAAATCTGGCGCTGAAGTAAACATGAGACTGAGATCTGATTCCGCTGGCGGCGACTGTGGGTCCGTCCGCGCTGGCGCGGGTCATGCTTGCCCGAGGATTCGTCTGGTCGGCCTCCTGCCCCCCCTTCAAATTGCGTGCTCGTCCTTTTAGAATTGCTTCTGCTCGAACAGTCAATCTTTTGGCTGTCCCGGTAACCCTAAAATGGTATCCGAAGGGGATGGGATAGGTGAAAGCATGGCCCCTTTTCTGCGGTGCGGTGGAATTGGGGGCTCTTATTACCGCTCGGAAAGCTCCACAATAGATTTTACCTGTGTTCAAGGAAAGAAAATTCACCTGGAATGCTAGGTTCTGATGCTATTGGCCGCATGAATCCTGGTACGTTTACAGGTGCAATCGCGCAAAATGGGGGAATCACGAGCAAAGCCCAGGAGGGATGAACATGCACGCTTGTTACCTCTTATGAAATGAAATGAATTCAAGTAAAGATTTTGATACAATTTATTTACAAATAAATTGAACTTCTATCATTTACCGTCAAATCTGCACATATAAATTGAAGGCAAAGAGAATATGTCATAGGTAAATCGAAGCACATGAATTCTTTTACATGAATATGTAGTTTGGATTATGAATTCATAGCATACGTATTTGTGTGCATATAAATGCATGCATTAAACTATGGTCCTCCCATTTTATTTAGCTCTGTTTACATAGAGTTATGTTATATCATAAATTTATGTCATCATTTCATGTGAATCTTATAACAATGACACTTCATATATAAGTGGCTCGATGTTGATTACTAAAATGTGCCAATAATTCATAGTCTCAACGCTTATTCCAATTTTTTATTATCCCTCTCTATAACAAGCATTTGAACATTCATACATTCATTTTCATGTCCATGGTATGGTTTTGCCATAGTTATATCTCATGAGATTTGTGGTGAAATATCTAAGAAGAGGTTGAATTGGTTTCCGATAACCTTCTTATCTTCTTGGTTCTTTTTCAATTCATGGAGTTCATTAGTTGTCAGTCACCTCATAGTACACAATGCGTACCTAACCTAACATCCTATACATCCGCTCCTCTATTATTCTCAAACCTAATAACTAGCAATTTATACTTGAAATTACAAGATTATTAATGCATTTTAAATCATAATTCATACCACGCCTATGCATGTTATCATAATTTGAATACATACATTTTACATCAAAAATCTTAAAATGTATTACTTTACGGGTTAATCTTGCATAAATGAAAGTTGAATTTTAAAGAGATTATCCTTGTGTATATCTGAGATATATTTGATTTTTTAAATGTAAATAAAAAGGGAAAAATATTTGTATATATATTCATCTATTATTTAGTTTTATTTCTCAAGAAAGATGACTTTTTTTAGTTAAAAATTTATTCTCTTATTATTTTTTAAATTAAAATGCATAGAATGATAGATTATTCAATTTGTGATAAAAAATTTAGATTAAAAATGAGTTTTTTTTAATATGAATTTTCTAATTTTTAGGGTTTTTAAGACTTTTTAAAAAAATTTATGAATTTATTTTAAATTTATTTTAATTAAAATCATTAAAAATACATGTTTATAAGTACGGGCTGATGTGGCAGTTGACGTGACACGCACGTCTATGTGTCACCACAATGTCACGAGCAAGCACAACTTGTGGTGCACACGTGATGCACATGTGGCACACATTAGGAGCATCATCAGTGTTAAGCATCCTTAATGGGCCCATTTTAGTTAATTTGAGCAACACCCTATATCTATGCATATTTTTTTGTTATTATTTCAATATAGGACTAAATTTTTGTTTGCAATAGACATGGCACATGTAGAGGGGTTGGAACGGAGCGAACCAATAGATTTAATATGGGCCTTTGATTTTCACTTAAGTGAAGGTGGTACGTGACGCGTTGTGATTCGACGACGATTTATTGTATAAATAGCAATCAATCCAACCCATTCATCAAGAGAGTTATATCAGCCAGGATTAAACACACCCATTGGACTTCCATGGACACATGGCATCATCTCAAGTATTCGACGGAGAACAAATGGTAGACATTACACGACGATCAAACTTCATGCGATGACGTGGCTTCATCACGATGCTACATCTCGGATCTAACGGCTACGACTTAACAATGATGATTTGACTCTTTACGTTTAATTGTTACATTTGATCACATCTGGGGAGATAATCTGACGGTCATGCCCAATTCGCACTTTATTTATACTCTCTCTCTCTCTCTCTTCGACAAAAAATGTATTCTCGAATGCTTCGATTAATCAAATCTTTTTGACATCTCAATCCTTAAATCTCTTGCTTCAATCATGTTCTAGTCATTTCTGTGTTTGAGGAATGCTTGAAGTCAAGACTTTGTTGAGAACATGGGAAGAATTCACAGCTTGAATTCCAAAGATCTGTATTTGAAAACACAGAATGAAAAAGCCTTGATCTAGAAGTTAATTAGGTCATTTCAAGCATGATTTCATGTTAGAATACATGTTTTCCTCCTAATTTTTTGTCATTTAGCGTCATATTTTAATTTTAACGCATACATTAGATTAATTTCTATAAAATTTGACATTTTGTGTGATTTTCTTCATCTTCCCTCTTTGATTTCTTTATGGATACAAGTCCAAATTGAATGATTTTAAATTACATGGATAGATCTGTGAGTCTTCTTTCAAAAATTATAATTTTCTCTAATTTTTCATCATACTTCATTGTCCAATTTGATTGAATTTGAAAATATCTCAAGAAATTTTACTAGTTCTCTGTGGATTCGACCCTTACTCACCTCTATTCTCATTAAATCCTAGTTAAATATTAAATTAAGTGAGTTTGGTATTTATGTTGACGCGTGGACATATATTTTTCGAGACCACACAACCACACTTCGCCAAAACCCCCAGACTTGTGCAACTAGCACTCATTGATAAGGAGTCTCATGTCATGTCTCAGTTCCAAGTAATCCAAAGAGCTTGGTAAGGGGGCTTATGTCACACCACGTGACTGACATTCTCTTGCCTTGCTACACTAAACCACTGTCAGTGTCCTTAACTTCTCTTGAACCCCTTTGGTCGACCTCTTCCTTGAAGTTTTGCATCTCTACAATCTCATTGTGCCTCCTCTTATTGTGTTCTTCAACTTATCCCAACATCTACCTAAACAATGAATGGTCATGACCACATCCATGCATACTATCGTGCCCATAACCACTACACATATGCCCATGGTAGAGTCATACACAAATGTACTAGAAATTAGTGGTGTGGTGCTACCAGACACCCAAATTACCGTTCAAAGATTTATGAGAGAGATAGTAAAACATTGACTATGAGAAATTACTTCATAATTTGAGAAAAAATGGATGAATCAAGTACATCAATAAAGACTACTGCCATTTTAGAAAGATAGTATGAGAGAACGAGAAGACTAGATTCATTTTTGGTTACATGAGGAAATCCTATAAAGTACCACACAAGAGAGATAGTGAGAGAAGAGTACATTCAACATACTTTTTTCTTTATGTTTTTCATTTTTAGTAAAAATATAGGCTTCTTAGCTCAATTGATTGTGCATCTGATCAAGCTAGTCCCATGTTGGGGCTTCCACTACAGTAGCCCTAGAGAGGGAGTATGCACTAGTGGGAATCATGCCCAATATGGTGGGTAATAATATGTCATTTGCACCTGTAATAAAATGATTATCATTGACTTTACGTGCATAGTTCATACACTTATGATGCATGTTATCATAATTTTAGTTCCCTTCATAAATTCTATGCTATTTTTCTAAAAATATTAAAATACATTATTTAATGCTCATTTTGAGTATATTCACTAGTATCACTTTTCAAAGTCAAAAAAATTTAATATTAGCCTTCTTTTATTAAGATTTCAAGTTGTCAAGATTTACATGAATCTAATTATGAATAATAAGGAGATTACATTTTAAGTCAACTTTGAAACTAGTCTAGCTTGACTTTTGTAAGTGAAATGACATAGCATGATATATAATTGAATTTATGATCTGATGACAAAATTTTAAACAAATAAGGAGTTATAATTTGAAATATAAAATTTTTCGATGTTTGAAGGTGTGAATAGTAAAGTCTTTGATGATGGATCAAAGATGCCTAGCTTGGTGCCCAAGGAGTCAAAAGATTTTCCCTTTATGCCCTTGGTGATTATATTCACAAGTTAGTTAGAGGAAGGTACTTGTGTGGTTGCAACGGTCCCCTTCACCACCTTGACCCAAATGAAATGGCAAGCAATCTCAATGTGTGGTGTGCAATCACGAAATTTAGGATTCCCAACATTGAACATCGCATCTTGGATACCAAAGAGCATAATCATGTGCTTATGAGTCATAACATTTAAGCTTTGTCAAAGAGATTGAGTGATGGAGAATTATTTTAAAAACATGAACACAAGGATTCTAAGTAAACCTATCCTCCTCCTCCTCCCCTCCTCCTCCTTATCTACTAATTTGAGAAATTATCCATTTATTAAATGGATGACGAAGACCTCTCTAAATACTTGAAAGAGAGTGTAGATCTTAAGGGAATTATCTACCCTCCCTTCCGTATTTTATACTGATCTAAAGATTGACTTGGTCAAAGCATTTAACCCTTATCTTTAGAAACCTAGAATTCCTTGAGTGGACCAAGTCAACCACCATTTTACCTTGATATAGGGTCCTTATTTCTAAACCTTATCCACCAAATCATAGGTACCTTATATCATTTTTAATTCATGATCTCAAAAAGAAAAGCAGTAGGAAACCTCTTTGAATTACATCCCTTATTTTCTTTGAAGACCACCTATAGTTAGAATTTTAGGAGAGATCTAATGGAAGAATTTACCTTCTTAATTTACCTCAAGACAAAGCCTTGCATGACTACAACCATGACATTATCAACGATGAAGAATCTCTCATACGGCAAACAAGACACTATTTCAAGCATTGAGGACTACGGTCTTGAAAATATTCGGGGAAATTCTTCTTCCTCTTCTTCATCTGGTTTTACTACTTTTGATGATCTGGAACAGTTGCAGAATTATATCTTGGCAGAGATGGTTTCCATCGTTAAGAAGTCTGTTGAAAATCAGATGTTGCCTATATCTTCTCTCATCACAACGGTGAAAAAGAAAATGAAGAAGAAGAAAATGAGATTCAAGAACCAGATCAGCAGAGATATGTCTTTGATGAAAAGAACTGAGAGAACAAGAAATGACAAGAGCAGTAAGAAAATATTCAGAAAATGTGGTTGAGAAGCAAGGGGATCTCTGGATCGGCCCTACCCTACAAGAGAACTCCGGCGAGCTGGGCGAAAACCTCCCCTCAGGACCTGAAAGAGAGCATCATGAGGCTCGCAAAGGAAGGGCTGACTCAGTCCCAAATCGGCATCATCCTTCGTGACTCCCAAGGCATTGCTCAGGTGAAGAGTGTAACGGACAGTAAAATTCCACTGCGTTTTGAAGGCCCAAGGCCTGGCTCCAGAAATCCCGGGAGATCTCTATCACTTGATTAAGAAGGCAGTGGCGATCAGGAAGCTAGAGGAAACCACACGCTGTCAAAAGTCATTCTACGTAACTCACCGCACGCAACGCTTCCTGGAAGTTCGTCGCATCAAGCTCACCTATCTCAAGTATAAGTTTGGACAACGAGATCAGTGACAGAGACGCCAACGAAGAAGGGAAGACCTCGTTTTCTGAGCTGGCAAATTATGCATGTGCTCCCCAATTCTCAAGCCGTGCGTGACCCGGATATCGAGCGGCTAAAGATAGAACTAGATAACAACGACATTCCTCAAATTCTCCATCTCCAACTGAAGAAGTACCTCTACTCCTATGAATTCTTCCTCGATAATGACAGTTGGAGAGCACCCGTTCATCGGTACAAGCCTGGAAAGACCATGTACATTTATTTCAGACAGAGTGATGATATGCTCGTAGATTCAGGATGGCACCGCAGTTTCTGCTCTCGCCACATCAGCGAGTTCATCTTCACGATGAAGGCGTACAGCCATGTTGACAAGATCAACTTCTCATATTATCCCGATATCCGGCAGTCGACGCTCCCCAAGAAGAAAGACCAACCATTACGAGCGTCGAAAACATCAAAATTCTGAAACTGGCGCAACCGTTCGTCAGCGGAAAAGATCACCGTGAAGAGACATTTTGCGGTAATTTCTATTTTCTCTACTCTATAAAAGGAGTCGATTGTAACCAAGAAAACTGAGTTGTTTTATGATAAAATTTCGGTTACTTGGTTCGTTCTTATCCCTATGTTCGTGTCATTCCCCCGTATCTCCATTACCCTTCCCGCATCTCCTTCATCTTCTGAGTTCTATCTCACTCCTTTTCTCCCCCGTTTCTTTCCGCTTTCACCACTTGAGTCTGACGCAAATCGAGGAAACTCTTGGATCATCAGTAATATCCAGCATCATCTTCACGCCCAAAGGTATCATCCTCTCCTCATCTTCGTGAATGATAGTTCTATCATAAAATCGTATGTCCAACATTCCATTCACGCTCTATCCCTTCTCTGTCATACCTCTTTTCTCCATCTTCTATCTATCATATATATTTTATATTATCTCTACTAACAACGCTATCTAAACTAAGTATCATATTTCCGTCCATCTCTAATTCTCTATTTGTTATTCTCTATCACCACCACCATCTCATCTATCACTATTTCATCTATTCTGTCTTTCCTCTCCCTATTTTCTATATTATAATATATAATATATTCTACCGTTATATCTCCGCATACCTCATCTATTATTCACCTATCACACTTCACACATATAATCCTCTATATTTTAAAATATCTACCTTACATCATTCTCATTGATATC
The DNA here is from genome assembly GCA_024174645.1 of Lemna minuta. Taxonomy (NCBI): domain Eukaryota; kingdom Viridiplantae; phylum Streptophyta; class Magnoliopsida; order Alismatales; family Araceae; genus Lemna; species Lemna minuta. Next base: position 11,908,071 of record CM044117.1, on the reverse strand, counting down.
AACTCATAGATCCTCCCCTCATGTGTAGGATTATTTCTTAAATCATATCATCATCATCATACCTAGCATAGCATCTAAATATCCTACATCATATTTGTCACACCATCTCAAGGCTTGTATCATACAAGCCCCAATACCTTAGTTTTGCACTAGAATATGAACCACCTTTATTTGTAAGATTTCCAAGCAGCCAGATTGCCATCGACATATGTTTAATACCCCATTTGCTATTTCTAGTCTACTATGTCACCAACATAAGATTCAATTTGAAGATTACTACATTGCTTGTAGATAAACCCTTTGCTTGGGGCACACTTGGTGTATGTTAGTACTCAATAAGGCACCCTCCTATTCCTCTTTGAGAGGTTCCTAAATAAATTGATTAAGAGAACCAACTACATATATAATGTCAAGGAGAGTAATTGTTAAAAAAATTGGCCTATTAAAGGATGTATTGTACTAGATTTTATAAGAACGGCAAAGTTAAGCATGCTTGAGTGAGTAATATTAGGATGGGTGATCTTTAGGGAAGTGCTCATATTTTATTTTACTCTTGGGATATTAGTACCACATGGGTTATATTTCTATTTTTCTCTCTTTCTCCTCTATAAATAGAGGCTTATAATTTCTCCTTTACTCACTCAATACAATTGGGCTTTACCATTCGCATGGTATTAGAGCCGAAATTAAATTCCTTTTTCGTACTACCACCTTTCGCTCAATTAAAGTCGCCATCGACTCTACTCTATTGCCTACTCGTTGCCAATGGCCCAAGAAGGCAAAAGCTATCCCCTCTTCCCTATTTTTTTTATGCCCTTATTGGGATGCCACTGCCACCCATATTGGGCCGCCACTGCTACCCTTCTTGGGCCACCATTGCTGCTCTTCTCAGGCCACCGCTACCACACTTCCTAGGCCTATATTGTTGCCCTTCTCAAGCCTCCACCACTATCACCCTTCTCGGGCTGCCATCCCCCTTTTTCCGATCATCATTGTAGCCCTTTCCGAGTCATTGCCCTCTTCAAGGCCATTGTAGTTAGGCCCTATTTTTGGTTTTGATGGCATCTTCTAAGTCAAATGAATAGTTGCTACTATCTTCTACACAAATAGATCCCCATGCTCCTCCTGATCCACAGTCAATCCCAACTACTTTATCACAAATATAGCTCCTAGTAGAAGTATTTTCCATGACACGACATTCCATCACAAGACAATCGACACAATTGACATACACCTTTAATTGATGGATATAATGTGGCCTATAAGCCAATCACACTTTCATGTATCTTGTTTATGTTAATTGAAATAAAATTTATTCATTGTCATTCATGTGTAATGTTTGCAATAAAGTCCATGATCATTGAAATGACTAAGTGAATTATAATGAAATCATAATACAATGATCATTAGTCTTTAAACATATGTTCTAAACATTCTTATTCATCGGATATTCAAGAGGGACAGCGAATTATCCGGAAAGAATAGCACCTATTGATTCAACTCATATGATGAGTATGGTTTATCATGTAGCCATTAGTGTGGAGACACTAAGAATAGATAGTGGGTGCTCTTTGGGGAAAGAGTTCATTGGATTGAATCGTATGAATCCCTGAATGGTAAATTATACCTAACTGTCAATCAGGTTGATTCTTGTCATGGTTATGTGTGTAGTCCTTTGATTTGAGATACCAAAGACATCTTATGGATGGATGATCGTGTTTTGATTATGACTTAAGAATGCCTAGCAACGGGATATCTAAAATGTCATATATTGGATGCGACACGAAATCCACGAAGATGATTGTGTGATCAAGATTGAATCATCCAACCTCAGTATTTGAGGAGATTGACTCAAGGAACGAGATGTGATGAAATCCTTGGTCAAGGTAGTGAAAATATCAGAGGAGTTCTTGATGATTCCTACATGCATCAGTACCAACTTGAGTGACCGATTAGGAATGAGATGCGATGATATACTTGGCCAAGGTAGTGGAATATCGGTGAAGGAGTTCCTGATGATTCCCATATGCATCAGTACCAAATTGAGTGACCGATTAGGGTTTGACAGTTGACCATACCCTAAGTCATACATGAGTCTTGTGTGGATGAAGGATTATACATACATGGTAATCGATGAAGAAAAGGTTTCATAAGTGAGTATTTATATACTCCATATCTCCTAGCGTATGTGGTGTAGCTTGGCACCCAACGAGCTGGCAACTCAACCTATCGATTGGGTTAAATCGATACTTGATTAATTAATCTATATGTTGATGTGGATAATTAATTAAGGTTGACCAATAGTGTGTTATTTGGTCTATAGAGTAACTAACTAGTGAGATATATGAACCGCAAGGGTCACACATATAAGGTCTATGGATGTTGATAGATATAGACATAATTATGAGGTTTTTATGAAAAAACCTCATACCAAATGTCTATAAATAGGAAGAGAACACCACATCTCAAAGTGTCCATACAAGCATTGTGGGAATTTTATAATTTCTTCCCTTTCTCTCTTGGTGAAGAACTTTGAAGAGGAGATCCAACCATCCGGATACCTTGTGGATACTGCTAAAAGCTAAACACTTGAATAGCTTGAAGAACTCCTTCAAGGAAACCCTTCAAGTATGATTTCTCATACATACTAGATGATAGGATCATATGTTCTTGGTGGCTTGGTGTTTTGAATATCTGATTCAATCTATTCCGCTACAGTTGATGTTTTGATCAAACTTTCATAAAGTTTATCGACCCCAGAACCTAACATACACCACATGGGTCATCATTGGACCAAATCATCGACATCTTCACGAAGAGCATTATAGGTGTGTTATATGATTGCCTAGGATCCAAGCTGGGTATGTTTGATTTATAAAATCCAGCTTGAGGGAGAGTGTTTGATATAGCCCATTAGAGGGTATATCGCACTAGCTCTTCTAAGAACTTTAAAGTTGCGTGTGCTTGAATGAGAGCAGTATTAAGATGGGTGGCCTTTTGAGAAGTGCTCATATCTTACTCTTGTGATATTAGTCCCACATGAGTTATATTTTTATCTTTCTCTCTTTATCCTCTATAAATAGAGGCTTATAATCTCTTCTTTACTCACTCAATACAATTGGGCTTTACAATTTGCAAATACCCCATTTAGTATTTCTAGTCTAATATATCACCAACATAAGATTCAATTTGAAGATAACTACATTGCTTTTAGATAAGCCCTTTGCTTGGGGCACACTTGATGTTTGCCAGTACCCAATAAGGCACCCTCCTAGTGCTCTTTCAGGGGCTACTACATAAATTGACTAAGAGAACAAACTATGCATATAATGTCAAGGCAAGTAATTTTCAAATAGTTCAACTTCCTCAGCATACATCAATATTGTTTAGCATATGCCAATATTGGTGAATCAAATGGTAGAACTTGGGTTGAGCCTTAAAAAATAGAGATTTTTTTAAGACCAAGCAACCCTTTTCTTCAAGAATGTCTCGGGCATACATCCTTTGGGAGAGAAAGACTATACTAGGCGGATAATTAAAATCTATCCAAAGGAAGTGATGATGTTTCCATTGATCAAGGTGTTGCAAAGTGTTGATAAAGTTATTATTTGATATTATGTGGCATGCGAGCCAATCACACTTTGATCTTTTGTTTATATTAATTGAAATGAACTTTTATTCATTTTCATTATTATATGATGTTTGCAATGAAGTCAATAAGCATATGCAATGACCAAGTAAATTATGATGAGATCATAATATAGTGATCACTAGTCTTTAAACATATGATCTAAATATTCCTATTCGTGGGACATTTCAGAAAGACATCAAATTATTCGGAAAGAATAGTACTATATGATCCGACTTATGTGATGAGTATGATTGATCTTTTGGCCATTGGCGTAGAGCCACCAAGGATAGATAGTGGGTGCTCTTTAGAGAAAAAGTTCATTGAATTACTCCGTAAGAATCCTTAAATGGTATTATACCAAATTTTCAATTAGGTTGATTAATATTACAGTTGTGTACGTGGTCCTTTGACTTGAGACACCAAATACATCTTGTGGATGGATCATCGTATTTCAACTATGACTCATGAATCCCTAGCCAAGGTATCTCTAAAAGGTCATAGATTAAATATGACATGATGTCCTCAAAGGTGATTTAGTGGTCGATATGGGATCATCTACCCTCGGTATAAGAGGAGATTGACTCTAGGAATGAGATACAGTTAAATCCTAGGCCAAGGTAGTAAAAAAATAGAGAAGTTGTTCTCAATGATTTCAAACTTGAATCAATACCAAATTGAGTGACCAATTAGGGTTTGAAAATTAACCATACCCTAAGTTATTCATGAGTCTCACCCGGAAAAAGGATTATATATCACAATAATAGATAACGAAAATGTTTCATGAGAGAGTTCTCATATACTCCATATCCCTTAGAGCAAGTGGTGTATCTTGGCACCCAACAAGATATATGAATCAATAAGTATCAATGGGATTAAATTGATCCTTAATGAATTAGTATATTTTTTGATATGATTAATTAGTAAGGAGAACCAATGAGTGTTATTAGGTCAATGGAGTTATTAATTGATAAGATATATGGACCTATAGGGTCACACACATAAGGTCAATAGATGTCGGTAGATATAGACATACTAATCTGGGCTTTTATGAAAATTTTATATTCTCAAAGTCTATAAATAGGGGGGAAATGACTATAATAGATATACCCATGCAAGCCTAGTTGAAATTCCCCCCCCCCCTCTCTTTTCTTCTTCTCAAGATGACAAGTGTTGCAAAGGAGATCCAATCGTCCAAAGACTATATGGATACCGTTGGAGGCAGTATACTTGAATGGTTTGAAGATCTCCTTCAAATGAATCTGATAAGTATATTTTAATCTATACTAGAGGATAGGATCATCTCCCATTTGTATTTCTATGTGTTGAATGTTAAATTTGATAAATTTACGTTTCGTATAATACTTGCATCCAAGTTTTGGAGAGCTTTCTGACTTAAGATCCCAACAGTTGTGCCTTTGTACAAAGATGATGGCCTCCTCATTGTCGGTCAATAGGATATCATTAAAATATATTTCAAGCACCACAATCCCCCATATTATACTTTGCACTACAATTGGATCTTTTGTGCATGGAGTGAAGCCATAAGTAGTTAGCAAGAGGCTAAAATTAATGAACCATGCATGTTGACTCATGTTAAGTTCATAAATAGTGAAACAAAATACGAAAAACCTCGAATTCTCCCCTTGAAAAAACTTCTCATGTAAGTTGCTCCATAAACACTTGTTCAAACAAGTCTCCATAGAGAAAAACATTAGCAATATCCATCTAGTGTAGAGACCAGTCATGGTTAAACACAAGAGATAGAAAGGATTTAAGAATAACAAAGGGAGAAAAGGTTTGTGTATAAGAAATACCATGACTTCGGTGATGTCGCACACCACAACCAAGCTTTGTGATGACCGTCTATGCCATCAATTCTATACTTGAGAGAGAACTCCCATTTGAAAGTAACAATGCTAGCATCACTCAGGCAACGCACAAGCTCCCACGTGTCATTGGTCACTAGAGCATGACACTTGAGATCAATTCTTGCCTTCCACTTGAGCACCTGAAGTGCCTTAGGACTTCTATAATGACTTGGTGGTCATAGAACGAGCAAAAGCACAAAATTTAGGTTAAATATGACCATAAGAAACAAAGTTAGAGAAAATCTGTTGGGTACAAGATCTAGTACCCTTTTGTAAAGTAATAGGAAGGTGTAGTTCATCGAGGGGTAAAATTGGTGGTGTTGTCGATGTCGGAGTTGGAAAAGGTACATCAAAATCTTAAGCAAAGGCATGGGAATGGGGCATGATACTCAAGGTCAATGGTCACCTTCCACTTGAGCACCTAAAGTGCCTAAGGATTTAGGTAATGTCTTGAAGGTCACAAAAATGGCAAAGGTACAATATTTGGGGTGAAAACTATCATAATAAAAAAACTATTAGAGAAAAGGCATTGGGTAAAAGAGCTAGTACCCTTTTGTAAAGAAATAAGAAGGTGAAGGTCGTCAAGGGGAAAACTTGGCAAAGGTACATCAAGATCAAAGCAAAGGCATCAATAAGGGGAATGTTTGGCAAAGCTTCTAATTGTTTCACCATCATTGGAGTGATCACAAGGAAATTTTCGTAGATAAGAATAGGCAGTGAAGAGTCAAGTATAGATGGAGCATGTAGAATGCAAGTGATAGATACGCTGGCACACCATGATGGGAAGTTGAAGGTTAAAAAATGTGAGTGCTGGATAAGCCAAAATTGTGGGTTTGTTTAACACACAGAGTAAGGGGTAAAAAAAACCAAATTTACTAATTTGGATGATTAATTTTAATATTTAAGTGAATAAGGACTGAAATATTGAGAAAAAAACTGTCCACAAGCTCAATCAATCAAAATTTAAGAGGCATTTTCATCCTTGTGGAGAGAGACTTTAAATAGAAGAAATAAATCCTAATTAAAGTCGTGTCATTTGATAAACTTAAGTAAAGATGGCCACACTAGATTTTACTATGTGTTCATTGATAACATGAAATTTCATTCATTTTATGTACTTCTTCTCAAAATTAAATTAATAGATGCATGATATCATGATTTAAAATGATTAAATTGATAATTCTGATGTTTAAAAGGATATTCTAGATTTTTCTTATAAATTAATAACATTTTAAGAGCATTTGATGACATTAATTTATCAAGAATATAGTCTTATTTTATTATTTTGTAAAATTTATATTTATTTCCCAATTTAAATGCCTTTATTGACATGAAATTATTTATAATTATATTTTTTATTGAATAAATTTATTTCTATGAGGAAGTTGACATTTTTTTTAGATTTTCTAGAATTTTTATGGGAATTTATAGAAAGTAAAACATTAAGAAATGATTTTCTTATAAAAATAAAATCAATAAATAATAATTATATATAATATAATATAAAGGAAAAAAGAGTAAAAAAGAAAAGAGATGAGAGAGAGGCGTTCTCTCTCTCCACCCTCTCTCATGCGATGGAGAGGCATGCTTTTTACCTCCCTCTCCTCCTCAGTGCCTTCTCCTTTCTCTTCTCTCCTTTCCACCGCATCCACCTCGTGCCTTCCTCCACTTCCTCTTGCGCTCACTTGCATGCGCGCGTGAGGGGGAACAATTTTTCTTCTCCTATCTTTTTCTTTCCCCCTAGCATGTGTGTGCGCGTAAGAAGGAGAGAACAAAAGAAACTCTTTGGGCCTCCTTAGCTCCGCTCTCTCTCCCCGCTTGCCCTCCACCACAGATGCATGGGCGCGTACGAGGGAGAGGACAGAAGAAGATTCTTCCATCTTCCCATTATCCCTCTCCCTCTTCCTTTTCTCATGATCTAACTGGCCTCTCTCCTCATGCTATGGAAATTTTCGTCACACGGTCTTCTATGATTTTTCACTTCTTGATGAGACGCATCCATGAAGTCATTGAATACACACGGATACATGTCAAAAAAGTTCTAAACTCACCAATTTAATATCATAATCAAGAATTTATTAGTATAATGGTGAATAAGGGTTGAATCCACAGAGAATTAGGGAATTATTTAGGTATTCTTCAAAATTTGATCAAATCATATGAGGAATTGAGGTGAGAAATTAGGGATTTTAGTCATTTTTGAAAGAGAGATGAATCCAAAAAATCAAAAATCACTCAATTTGGTTCAGAATTCGTGGAGAAATCAAGGAGCCAAAATTAGAGAGAGAGAGAGAGAGAGAGAGAAATCGATTACGAAGAGAGTGAAAATTGAGAAATTATCTAAAATTTGATTAATCTATAATTTTAAATTGAAATATAATGATACATGACAAGAGATTAGGTGAAAAACACATAATCTAACATGAAGTCGCTCTCGAAATGATCTAATTGATTGTCAGATCAAGGGATTTTTATTCCGTAATTTTGAAGACAAAGTTCGGCATTCAAGAAGCAATTTCTCCTTATTCTCTCAACGAAATATCACTTTCAAACACTCCTTGAATTCGAAAATCGACCCAAAAGAGGAGGAAGCAAGAGATTCAAGGATTAAGATGTCTAAAAAGTTCGATCACTCGAAACACCAAAGAATGGTTTACATCGTTGAAGAACATGAGTATATATAAAAAAAAAATTGGGCACAGCTGTTGGATTTGGCGTTTCTTCTTCGATCAAAGGCTTGTTAGAGAATTAGTTTTGAAGGTATACATCGATTGAATGGATGTATGAATGATTAGGGAAAGAATTTAATTTTCTCTTTTCATTCTTAGTTATGTCCGTATCATTATATCTTCAGTTAGATTCATCCTTCAATAATTTCATTAATGTCAGACTTTATTATGTCATATTATATCCTGATTATTTTCCACTAATCGACTAATGTGTCCATAAAGATTTGTGTTTGTTTTCAAGAAATTATTGCCTCAAGCAGTCGCTATCTTCTCATTCATTAATTTGCTTTTTCTATCATGCATATCTTCTCACTTTCTAGTTAAATAGTTGAATTTACAGATGCATTATAAATGAGCTAAGTCATTTATTAATGCTGCTAGCATATACATGTGTATACATCTAAATAGATATAGATATACATATAGGCTTGGTAATACTGTTATACATATAAAACCATTTTAGGGTATTATTGTAACTATGTTTTTTCACATGACTTAAAAGCCTTAGGTTTCCCGTTTCTAGGGTTAACGCCTTTTTCTGCTGAAAGATCAAAGTTGAAATCGCGAAAGAGAAAAGGGGGCAAAAACAATTCTCGGTGACTAGTGATCAAGAAGACTGCGAAATCTATCTTTCTCTCTTGTTTCTCCCTTCACGGCAGCATACGAACGTCTTCTGCAAATCTCAAGTTCTTTCCTAATCAAAATCGTCTTTAGTATTTAATCCGTGAAGTTTCTTTTTCTTTCTTCTTTCCACTGACATTTCTTCGCAGGCCATTCTAGTTCTCTTTCTTGATTCCGACGCAACGGATAGTAATTAGTTTAGCATCATAAATTGTGTTTGTATCTTTCTTATTTCTCTCATTCACGAGCAAGTTTATCTGACATCATAAATCGATTGTCTTCGTGCTTATTTTGGTTTCTATTCGATTCAATGATTTAGAGCTCTTCTAATTAAGTTACAACTATTATCTTGTAATTAAGGCTGCAACTGTCGGATTGGTCTTAGTGTGCTTCTCCTTGTTGTTATTCCATCCTCAAATCTATTGTTCTAAACGGAAAAAAAAATATCTTTCCGTTTTCTTTACTGATTCTCGGTGTTCTTAAATTCATAGACACAGTACCAGACTGTTTCCTCGGTGTTTTTTTTGCTCTTGTTATATCTGAGAATATAATTAAGCCATCTTACCATACCTGCCCTCATACGTTTCTCTGAGATTGTATCTTTATTATTAACGACTGAATTCAAACTGATCTATAGTGTCAGACTGAATTGAATTTCAGGCTGAAAGTCAACTTAACAAACTATTGTTGCAATGACCCAATTCCGACAGAGGCAAATTAAGGTACAGTTTATCAATAACGGTGAAGTTTTTCTCTTTCACAAATTCATATAATCGTGAATACCCTGATAGTGTGGTGATCGAAATTGAAAGTCAAGAAAAAGTGGTATGTAATCTACCTTTCATTGATTATTTCATCAGATAGAATATACTAGATCTATTATCCGTTGATTAGATTTTAACACCTATTTTATCTGCAGGGAGAATAGAGCTCTGTCTGTTGAATATAGTATTAATTGATTAGAAATTAAAGTTTGTTTTTTTGGTTTTACAGTTATTTGGCATTGAAGTTTATTTCTTGATAATTAATAACTACATGTTGTGATACATCTATCTGGTTACTTCTTGATATATCTATCTGTTTAGGTCAGTCTATCTTTGTGATATACAGTGACCTTTTACACAGTCAACATTATTGAAATCCAGTCAACCTTCCTCAGAGTCGACCCAAGTCCATCATATAGATCTGAGTTAACCTTGATTTATTACATTCAACTGTATTAGTGGAAAGTCAACTCCAGTTAGTTAGATACACACCATTTTAGATTCACACACACGCAGAGGACGGGAGTGTCTCATTCGTTGAGACAAGGAGTATAGACTTTGGGAGCAAGAAGACCAAGTGAAGCCAAAAGACGAGGTCTCAATTTACCGGTGGTCTGCGGTACTAGCGAAAGAGGCACGACAGGGTGTGAAGGGAAGAGCGATCGTGAGGAGATCAGCCTGAGGAAGTCAGGGCGTCCGGGAGCCAAGGAGGTCGAGGCATAGTGGGTAGTGTCGTAGGGACAGGTAAAGGTGAGTGTTAGGTTTGCCATAGGGGGCAAACCTAAATCCTTGTATTTGAACATTGTCATTCACCCATTTGAAGGGTGAGAGAATTAGGTTTCATTTTGGTGAGGATTGAGGCTCCAAGTGTACAACACTCGGGACTCGATTAAGGGACATTAGGTCCCCCAACAAGTATAATAATATTTGGTGCATCGAGAGGACTAGAAGGGAGTGCTTAACTAACGAATCTTAGCAAACAGAAAAATAATAGAGATTAAAAATCAAAATTAACCGTTAACCTAATTCAACCCCCCCCCCCCTTTTAGGTTAAACCACCACCCTATCGGGACATTCAAGGCTTTGATGAAATGCTTGAATTTAAATCATTACATTTAAGTCGTGTCCATTTAATCGCAGATGGAGCGCTCAGATTTTGACATGTCGCGCATCAAGAAGAAATGTCATGTAATGTATGCCGTTTGATTGTCATCGTACACTTTGGATGTGTACATATGTCCACGGGAGTCCATCGGTTGGTTTTAATCTGAACGGGTATAACTCCTCAGATGAACGGCTGAGATTAAGTCATTTTAAAGTGATTCGATGACAAACTGTTACGCGTCATGTACCCCTCCTTAAGTGAAAATCGACAAGCACAATTGATTCACGCGATCGCACACTCCAGAATGTGCCAAGTCACCTAAAAAGGATGCGTATGTAATTAGAGCGTATCTATCTAGTGGGTTACCATACATCCTGAAAAGGATGCTTAACCCAGTAGTTAGACTCACGCACACGTGCACACGCGCGCAAACACATGAGCACACAAGCACACATGTGAGCCATGTGGCTTGTACAGACGTCGCCACATGGCTACACGTTATCGCCCCTGCCACATCAGCTACCATGTCAGCACGCAATATAAAAATTAATTTTTAATGTTTTTAAATAAAAATAAATCCAAAAATATTCATAAAAATCTAGAAAAATCTCAAAAAATTAGAAAATTCGTAACTTTAAAAATATAACTCCAAATTAATCCCTTTTTATTTAATCAGAAATTAAATAATCTATCATTCTAAAAAGTCAAATTTAATAATAACAAGAGAATAAAATTTCATTTCAAAAATACACTCATTTCTTTTAGAGCATAAGCTAGAAAAATAAATGAGTACTTATAAAAATATGTTATATTTTTATTTAACATTGAAACCCAATCATAATCTCAAATATAAAATAAGAATAATCTACTTTCTTAAATATTACCATATATTAAGCCGGCCACCTTTTATTGGCAACACCATGACTTTATATTATATCATAGATAATAAAGCTTTGATCTTTCAAAAATCTGCACTTTGTTCAACATCTTCCAGAAAAAAAGTGTCATGTCACGAGTTTTTTTCAGAACGTGCATTCTATATTACAGGTCGTTCTATCATTGTCTGACTATCCCTAAAAATAAGGCATTTTGATATTATAACTTAAATTATCATAGAATGGTAGATGTACACTCAAAACATGATAACATACATAAGAATAGAATGTTTTATGTCTTAATTCGTATTAATAATAACATAATTTCATGTATAGATTGCATGTTATCAGTTCTTCGTCTCTTTCCCCTTGCGTGTTGCACTTTTTACGCTGCTTCCCTATCTTCAACTCTCTCGCATGTGAGTGAATAGAAGAATATTCTTATTTCCACTTTGATGATCCTTATCCACTCTTCCCACGTCTCTTCCTAACATCTGCATTTCTCACCATCAAGAAAGAGAGAGGAGAGAGAATATAATTATTTTTTTGGATGCGTATTTTGACTGGGATGGGGCAGGTTGACCGAAGTAATTAAAGGAGAGAGAAAGCCATATCAACGACCATAAATGCTCTAAATGAAAATTGTCATATCTTATGATCCTTATAGAGTTAGGGGCTGAAATTTCATGGGCGTAATCATCCTTTCAAGCTCTAAAAATATACTATATCTTATTTAAATTTTTGAGACAAAAAATTATGGTTCTCAATGTTTCATTGTGTGCTTCTAGCACTGGCTAGCTAGAAGGAAAGAAGGCACTAATTGATCATTCTTCATGTATAGAACATCATTTTCAGTAAATTTCTTCTCTTTTCTGTTCATTCCTCATTGTCAGATACAAGACACTAAGTCTAGGAAAATGTACAGGCTCTAGAACATATGCTTTGATTAGAAAGCATCACTAAAGTATGTTTTCATCACGAACACAGATTAAAATCATTTTCCATCCATATTTTCTATTTTCTCATTCTTTTCATTCGCACTTTCGTAATTTCAAACTCTAAAATCACTTTTCTACCATTGATCAATTATCTTAGGGAAATTATAAGCAAAAAGACAAGTTACCTAAAATGGAAGGGTCAAGAAAGATTAGGCTAGCTTCTATTCTTACTTTGTTGAAGTGATAGTCATTTGGTTGGATCCTTTGGGAAGCATAAGGCATAACTAGAGGAGTCACAGTAAGTGTAAGCCGAGTGCTATCATCTTGTGCCCATATAGGTATCTTGACGAGCAGAGACCGCGAGGTCATCAATTTCACACAGTCTCGTGTCAAAAAAAGTCCAAACTTACCAATTTGATGAAAATATCTCAAATTGAGGGGTATAATGGTAAATAAGGGTCAAATCCACAGGGAAATAAGGAAATTTATGATGATCTCTTAGAATTTGATCAAATCGGATAATGAATCAATGATAGAAATTGGGGAAAATGGTAAATTATGAAAGAGAACTTCAAAACATTTCCACAGAATCAAAAATCATCAAATTTGACTTTGATTTCGTAGGGGAAATTGAAGATCGAAGTAGAGAGAAATTTTCGAAACTCATAAATCGTAATTTTGAGGGAAATTAAACTAAATTAAACTTCAATTCCTAATCTAAATCAAAATTAAACATGAATGGATGATAGATTAGCAAAAACCGACTCCACTAACCCAAGATTGCGATCATATTATCACGATTAATCACCTAAATCGTCGAAAATGTGAAGAACGCGATCGTGGAGTTCAAGCTTCGATTTCTCCTTCTTCTCTCAACCAAATCTCGATTTCAAACCCTCCGTAGATGCGGAAATGAGTGTAGAAGAGAATGGAATCAAGATACTCGAGAAGGGAGGTGTCTAAATAGATCAATTGGATTGATTTCTATCTTGAATGCTTAGAAAATCAGACGAACATCTCTATTTGTACACTTTTTGGGCGTAACCGTCCAATCGAAACGATCGACGGTTACGATGAAATGGTCCATCGTGGACCGTTTTGATTATATCGCAGCCGTCGGATCTTCGATGGAGTGTCAAGATGAGCTGTTTGAGATGCGTTATAAAAACGCCTTAGATCGCGCCGTGGATCGTGATGCGGTTTCAATCACGACCGTTATAACTTCCTTCTTTAAAGCACGTGCGTGATCGTGATGCGGTGGACCGCGAGTGCACTCGATCGATGCGCTTTGATCCCCCTTCAATTTGATCCCATGCTCCTCCTTCGGCCACGTGTCCTGCACTTAAGATTCCGTGTGGAACTTAGTCCCACACAGATAAAATTAAAAGAAGAGGACGAGTATATAAGGTGCGTTGAAAATATGGGTTAGCGTAAATTCCGAATACGGAATGCTTATATGTACTATAACCCATATAATTACGATAAATATAAATATGCACGTCACATCGCGCCGCGTAGGCGCCGCGTGGGTCCGCGTGGCTCTGCCACGTGGCCTTGCATGCCACGTCGCATCCACGTGGGTCCCTGCGGGAAAATAAACCCATTTTTTATTTTATTTTAATTATTTTAATCGATTAAAATCGAAAATAAATTCAGAAAAATCCGAAAAAAATCCCTAAAAATTAGAAAATTCATAACTTTCAAAATATAACTCCAAATTAATCCAAATTTCTTTCATTTGATCTGAAATTTAATTATCTATCATTATAAAGAGTCAAAATTAATAAATAATGAGAGTTTTAATTTCCATTTCAAAAATACATTTATTCTTTAAAGTTTTTAACTTAAGAAAATGTAAATAAATGTCTATAAAATGATTTCTCTCATTATTTTAACTTTAAAACCTCTATAATCTCAAGTAAAAGATGGGTTATTAATTATTCATCTTTAGATCATCATATTTGCCCATAATTTAAAGTATTTTTGAGATTATAATGACTTTTTCATGGAATGATAGAAAATATACATAAATATGATAACATGCATGAAAATGAAATCATTTATGCCTTAATATGCATCAATAATCATGTTTTATCATGTTAATTTAGCATGTTATCATATCCACAATTCCTTCATGTACTTTTCTAAGGGATTTCCATTTTTACTGCAATAAGTGTATAGAGGAAGGGAAGCATTTCCTTGAATTTTTGTTTGTGACCCGCATGATTCGCAGATGGCACAAGAGGTTTGGAATCTTTCCCCCCATCGTGGTGTCATGAGCCAGTACAACTGATGAAGAGGGCACTAGTAAGGTTGATGGAGTGGGCAATTGCATAGTTCTCAAAGGATATTTGGTTTTAAATGAAAGATAGAAAAAAAACATCGATGAGATATCAAGAACTTGGCTATCATAACGTACTTGACCTTGAATCCAAAAAGCAATGGAGGGTCATAGGCCACTAAGATGAACCCCAACCAAGAGTTCCTAGAGATATTCTCTTGATGTCCACAAATCAAATCATTAGTGATTAAAAAATAAACCACTCAAGGAAAAGAGCCTAGAGATAACCAATGTGATTATTAGGGACTGATCAAATTTTTTACAAGCAAGCATCAACTCAAAAATTTCCACCATGTGGTTGATGTTGCTCTTCTTTGCATAAATAGTCTCTAGGGTTCGTCATATTTTGTGTGTAGTCTTGGTAAATGCATGAGGTTGGGCGATTGCAATAATGATGCTTCCATATGTCCATGTCCCTATGGCCAAGCCTAGCTAACTCCATGTGGCATAATTTGGAGTTGTTAAGGGAAATTAGGCAAATAGGTGAGATTATAGCCTACGAGAAAATCCTCAAGCTTAAGGCGCATTAAGCATAATTGTGGCCATCAAAGGTATATATTTTTTGGGTATGATGGGTCATGATGAAATGATGACGAGATGGTAGCGCTTAAACTAAAGAGACATTAGAGGCAAGGCAAATGATAGACAATAAAGCATTATGCTCAGCACCAATCTCAAGGCACACAAAAATTTAGGTATTTGGAGATCTCTAGTTAGACCAAGCACTATAGTTTCAGTTTCATATCCTACGAATCCTTGAATATACTTTGGATGCAAGTAAGTGTTAATAGTAAAAAAATTATGCAATGAAAACCTCCAAGGAAAGATCCTTCCCAAAACATTTCTAACTCGTATGATGAGTATGAATGATCTTGTGCCTATTACTTTGGAGACACCAAGGATAGATAGTGGGTACTCTTTGGAGAAAAGAGTTCACTGAATTGATCCATATGAATCAGTGAATGGTATTACACCTAATTGTCGATCAAATAGAGGTGGGACCCTCCTTGTAGTGGGGATGATGACCTTTTTTTAGGGGGCAGTGGTCCTCGTAGAAATGATGTGTTGCAGTGTCCTAGGGGAGGCCACCATAGGACAAGATTGCAATGGCATATGATATGCATAAAAGTATGATTGTTGAATGCATAACTTCATGTATCAAAATTTAGACTCAACTCTTCGAATTCGATTTTAAAATTAAGAATAGTGGCAAGTTAAGGTCAAATCCACAAAGGGGAAGGTTCAAAGATTGAAATCAAGAATTTTTTTTTGGTATTTTTATATTAAGAAAGCAAAGATGATCAATAAAAAGAAGATATACAAGCGAAATAAAATGAACTAATGAAATGCTTACATACTCATTTAGAAGATTGAAAACCCTTGATATACTCTAGAAACATGATTTTAGGGTTTTAAAATGTGAAAATGTTGATGAAAAGATGAGACAAATAGAAAATATCAATGGAAAATTATTCTAATTTAAGGATTCACGATAAAAACACACTCTAACAATGCTCTCTAATCAAAACACACCTTCAAGAGCACGTACATTTTGCCTAGAATTTTCATCCTATATCCAACACAAAAAATGAATAGAAAAGAGAAGAAACTCACTAGAACTGATATTCTTTACACAAAGAATAATCAATTGGTGCCCTCTTTAGTCATGGCTAGCTAATGAAACATAATGAAATATTGTGTGCTAGAAGCACACAATCAAACATTAAAAAACCTAAATTTTTTTTTCTCATATTTATAATCAGCCCTAGAAGATGTGGAGGATGGAATGATGATCATGTCCCATGAAATTTTAGCTTCAAACTCCATCAGGATCGTTGGAAATCAAGCTTTTAATTTGTAGAAATCTTGACTTTTGATTTAGCTTTCTCTCTCCTCAAACCGCTCCAATCAAACTCCTAATATAAATTATGTGGCCTACAAGCTAATCACTCTTTTGTCTTTCTTTTATATTCATTAAAATAAACTTTCATTCATTATCATTCTTATGTGATGTTTGCATTGAAGTTCATGAGCATATATAATAACCAAGTGAATTATAATGGGGTCAGAGTACAATGATCACTAGTTTTAAAACATATATTCAAAATATTCCTATTCATGATTAACTAATGACCGCGCACTAGTGACGCGGATAATAGATTATGCATACACGATAACTAATGACAACAAGGTTTCATGATGGAGTTCTAACACACTCCATATCTCCTAGAGTATTTGGTGTAGCTTGGCACCCATTGGGCTAGCGACTCAACCTATCAATTGGGTTAAATCGATCCTTAAGTAATTAATCTACATATTAATATAGTTAATTGATGAGGAAGGTCAATGACGCAATGATTACGTGTGATCGTTGAATACACACGATGTGATGTCAAAGCAAAGTTCAAACTTACCAATTTAAAGATTAATTCATGAATTTAAGGGCTATAATGGTAAATAAAGGGTCAAATCCACACGAAATTAGGGAAATTTTTTAGATATCTTTGGAATTCGATCAAATCAAACGATGAATTGAGGTTAGAAATTAGGCAATCTAGGTATATTAAGAAAGATAACTCCAATTCAAATCCACGGAATCAAAAATCAAGAGATTTGGATTAGAAGTCGCAGAGAAATCGAAGTTTGAAAATTGAGAGAAAATTTGATCACAAAATTTGATGAAAAACTGAAATTAAACTGAAATTAAACTTAATCTACGATTCAAAATGTAAGTCTAATGCTAAATGATGAAAAGATTAAGATGAAAACACACAATCTAACCCAAATTCGCGCTCAAAATGATCTAATTAATTGTCGGATTCATGGCTTTTCATTCCGCGATTTCGAAAAACGAAAAATTTTTGAAGATATGATTTCTTCTGATTCCTTCGATCAATTTTTGATTTCTTGCACTCCTCAGACTCGGAAATGAGTCAAGAAGCTTTAGAAATCAAAAGATTCTCAGATTGTGGTGTCTATGCAGTTCGATTTGCTCAAAAATCTAAGAATACCCTTACGTCGCGAAGAACATTCTAATTTATAAGAGAATTTGGGTGTAACCGTCGGATGCGTCGTTTCGATGCGATCAACGGCTGAGATTAAATGCCGTTTGATGAATCGACGCGATTAAGTCGCGTCCGTCTGATCGGCAATTTAGCATCCAGATGAATCCATGTCACGCATGAGAGAGGAGGCGTCGTTTCATCGCGTTCGTTGGATCTTCATCGAACGATCGTGATGAATGATATCTCCATCGGGCGCTTTAAATCTCGATTGTTATAACTCTGAGATGGATGGCTGAGATTAAACGATGTTTAATCGAATCGACGTCTCATAGGATGTCACCACGTACCCCTCTGAGTAAATGACATCCGACGCACGTGATTCAATCACGCAATCGGACGTCTCACACGGCACCACATCACTTGAAATCAAAACAAAATAGAAATAGTCCCATACGGAATAAATTATTGCATTTAATCGACTATATAAGATGCGAGATATTAAGTGGTTAGCTTAAATCCATAACGGATGCTCCTAACCACTTATCAATATCGCGCACACGTGTCATGCACACACACGCGTGACGCACACGCGTCACGCACACACGCGTCCACGTGTCACGCATACACGCGTACACGTGTCACCATATGGCGACGCTCCGCCACATCAGCGCGCGGTAAATAAACCCCCTTTTTATTCTTTTTAATTATTTTAAAATCGAAAATAGAGTTAAATAAATTCAGAAAAATTCCTAAAAATTCCTAAAAATTGGAAAATTAATTCAAATTTATTTTGTTGGATCAGAAATTGAACTATCTATCATTATAAAAAGTCAAAATATTAAAATAACATGAGAATGAATTTTAATTAGATAAATACTCTCATTTATCTTATAAAATAAATTTTAAAAAATACATGAGTGTAAGTAAAGATCTTTTCTCTTATCATTTATTCATGAAAACATAATTATGATCTCAAATATAAATAGGATTAGAATTATATTGTTTAATTATGCATAATTATCCATAAAATGATGTATTTTAAGATCATAACATGAAATTACATAAAATGATAGAAATGTACTTAAAATATGATAACATGCATACAAATGGAATAATTAATGCTTTAATTTACATTAATAATCATGTAAATTCATGTATAAATTGCATGTTATCAGTCAATAAGTATTATTTGGTTGATAGAGTCATTAAATAAGAAGATGTAAGACCTATAAATAGGGTCAATGGGCATTGGTGGATATAGATATAAATATAAGGATTTTTTGTGAAAAGGGCACCTTCCCAAAGTCTATAAATAGGGAGGAGAACGATCATAACAAGGGTGGCCAGGCAAGGCTAGTGAAAGACTCTCCCCTCTCTTCTCTTCCTCTCATGATGATGTGTGCTCTAGAGGAGATCCAATCATCAAACGACTTTGTGGATATTGTTAGTGGCCGGATGCTTGAACGGGTTCAAGAACTCCTTTAGATGATCTCTGTAAGTATGAATTTTATTCTATACTAGATGAGAGGATCATCTATTCTTGGTGCTTCAACTTTGTTGAATGTTCGATTCAACGTCTTCCGCTGAGTTTGATTTTTTATTAAAACTTTGGAGAGCTTGTTGACCCTCGCCTCCCAGAAATTTCTCTGGTCAAACTGCCCATTGGTCAAACCTAAAAAATTGTGCTCTTTTATTTTTCTCTCCTCTCCTCTCTCTATATCTCTCTCTTGATGGAAACAAACAAAGGTGCAAGAAACTCTCCTTTGTGCGTGCTTGAGCAAGAAATTCATGAGAGAGAGGAGGAAGAAGAGAACGGTGATGCAGAGAAGATAGCAGGAGGGGTGAGAAGGGATTTGAAGAAAGACGAAGAAGAAGAAAGGAAGAAGAAAAGAATAAAGGAATGGGAATTGTCACAAGAGAAAAAATGTGGGAGGCACACAATGATAATAGCGGAGAGGAAGCTTATGTGGAGGAGAGAAGGTGGCACAAAGGAGTTGGAGAGAAAATTATCCCCTTACGCGCCCACATGCACGTGAGAGAGAGGGAGAGAGAGCAGGGAGCAAGGGAGAGAAGGGGATGAAGGTGGGAGAGAGAAATGGAGAGGGAGGTGGAGTGGCAAAGAGGAACATGCAAGAGAGAGATGGAGGAATGAGTGGTGAAGAAGGAGAGAAAAAACTCTCCCCCTTAAACGCGCGCAAGAGAGAAAAGGAGAAAGGGAGAGAGAGGGGAGGATGGAAGAAAACTTCTTCCGTTCTCTCCCCATTATGCATGCACATGCGCACACAAGAGAGCGAGGTAGAGAGAGTAGAGGACATAAGAATTTCCTTCCATCATCTCTCCCTTTTGTGCGCACGCACAATAGAGCAAGGGAGAGAGGGAGCGTGTCTGCACACGTGTGCATATGGGGGAGAGGGCGGAAGAATTTTCTTCCATCCTTTCCCCCTTAGTCACGCACATGCATGTGCACGTGGAAGAGGGAGAAGGAGGAGGAAAGAAAGAAGAAGAGGTAGAGAAAGAGGAAGCGCCTTGACAGAAGATGATTTTGCCAACATGTGAATGAGAGGGGGAAGAAAATGGAGGGGGAGAGGAAGAAGAGAGGTGGTGCAAAGAAAGGGAGGAGTAGAGAAGGGATTTATGTGTGATGGAATTTTCTTCATGAGAGGGAGAGAGAGAAGTGAAAAGAGGGAGGGAGAGAGAGATAACAATTTTCTAAAAATTTAGTTTTTTTTGTAATTATCAGTTTTAAATTCATTCCTCAATGATTTTGGTTTTGAAAATTCCAAAAAAATCTAAAAAACTAGGAATATTTTCTAAAAATAATTTCAATCATTTTAAGAAATATTAATCATGCATTCATAAACATTTTTGTGTGAATAATTATATTTTAAAATAAAAAAATTATTCTATTTCTAAATAAATTATTTGCTTGATAAATCCATATCATAAATTCTCAAAAAAATTTATCAAATCATGAAAAATCAAGAATATCCTTTTAATTATAAATATAATCACATTAATCATTTTAAACCATGATAACATGCATTTATGATCATATTTATAAGAATAAAAACATAAAATGTATGATATGAATGCATGACTTTGCCTGTTTTCAGCATACCTCTAGCACTAAACATTAATGACAATAGAGCGGGGGCCGGTGGTAAAGAGCAACGATGGCAACATTAGAGCAATGTCAGCCTAACTAAGGATCCTTAGATTTCTTGGCAAGAAATTTTTGGCTATGATACCATAAGAACACTATAGAAACAAATTATAAGCCTTATATAATAGAAATCTTGAGAAGATATTAAAAGCCTAGATTCATGAGAAGATGAATAGCGAGAGTCTTGCAGGATACTCGGGGACATGTGAGACAAGAATATATAAGACTGAGGAGATGTAGAGAGAGATATTTTCATCGGATGGGACTAGTGAATAAGACAAGTGGGTTAGCTTAAAATAGGTCTTGTGAAAGAAGTGCCACATCAGATTTAACACATATCTCCCTATCATTCAAATAATATAAATACCGGGTCACCTTATTTTTCCTCTCAATTGACTTTGTGAAGGCCTTGGGAGGAAATACTTGGACCTATGCATAAGTACTCTTATGTGAAGGTCAAAATAACCATGAATATGCTTATAAATATGTAAAAAATTCATGTATTCTTTTATATCATTAAATGAAAGATAACCCCAAATATCCACTTAGCTTTAATCAAGTTGATGTCTATCTCCTAGAGTGGCCATTGACCTTTCACACAAAAGTGGTGCCTCTCTTTCTTGTTGTCACAATTGATCATAGATAAAATATTGAGAAAAATGATAATTCAATTATTCATTTAAATTTAAAGTTCAGTTCATTTCATGTATATTCAACCATACAGCCAATAGCGTTAGTTATCTAAACATGCCCAATTGACTCAGAGAGATGTTGTGCAAAACGAGATACAATGAATCACACAAGATCTGGATCAATTGCTTCCCCCAAACCATGCTTCCCCCCCAAGACTTGGCCAATTACTTCTCATTTTTCATTCCTCGCTTTTCAGATTCAATCCTCCTTTTTCCCTGCATAGCAAATATGTGGGCTTGAGGAGACATTTGTCTAGCTCCTTCAATTTCAACGTTTTTTTTTCTGAGGGCTTGAGGAGACATTTGTCTAGATCCTTCAATTTCAAAGTTTTTTTTTATGAGGGGAGGCTATTGATTTAATAGTAAAAAATGGACAACTAAGTGACACGAAGATGGCCGATCGATGGGGTGTATAACTGGAGGGCGAAATCTGTAGACCTAGATGACCCAGACCACGGCCAATTGCTGCTTATGCACCGGTTAGAAAACTGGCTACGTTGGGCACAACCTTGGTTTTGAACTTCTAAAAAAAGGGGGAGGACGGCAGAGAATCGCCGTGCTCAGAATGAGAAGAGGGAGGATGGAAACTTAGACAAACGCCACAAAGTTCAGTGCTGACTTATTCAGGAGACAAAGAACACCACAAAGTCGAGAGCAAGAAGAAAGGGGGCGGCAAGACCCAGCGCCGGAGGGAAACTCTCGTCGACTAATTTATTAAGTTAGTACTTGTAGTCCTTGACGTGGAGGCTCTCAGAGACGCCGTCGCCGTTGGCGGCGTCACCCTTGTAGGTTCCCAGAGTGGCCTCGGAATTGGCCTTGGCCCTGGCGAGGAAGGCGGCTTGCGCCTTGCCCAAGTTCTCCTCCTTCCCGGCCCACGTCTTGAGCGTGCTCTGTTGCAGCGCGCGCCCGAAGGAGAAGGACAGGCTCCACGGCTTCTTGGCCACCAGCTGGTTCATGGCGTTCAGGTTGAGCGTGGCCTCCTCCCTCACTCTGTCCCCCGAAAGGAACACGATGGCCGGCACGGCGGCGGGCACCGTCCTCTGGAGCGCCCTCACGGTGTGCTCGGCCACCACGGCCGGCGCCACCTTGGGCGCGTCCGACCCGGGGGTCACCATGTTGGGCTTCAGCAGGGTGCCTTCCAGGAGCACGTGGTGGTCGTTGAGCGCCTTGTACACGGCGGCCAGCACCTTCTCTGTGACGGCAGCACAGACCTCGATGCTGTGGGACCCTGTCGACGAGGATCTCCGGCTCGACGATGGGGACGAGGCCGTTCTCCTGGCAAATGATGGCGTACCTGGCGAGGCTGTTGGCGTTCTCGGTGATGGAGAGGAGGGAGGGCTCGGTGGGCCCGATCTTGAGGACGGCGCGCCACTTGGCGAAGCGGGCGCCGGCCTCGTAGTACTTAGCGCAGCGCTTGCCCAGGTCGTCGAGGCCCTGCGTGGTGGTCTCGCCATTGGTGCCAGCGAGCTCGACGGTACCCTTGTCGACCTTGATGCCCGGGAGCACGTTACCCTCATTCAGCACGTCCACGAAGGGCTTGCCGGCGGCGGTCTTCTGGTAGAGAGTTTCCTCGAAGAGGATGACGCCGCTCAGGTACTGCAGAGCCCCGGGAGTGGTGAACAGGAGTTCGCGGAGAGCGCGCCGGTTCGACTCCACGTTCTCCACGTTGATGCTCGAGAGCCGCTTGCCGATTGTACCCGTCGACTCGTCCGCCGCCAGGATCCCCTGGCCCGGGGTTCCGATGTACGCCGCGTTCTTGATCAGCTCATCTGCCCCAGGATGGAAAAAATGATATAGTAATAAGTATCTTAGTTAACACGCATTGTCAGCGAGCGGACAGAGGTAGATTGGTTGGGGGCACACCACAGATTTCCCGAACAAAAGATGGATAAAGGGCTTCTCTTTTCAATCGACGAGAAATCGGATATCGAGGGTTTTAGAGGGAAGGCAAGACATGCAGATCAGGCGGTGACCGGAGAGGTGGAGACGGGAAGAAAATAGAAAAAGAAAACAGCGGGAGGAAAAAGGGAAGCCGCGATTTCTGGGTATCGGTCTTCCGGCGCTGTGCGGACCGCGGGACCATACCACGGATTGAATCGATCTGCGTTGACATAACACAAAAACGACAAACAAAGAGAAAAATCTCGGGCGGATGGTAAACCCATGAAACCCTAGATCTGGCGGAGCGATGCGAGGACGAAGGCGAAAAGGGGGAGAAAGAGAGAGGCGTTACCAGCATACTTCCCGCAGTAGGCAGACATTTTCTCGGCGCTGGAGGGTGGGGAATGGAGTAGGAGAATAGATCGCGGAGCAGGGGAAAGTAGCGCAACCTTTGTGAGTGGATTCGGGATGAAGAGTGAGGGTGGCCCCTTTTATTGCGGAACCACCGAGAGGGATAGCCGTTGAGATATTTTCGGCTCCGCTATTTGCCCGTTAGAGTGGATATTCCGTCCAGGAGATCCAACGGAGGTGACGCCACTTGAAGCCCCGGGGAGAATCCAAAGGCCAGACGGCAGACGGAAAAATCAAACGGCGGCCACGGAGGCGGAGAAACGGAATATAAAAAAAACCTGGGGCTGGGGCCGTCACATTTTGTCACGCCGCTGGAGAATAGGGAGCACCACGCCAATCCCGGAGGCGCCCACTGATTAAATATTTTTTGAATTATCTTGCTCCTTATTCCATTGTCAAATCAAAAGGGGAAACTCTGGGGCGTCCACCACCAGCGGCGGCTAGTGCGGCGCAGGTGATCGGGGGGGAAAACGGACAAATAAATGAGAAATAAATCATTTTAATATAGTTATTTCCGGGGGGCCGATCCTATTCTTGCGGCTACGGCGACACCTCACCGGCGGGCCTCATAGAATCCATCCCTATATCCGGTCTCCGTGCTCGTGACCCACCAGAGAAGGCGAAATATCAGAGATCCTTCCTTCCCGTCCCGCGATACTCGACGGTTATATTTTCTCTTTTTTTTTTTCATTTTTCTGCGGGTGGAAAAGGGGGGATAAGAAGGGCCCCCCCGGAAGCGTCGAATTCATCGTCACAGTGTTGTGAGATGGACGCGCACGCTGGATACGTGGCGACCAATCAGATTGACTCGCTCGGTCAGCCCGCACGCGTCGTCGATAACCGTGACGATTGTCTACGAAAATTATAAAATCTGCCGGTGTAAAAAAAAAGACGGTCCGTCAGCAGCCACGGATACACCAAAGGAGAACAAATCAACAGCAGCCACCAACACGACCATCTCTATCAGTTTCTCTCTCTAGCAAACGAGCATTCAGTTATCTCTCTCTCTCTCTCTAGCAAACGAGCATTGAGTTATCTCTCTCTCTCTCTAGCATAGCAGCATACCTCTGAGTCTCACTCTCTCAGATAAGAACTTGCCGATCGAAGATCCAGCTGAAGGAAACGGGCCGTTCAACCTTAGAGGCCCGGCTCTGGGCCCGCTCGTCCAGCTTCCTGATCCTGGGGGCCAGCCCGCAGACAAAGTCCTGAGCCCGGCGACCCTCCCCGGAGAGACCCTCCAGACCGTCCACCTTCCACTTGGCCACCAGAAACTCGAGAATGTCAGCGTAGTCCCTGGCCGTGTACACGCCGAGACGCTGCGCCACGGAGGAGAAGTGCTCGAACAGGTCGTCGTCGCGGCCGTCGTACATGAGGTGCGCCGGCATGGAGATCTTCTTCTTCATCATGTCCGCGAAGGCCAAGACCGTGCCGTCGGGGTCGATCTCGAAGAGCTTCTCCGCGATCTTGGTGTAGGCCGTCTCGTGTCGCTTCTCGTCGGCGGCGATGGTGCCGCAGATCTGCGCCAGCTTGAGGTCCCCGTGCCCCTTGGCCAGCCGGGCCGTGTTCCCGTGCGAGATAAAGGTCGCCCTCTCCTGGAACGACGTGTAGATGAACCCCAGATACGGGCTGTTCTCCGTCCGAGGGTCCTGCTCCCGCCAAACCGAACCAAACTTCTTCAGACTGAAATAATAATTTCGCAGAGCGCAAAGTAAAGAAGATTTAATTCGTACCATTCCAGATCCGATGAGGTACTGGATGGTTTTCTCGATCTGGCGCATGTCGACCCTGCCGGAGAGATAGAGGTACTTGTTGAGGAGATCGCCGTGCCTGTTCTCTTCCGCCGTCCAGGCCCTGGTCCAGATGGCCCAGGAGGTGGGGCTCGCGCCCGTCTCGTCGCGTACCCCGTCCAAAGTGTTGAGCATTGTCTGGTATGTGGGCAGCGCTTCCTCCGTGATCATGTCGCCCACCAGGCACACGAAATAGTCGTCAGGGATTTCCATGGCGCGCGCCCGAAGTTCCTTCACTTCGTCGTGAGAAGCCCTCGGAAGCGGGGTCCGGGAGGAAACCCTGCGGTTGCCAGTTCTTCTCCACGGATTTGAGAAAGGGGAGGATATTGGTTTCCGCCCAACCCTCCAGCGATTTAAAAGATTTCTATCTTCTGCGGCGGCATGGGAGTGAGTCACCTGGACGTCACCTCCCGAGGGGGACTGAATGGTTTCCTGCAATTCACCCGCGTTGGCTCGAATCAGATTACAGCACGAAACATGTCATCGAGAGTAAATCTCTTTTTCGAATAACATGTAAAACAGGTCTTCCTTGCTTCTCTGTGGAGAACCAGCAACAGACACTGATACGAACTCGGAGTAAGAGATGACAAGGGCGAAATCCGATAATTAGAGAGGTGACAACAAGCAGATTTTAGTGCTGGTTTAGTTCTATGAAGATAATAATACGATGTTGCACTGAGGGTTAAGATTTAAGTCCGAAAGATAAACATCCAAAGAGGGGGAACAGGATGAAAAATTTACTGGATAGCCAGAGGTGGCCACACATGGCCGATTCACTCACCGAGCGCCATAAAACTAGGAGATGGGCGATGAATTCAGGTGCAGCAGAAAAGAAACAAATAAAAACCCATTGCATGTAGCGAGGAACGGTAACACGGACAAGATCTCGCCGGATCCCCGAGGGTGCCTCCCAGGCAGGGATCCGGCCGCATTTAAGGCCTCGACATTAAGAGGGAAAAGGACCGGGGAGGCGGAAGGTCACCTGGTGGCGGTGTTGGCGGCCGAGGCGGTGACTACTCTTTGGGATCCGGTGGCGGGCGAGCGGGAAGTCGCGCCGCGGCCGGTTCGGGAGGGGAAAGTTAGGGGCGACACCCTTAATGCAGACATCGTCGCCTTTCCCCCGGCTGGAGCAACCACCCTTTGGCCCCGACTTTCTCCGCTCTAAGCAGGCAAAAGGGAGAGAGCGGCGGCCGAGAGAGAAGGAGGGACGGCGAAGAAAGCGGAGAGAGAGTGAGGGGGGGGCGGAGACGGCAATGGCGGAAACAGTGAATGAGCGTCGTAAAAGAGGGGATGAAGGGATCAGACTCATCAGAGGAGTTGTGTTTGCGGGCTGGGCCCAGTAAGGCTTACGGAGCCGTCCTGCACGAGAGGCGGAGAAGCGTCTCCATTTGTCGCTGCTGGGCTACTATGTGGCTGAGCGTCCGTGTCACTAGACAAAGGGGGGGGGGCCTTGGCCTCTTCGTGGACAGTAGACAACGGTTCACAAGGGCCCCCGCGAGGGGGGGGGGGGAGAGAGAGAGAGAGAGAATGAGTGCCAGCAGAGCGTGATCGCGCTCCACTGCTCCTTCCGAGCTGTGATGGATGGAGACTGAGTGATCGGATTCGGCCGGGCTGGCAGTCATATCGGGCTATAATTCTAATAAAGTAAGTTGCAAAAAAGAAATTGATACTCTCCTCGTGAGTGCTGGGATATTGGGTCCACCATCGGTCGGCCCATAATCTCGCAGACATGGTCCAACAGTGATGGGGCCTTATCCTAGACAGCTAGACGTCCGTTTTTCCGCGCGAGTCCTGTTTTAGATCCGATAAGATCTCGACGTCGAACGGGGAGAGAGTCTGCCAAACACGTGAGCACGCTTTTCTACTTTGACCGACGAGAGTGAGAGAGAGCCAACTGTTCGTCATACTGCAGATGTCAGATGATGATTCTTATGCGCATCCGTCGTGATCACGCATTTCACTCCGCCATGCTATCCCTGTTGTGCGAGTATGATAGATACATCATCGACACGATGCAAAACATCCGGAGATCAAGGTATCGACGACAAGAACGATATCATCTCTTGACGATCACAGAGCATGGACATGTAAGGATCTCTGGGGATGTTATCGTTGCATTCTTTCTTTCTTTCTTTTTTATGTCGATGTTCCCATGATCTATTGTGAGGTAAGTTTCAGCACGAGGATGATGTGAGTGAAGAAAATATACGTTCAAGAGATCCATCAGGACTCAAAGTGTGGAGCAAATATGCACTCTCTCGCCCATTCAACAACTAAGCTCGTCAATAGCCAAAGTGTGGAGCAAATATGCATGTCTCATTTTTTTTTTTTTTATTGACAAAATTATATTCATCACTCTTCGTGGGTGATGCTTATGATGATGTCCAAGGATAAGTACAATTACTAGTAGATTATGATGAAATCATACTATGGTGATTACTTGTTCATAAAAATATATTCTAAATGTTCCTTTTTACATGATATTTAAGGACTTCAAATTTTTTATGGAATGGTAATGCGTGCTAACAATATGATGAAGATGGTTGATCTCGTGATCATTTAAATGGATACACTTACGAGGGACATTACAAGTTCTTTAAATAAAGAGTTTACTCAACCAATTCTATAAATTCTAATCCTTTACGATTTTATATCTAACCATGTGATCCTTAGACCTTAAACACAGGAGACATGTTGTGGATGTATTGATATTTTCACTTTGTTTTAAGAATCTTTCATCATGAAGGTCATTGTGTGATCAAAATGGGATCACTCGCCTCTAGAACCAAGAGGAGATAATCCCTGGGAATTAATCCACTCAAGTCCTAAAAAAAGTTTTTTAGTAATTTTGAATTTCACTAGTTCCAACTACGACGGTTGTTTAGGGAATGATAGTTGACCATGGCATGGGCCATTCGAGGAGTGTCGTAAAATGAAAGATTATAAGTAAAAAGTAGTTGCTAGCATAAAAGTTACAACTGTAGATAGCATAATTGGGGGGCTACATGCTCCAACAACAACGATCATGGGCCCACCATCAAAGTTCGTGACAGATAACATGCATTCATACTTACAAATATCTACTTAATTTTCATTTGGTTTCATGATTTATATCATTTTAATGCATGTTATTATCATATTTGGATGTTTTTGGGCATATCTTATCATTTTCAGTTATGTTCTCATTTTGTATGGGTTTTATGATAATTTTAGCTCAAGACAAACAACTTGAATCTAATTATCTTCTTGAGTTTTGACGATTGCATGAATTTGGAGAATTCAAAGAAGAAAAGAAAAAAAAAGAAGGAGAATTAATAATTTTCATGTTTACTTTTGATTGAGCTTATTTTTAAAATAAAATTAAGTCAAACTATTAATGGATTATTGCTTAAATGTTTATTTTGGGTTATAAATGGTTTGATAATAGAGATTTCCAATTTTCTAGATATTGGCTTGAATTTCATTATAAAATGTGTCACATTTTGAAATTTATGATTTTTTATATGTTTTTCCTATTTTCTTGAAGTTTTCTAACTTTTTGGGAATAAATTTAAGGCTTAAAATAGGAAAAAAGGGGCACACCTAGGCTGCCCAATGTGGCAGAGAGTGAAAAAATGGTGCCACGTGGTAGGGACTAATGGCACCATGTGGCATCTACATGGATGGTTGTATAGAGAAGTCATTGTTTATTTTACATGGATGCCCTAGTGGGCCGAGTTATTTCCAAATGGCCCTTTATCTTTTTATAGTTCTAATATTTCTTAACTTTATCAATGTGGGACTAATTTTAGCTCATTATTTTAGCAAGTGATGAAGCCTCTCCAGAGCATGAGATTGCAAGATTTATTAGGGAGCATCGATCTTCATAATAACACTCAGGGGTGATGGCAACATCAGGAAAAGTAGTGGCTTCAATAAGGCATCATTTAATCATTGTTCTCTACTCACACACTTAATCATGCACCGTCAATTTCCACTTAAGACTTAGCGGCTTGTGGTGACCCCCAATTCCTTGGGCATTAGATAGCCCACAGCCCGACTACTTTTTGGAAATGTGTAAAAAAAATTAGCTTTCCATCAACCCTTATATCACGTCCAATAGTCCACATCAAGTTTCTCTCTCTCTCTCTCTCTCTCTCTCTCTCTCTCTCTATCTGAAATCTAATCGCGATCCAATGTACAACACCTCTCTAGCGATTTACTTCTCCAAAACTGCTTGGCAACATGGTAGAGTCTTAGCAGCAGATCATCACTAAAAGCAATCGAATGGGACTTAATCAAGCCTAAAATTTCTATGAATAGCTCGCTCTCTCTCTTCCACCAATTGGATTCTTGTGCAAAATCAATATTCAAGCCTTTTTATGCCGTTGCCATTCAATCTCTTTATTTTGATGGATTTTAGACTCATTCTCGAGTATATTAGTCGTAAGGATCAAGATTTGGAGTTAGATTGAAAGAGCACTAGGATTTTGAGTGCCATACTTCTCAAAGAACACCCGATTTTAGCTTTCGTCAATTCCAAGCGCAATTTAAGGTATTTTTGTCCTATAATGGATTGTTTTAGTGTCATTTTCCCTGATCTATCATCAAATAGGATTATAATAATTTTTTTCGAAACTGAAAAATTAATATGGATTGTACTTGACGTTTTTTCTCTCCTCATCTTTGACTTCTCTGTCCAACTTTATATGATTTCTATCTTTATCTGAATCTGATTTTCATTAGCAAGATCTCATTGCGTACATAAAAAAAATACTATTTAAAGTAATTTATCACCTCACTTCATTGTTTACTTGGACCAAACACTAAGCATCTCAAAAGTCAACCCTAATTCTCTGTGAGATCAACCCTTGTTCACTACTTATATAGAAAATTAATCATCAATTAACTGAATTTTGACTTATTTTAGACCTTAGATCATGTCTTATAGATGACAGCATAATTTCGGCACATCAATGACCAAGACCCAAGCTATGCCTATGACCATGATCCCACTATCGGATGACACTACCATAACCATGGCATGGCAACTGGAGGATGCAACCACAATCGGGGACATACCTCAACTCCAACACCAAAATTGGGCCTAGGACCAAATTTTTTCCTATTATTTGGAGTAAATACCTTAAAATCATGTAGATTTTTTCATCCAATTTTACTTATGATTTATAAGGAAATATAAATCTGATTTTTGTCTGATGAATGTACACAACTTTGGATGCGAATATGATATTCATAATCGCTCGTTGACATCATCAATAAACTACAATTCTCATTATTCTCCATGGTTTTTGACCATTACTCACGATTATAATCACTTGATTATCCAATTAAGAGAGTTAGGAAATACTGTTGACATGTCATTTTTGCGAAGAAAATGATAACATTTTTTTTATGGTGTTTCTTTATTGACGTGTAAGATGATGTGACTACAATCTTACTTGTTCTGCTTAGTTCACATTCCTATTGAGATGGTCAATTGAAAGGCTAAATTTTAGGAATAAACGATTTTTTTTTTTTGGGAAAAATATAATGTGTCCTGAACAGCCTATCTCTAAGTGGTATCGTCAAATCAAGCGTTGATCTCGATATGATAAAGCGGCCGAACCCATACAAGTGAACTCCAAAAGGTTAAGCTTTTCTTCATCAATCGATCGGAGGATTCATTGCTCGTGGGTTCGATCCACGACGTTGCTAGAGATACTCGTTTTTCCCCGACCCTTGCATGTTCACGTTGCCTCGCCGTCAGCCTCTGATGCACTACTAATAGTAGCAAGAAGAAGGCATAGCTGTGCGCCAGACTTTCTTTCCTCCGACGACTCGTCTCTGCAGCGCGGCGCTTTCTTTTTATGCCCGACCATTCCTCCTTCCCCTCTCGTGCCGTCGGAAATATCCCAGCTGGGCCGCGGAGGACCCAGTAAATGTCTACCCTGCCGCTGCCCTTCCTACCAAACTTCTCCGGCGGCTCTTTTATGGCGCTCTCTCTCGTCGGTAGAAAAAGAGAGGAGACAGAAGAAGAATGAACGAGCGAGCGGCAGTGTACTGCACTGGTAGCGCGTCCGTCTTCTTGCGATGGATTCCTCCTTCCACTATCCCGCGCAGATGTCCTTCGCTTCTCTCTTCGGCGGCACCCGGCTTCTCCTCTCCTGCTCGGCCATCGCCGTCCCCCTCTTCCTCGTCTATTGCCTCTCGCCCGCCGCCGCCGCTGCTGGAACCCTCCTCCGGGCCCGCCAGGCTGGCCCGTGGTCGGCAACCTATTCCAGGTGGCCCTCTCGGGCAAGCTCCTTCATCCACTACGTGAGGGATCTTATACCCGTGTACGGGCCCCATTTTCACTCTCCTTATGGGCGCCCGCACTCGTAGTCGTCAGCGACGCCGACCTGGCGCACGAGGCCCTGGTCCAGAAGGGTCAGCTCTTCGCCTCTCGCCCCGCTGAGAACCCCACACGCGCCGTTTTCAGCTGCGACAAGTTCACCGTCAACTCCGCCGTCTACGGCCCCGAATGGCGCTCTCTCCGCCGCAACATGGTCTCCGGCATGCTCTCCTCCTCCCGCCTCCGCCAGCCTCTCCGCCGTCCGCCGCGCCGCTATGGACCGCCTAACGGCTCGCCTCCGCGCCGAGGCGGCCGCCGGACTCGTCTGGGTGCTCCACAACGCGCGCTTCGCCGTCTTCTGCATTCTCCTCGCCATGTGCTTCGGCCTCGACCTCTCCGAAGAGGAGATAATCGAGATCGACCGCGTCATGAAGCGCGTGCTCATCGTGCTCAACCCCCGCGTCGACGACTTCTTCCCTCTGCTCGCCCCCTTCTTTGCCGGTCAGCGCCGAGAAGCCATGCGCACCAGGCGCGCGCAGATCGCGGCGCTGACGCCGCTCATCGACCGCCGTCGCGCCCTGGTTCACAACACTCGCCGGGACCATGCCGCGGCGTTCTCCTACCTGGACACCCTGTTAGAGCTCAAGGTGGAGGGCAGGGCATCCGCTCCGTCGGACCACGAGCTGGTGACGCTTTGCTCCGAGTTCATCAACGGCGGAACGGACACGACGGCTACCGCGATCGAGTGGGGAATCGCCCGCCTGATCGAGTGCCCCGACATGCAGTCCAGGCTCCACGCCGAGATCGAGGCGCGCTGCGGCGCGCGCGTGGTGGACGACGAGGACCTGGAGAAGATCCCGTTCTTGCAGGCGTTCGTCAAGGAGCTGCTGCGGAAGCACCCTCCGACCTACTTCTCGCTGACCCACGCCGTGGTGGAACCGGCTAAGCTCGGCGGCTACGACATACCGCCGGGCGTGAACGTGGACTTTTTCCTGCCGGGCATATCCGAAGACCCCAGGTCGTGGCGGAACCCTCTGACCTTCGACCCGGAGAGGTTCCTGTCCGGGGGGGAGGAGGCGGACATGACAGGCGTGAAGGGCGTGAAGATGATCCCGTTTGGCGCAGGGAGGAGGATCTGCCCCGGGCTCGGCATGGGGATGGCCCACATCGCGCTCATCTTGGCCAGGATGGTGCAGGAGTTCCACTGGGCCGCGCACCCCGACCATCCGCTCGTCGACCTCGACGAGAAAGTCGAGTTCACCGTCGTCATGCGCACGACCCTCCGCGCAGT
The DNA here is from genome assembly GCA_024174645.1 of Lemna minuta. Lineage (NCBI taxonomy): Eukaryota > Viridiplantae > Streptophyta > Magnoliopsida > Alismatales > Araceae > Lemna > Lemna minuta. Next base: position 11,874,656 of record CM044117.1, on the reverse strand, counting down.
CATCCGCCCACGCGCCTGAAAGATCAGGGACTCACGTCTTTCGTTCCTCGTTTTCCGGCCGGATATGGCACCCCCGTTTATTTTTCTAGAAAACCGAGCAGGTTTTTCCTGCAGGTAATTACTGCCCGCCTCTCGTCTCAACATAGGTAAGGAAACACGAGGCCTCGGGGTAGGCGACGAATCTTCCCCCTTCAGCTCATGACCTACATGTCATTGAATTATGTGGCAGCCAGGTCAACGGTGAGGTCGTACACAAGCGCCGAAAAGACGGCGGAGGACAACTCCGCCGCTAGCTCCGGCCGCCAACTAAGATCGCCCCTTTCACCTCGCTGGTCCGCCTCCACCATCCTGCGAGCGATCTCCGAGTCCGCCCCTTTCCAGAGCCCCATCCTCCTCCTCCCAACGGAATTCTGCTTCTCCGGCTCGGGACAGCCGTCTGCTTCCTCGTGTAGGTCGACTGCGAGCCTCTCGAAGCTACAGATTTTGAGCAGCAGCTCCTGCTTGGTTCCTGCGCAATCAGCCAATTAAATTAATCGACCAAGCAAGCAAGCACTCGCCTGTCCGAGTGGTGACTGCGTACTCTCCAGGGCGGCCAGCCGGTCTTGAAATGACTCATCTTCTTCTTCTCGGCGGGAATGCGGACATTCTTCCTCTTCGTCAAAGAGCTGGTCGAGGACGGACACAGGGCTTAACTGTTGCTTTTCCGCGACGCCCTCACAGAACCGCTCCGATGAAGCAAACTGCGTCAACCACGACAGGTATCAAATTATAATAGCTCGAAGATCGAGGGCGCGGAATACGAGAAACGAAGAACAGTGCCCCTCCAAGCGAAGCAGTCATAGACTCGAGAGTAGCTCAAGACTCGGAGGCAGTCCGATTCCAAATCCACGGGAATTCAGAGACAGATGAAGACGACAAATTCAGAGGTTTTACCTCCGGCGAGCGAAGACTCAGAATCGCCGCCTTCTCTTCCTGGTCGGGCACCGGCGGCGAAATCCCGCCGCCGTCGTAGAGAGGGCATTCGGGCTGACCGCACCTGCAACTCACCGCGACGACTTCGCTCTCTGATGCTTCTTCCTCTTTCGCCTCCACCGACACACTGAAACAGTTCCCCTCGTTATCCTGCTCTATTGACTAACGTCAGTCAACCCTCCCGCCACTGAGTTAGCGCTCGCGAAGAGCTTCTTCGCGAGGAAACCGACGATGCCAGTGACTGGCCCGTCCTCCCGACCGTTCGGTCCCCACTTCCCTTCTTCTTCTTCTTCTTCCTCTTCCTCCGAGAACCTCCGTGATGCAGAGAGAGGAAAAAGGGGATCCTGGAGTGAGCGAGGCAGGAGAACAGAGAGCGCCGCCTCACGCTACTGCAGCTGCGGAGGCGCGCCAAGGGGTGGAGCTGGCGCCGCCGCTCCCGTATGAAGCTCTGAGGGCGAAGGGTTCCTGCTCCTCCCTCAGAATCTCGTATAGTCGTCTCCCGCCATCGCGGGAAAAACAAGGAAGAAGCGAGCGAGAGAGGCACGAGCGAAACGCGGAGGAAGAGAAACGCAGGGAAGGGCGGGTAGGAGAGTAGCGGATTATGTGTGGTCTCCTAATTCTCGCTATTTCTAAAGATAAGTTGTCGAACGCACATGCTCTACCGGGGAGAGATGGAGAGGGAGCTGTTCTCTTCACCCGGACGAGGAAGCGCCAAACGGGAGTGGAGAGAGATGGACGAGGAAGCGCACTGGAGAACAAAAAGATCAGCAGTACATTGACACGTACTGAAACGTGGAGAAAAAAAAAAAAAAAGATGGCTGACAATAAAAAAAATTGGACTTGTTATCCGGGACCGCACGGATTCCCTCAGTTCCTCCTCTGCCGACCAAGGATAATGCCGGATTAGCTCAACACTCGCCACATCAGAGATCCCACTCCATCCTTCTGTGATCAACCCTTTCGCTTCTTGAACCTCTTCCCTCCCTTTCCAGGGTTCCCGAAGCTGAGCTCGTCGGGATCATTGCTCTTTCCCAGGGGCAAGGCTCTGACGTCGTCGTAGAAATCCGACAGCCCGAGCAACCTAACACGTGCATGATGATGAATTGATAATGATCACCGGAACGACGACGATTTGCGGGTTTATATGATATAGATTTCGACTGAATGGTCGTAGAGAGATTGAAACATACCCGTTTCTCGATTTCCTGAGGTGCTTCGCCATCATCTTATCGCGCTTGGTGACGGGAGCGCGGGTGAAGAGCTCCTCTTCCGCCCTCGCACGCTCTTCCAGTTTCGACTTGTACCTCGTGAGCTCCCTGCTCTCCGCGCCCACAGCTTCTCTCACCTGCAGAAGCAAGCAAAAGATCGGCCTTGGCCTTTCAGTGACGGCATGAAAACTCTTTAGAGAGAGAGAGAGTTAGTGACGGCCCGACTGACCTCTTCGGGCCGCCCCTCGATTTCATCCATAAGCTCCTTCGCCAGAGAGCTCTGTTTCAATCGCATGAGCGCTTCTCGGTCCTTTCTCATCACCTGTTTCTCTCTCCTCGATATCTTATCGTCGTCTTCCACGCTCGTGGGAGCGAAGCGAGGAGGCCGGTATACCCCCGCCCCACTCTGTGCCCAAATAAACTACAAAGATTAGTCCTTTTCCATCTCGTTTGAAGAGAGAATTTTGATAAGAGAAATTCATTGACCTGAGTATCCTGGTCGATTTTGCTGACGAGCATCTCCGGATTCGGTCTATATTTGAGAGGATCCACCGCCTTGTCGTCCCCATCTTTTCCTCCAACGTTACTAGAGAGAGAATTATTGGAAACCCTCGTCAGCTTCTGTATCTGGTAATCGAGTTTCCTGTCTAGAGGCCGAATCTGCGTCCGGAGAGGAAGAAGCTTCAGCTAAGGAATCGTATGAAAAACAGAACGAGTCAATTTCAAACAGAAGTGAGTTAACCTTCTCCAGAAACAGTCTGATTTCCACGAGGCTCCGAACTACAGGATGGCCATCGACCGAGAGCCCTTTAGACTTGCGGAGGAGATAATACACGACGCACTCGCAGTAGCTGAGAAGGAGAAGGTGCTTCGCGTCCAAGTAACTCATTCCGTCTCCCGTTGGATACTGGTTCTCTCTCACCTGCGATTGAATGTTCGAAAGTTCAATTCTTTAACCGGGAAAAGTTGCAAAAAGAGAGAGAAGGGAATGTGAATATGGTAGGCCTGCCTTGGATGCCAGAGCTTCTACTTTGCCGCTCACCAGATCCAGCCCGCTCTTCATTTCCTTTAACAACGATGCCAGCCGGGGGGCGTCTCTGGGGAGACACAGACGATAAAAGAGTAAAGATTTCGAATTGGAAACGGAAAAAAGAAAGTGAATGAACAGAAACATTGTGGACGGAAAAACGCTTGCCTGGATAGGATTTCGGAAGCCGGCTGATGGGCAGCCTTGGGACCTTCCATGAGGAAAAATAGTCCTCTAATCCGGCGGATTATCCTGCCGGAGGAAGGGGAATACATGTAATTTATCGATGGAAGAAAAAAGCGAAAAAAAGTTCGAAAAAGAGCTAACCCTAGAACGCAGCAGAAAGATTGCCAGAAGAGAGGGCACGCCGGCACGCCGACAAAGGCTCGAGTAAAATCATATAAGATGAGAGTAAAGAGCACCTGGGCGATCCGCAAGTCTGGCGAATGGCGGCGATTAGAGTGCCGCTGCGAAGTCCCGACCGCTCGCGCCCAGGCGGGTTCTGGGTTTTTAAGTTGAGATTCCAGCGATGATTACTGATTTTTGAAGTCACGGCCCTACAAAAAAGAGAGAGTTATTTATCGTATTTCCATGAATTCAGAAATGCAAGAAATGCGCGCGAGAAATTACTGGAAGCAAATGCCGAGTATCTTTCTCTATATATCAGTTTCTTCCTCTAGTTTCTAAAAATTCTCTAAAAACTGTAAAAATTATGAAACTTGTGCCCTGTATCATATCAACGAGCTTTGCCTTGCACATCAAACTTGCATTCTAGCAATTCATAACATGTATTTTTTAACTTCATATAACTGAATATCCCCCTATTTCAATTCATAAGTCGCATAAAAATATGATCATGTTTTATCGCATTTTTAAGAACATCATGCCATTCATTATAGGTATATAATTCACTATTTATGGTTAACTTAATATAGTTCATGAGTTGACCATCTTTAGGGCCAATAGTCGGAATACTAACCCTTCTTTATTGAGTTCATGGATTCCATGACTCGAGCATAATGAACAACGAAGAATTGAGAGAAGAAGGAACTTAATGTCTCAGAAACAATTTAGCTTTTGCATATACTTTAAAATAGTGTTAATTTGGAGATAGATTTTCACATGAGACCTGTCATTAATATCACTCCCTCTAAATAAAATGTCATAAAAGTTTTGGGATCTAAGGTCGATAAACTTTCCAAAATTTTGATCAAAACATCGATTGTAGAAAAATTTATTGAATCGGATGCTCAAAACACCAACATACTAAAAACCGATGATCCTCTTATCTAGTGTGTATGATAAAACCAACTTACACGGTTCATTACAAAGAGTTCTTGAAGTTATTCAAGTATATAGCCTTTAGCAATATCCACGCAATTGTAAAATGATTGGATCTCCTTTTTAATGCTCTTCACTGAGAAATAAAGAGAAGAAAATACAGAATTTCTATAAGGCTTGTATGGGCACCTTAAGTTGTAGTCGTTTTCCAACAATATTCATAGATCTTATTGTTAGGATATTAGGCTCGAGAAGCTCTCCAAATTTTTTGACCAAAACCATGATTGCAGCAAAAGATATTGAATCAAAACATTCAACAAGGTTGAAGCACCAATAGTAGATGATCTTATCGTCCATTATTGATGATCATATCATCTAGTATAAAAAAAATTGATACTTACAAGGATCATTTGAAAGAGTTTTTCAATCGTTCAAGCGTTTGGCCTCTAGCGGTATCCAGACAGTCTCTGGACGATCAGATCTCCTCTTGAACACTCGTCACCACAAGAGGAAGAGAAGATAAGATAGAAGTTCTACTAGGCTTTCATGATCACTTCTATTATGGTCGTTCTCCCCCTATTTATAGACATTGGGAATATAAAATTTTCACAAAAACCTTTATTATTATGTCTATATCTACCGACGTCTATTTACCTCATGTTTGTGACCCTCTAGGTCTATATATCTCACCAATTCATGACTCTATCAACCCAATAACACTTATTGGTCTTCCTTATCAATTAACCATATCAATATATAAATTAATTGACTAATGATTGATTTAACCCAATCGACAAGTTGAGTCGCCAACCTGGTGAATGTCAAGCTACACCACGTACTCTAGGAGATGTGGAGTATATTATAACTCTTTTACGGAACCCTACCGTCATTGGTCACCGTGTACGTATAATCATTTATCTGCGTGAGACTCATAAATGACTTAGGGTATGGTTAATAGTCAAATCCTAGTTGGTTACTCAATTTAGGACTGATGCGAGTAGAAAATCATCAAGAACAATTTCTATAATGTTTCCACTACCTTGGCCAAATATTTAACACCATCTCATTCCTTGAGTCAATCTCCTCGTATATTGAGGGCAAATGATCACATCTTAACCACTCAATCACCTTTGAGGATTTCATGTCACATCTAATATATATGTCATTTTGGAGATCCCATGGCTAGGGATTCGTAAGTCATAGTCAAAACATGATCATCCATCCACAAGAGGTCTTTAGTGTCTCAAATAAAAGGACCACGTACACAACCGTGATATAAATAAACCTTATTGATATTTTGGCATAATACCATTAAGGGATTCATACGGATAAATACAGTGAACTCTTTCTTCTAAGAGCACTCACTATCTATCCTTCGTGTCTCCACACCGATGGCCACAGGATCAGTCATACTCATCATATAAGTCAGGTCATATTGTGTTATTCTTTCTAGATAATTCGACATCCTTCTCGAATATCCCACGAATTGGAATATTTAGAACATATGTTTAAAGACCAGTGATCATCGTATTATGATCTCATCATAATTCACTTGATCATTTATATGTTCATGGACTTCATTACAAACATCACACAAGAATGACATTAAATAAAAGTTCATTCAATTTATGTAAACGAAATATGAAAGTATGATTGGCTCGCAGGCCACATAATATCTATCACTTATATGCGATCATCTAAGTCTTTATATCTCACTAATTAATAACTATATAGATCTAATAACATCTTATTAATTATCTACATTGACAAATAGATTAATTAATTAAAGATTTATTTAAACCAATTCATAAGTCAAGTTGTCAGCCTGTTGGGTACGAAGCTACACCACGTACCCTAAGAGATATGGAGTGTATAAGATGTCTCATATGAAATCTTACCATCATTGGTTACCATGTATGTGTAATCATTTGTTCGCATAACACTAGTGAATGACTAAGGGTATGGTCAACTGTCAAACTCTAATTGGTCACTTGATTTAATACTAATATTTCTACTATGATATTTCCATTACTGTGGCCAATGATTTCATTCATCTCATTCCTTAAGTTAATCTCTTCAAACTCTATTGGCAGGCGATCTCATCTTTATCATAATGTCATCTTTGAGGACTTGATACCATAACCAATATATGACATTTTAGAGATCCCTAGTTAGGGATTTGTAAGTCATAATCAAAACATATTCATCCATCCACAATATATCTTTGGTGTCTCAAGTCAAAGGACCATATACACAACCATGACACGAATCAACATGATTGATAGTTAAGGACAATATTATTCAAAGATTCATACATATCAATTATGTGAACTCTTTCTCTAACGAATGCCAAAATATATCCTTTGTGTCACCACACTGATGGCTACAAGATCAGCTATACTCATCACTTGAGTCGGATCATATAGTGTTATTGTTTCCGAATAATTCGATGTCTTTCTCGAATATCCCATAAATAAGAACATTTAAAGACGAGTGATCACTATATTATAATCTCATCATAATTTACGTTGTCATTATATATGTTCATGGATTTCATTACAAACATCACACAAGAATGATAATAAATAATTTTTATTTCAATGAACATAAAGAAGATATGTAGAAGTGTGACTGGCTTATAGGCCACATAATATCCATCACAAAGTGATAACATGCAATCTTAACATGATAAAACATGATTATTAATGCAAAATAAGGCATAAAACATTCCATTTATATGCATGTTATCATACTTTGAGTGCATTTCTATCATTCTATGCAATTTTATGTTATAATCTCAAAATACGTTAATTTAGGGTTAATTATGATGAATTAAAGATTAAAGATTTTATAACCTATCTTTACTTGAGATTATAAATGGTTTTTAAAGTTAAATAATAAGAGAAATCATTTTTATGAACATTCATTTCATTTTCTAAAATTAAAATCTTAAAGAAATGAGTGTATTTTTGAAATAAGAATGAAATCTCTTGTTATTTAAATAATTTGACTTTTTAGAATGATAGATAATTAAATTTCAGATCAGATGAAAGAAATTTGGATTAATTTGGAGTTGTATTTTGAAAGATATGATTTTTATAATTTTTAGAGATTTTTCTGGATTTTTCTAGATTTTATTTTTGATTTAAAATGTTAAAAATAATTAAAAAAATAACAAAAAGTGTTATATTTTTCGCGCGGGTCCCACGTGGATGCGACGTGGCACTTGGGGCCACGTGACAGCGCCACGCGAGCCCACGCGGCGCCTACGCGGCGCATATACATTATATTCATATAGTTTACATATTATATAATAAGGGGTATTCAGCCTTCCGTAGCCCGGAAGGGTATTCAAACCCCTTAATCCGTCGGGCCTTATAAACCCGACGGATTTCACTAACCTTTTCCGTGTGGGACTAAAATCCCACACAGTGTTTCAACTGCAGGCCACGTGGAGCGAGGAGAGGCGTCGGATTGGCAGCGCATCGGAAATCCGCGCGTCGATCGTGTGGACGCCCGGACCACCTGATCAAATCAGGCACGTGCTGGAAATCCAAGAGTTATAACGGTCAGATTTGACGCGACGTGGCGGCATCACACGCGCCAATCGAGTGGACGCGCGGTCCACAGATCACTGATCAAGCACGTGCGCCTTAATACAGAGTTATTACGGCCACGATTTAATCTTGGGGGGGACCATCTGACGCGTCGGATCAAGATCCAACGGCGGAGATTAAAAGCGTTTTATAACGCATCTTTTAAAGGCTTCATCAAGACAGCCGGATCGCGATCCAACGGTTACGAAACGACGCGTTTTTAAAACGCATATCTTGCGGAACATCCTGGCGCTCCATCCGTGATCTAACGGTCACGATTTAACCATACCGTTTCGTATTGATGCGTTTAATCCGGATCGTTGATGCGGATTAAACGCATCAATCGGACGGTTACGTCCAATTTCGGCTATAAAACGAAGTGTTCTTCATATTTTGTAAGCATTCGAGGAGGATTTCTCTTAATCGACCCATCTACACCCTTCCTCTCTTGAATCTCTCACTTGTAATCGTTTCTAGACTCGATTTCGTGTCCACAAAATGTTTATAAGTGAGATTTTGTCGATCGTGCGAGGAGAATTTGTCTCTTGAACACCGATGTTCACGTTTGAATTCGCGGAACGAATAGCCGTCGATCCGGCGATTAATTGGATCGATTTGATCGTTATCTCGGGTTAGAAAACAAGTTTATCCTCTTATCTATCGTCATGTATCATCAATTTTAGGTTTAGGATCTTAATTTCGTTTAATTTAGCTTTTAATTTCAATTTGTGTTCTTCGCGATTCTGAAAATTTCATCCCACTTCCATCTTTGATTTCTCCGCGATTACTAATCCAAATCGAGTGATTTTTGATTCTGTGGATAGATCTTTGAGTTATCTTTCTAAAACCACCATTTTCCCTAATCTCTCACCTCAATTCATCGTCCAATTTGACCAAATTCCAAAAGATCTTTAAAAAATACCTTAATTCCTTGTGGATTCGACCCTTATTTACCATTATACCCTTCAATTCGTTATAAATTCCTAAAATTGGTAAGTTAGGTTTTATTTTTGACACGAGATCGTGTGAAATTGATGACCTCGCAGTCTCATCTCGTCACAAAGTATACTAGAAGAAATATGTGTCAACTTGTAGTGCTGTCAAGTGATAGATAGATCTATCATATAACACTTAAAACCAAGAAACATATATGCTAAATTTCTCAAGCCAAGCTCGAGAAATTTGCTCAAAGCCATAAATAGATTGATTAAGCTTGCAAAATTTGGTAAACCTCCAAGTTCCATACCCAAGTGAGCTGTTCCATAAACATAAGTTTCTATGATTGACAAAAAAAGATCAAGGGTCAAACATAAGTTACTATAATGGATGACTAATTAAACACTATTACAAATAAAGGGTTGAAACTACTCAAAATTAGGGTAAAATAAATCGTAATGTAATGATTGTGAAGTTTTATAACATATATTATAAGTATTACTATTAAAAAGATACTCGAGAAAGACATGGGAACATATGTGCAAAAATCATTGTTTGTTTTTACTCATATGATAAGTATGGTTAATCTTTGCTGTTGTAAATATGGGGACACTTGATAAATATTATGTGACCTGTAACCTAAATCACTCTTCCATGCCTCGTTTATATTAGTTGGAATAAAATTTCTCTGTTTTTATTATTGTTTCATGGTTACAATGCCTATGGACTTCTTTATAAATATCTCATAAGAATTACATTAAATAAATTTTATTTCAATTCATATAAAGAAGATATGGAAGTGTGATTTGGGTTATAGGTCACATAATATCCATTATTAATACATAGCTAAAGTAAGGGTCGAATCCATGGGGAGCCTAGATAATGAGATTAGATGTACCTACTGGAACATGAGAAAGTGGAATAGGATACAAATATGGATTTTAATGTATATAGAGGAGTATGAATTTGTGTTTTTATATTTCTTGTTTGTGAAAAATAATGTTGCTATTATAAATGGGACGAAGAGACGAAAATAAGGAACAATGATTTATGAGATCTTGTGATAAAAGGATAAAAATTTTACTAGGTAGAAAACTAAATTAATTTTTGCACTATTATGGAGTGGATTATGGGAGAGAATTGATGTGAATTCTCTCACAAACACCATTTTGTTTGTAGCCAATTAGCAATAAATATAAATAAATTGAGCATACGAGAGGAATGACATGATGAATGGGAAATTTTCATAAAAATATGATAATATGTATCATATTAATGACTTTATGCTTTGAAATTACTTAGTAATGATGAAAATAAACGTGCCTAATGGTTAGTCAAATAGAAAATAACAATCATTACCCAAATTTCAACCTTTTTAATTCTAGTAATATTAAATGAGGATATAATTTCAGAAAAATTTCAAAAATTACCCCATTAAATGGTTACCAATACATTAATTAAAGATTATTACCCAAATTATAGAGTTTTTTAACTTCTTAATCTTGTTAAGATTCAACGAGGATAAAATATAGAAAATTTTCCAAAGTTACTCCATCAAATGGTTTCCAATAGGTTAATTAAAGGCCATTATCCAAATTATAGGTTTTAAAATTTTTAATCATATTTAGTATGAATGTGGTTAAAACTTGAGAAAAAATTCAAAAAATTACCACATTAAATGGTTAATCATAATCTGGTCAATGATTATTACCCAAATTTTAGGGTGTTTAAAACTTTTTAATCTTAAGAGGATGAAATTTAGAAATTTAAAATATTTAACTTGTTAATTTTTTAATCATAGGTTAATTAAAAATCATTACCAAATTATAGGGCTCTTTCAACCTTTTAATCTTTGTTCGACATAATGAGGATGAAATTTTATAAAATTTTCAAGAAATGACCCCATTAAATAGTAAAATACAGGGTAATGAAAGATTAGACCCAAATTATCTATTGTTTTATGTTTTTTTTTATCTTATTAATATTCTATGAGGATAAAGTTGTTGAAAATTATCAAAAAATTATCCTATTAAATGGTTAATCAGAGGTTAATGATAACATGCTAATTAGACATGATAATACATGATTATTGATGCATATTAAGGCATAAATGATTTCATTCCCATGCATGTTATCATATTTATGAGTATTTATCTATTATTCCATGAAAAAGTCATTATAATCTCAAAATACTTTAAATTAGGGTTAAATATGATGAATTAAAGATAAATAATTTTATAAACCATCTTTACTTGAGATTATAAGTGTTTTAAAGTTAAAATAATGGGAGAAATCATTTTATAAATATTTACTTAATTTTCTAAAGTCAAAATCTTTAAGAAATAAATGTATTTTTGAAATAGAAATTAAACCTCTCATTATTTATTAATTTTGACTTTTTAAAATGATAGATAATTAAATTTTGGATCATATGAAAGAAATTTGGATTGATTTGGAGTTATATTTTGAAAGTTATGAATTTTCTAATTTTTAGGGATTTTTCTGGATTTTTCTGAATTTATTTTCGATTTTAAATCTATTAAAACAATTAAAAAATAAATAAAAGGGGTTTATTAATCACGCGGGACCCACGTGGATGCGACGTGGCACGCAAGGCCATGCGGACCCATGCGAGCGCCTGCGTGGCACGGAGGTGACACATGTGCATATTTATATTTACTCGTAATATAGGGTTATAGTACATATAAGCATCCTTAATCAGATTTAAGCAACCCCTTAAATCCGTGGATATTATAACCCCGTCGATTCCCTTTTATTTTTACTGTGTGGAACTATGTTCCACTATTCTTTTTAATTTCAGGAGACGTGGATTAATGCGATGCGTTGGATCGAAAGAGCGTTGATTATCGCGCGTTGATGTGATGGATTCAAAGTCCACCAGATCACAAATCAACCACGTGCCTTAATTATGACTTAAGTGAAATGATCGCGACCGTCCATCAAGGAGTTATAACGGTCAAGATTAAAACGCACGGAAACGCATCAGGAGCGTCGAATCGCGATCCAACGACGGCAGTTTCGATACGTTTTATAACGCATATCGACGTGGCATCATCTCACGCGTCCAATCGCGATCGAACGGCTGCGACTTAATGATAACGGTTCGCGATGGACCGTTTCATCAGAGCCGTTAGTCAAAACAATCGGACAGTTACGCCCAAATATCCTATAAATTGAGATGTTCTTCCGATTTGTAAAGCATTCGAGAGCAAATCAATACAATTGATCTGTTTAGACACCAAATCTTTTGAATCTCTTGATCCTATCCTCTTCTAGACTCAATTCCACATCCACGGAGTGCTAAGATCAAGATTTGGGCGAAAGACGAGGAAGAAATTGACGCTTGAACTCCACGATCGAAGTTTTTTGGATCTTCGATGAATAGCCTTAATCCAACGATTAATTGGGTTAATCCAATCACAATATTGGGTTAGTGGAAGCGGTTTTCACTAATCTTTCACCTCTTACTGTTTGATTTCCTTTTAGATTAGGAATTTCATCTTAATTTCGTTTTATTTTAGTGAATTTCGTTCTTCAGATTTTCGGAAATATCTCCTCACTTCAATCTTCAATTTCTCCGCCAAATTAAAGTCAAATTCGATGATTTTTGATTATGTGGAATCGTCTTGAAGTTCTATTTCATAATCTATTTTTTCCCAATTTCTATCATTAATTCATTGTCCGATTTGATCAAATTCAAAGAAAACATCAGAAATTTCCCTAATTCCCTGTGGATTTGACCCTTATTTACCATTATACCCCTCAATTCGAGATATTTTCATCAAATTAGTAAGTTTGGACTTTATTTTGACTCAAGACCATGTGCAATTGACGACCTCGCGATTTTGTCTCGTCAGTTAATTAAATATTATTACCTAAATTCCAGGTTTCTTTAAGCTTCTATAGGTGTTGGAATTCGTATAAATTTTAATTTTTTTAGAATTTCCTATGACATCCATCAATATCTGATGATATTCTTTAAATTTTTTCAATATTGAACAATATTTTCATTCGATATCTGATATCTCCCATCATGGACCAACAACCGTTATACTCACGCGAGTCATAATCCGCTTACACTGTACTAGCATATTTGAATAATTGAGATTATATAGTTTGGTTTAGAATAGGTTTTGGATGCTCATCAGATGCGGTCATAGAAGGGCTCTGTGGGAGTTAATGGGAGCCATGATGATTGATCAGGACTTTCAGTAAGAGAAAAGGATCCTCCTTGGAACCAGAGGATGATAGAGATTTTCTAGAGATGGGCGGAAACGCATCCAGGAATCCATTACACTGCTTAGATTTTCTCCTTTGCATCACCAAATGATAATGATCGAGGACCAAGCCTCTGCATTTAGAACCTCCAAGAGGGGCATGGCAGTTGCAAACCTTTCGATCGAAGAGTTTGTAATCGGCAAACAGTTTCTATACCATCTCCTCCGCACTCTCTTCCTCAACGTCACTCGTCCCACTCCATGACCTTGTATGTCCAGATGGATGGACATGGTGCGAGCCCGCCCATTTTGGCGGGTTGGATCAATCTTTCCGGTTTGGGTTGGGCCAACTCAGCCAGATCATGTCATTGCTGTCACGACAAGGGAACTGATGCGCCATTTCGGGCTCAAGGTCCAAAGCTGCTGCAAGAAGTCATGGTTGGGACTCGGGGGGCCTGCAAAATTCTCAGCCAACGGTCCACAGAATCCTTCAATCCATCTCTGAACTGTGGTCGGTTAATCTTTCTATGTCCTTTGCTATGCTGAGCTGGATATGCCCGGAAGATTCTTGAAAGTACTCCTGTCGCAGGTCCCTGCGATTGCGGTACTTCATCCGGAGCAGCCAAAAGAAAGAAGAAGATCGGATAGAGCAAAAAAGGCCCGATCGAGCACAAAAAATGAGGAAGAAACAGTTCTCGTATTCCATGACCTCGCATGGCCTTTGAGGTCTCGCTCGTTCCTTTCCAACTGGCCTTCTCCCCCGGATGAGTTTCCCCACCACACCAGAAAAACAATGGAAAACCACCGGAAGGAAGATGTATGGAGCTTTACAATTACTGCAGCCCTTCCTTTTACAGCTGCAACTGTAGGGGTATAAACTGTAGTGGTATAACCATTACGCGCGTTAACGGACTGGGAAATATGTCCATCCTCAGCACCTCCGACCTCGCCTGGCCAGCTCCTTCCTCTTCTTCCGCGCTTCAGTCGCCACCGACGCTTCGACCAGCTTCCCGACCCCACGACGCGGTCTCTGCGCCTCATTCTCTGACCTCGAGCTCCTCCCCTTGTCTTTGAAAAAATCTTCCGCGCTCCTAGAATACACGGAATTCCGATTGATCGCCGTTTCCAACCGATAAGACGCCACGGCGGGCGCGGAATGAGCGGTCCATGGTGGGGGCGCACAATACACCGGAAGGAGCCACGGAAACATGGGACCTAACGCGCCAGAACTCTGCACTGAACGAGTTCCTCCGCCGTTGAAGCAGAAGAGCTTTGAAATTTCGAGTTCTGCGGATGGGAAGTTGCCGTTGACTGTGGCCGACGGGCCGATGACTGACGAGCAGGTCGGTGATTCCCGTTTAATTGAGGCTGAAATCCCCGGAAGATGGTCCTCCTCGTTCTCAAACTTCAACGCCGTGACCTGCATTACAAAGCGCGGTGACATATCTGCGTACGATGAGAAGGAAAAAAGATAGATATTTGCCTGTTCCTTCAATCGCGCGTTTGCGTCTCTCAGCGCCGAGTATTCCTCCGCAAGCCGCGCCTTTTCCTGCGTAATTTTCCGAATGAGCTACCGTAATTTTGACTCGAGGAAGATAAACGCAGAGAGCTTTCATTTTATTTTTCCCCTACAGCTTTAATCTGTTCGTTCTCCAGCAAAAGTTCCGCGGCTCTCTTCGACAGCTCTTCAAACCGAGCCTGCGAAAAAAGAAGACGAGATTCATGATAGGATTCAAAAGTTTCTATTTGAATCGAACTGGCCAGGATATGCTCATAATCATAAGGAAAACCTGTCTCCTGAAAATGGTCTGCCTGGCCGATTCTCTGTTAGCCAACACCCTGCGCATCCTTTTCGCTTCCTGCTCCGCCTAGGTTAAATCGCAAGTTGCATAAAAGATGAGAGACTAGTTTCTTCTCCGCAAGAAATAAATGGCCATTATCGAGTGGTGGGTGTGCTGTATACCTCTGTCGGCTCTTGCTTTTCCCGGATTCCGAGAGAAAAAAGTTTTCCCGAGGAGCATTCAGACGCTTCGCAGCCAGTAGCCTTGTCTCCATCACCTTCATCGTCCCCTGATAATGATTTCTGAGCACAAGGAGCGGACGGATAAGACGACAATTTTTCATGCGGGCAAAATCTTTACCGGGCACACAGACTATTTTGAGCAAGGACTGGAACTGAGAGCTAAAGGCTCGTTCCTAAGTTGATAGAGTGAGTATTTTCACGCGTACACGAGTTCATTCAAAAAAAAGAGGGGGAAAGGGAACCGACGCGCCGAATTAGAGGGTCTCCGTAGTCTGTACGCAGAAAGAAAGAACTAAAGAAAGAAACGACGAGCGTCACAGCGGAAGGAAGAAGTGAATTATTACTCGGGCTCGATGCGCAGAGAAACAAGTCTTCGACTTGGAGTCGCCAGCTGGAGGCCCAAACTCCTGCTCCTTCTCGGAGCCAACATCTCGCTCACGGAATCCCCTCCCTCCGTTGTTTTCTTTCTCTAAAAACGCGATTTGGGCGAAATTAGCGAGCACCAGGGCGGCGTCCGCCTCCATCTCGACCATTGACACGGGCGGCCCCCACGGGATATCCCCGTCGGCGCGGGCATTAGCGGAGAGATTTAACGCACAAGACGGGCCAAGTTCTCCTCTTCCGTCCGCCGCCATGGCCGCCGACCGCGAAACGGATGAGAGAAACGCGACGCTTTAGGAGGTGCGTGTATGTAACCCAGAAAGGGCGAACTGGTCTACCCCCACGCTTTTCTGTTCGCCATCTGGCTGCCAAGTCACCTTCGGCATCTTAGAGAACCACGTTGGAGCCACCAAGTGGTCAGCCTCGTCGGGCGCCACGTAGGAGAGGTGACTGCGCGCCGCGTCGTAGAATGGATAATGTCGGGGGATCAGGTCTGATACCAGTTCCTCACATCGTACGCCTCTTCGTGCTCTACGATACGCATCGTCAAGCGTAAGAGGGACGGGAGTCACTACTGGGTCAACAATTTTAGGAGCTTAAAGGGAAGGGGACCGGCTGATCGAGAGATTCCACGTCAACTTGACAATTGGTCAAAGGTTCCCTCCATTCTATTCAAAGGTCAATCGAATGAAATACAAAATTCGCGCTTTGAGCGGATTGGATGGAAGACTATTCAGTAGATGGATGAGATTTCTATATAGACAGGTAACGACAAGTAAGTTTTCTTGAACAAGTGGTATTGCTCTTATTGATAGGGCTACCCACGAAAACTCTAATTTGATATCCATTCAAGAACAAAGCAATAGTACAATTGCCATCAAGTAACCCGTTTGATGCTTTTTATCAAGTAAAACAAGTGGTTTTTAATTAAGATTTAATTTTCCTAGCTTGTTTATATTTTTATTTTAGTTGATCTGATGATAAATAAGACAAAACGAAGATTAATCTGTCAAAAATTTTATCCCATTTGTAGTTTTTTAATGAAAAGATATGAATACTTTAAGTTTAAAGATTTCTTATAATTCTCCCCCCATTTTATCTTATTTTTATGGGGTTTTATGAATGTTAAGGACAATCAAGGGGAGTATTAGTTTGTTAGTAACAATGTTAATTGCTAATAGGCCTTAGTGGACCAGTTATTTAAATATGATTTCTTTGAAAAAAAAATCAACGTAGGACTATTTAACTCCTTTTTTGCAGGTACATGTGGTACCTCTAGAATAGCCCGATCCTGTGGACCTATTACATATTGTGGCAAGTAGCAGTGAGACACTTGACAGCACAAGGATCACTCAATGCATGGACCAGCAAAGCAACTCCCCATAATTTCCTCGATTTTCTCTCTCCGTGTGATGGACAAGATGCCACCACATGGTATAGTCTTTTAGCGCATGAAGCTGATGAATCAATCCAACAGTTGCTATTGAATTCACCCTTTCTCTCTCCATCACGATAAATCCTAAGGAGACACATTGAGAAATTCTATGGCTTTCGAACTCGATTAAGATAAAATCAACAACTAGTAATCAATAATGCATTTTTAAGGAAAATTAATGGCTAAAAATGGTCCAAATTGAGTCATGATATCTCATGATCCCGATGGGGTTTCAATATAAAATTTTGAGCGCATGATCATCCTTTCATTCTCTTCATCTTTATAGTAGCAGATTTAAATTTTGAGTGAAAAAATTAGGTTTTTTTAATGTTTCTCCGATGTTTTTTAATAATGAAATTAGGTTTTTTTAAGGTTCTCAAAGGGGTGATTAATTAGAGAGCGTCGCTAGAGTAAGTTTTTGATCCCAAATCTTTATATCAGGATAATTTTGATTTAATCTTTTCTATTTTCATAATATTTTCAATAAAAAATTTATATGTTCAACTCTAAATCTCATTTCTATGATCCAATCAAGAATTTTTATCTTCAATAGGAGATCAGAGGTGTTTGATCAGTTCATCACATCTTTTACATATGTCTCTCTTTTTCATCGACCATTTTTTATGCTTTCTTAATAGGAAAATACCAAAAATTATCCTTCATTTCAATTTTTAACCACCCTCCTCATGGATTTGACCTTGACTCACTGCTATTATAAATCTTAAGATCAAATTCAAAGAGTCGAGTCTAATTTTTTATATGTGATTTCGCAATTTCAACGATCATGATTTTATGCTTATCAAATAGCACCATTTCTGAGGAAGTAGGTGTCTATTAGATTGAAATTCTAATTATTTCTCATCTTTGATTTTCTAATCCCATTTTAAATTAGATTTATTTTATTTCACTTTTTATTATTAACCTTGATCTAATGGGCTATTTGAGTTGTCTTGTATGAATGGAAGGCGATCTCTCTATCTTCGTGTCCTTGAACTCACCCTAGGTGAAACATCTTCTACACTAGAGCATAAGATCTATACTTTTGAGGTAGAGGATCAATCCTTAGAGAAAAATAAGGAGGAAAATCTTAATCAAATTTAAAACCTTGTAGATCAAGTGGTTAAAAGGATGAAGTTGAGAGAGTATTTTTATCCTTCTAAGAGTCAAACCTACACTAGGATATCAGCCCATCTAGTTGATCACATGTCATTCAGGATCGACACTCATATGCTTCAATAATTACTTGCTTTCTATGGGATATTCAATGAGGAACCCAATGAGTTTCTTGAGAACTTTACCAATATATGTATAACCTATAACTATCCCGAAGTATCCCAAGAGCATCTAAAAATGATAATATTTCCTCTATCATTGAAAGATAAGGCCAAGGAGTGGTTTAAGTTACTAGGACAAGAGTTTCTTTCTTGAAGTGAGATGAAAAAATATTTCTCAAGAAAATTCTACTCTTTTGGTAAACCAAATGCATGTAGGAGAGAAATTAATGAGTTTAACCAAGGGAAAAATAATTTTAGTGAGGATTGGGAGAGGTTTATTGATGCCGGACCGAGGGATGAGCTCGGCCTGACGCTAAGGATACTATGGGGGAACTAGGGAAGGGGTGTGGCCTATGGTATCTAGATGATGCGGTGATGTCTCGATGTACTCCTCAAGCAGTCAACCTTCCCAACACGTCGTCTCGGAGTTCCTGGGATGCGCCGAGTAGGATGGGTCGGGAGTCCTCCCGGGCTCGTCGTGGCAGGAGAGAGAGCGACCTCGAGTCGTCGGTGGGAGCTCGACCGTCAACCCGGCGGCCGGATCCACGATCCCAATCCCGTAACCAAGGATCACTCAACCTAACTAGGCCCGAGGGCGGTGGAGACAGATGCGGGAAGTACTGAAAGAAATATTGCACTTCAAAATAAAAGGGAGGGGATGCGTGCCTAACCTGCGGGGCGCGAGCCCGGTCGGTCGGGGCGAGGGAGGTCGTTGGGCGCGGCAGTGGCAACTGTTGTCGAGGCGAGTCGGCGGGGTGGCGCGGAAGGACGGTCGGCTATGGTCGGAGGTGAGGGAGATTCGCGGCGAGCACGGCGGAGGGAGGGGCGGCGTCGGGCAGCAGTACCGGGTGATGCGCCGTGCAGCGGTGACTGGGCACGACGGCGGATGCTGGATGCGGCGGGATGCGGCGGGTGACGATCGAAACGGTGGCGGACTGGGCCCGGCGATGGAGCGGGGCGATCTAGCCGGGCGAATCGGACGCGGCGGAGAGGCGGGACGCGGCGGAGGCGGCTGGCCGGCGCGGCGGATCGCGGCGGCAGGACGAGCGAGTGGGTGCGTCCGGCTCGACGATGGGGTGGGGACCGGGACGCGCGGGACGGGCGGCGGCTAGCGGGAAGCGGAGGGAGCGGCGGTTGCGGGAGGCTTGGGGCGGCGGCGGTGGCGGATCGGGACGCGCGATGGCGGCGGACAGGGGTCGGGCGGCTACGGCGGCTCGAGGCGGCGGCAGCGGCGGTCCGAGATTGGCGGTGAGGCGGCCTGGATCGGGCGACGGCGGCGGCTGGGCGGCAGCAGAAACGGGGATGGCGGCTCGGCGCGGCGGGCGACGGCGCAGCGGCCTCGGGCGGCGGTGGCGGCGCAGCGGCTAGGATCGCGGCGGCGGGCGGCCGCGCGGCGGCGGCCTGGCGCGGCGGCGGCTGCGGCGGATCCTGCGGCGGCAGCGACGGCGGCTTGGAGCGGCGGCATGGCGGCGGCGTGGAGCGGACCCGGGGCTAGGGCAAGGAGTGGCGGCGGAGGCGGCGGCGGCGGCGCGGCACGATCGGAGTGCGCGGCAACGGCGCGCGTCGGCGGTAGGACTCCTTCCCTAACCTTCCTTGAGCCGCCACTCGAGAGGAAACTCCTTTTTTCTCAAATGACGGCTAGGGTTTGTGGGGGGGTCCCTTCCCCTCTTATAGAGCCCATGGTGGGCCAAGAGAGGAAAGGGCCCACTTGAGGCCCACAACCCACACCCATGCTCATAGAAAAGAAATAAGGTTTACAAAGGGAAAGGGCCTTAGGCTAGGGCCCCGAAACGAAGGGAACCCACCCCCAAGGCCTAAAAAGAGAGAGGAAGATATGCAAAGGCCCGCTTAAACACGTGCGGGCTACAAAAGTGCAAAATAAAGGAAAGGGTAGAACGATAAATCCCCGCGCGCGCGAGCCTGATGAAGTCTGTGGTGGCGAGATGAAGTCCTCACTTAGTGTAGTGAAAGTCGGCATCCTTCGTCTTCGCCTGTCGAGGGGGCTGGACGCGCGTGGGTGTCGGCTCCTCCAGCGCCGTAGTGTCATGCCTTGGTGGCGACGGGGGTCGTACGCCACCATTTATGGCCTTGAAAAAGAGATGTCCTTATCATGGGATTCCATCTTGGGAGTTAGTTCAAACATTCTTTGGGGGTTTGAATGATAATAAGAGAAATATGATAGATATAGCTAGCGGAGATCACTTTGTGGAGACATACGCCAATGAGTCTACACAATTCATGTAAAGGTAAATTGAGAATTAGGCCTACCAACAAAGGTTTTCTAATAATGGCAATAATTCATAACCTAAACAAGGAGGACTCATCATAGTGAAATCAATGGAGCCAAAATACCGCATGGATTGAGCGGAAAGAGGCAATGAGAAACTAGGTCAAACAATGGAGGAATTGATTGAAAACTTTAAATATTTTATGTAGGGATCGCAAGTCAAACCATCAAGATTTGAGGCTAAGAATATTTATAAATCTGTTTGTTCTATTTGATCATTGACGAACGATGAAACGTGCGGTCGTTAAAACACATGATTGCCGGTCAAATAATATTGATAATTCTGAACTGATGATGATTTAAAAATAAAAAATCAAGTACATTGATGAGATCGGGTCGATTCCTTAGAGAGCAGATTGACTTTTAATCCAAAGAGTTGACTCGGTCAACTTAAGTCTAATTGGGGTTGTTATGAAATGAATATGCTATATAATCAATGGAAATAGTACTAATATATGAGATAATATGCTTTAATAATTTTGAATAATTTATGGAGAAGAAAAGTTAAAAGTCAAAATCAAAGCATTGACTTTGACCCTACTTTGATTTTTTGTGAAATCAGATAAGAAAAAGGTGAGGTAATATTATGAAAATTATATTTTTAGAAATTAGAGAGGAAAGAAAATTTTGATATAAAGATCGTGATTTTTAGAGATCAATTGGATATACTGTGATTTTTTGAAAATCAATAGATAAAAAATCACCGAAATGAAGGTTTCGGTCAAAATCCTTAAATTTACTAATAAATTGATATTCATATCTTACATACTCATAGCAATCTGACGATCAGAGGATTCCAAAGACACCAAAATTGAAAATTTTCACCATATATATTTGTAGTAATAGCCCTCGAAAGTCAATGCCCAAATTCAGATTGATTTTGAATAGTAGTTGGTCAAACGACAAATCGAGCAGAAAAACCTTGATGAGAATTTGCGAATTAGATATCCACAAAAAGCTGATTGATTAATGAATCCAATGAAACTAAATTCGTTAGAATTAGACTTAAGATCAGGGAGAAATCTTTGTTCAGAAATCAGAAATCATGCGCTACAAAGTTTGGGTAAAAATGAAGAAACTCTGATTCTTAAACTGTAATTACCTATCTAAATCTAATCTAAACTATCTAGAAAGTAAGAATTACGAAGAAATCATGCTACTAACCCAATTGATGCAAAGATTGAGCCTCAAATTGCTTTCATTGCTATGAATTTCTCTGATTCCTTCTTCTTCGACGTGATTTCGGTGTTCAAGGGGAAATTTCCAAACGTTTCCCTCATAATGTTTGTGATTTACTTGCCTCAATCCATGTGCAATTGAGTCTAGGACGTAAGAGAATCACGAAGATCATGTTTAATTAGATGAATATTTAGAACTCAAGATCTTCTTTAAAAAATGCTTAATTTCACGTTTAATCAAGAGTTACATTTTTGTAAGAGAGAACATAAATTTATAGAAGAAATTGTCGATTTAAATTCGGGCCGTCTGTTTTGCTTAAAGAGATTTGATGGCTCAGATGAAGGTGATGGGATCTGAGGTCGATAACTTTCCGAAATTTTGATCAAAACATCAAATGCAGCGGAAAACATTGAATCGGACATTCAAAATACCAAGCTACCAAGAACGTATGATCCTATCATCTAGTATGAATGAGAAAACATACTTACAGGTTTCTTTGAAGGAGTTCTTGAAGCTATTCAAGTGTCTAGCCTCTAGCGGTATCCACACGATCTTCGGATGGTTGGATCTCCTCTTGAAAGCTCTTCATCAAGAGAGAAAGAGAAGAAAGGAGAGAATTCTCACAAGGCTTGCATAGGCACCTTCAGTTGTGGTCGTTCTCCCCCTATTTGTAGACATTTGGAATGATGTTTATTTATAAAAACCCTCATAATTATTTCTATATCCACCAACATCCATAGACCATATGTGTGTGACCCTCTAGGTCCATATATCTCACTAGTTAATAACTCTATAGACCAAATAACACCTTATTTATCAACCTTAATTAAATATCCACATCCACATATAGATTATTTAATCAATGATCGATTTAACCCAATCGATAAGTTGAGTTGCCAGCCTGTTGGGTGCCAAGCTACACCAAGTACACTAGGCGATATGGAGTATGTAAGAACTCACTTATGGAACCTTCCCGTCACCGATTATCATGTATGTATAATCCTTCATCCACATTAGAATCATGAATGACTTAGGGTATGGTCAACTGTCAAACCCTAATCGGTCACTCAAGTTAGTACTGATGCGTGTAGAAATCATCGAGAACTCCTTCTTCGATATTTTTACTACTTTGGCCAAGGATTTCATCGCATCTCATTCTTTGAGTTAATCTCCTCAAATACCGAGGGTGGATGATCCCATCTTGATCACACAATCATCTTCATGGACTTCATGTCGTATTCCAATAAATGACGTTTTAGATATCCCGTGGCTTGGGATTCGTAAGTCATAATCAAAACACGATCATCCATCCACAAGATGTCTTTGGTGTCTCAAGTCAAAGGACCACATACACAACCATGACATGAATCAACCTGATTGACAGTAAGGTATAATACCATTCAGGGATTCATAAGGATCAATTCAGTGAACTCTTTCTCCAAAGAGCACCCACTATCTATCCTTAATGTCTCTACACCGATGGCTATAGGATCAGCCATACTCATCGTATGAGTTCGATTAGATAGTGCTATTCTTTCCAGATAATTGATGTCCTTCTCGAATATCCCACGAATAGGAATGTTTAGAACATATGTTTAAAGACTAGTGATCACTATATTATGATCTCATCATAATTCACTTAGTCATTGCACATGCTCATGGACTTCATTGCAAACATCACACAAGAATTACAATGAATAAATTTCATTTCAATGAACATAAACAAGATACATGAAAGTGTGATTGGCTTATAGGCCATATAATATCCATCAGAAGCCACGCCACGCGCGAGAAGTGGGCCACGATCCCCATGACGCGGGCTCCACCTCTCCTTATGTTCTGTTGTTTGATCTTCATCAGAGCGTCCACAGGCAGCCGCGTGTTACTCCATGATTTGCCGATTACAAAATGAAGTTCTAACCGTTGGATCTCACTAATGAGATCGATTGTAGTGAATTTTCATGTGCTGCTGATCGGGATCTAGTGGACCGAAATCCACTAGATCAACACGCGCCCTTTCACGCGTTTGATCCGACACTCCATGCGTTGCCACATCGCCTACGAAATAAGGACACATATTTAGTCCCACACGGAAGAAAAAGGAGGAATTTTGTGCCTTTATAAGGGCAGACGCCCTTATCGCCTTGCGTCGCCCACTAGGCCTAGGACGCCCCCCTTATCTCTCTACCTGCTACTTGGGCCCACTATGCCCGCGGGCCCAATCTACTTAGCCCACTCAATCACTGCGCCACGTAGGTGCCCACGTGGGTCTGTGTCAGCCGAGCTGGTGCTGCCACGTGTCTGCATCACAACGTTAGCACCACGCGAGTCTCGTTAGCACCTTTTGTGATTTTTTTTATTTCTAAAAATCTAGAAAAATCTAGAAAAATAGTTAATCTTAAAAAAATCATAACTTCATTTCTAGAACTCCTTTTTGAATGAAATTTTCTTCAGTGGATCAAGAATTTGATCCTCTTCAAATCTTTGCCCTTTTTACTCTTAAAAGAATTATGAGTGAATTAATTCCTATTTGACTTTCTTGAGTCAACTAGGTTAATTCCCTCTTTTACTCTTCTTTTCTTCCTCTTATTAAGCCTTCATGCATTCACTTAACTCATGAAATATTTAAAACCAAAAATTTTGAGATCACATACTAGTGGTTTGACCCTTGAAAGGGTCAAACACACTTGAAACACATAAGAATGCTCAATTGATGAAAAATATGTAATTAAGTGATTTGGCCTTAAATTGAAGAAAATTTCATTTTAAGATGATAACATGCATCATATAGACTGAAATTATGCATTAATACCTGTTAGTTATGATGAAAATAAGAGTTAAATATGCATGTTATCAATCATCTATTGGCCATTCAAAAGAATTTTGTCAAATGAGTGGATAGGTTAATGCCTCTGCAATACCCTATGACACCCAAAAAAATTGGAATGTGAAAGACAATTTTTTAGGACCAAATTGGAACAAAGGAGGGGGAAGCAACTTTTAGCCAAAAATTCATCCATCAACAATCTATACCCTTTTCTTAAATTTCTAAACCTTTTTGCTCAAAATTTTTATAATGATCAAACTAACACAACTCTTATAGAACTTGTTAGGGATTTGAATTAGGACAAGAAAAATAGCAAGAATTGATCATTGAGCAGAAACAAGACTTCATGAAAGAAATGATGATGGAGATGGAGAAGCTCAAGAGAGGACAAGGAATGCAAGACTCCTATCAAAACTTAAGAAATGAGAAGACAAGGATCACTCTATTTTTCTCTTGTGAATTTCTAAGCACTTAGGAATAGAATGAGTGGTATGTAATCTTAGGGTTTAGAGATACTCTATCTACCTCTCTATCACTCTCTTGGGACTTCTAACATTCTATATCATCATACCTTAATTTATAAGGATTCTATTCTACACTAGACTCATAGGGATCACTTAAATTTTTCCCATTCCTAAGCTTAGAAAGGGCATTCATATCCTCCCTCCATCTAAACTCATCAACATTGGGTGGTATTTTACATAGACTCTCTTCATGATCATATGCAAAACAGGTATACCATCTATAGAACATAATTTTTTTAGGGTTCACAAGAGGTTGAGTTGGGAGTTGACTTGTATGGTGTTTATATTTAAAGGAAGCCGTTATCACTATTTCTCTCATTAATTCCATCCAAAACATTCCTTCTTACTCTAAATTTGTGAAGGATCTTTGCACAGCCTCTAGGAAACCTAAGTGTGTCCATCTTACCAAGAGTGCGAGTTTCATTTTATTAAATGATATCCCTAGAAAAAGGAGAGATTAATTGGATCTTGGAGCCACATTAATTGGATGTGAAGTAGGAGGAATGGTATCAACTGGCCTCTTTTAGATTTGGGAGCTAGTGTTAATGTTGTGCCTAGAACCCGTAATAATAAATTTAAATTTGGAGATGGACGATAGGAATTCTTGTGGTTGTTGAATACACATGAATGCATGTCAAATTTTTTTTGAAACTCACCAATTTAATGTTTTAATCAAGAATTGAATAATATAATGGTGAATGAGGGTCAAATCCACGGAGAAATAGGAAAATTTTGAGGTGTTCTTCAAATTCGATCAAATCGTATAAGGAATTGATGTGAGAAATTAGGGATTTTGGTAGATTTAAAAAGAATGCTCTAAGAAAAATTCACAGAATCAAAATTCACTTAATTTGGATCAGCATTCGTGGAGAAATCAAGGAGCAAAATCTAGACAAAAAATTCGATGGCGAAGAGAGAGAATAAATATGTAAATTATAAATTTCGACTAACTAGGCTTCAAAATTAAAATCTAATACTACAAGAAGAAAGATTAGAAGGAAAATATATAATCTTACTCGAAATCATGCTCGAAATGATCTAATTGATCGCTGGATCAAAAGCTTTTCATTATGTGTTTTCGAAAATGATATTCGACATTTAAGAGGTGAAATCTCCCTTTTTTTAATGAAATCTTTGAACGTGGAAATGAGTCTAGAAGAGGAAGAAAGCAAAAGATTCATGGATTGAGATGTCTAAAAAGTTTGATTACTTGAACCATCTAATAATACATTTCCCATCAAAGAGAGAGAATATAAATGGGTTACATTTTTGTTGTGGTTGTTGGATCGTCTCTTCATCTTTGATCAACGGTCATGATTAATCCTTAGGAGACGAATCACCATCGTTAAGTCCTGGCCGTTGGATCATTGATGGAGCGTCTAGTTTAAGTTGTGTCATCGCATGATGATCAATCGCCGCGTAACGGTAACCGTTCAATCTTCATCGAACGTGTGAAATGATGTTACGCGTCCATGGAACTCCATCGGGTGCATTTGATCTTAGCCATTATCACTCATCAAATGAACGACTGAGATTTAAACATTTTTAAAACACGAATTTTTGCCCAATCAGAATGCATCGTGTACCCCTTCAAGTAAGTGAAAATCGAGGGCTAAGATTAAATCACTTCCTTTTGCGTCGATAAGGGGCTTAAGAGTGTGCCATGTCACTTGCGTAAAAGAAAACAGAAACATAGTCCAACAATAAAAAAATCAGGGCAAAAAGCATATATAAATACTAGAGCGCAATAATGGGTTCGCTTATATCCTAAAAATGATGCTTAACCTATTTATTAAATGTGCACATATAAATACACGAGTGCACCACGTGGCATGTGCATACATCACCACATAGCGACATGTGATACACTCCATCAAATCATCTACTACGTCAAAATAATTTTATAATTTTTTAAATCAAAATAAATTTGAAATAAATCCAAAGAAACCCAAAAAATTTAGTAAAATTCTAGAAAAATCCTTAAAAATTAGAAAATTCATAACTTCCAAAATATAACTCTAAATTAATCCAAATTTATTTTTTGGATCAGAAACTAAATAATCTATCATTCTAAAAATTCACATTTAATAAATAAAAGTAGAATAAATTTTTATTTAAAAAATATACTACTTTCCTTTAGAAAATAAAACTAGAAAATTAAATTAGTTTTAAAATATTTTCTCTTATTATTTTAACATTAAAACTTAATTATAATCTCAAATAAAGATGAGAATAATCTGTTCTAAAATATATTATTTAATATCTATAATTATCCCTAAAATAATACATTTTGAGATTATAACTTAGAATTGCATGAAATGATAGATATACACTTAAATGATGATAACATGCATACAAATGGAACGTTTTATGTCTTAATTTTCATTAATAATTACATAATTTCATGTGTAAATTGCATGTTATCAGAGATTTAGAGCCCATTATGTTTGAATTGAAATTAGCCAATGGATTGATTAGAGAACCGTATGATAAGTCAGAGGATGTCAAAGTGAAGGTATGAAATGTTAATTTAGATTAGATTTTGTTGTATTAGATATGAAAATTTTAGGAAATCTGAGCCATGCATTCATGATCTTTAGGAGACCATTCTTAGATATGGTAAAAGCCATTACCAATTGGGATAAAGGAATGGTAGAGTTAAAGTAGGATCATAAAAAATTGAGTTTCCCACTTCTCATTTGTTGAAATATCTTAAAGATAGTATGAAGATGTTTGTTTTTTGAGTTTAGTAGAGGAAGATTATTTTGATTTTGGTGTATATCAGCATTGTTGGTTCTGATGTCGATAAACTTTCAAAATTTTGATTTAAACATCTAATGCAGCGGAACACAATGAATCGGATATTCAAAATACCAAGCCACCAAGAACATATGATCCTATCATCTAGTATGCATGAGAAAACATACTTACAAGGTTTCCTTGAAGGAGCTCTTGAAACTATTCAAGTGACTAGTGATAAGTCCGAAATATTGAATGCAATGTATCGTTGTATTTTTGTTCAGACTTAATCAATAAAATGTGTATAATAGAATTTCCCTTAAATTCACAAATATCAAAAGTTAAGGCTTAGTAAGGGGTCGAATCCAAGGGAGGTTGCACCAATATTTTCCCTTTTGTTTTTATATATTCAAAACCGAATTTATGTTTTTGTCACAAATGCAGAGCAACAAGACAATTATATGAAATGAGTTGCAATTATCTTCTTTTTAATCTTCAATGAATTGCAAATGAATTATATGGAAATGAAAATGAATTGCAAGACAATTATCTTCAATGAATTGCAATTATATGAAATGAATTGCAATGATATAAAAAGAAGAAAAACAAGATGCAGAAATGTCGGGTTTAATATGCTAAATCCACTTTCATTGTTTAATTTTTTTTTCTTTTTAAATTTTTTATCAAACTGCTGTTATTATTTTTATTACTAAAACTTATCAAGAGAATTTTATTTTCTATTCACTCCTTTTCAGAGATATTCTCTGTTTATATATCACTCTTTATTTTTCTTTTTTTCTTTATTTTTGTAATTAGATTTACTTGATTTAGGAATTAGTTTTATCTAGAAATCAGATTGACACAGAGAAGATTGTCTCTATTTATCTGTATGTATGTATTTGCTCACTGAGAATATTGACTGCAGAATTGTTAAACAGAAAGAAAAGAAGAGGAAAGAAATGAGGAAAGGAAAAAGAAAAGAGTAAGGTGAAGAGAGAGAAAGGAAAGATTAGAGATTAATAGAAATAGTAATAAGAGTTGTATATATGAGTTTCCTCACTGCGAATATTGACTGCAGAATTGTGAAACAGAAAGAAAAGAAGAGAAAAGAAATGAGGAAAGGAAAAAGAAAAGAGTAAGGTGAAGAAAAAGAAAGGAAAGAATAGAGATTAATAGAAATAGTAATAAGAGTTGTATATATGAGTATCCTCACTAAGAATATTAACTGCAGAATTGTGAAACAGAAAGAAAAGAAGAGAAAATAAATGAGTTGGATTTAGGTACATAATTAAAAATGAACTAAATCACTTACTAAACTGATAAGGTATCAAGAGAAAATGATCATTACAAACTCAAACAATCACAATGGAAGAAAAATATTAAGAAACAAAGAATCAATTTCACAATTAAACTGGAATCGTACTCACGGACTAAACTAATTACAGACCTAAAAAATTTACTGAGTGAAAAAAAACTTATGCACAATCAAAGTAAGAAAAAGAATACGATTGAGAAATTATTCAATTCAGAAAGACTAAGTCGAAGAAAAGAAAAAAAAACAGACAAAGAAAAGGTAAGAAAATTTTCCGTATCTAATCGTTATACGCAAACCTAATCGCAGCTTCCGATCGGAGGAATGGAAATTCTCTTCGACTGCTCCTGGTTGTCGCTGCTTCAAGGTGGATCTCTAATAAGTCCGAAAAATAGAGGATGTAATGCGTCGTAGTGCTTTCTTTCAGACTTAATCAATAAAATGTATATAAAAGAATTTTCCTTTAACAATTGCAAATATCCAAAAATATGTGGCTTAGTAAGGGGTCGAATCCAAGGGAGGTTGCACCAATATTTTCCCTTTTCTTTATTTATATTCAAAACAGAATTTATGTTTTTGTCACAAATGCAGAGCAACAAGACAATTATATGAAAAGAATTGCAATTATCTTCCTTTTAATTTTCAATGAATTGAAAATAGATTATATGGAAATGAAAATGAATTGCAAGACAATTATCTTCAATCAATTGCAATTATATGAAATGAATTGCAATGATATAAAAAGAAGAAAATCAAGATGCAGAAATGTGCGATTAAATATGCTAAATCCACTTTCATTGTTTAATTTTTTTTATTTTTAAATTTTTTTATCAAACTGCTGTTATTATTTTTATTACTAAACTTATCAAGAGAATTTTATTTTCTATTCACTTCTTTTCAGAGATATTCTCTGTTTATATATAACTCTTTACTTTTCTTTTTCTTTTATTATCTTGTAGTTAGATTTACTTGATTTAGGAATTAGTTTTATCCAGAAATCAGATTGACACATAGAAGAATGTCTCTATTTATCTATATGTATGTATTTCCTCACTGAGAATATTGACTGCAGAATTATGAAACAGAAAGAAAATAAAAGAAAGGAAATAAGGAAAGGGAAAGGAAAATATTAAGGTGAAGAAAAAGAAAGGAAAGAGTAGAGATTAATAGAAATAGGAATAATAGTTGTATATATGAGTTTCCTCACTAAGAATATTGACTGCAGAATTTTGAAACAGAAAGAAAAGAAGAGAAAAGAAATAAGGAAAGGAAGAAGAAAAGATTAAGGTGAAGACAAAGAAAGGAAAGAGTGGAGATTAATACAAATAGAAATAATAGTGAATAAGGGAGAAGGAGTTCAGATGAGAGATGTATATAAGCTGTCTCACGAAGAAGACTGGCTGTAGAATTGTGAAACAGAAGGAAAAAGAACTAAGTTACTGACTGAAATGACGAGGAATCAACATATATTGACCGATACAACCTCAAACAATCACAATGCAAGAAGAATACTAAGAAACAAAGATTCAATTTCAAATTTAGACTCGAATCGATCTCACGGACTAAACTAATTGAAGACCTAAAAAGATTACTGAGTAAAAAAACTTACAATCGATCAAAATAACAAAAGAATATGACTGAGAAATCATTCTATTCAGAAAAACAAAATGAAAGAAAAGGAAAAAAAATGATGAAAGAAACAAACTAAAAAAATTCTGTTGTATCTAAACATGAATGCGTGAATAGAGAACAAGAAATGAAGACTGTTTCAGTGATTACAAACCTACGATTGGATCTTCTTCCCCGGTGTGTCCTCTAGGCCGATCTTCTTCGGGCGGGAAATCAAGAACGAGTTCTCCAAACCCTTGCTCGTCCTATTAATACATTTCAAAATCGCGACGACCCGTTTTTGCGAATTTGTTACATCCCTTGGTGCGCACCGCTTCGCACGCATATATGTGATGTACACTTCGATTGGTTGGCATCTTATCTTCTTTCCTGTGATTGGTGGAGGAGATCTTGTGCATCCTGGTGCTCATACCCAGCACGTGAGACACGGGTTGACTGTGTACACATCGTTGTGCACACAACCTTCTTCCTCATCGTGTGATTGGCTCACACGATTCTCATACATTGCCTGTCCATAATACCTCAAAAAAACACATAAGTAAAAATTGGCCCATTTAGGGCATTATTGATACAAACCAAAAATTAAAGAAACTTCTAAAAGTGATTATTTCATAAAAAGAAAAGAACATTTCATTTAAAGTAAATGCTAGAAAAAATTGTGGATTATCTTGTCCAACAATTGCTAATAAAGTATTTATTTCTGAGAGTCCTAATTATTACTTAAAATTTCTCATAACAGGCCTAATTATTTGTAATTAACTACTCATTTTAAAATGCAATGAAAGTGTTAATTCCAAAATAATCATGATAACATGCAAAATAATTGTTGATTTAAAACATTCAATGACCAAAATGCAAATAAAATGGATGGTTTAGAGTATACTTTTGCTTGTTATCAATCTCCTTTCCCGTTGTGTCCTCAAGGCCAAGAATCTCCTTGGACGGGAAATCAAGAACATAGATTTCGCCTCTCCTCCTCTTCCTCTTAAAGCTTTTCAAAATCGCGACGCTCCCCCCCTTTTGCAAGTTTGTTAAGTCACTCGGTGCGCCTTGCTCCACACGCGCATCAGTGTTGTTTGCTTCAGTTGGTCAACATCTTGTCTGCCTCCATCTGATTGGTGGAGGACGACTTGCATGTCTTGGTGCTTATACCCTACATGTGAGCTAATGGCTAGCTGTGTACACATCGCCGTGTACACAGCTTACCGTTCCTTCATTTGATTGGTTCATATCAATCACGTGCAAATCCTGTCCACATTGCTCCGAAAATCCATTAGTAACAATAGGCCCATTAAGGGCATTAATAAAATGAATTGAAATTAAAGGACCTTAATGAAGGTAATAATTGCTGAAAAATAAGAGATTATTTCATTTAAAGTAAATGCTAAAAGAATATGAAATATCATGTCTAAAAGTTGCTAATAGAGTAATTATTTCTGAAAGTAATTATTGTGTAAAATTTCTCATAACAGCCCTAGTTATTTATAATTTACTCATCCATTTTCAAGTGCAATAAAAGTGTTTAGTTCAGGCATAACATCATGATAACATGCAAAATCATTGTTGATGTAAAACATTCAATGATCAAAATGCAAATAAAATAGATGGTTTAGAGTACACTTTTGCTTGTTATCAACTAGCCTCTAGCGGTATCCAAACAGTCTCCAGATGGTTGGATCTCCTCTTCAAAGCTCTTCACCAAGAGATAAAGAGAAGAAATGAGAGAATTCTCACAAGACTTGCATGTGCACCTTGAGTTGTGGTTGTTCTCCCCTTATTTATAGACATTTGGTATGAGATATTTTATGGAACTTCGAGAATGCATCACGATTCATCAGAATAATCAGATTCATAAAATAGAATTAGAGGCGCACCTGGATTCGCTGGATTAATCTTCATCCGAAGTAGATTACTGAAGTGGAGAATAGCCTTCTTGAATATCCCTGATGTAACCTCCTGATCTCTAGAGGAAATAGGATTCTCTCTGGAGGGTTATGAGCATCAGGTTATCCTAGTGGACTATGGCCTCCTATTTATAGAGATGAGGAAAGCTTAAGCCTCTAATCAATCATTAGTTAGCCCATTAATGACTAATGACTAATTTATTGCCTCTACACATAATTAACCTCCACACACATAAATGAATGTCATAATCCCCATATTAAACATAATTGAATCACTTAATGGGATTTAATGATAGCTAATCCACAATATTACCTAACTATGTCCACTTAATAGATATTAGACCTAACAATTTTTTCATAAAAACACTCATAATTATGTTCAAATTCATCAGTATCCATAGACCTTATGTGTGTGACCCTCTAGGTCCATATATCTCACTAGTTAATAACTCTATATATCAAATAACACCTTATTGGTCAACCTTAATTAATTATCCACATCAACATATAGATTAATTAATCAAGTATTGATTTAACCCAATCGATAGGTTGAGTTGTCAGCCCGTTGGGTGCCAAGCTACATCACGTACTCTAGGAGATATGGATTATGCAAGAACTCACTTATGGAACCTTTCCATCATTGATTATCATTTATGTATAATCCTTCATCTACATGAGACTCATGAATGACTTAGGGTATGGTCAAATGTCATCCCTAATCGGTCACTCAAGTTAGTACTGATACGTGTAGGAAATCATCTATCAAGAACTCTTTCGATATTTCTACTACCTTGGCCAAGGATTTCATTACTTCTCATTCCTTGAGTCAATCTCCTCAAATATCGAGGGTGGATGATCTTATCTTGATCACACAATCATCTTCGTGAACTTAATGTCGTATCCAATATATGACATTTTAGATATTGCGTGGCTAGGGATTCGTAAGTCAAAATCAAAACAAGATCATCCATCCACAAGATGTTTTTGGTGTCTCAAGTCAAAGGACCATATACACAACTGTGACATGAATAAACCTGATTGACAGTTAGGTATAATTACTATTAAGGGATTCATACAGATCAATTCACTGAACTCTTTCACCAAAGAGCACCCACTATCTATACTTAGTATCTCTACACCGAAGGCTATAGGATCAGCCATACTCATCATATGAGTCAAATCAGAGAGAGCTATTCTTTCCAGATAATTCGATGTCCTTCTAAAATATCTCACGAATAGGAATTTATAGAACATATATTTAAAGACTAGTGATTATTATATTATAATCTCATTATAATTCACTTAGTTATATCATATGCTCATGGACTTCATTACAAACATCACACAAGAAATATAATGAATAAATTTTCATTTCAATGAACATAAACAAGATACATGGAAGTGTGATTGGCTCATAGGCCACATAATATCCATAAGGTGGATCAAGCATTGGTTGAGCGATAAGGCTCGAGGACTTCTTAGAGGTAGGTTGGCTTGAAAGGGGAGCATAGAGCATTGTATGGAGCTTTAAGAGTCAAGCCCTTGGGAGACAAGATGAGTGGCGGCATGCCAAAAGACGAAAGGCAAAGTGAGGTCATTAATTGGGAATGTGAGTAGGTCATATTATAAATTCATGTTTGGACTTTTATTTGGCTAACCATCTAGTTAGTAATTGCTACTAGGGAACAACAAGGCATGGAGAGAATTTAGGGGGATTGTCTCCTCATGGATATAGAGTGGGAGGGATATGGATACCTTGTCCAACATAAAAAAAACTTGGAGTACAAGTGGTATGAGAAATTGAGTGACTAGTAAACACATTAATTAATAAGTATTTGATGATTCAAATATATAAATGAATTAAAGCAACCCCCTCTTAGTTAATTCATCATCCAATTAGGGAATTTCAATTGTTACCCACTTCATCGAGTCACCATTGTTATCCCACTATCGTGCATCATATTTTATCTACATTATTGTTGAATAGAGGCAGATCATCCACTCGACGAAGAGTGGCCCATGCATAAGATGCTTACATGTGGGTATGCTTGCATATGGAGATATCCTAGAGGTCGGAGAAATTTAGCACTCTCATTTTCTCTAACGCATTCTCATGTGTGCTCTCAAGGGGGAACCTATGTTGAGTGAGAGTACTTTATGCTAGAGATGTCCCCATGTAGAAGTACATGTATGATGGGGACAACTCAAACGTAGGAGAACCTGTGCACATTCTATAAGTCATGTGGTGAGCGCAATGAGCATCAAATCACTGTCTATGACAGACACATGAGATGCCACTCTTGCTTCTTCTTCGACCCCTTCTATTTTCCCTCTAATCCATGTTGACATCATTGACATTTACGGTGCACGGATCCCAGCCTTTGTTGATTCATCATCCTTTGGTGGGCTAACACCACGTGCGATGTAATTTATCTTTTTCAGCTTTCTATACATATATATCACTACTCCAACTTGATGGGTAGTACGAAAGTTTGATAGGGTTCAACACTACTATATCTCAGTCTTGTTTCTCTCGTATAACCCTACATAGGGCCGTATCTTTTAACCCTTGTGATACTTTATTAGCTCTTCCTATTTCCTCTTCTCATATTTTCACATGAAAGAAATTATGTAAATGGCTATACAACTCATGATGTCCAAAGTATTTTCATATTGTAAGGTTCGCATGGAAATCTCACGGACGAAAAATCAATGAAGATCAATAACTTAGATAGTGTACTTTCGTTGAAAGTAGTAGAGAACTCTTTCGAGTCTGCTCTATGGCAGCTTCTTGCGGCTGGAACGAGTTCCTCAACTTGTCAACCATGAGGGTTTACTCCTATGCATCGACAAGGGATAACTCGTGTTAAGTGTAATGACAAATGGGCCTAACATATATGTACTATTTGGCAAAGTCTTTACAAGCAAAGTTCATGTATTCATTCAAGTCACATGAACCTATAAAAGCCATCACACAACCAAGGAATTAGCTGACATCTTCCACTCGTAGTAATCCGTCAAGTGCAACCCCAACCCCACCTTCCTCCGCACCTTGACTGGTCTCGCCGTAGCCTTCCACTGCATTAGCCGTGGAGTGGCCGACAACGTTGACGAAACGATTTAGTGCGGTCGTTGAAACAAATGATCATCGGTCAAATAAAATTTATAATTCCAAACTCATGATGATTTAAAAATAAAAAAAATCAAGTACAACGATGAGATCTGGTCGAACCACAGAAAGCATGGTTGACTTTTACCATAAGAGTTGACTTGGTCAAACTTAAGTCTAATTAAGCTTTTTAAGAAATGAAAATGATATATTATCAATAAAAATAGTACTAATATATGAGAGAAGATATTTTAAGAATTTTTGAAAAATATTTGAGAAGAAAAGTCAAAAGTCAAGGTCAAAGCATTGACTTTGACCAGATTTTGACTTTATCTAAAATCAGAGAGGAAAAAAGTGAGAAACTATTACAAAAATTATATTTTCAGAAACTAGAGAGAAAGAGGAGAATTTTGATTTTTAGAGAAGAATTGGATTTACTATGATTTATTGAAAATCAATAGACATAAAATTACTAAAATGAAGGTTTCGGTTAAAATCCTTAAATTGACTCATCAAATGATATCCAAATATAAAAAATTACCTATTTATAGAAAGCTTACGATCAGAGGATTCCAAAAACATCAAAATTATCAAATTTCAGCTTCTATATTTGTAACAGTAGCCCTTGAAAGTTGACACCCAAATTCGGATTAATTTTGAACAACTATTGGTCAAACGACAAATTGAAGGGTCAAACCTTGATGAAAATTAATGAATAAGATATCCACAGAAAGCTGATTGAACAAGGAATCCTATGAAACTAAATTCTAATAAGTTGAACTTAAGATCAATGAGAAATTCTTGTTCCAAAATAAGAAAAATCTGTGATGAAATTTGGACGAAATGATGAAATTCCAATTTCCTAAAATCTATTACCTATCAAAATCTACTATAAACTATCTAGAATGTGAGTATTATGAAGGAATCACACTACTAACCCGATTGACGTGAAGATTGAGCCTCAAAATGCTTTGATTGCTGTTAGTTTCTCAGATTCCTTCATCGACATGATTTCGGGCTTCAAGGGGCGATTTCCAAACATTTTGTCACAATATTTGTGATTAACTTGCCTCAATCCATGCACGATTGAGTATAGAATGTAAGAAAATCATGAAGAACTCAAGATCATCTTTCAAAACTGCATAATTTCTTCACATTTAGTCAAGAGTTACATTTCCGTAAGAGAGACCATTGATTTATAGACGAATTCTTGCTTGATATTTGGTCCATCCATTTCGCGTAAAGGGCTTGAGAGGCTACGATGAAGCCACGTAACGCACGATAAGCAGACCATGATCCCCACGACGCGGGCCCACTTCTTCCATGATTTTCGCCATTTTAATCTCAAAAAATTCCTAAAAAATATGAAAAATTCCAAAAATAGTTAATCTTAAAAAATTCATAACTTCATTTCTAGAACTCCTTTTTGTATGAAATTTTCTTCATTGGATCAAGAATTTGATCCTTTTTAAATCTATGTCTTGAAATAAAAATATTAGACAAAAACAAAATTATGAGTGGAATAATTCCTAGTTGAATTCTAAAGTCAAATAAGGTAATTCCTTTTTTTTACTCTTCTTTTCTTCCTCTTCTTAAACCTTCATGCATTCACTTAAGTCATGTGTGAGATAGAGGCACACGAGAGAGAGAGGAAAACAAAAATAGGGTTTGATGTAATGTGTACATGCACGAGATAGAGAGATATATAGGAGAGATAGAGAGGAGAGAGAGAAAGGGAGAAAGTGGGCTTCAGCCCAATAGGATAGAGAGAAGAAGATAGGCTTTAACACTCCCCCTCAAGCTGGAGCGTGGAGATCAAAAATGCCCGCAGCTTTGGATCCAATGGTCTCATATGCGGTGGCCGTAGGGCCTTAGTAAAGATGTCTCAGCTACCGATGTGCGAAGCGACGTGCGAGTACAGTATGATACCATTATCGACATACTCGTCGTATGAAGTGGCAGATCGATCTCAATATGCTTCGTCCTCATATGGAATGTAGCATTACCGGCGATAAAGGTAGCAGCCATGTTATCGCAGTACATCTGCAAAGGCCCTTCTCAAGTGAAGCCAAGCTCGGTGAGAAGAGAGCGTAGCCACAACATTTCGCCGTGGTATCCCGCCATGGCTCGATACTCGACTTCGGCACTAGAGCGGGACACGATAGACTCGCTTTCCGAGAGCGCCATGTGACCAGAGTTACTCTCCAACATAGGTGGCATAGCCACCATGTGACTTCCGATCCTCCTTGTCACCAGCGAACCCAGAGTCGAGTAGGCCTCAATGTGTAGATGACCCCGTTGCCGATACAAGAGGCCCTTCACCTGGAGCTCTCTTAAGGTACGCTGTAGTCGATAGACACCCTCCGCATGGATAGTGCGAGGAGCCCGCATAAACCGACTCAAGATACTAACCGCATAGGAGATGTCCGGCGAGTCACGGTGAGGAAGATCAATTTCCCCACAAGTCGGCGGTAGATGCCTCGCATCCTCAAGAAGTCCCGGTAGCATTGTCCCACCAGCCCCACATTCTCGCTCCATAGGTGAGGAGGCCGGCTT
This sequence comes from Lemna minuta, assembly GCA_024174645.1. Lineage (NCBI taxonomy): Eukaryota > Viridiplantae > Streptophyta > Magnoliopsida > Alismatales > Araceae > Lemna > Lemna minuta. Next base: position 11,836,219 of record CM044117.1, on the reverse strand, counting down.
GCACCCCAGCCGTCCCCGTCTCCTCTAGTAGATCTAGCACGTACTTCAGCCGACAAATGGACATCTCGCCCGACGGTAAGCGATCTCAAGTCCAAGAAAGTACATTGGGGGAGACAGACTCGTGCAGACGAAGTGCTCGAGCCGTATAAGCCTTGGTCGTAGCCAATTCCTGGGCGTCGTCACTACTCAGCTGATGATGATGTCATCCACATACACATGCGTGATAACACATCCATGCGGGGTGTGTTTCCGCATGACAATGGATCGATACAGTAGAGACGAAGCCATACGAGAAGAGCATCTCGCGAGAACTTGTGGAACCACGCACGCGAGCTTTGCTTCAGCCCATAGATAGCCTTCTTGAGGAGACACACCTCGACGACTCCCGAGCAACGTACCTGTGTGGTTGCTCCATGAATACCGCTCATCTGAGGTCTCCGTAAAGGGAAGGCATTGGACACTTCCCGACTCGATGAAGCGGCCGTGATTGATCCAGAGCAATGGAGAAGAGAACACGGATGGAGCCGAGGCGCGCCACGAGCGAGAATGTCTCGATGATAGTCAAGACTATAGGCTTGAGAAAAGCCACTGAGCCACGAGACGCGCCTTGTAGCGAGCGATGGAGCCATCGGGGATTGTACTTGAGGGAGTACACCCACTTGCAGGAGACAACATTGGCATCAATAGCCGAGGAACCCGGGCGCCCGTGTCTCCCGTTGGATGAAGGCCGCATATCTCCACATCCATCGCCGCTTCCACGCCGAGTCGTAACGCCCAATATAGCTGCGACTTTGGGAATTGACTCGCTTAGAACGGCAAGAGCAAGGGAGCTGATGGAAGGAGAAAGGCGGGCAGGAGAGACATGATGAGCGACAAGGTATTGCGTGCATCGGCCGAGTACCTTGCGAAGGGCAATGGGAAGGTCAAGATCGAGATACGGAGGCGGTGGGGAAGGTGGTGGTGACAAAGGGAGCCGGAACAGTGGATAGCGGCGAGGAGGGAGATTCGGCACGGAAGATGGGTCGACGGGAGGGATGCCGAGGGTGGTGACACCTTAGGCAAGGGAATCGACGATCCTTAGGAGGTTAGTGACAAGTGGTAGCCGGTACTACCGAAGGAAGGAGGGATGGGGAGGAGAGGTCTCGCCCGACGGAGTAGAGAGTAAAGTAGGGAACGTCCTCATGGAAGGGTCACATTCGCGAAGTAAATGTACTTGTCGCCGATCTGGAAAGTACACACGTGTAGCCCTCTCGAGTCCGAGAGTAGCTCACGAACACACCCTTTTGTGCACGAGGGAGCCGCCTTGAGAGGCGGTGTGATCCTCGGACAAAGCAGTGCAGCCGAACACTCGAGATGGTAGAGAGAATGTCAGCATCAGTCAATCGATGAAGGAATAGCTCCTCCAAGTGTGGCGTGATGGAAGGCGGTTCACGTGTATGTAGTGCGAACTGTACCTCACACCGTGAGATACCGAGGTACCTCATAGCCGCAGCAGTGTGCGTACCATATCCAGGAGGGTGTCGATGCTTCCGCTCGGCCACCCGTTCGCTGCGAGGTATATGGGCAGGTAGTCCGATGAACTATGCCATGAGCCGACAGAGTTCCTCAATCGCCTTTCCCGAGTGAACTCAAGTGCATTGTACTCAGGAGGATTTTGACCATCGTCTCGCATCGGGTCAAATCTCAAGGAGGAAGTGCCGAACGCGAGAAAGCACCTCCTTTCGACTCTTCAGATATATGTCCAACTCCCGCCTGTGTGTAGTCATCGACGAACACCATGTAGTACTACCTCCTAGGAGAGGTATGAGGGGCCTGACTCCCCAAACGTCGCAGGCAGTGAACCAAGTCAAACGGCGATGGTAGGTGGACCAAAGGCGTGATGGGATCGACGATCTATGGTGTTTCCCTAGTTCACAAGACTCACAATGAAACTCATATAAGTGTAACCAAGGAAGAGTTTCTTTAAGTTTGACAAAACTAGGGTGCCCCAGCGACAGATTGCCACAAAAAGAGAGTCATGAAGGGAACTAGAAGAAATAGAGAGAGTGCAAAAAGGGCTTGAAGGCCCGTAGATGGAGAGTCGCCACTAGCTCAGATGCCTCGCCCGTCTCGCATGGCTCGCCTCCAATCCTCCGGCCCGTGTCGAGATCCTCGGGAAGACGCAGGTGATGAGGGAAAGAAAAACACACCACAGGTGAAGGGCTTTGGTGATCGACCGATGGACAAGATTGGCAAAGGGAATCCAGAATATACAGGACATGCTCAGAAGGAAGGGAAGAGGTGGCATGAGACTGCCAGATCCAAGAACAGAGACACAAACGATCGTTAGCAATACGGACATCGGAATGGAGGCTCTGGGCCGATAAGAAGTGAGGACAGAGGGAAAACCAGTCATATGGGAAGAGTGCCGAGTCAATAACCCAGAAGTCATATGAGGTTGAGATAGACCCGGCGTACGTGGAGAAGATCCCCGTCCCTCCAGACATGATATGACACCGTTGCTCGTCGCATGGCCGCAAGACTGGCATGGTGCCGTGAGCTGACAAAGTGAGGTGGCCCGTGATGCCCAGATGTGGGCCAGCTCCGAGGGAGATAGTGCAAGGAAGACCGTTTCCCTGCGCCGAGGGAGTAGTGGTCGAGGATGATCCCTCTTGTCGGGATGTAGTCGAGGATGCCCCGCGCTCCGGAGGCAGCCAGTGGCCCGCGGAGCTTCCCGAACTCCTTCCAAGAGCTTCTCGACGGTGAGTCGGCTTCTCCCGCAGTAGCTTGCAGGGTGGATAGGAGGTCCGGGTCTTCCCAAACGATGTGCTCTTCCTGCATGCGGGAGCCCCCGCCCGATGCGATGAGTGCCGAAGTCTCACGCGGCTGCGGTGTCCGGGAGGTAGGGCCAAAGGCCCCGCACGCTGCGTGCGGCTGCAAAGATCTCCTCGTGGGTGGGCCACGGAGCTCCCCGGAGCACTGCGTCCCGGATCATGCTCAGCCAACTCAAGACGTAATCCGCTGAAACGCTCCCGCTCTAGAGCTCATCGCGGTCACCAGTCTAAGTATATCCAGATCCAAGACCAAAGTGTCGATAGACCTCGAGGTTAGTGAAAATAGCATCGACCGATCCATAGTAGCTCAGAGAGTCCTAGTTCCCCAGCGACATGCAAATAGCTCCTCCTTATGTGCGGCTCGTCCTGCTTACGTTGCTCTTGTTGGCGTACATTGTCTCCAACTTGAGCCACGTGGCACGGTAGACGAGTCATGCTAAGCGGCTCCATGATCTATGTCGCTACACTCGGAGATAAGCGAGAATATACCGCGGACTCAGTCTCGCTCCACTCCAAGTACTCCGAGTCCGATTCCTTCGGCGAGGATCAATCGAATGATGCCCGAAGGCCATGGGCGTTGAGGAACTCCACGAAAAGCGCCCTCCCGTGGGCCCATAGACTGGACCCGTCGAACACGTATGCCAGCTTGGCCAAGGCACTCACGATAGAGTGCTTCCCGGATTTCCGCGCGACAACCCCATCGTGCCGAGAGGGCTGAGTGACCTCGAAGATGAGCGACACGGGGTAGGCTCGGCCATGTAGAGATCAGCAGCTGTGAAGACGAACCGGCGGCTATGGGATATGAGTCGACGTAGCGTGAGGTCAATCAGCCGGGTAGGCGACAACAGCCTGGGCGATGACAACGAGGGCGTCGGGCCGGGCAAGGAGACAGCAGGGACGACTCAGGGCAGGCGATGGCCGTGCAAGACGATCGCTGGGCGAGTGCTCGGCAGGCGACAAACAGGTCGTGACAATGGCAGCGGGTGAGCGAGTGGCGCGAGGGGCGGCAGCGGGCGGGCTGGCGACGAGCAGGCGAGATGACACCGGGCGTGGCAAACGAGGCGTAGAGGAGCCGAGCCGCGACGCTGCACAACGGCAGAGCGCAGGCGCGACGACAGGCGAGGCGCCATGGCACGGGACGGCTAGAGGTTGCGCTATGCAGTGGTCGGGAGAAGACAAATGGGCAAAAAGAGTGATGAGTTTGCTAGATTGATGCAAAAAGAGTTTGAAATGAGTTTGATGGGGGGAACTCACTTACTTTAGGCCTACAAGTGAAACAAAACCTCCACTCGGATTATTTGTTTCACAAGAAAAAGTATACCCGGGAATTGTTAGTTAAATACGATTTGAAAAATCTCAAAGGAAAGTCTACCCCCATGGCATATGGCATCAAGCTAGATGCGTACGAGAAGAGGCTGCAGTGTAGATCAGGAACAAGTATAGAGGTATGATAGGATCACTTCTATATCTTACGGCCAGCGTGCCCTGATATTTTATTTTGCGTGTGTCCTATGTGCTCGTTTCGAGTAATCCTAAAGAATCTCACTTAACCCAGATCAAGCGAATCTTTCGATATCTCATTGGAAACCGAGAATCTTGGACTTTGGTATCCCAAGGGTCAAGAGCTCACTGTAATAGGATACTGTGATGCTGATTTTGCAGGTTGTCGTGTAGAGAGGAAAAGCACTAGTGGATCGTGTATATTTCTAGGAGGGTGTCTCATATCTTGGAATTCAAAAACAGAACTCTATTGCCTTATCAATCGCTGGACGAGAATATGTAGCAAGTGGCACTTGCACCTTGCACAAATTTCCGTGGGTGCAGAGTCAATTGGTAGATTATGGGCTTACTCGTTGAGAAAATTCCAATCATGTGTGATAACACAAGCGCCATAAATCTCGCCAAAAATCCATCGTGCACTCTCGCACTAAACACATTGAAATTCGACATCATTTTTATTCGAGATCACATTAGCAAAGGTGACATAGAGCTGAAATTCATCGACACCACTCGTCAGGTAGCTGATATATTTACCAAACCCCTAGGAACAGAGAGATTTAATTCGTTAGTTAGGGAACTTGGCATGATTAGAGCCACTGACATAGATAGTGATCAGAATTATATGAAGCCCTAAATTCCTAGGTTATGTCTCTCTCTTGGTTATATTTTTTGTAATTCGTTATATACTATATATTGACGATTCTGTCTCATGATGAGCCAACCAAAGGGGGACACTTAATGATGAGACATTCAAATGTTTTTGCTTTCTGCATTTCGTAATTTTTTTTATTTTTTTTTATTTTTTATTTTTTTTGCATAACATTTAGATTATGTCCATACAGGTGCTCATAATCTTATTAGTCTGATTGTATTCATTCAAATGTTTTTCTTATTTTCTTTGTACGTCCTTATCTTTTTGTGGTGACTATTACTCAGTCAGCATCTTGGTCCTCTGGTATCTGGCTTATCTCGAGGATTTACGGTTCTCCACTATATCGGCTATTATGAATTTGCACTCTGAAATGTTCCCCTTGCTCATCAGTGTTTCTTATGCTAGCCCTTCTGGTCATCGCCTGAGGGGGAGTTCATCGGGTGAGGGGGAGTAGCTTGAGTTCTAAATTGCCTACTCGCTGTCAGGAGTTCCTTTTTTGCAGTATTACAAAAAGGGGGAGAACAATTCAAGATTGTGATACACCAATCACAATCCTCTAGGGTGCTTACTAAATTACAATTCAAGATTTTGTAATACATCAAAAAGGGGGAGATTGTGAGAGAGATAATTTTGATATTAATACTAATCTTGAATTGCCACTAGTTTGTATGTCTCACTATACATTTAGTAAGACTAACCTCTGTGTTTGATTTCAGGTTTTAAAATATAAGTTGATATGATGCAAGGCATCTAGTTTAAGTTTAATGTTACTAACTTAAGAGTTAAATATTTATGTGTATATTGAGGATGGTTATTTTGTTATTTCCTTTCCTCTCTCTCTCTAACCCGACAGTATATAAGGAGGTTAGGGTTTTGTTTTTTGAAAAAAAAAAAAATGTAGCCGAGCTTAGAGAAAAGAAACGACGTCTCGTTGGGCGATTTCAGATTCTCTCCTTTCGGCGATCTTTGTGCAAACTGAAGAACGTGCGAAGAGATCTTCATCTGGCATTTTTTTCTTTCTGCGATCTTTGTGAAGACAGAAGAACGTGCGAAGAGATCTTCATCGGCATCTTTCGCGATCTTTTGTGAAGACAGAAGAACGTGCGAAGAGATCTTCATCTAGCATTTTTTTCTGCGATCTTCGTGAAGATTGAAGTACGTGAGAAAGGCAAGGTAAACTCCAAAATAACAAGTCCTTTCGTCTTGCGTCGATTTAGGTCTCAGTTTGCCGATTCGAAGATTTGTTAATCGCACAGTCATATATTTTGTGTTCTCTTAAAGGTCTGATTTCGAGACTTACATTCTCTAAATTTCTTACCTGGTTTGCTAGTTAGATTCTCGCATTCTACTAAAGTAATCGACTTCAAAACATTGTCAAGCACTCGCATATTTCAATCTCCGCCTGATCCTCTCAAATAAATTAACTTTGAGCATTTTCTCATTAGATAGTTATATTGTTTTTCGTTTTCTTTCGTGAAATAATAACTGGAGTAGATTTAAGCAGCTTCAAGGTGCTGATCTTTCCTGTTACAACCATTGAATCTTTCGGAATATATATAAAACACTAAAATTTAAATCTCGGTCAGTTACTGTTAGATAAGTTCTTAATTAGATATATATACAATTATTCAGAACTAATCCTCTATCATAGTTTGTTTCATTCTGATTACGTTCTCAGTAGTATAGAGATACTTTATAATCTTCAAGGCTTGTTATTCTCTCTACATATCATATCTCTGTGAAGTAATACTTACGGTTGGGATCAAGAGGTATTTCCACAAGTATTGCGTAAGACAAGAGGTATTGTGTCTTTGAGTTATAATAAATCAATTTATCGTATAGTGTTTCTTTTTTCTTTTGTTCAACATTCTGCAGGTTGAAATCTTGCTGACGAACAGGAGGTATCTGTGCTTGTTATAACTCATTAATCCTAGTCCGTCAATTACATAAGTATTAAATTATCTGCTGGCTTGTTTATTAATTAATCTAGTTGTGTTAAGTGAATCTAGCCATTTTACGTTTGTCAGATATCCTATTATATTGACATCTTGCGGAGTTGAAATCTTGCCTGACGAACAGGGAGGTATCCGTATTTGTTATAGTTCATTAATTCGATTTCATCAATTACATAATTATTAAATTATCTGTTAGCTTGCTTATTAATTAATCTAGTTGATTTAATTGAATCTGGTCATTTTTTTTCTGCTGTCAGAAACTCTATTATATTGACATACAGCAGGTTAAAACTTGTAGCTACAGACACGAGGTAATCTTATTCAAGTGATTTTAAACCGGTTCGTCTCACTGTGTGCATTTTACTCTTTAATTGAAGTTCAGTTTGTTTAGTGACCAATCTAACGTGTTTGGGTATATCACAGTTAGTTTCTGAGATCGAAATTTCTTCTTCTTGATATCCAACGCTTTGAATTAGGAAAGCCAATCTTGTCAAGAGTCAACTGTTATCAAAGAAGGTCAACTCAGTCAGAAAGTCAACCTTAGTATAGAAGTCAACTAAGAGTCAGCAGAATTAAGAAAAGTCAACCTTAGGTCAAGTCAACCCCATTCAGGTCAAGTCAACCCTAGTTAGGTTAAGTCAACCCTAGCCAGGTCAAGTCAAACCTTATTGGTCAACGGTCAACCCTGAGTCAACAGAAGTCAGAAAGTCAACTCTAGGTCAACGGTCAACCCTGAGTCAACAGAAGTCAGAAAGTCAACTCTAGGTCAACGGTCAACCCTGAGTCAACAGAAATCAAGAAAGTCAACTGTCATCAGACAGAGTCAATCTTAGCATTAAGTCAACATTTGACAGAAGAGTCATCCATAGTCAGTAGGATCACTTCTTAGGAAGAAGCAGTCAGAAACGTCATTTCTGCATTCACACGTATACAGAGGATCAGAGAGTCTCATTCGGTGAGACAAGAAGGAGTCTACACTTGAGGAGCGGGAAGACCGAGTGAAGCCGGAAGACGAGGTCTCAAGTTACCAGTGGTCGGCGGCATTAGCAGAAGAGGCGCGACAAGGCGTGAAAGGACGAGCGATCGCGTGGGGATCAGCCTGAGGGAGTCAAGGCGTCCAGGAGCCGAGGAGGTCGAGGCCTAGTGGGTAGTGCCGTAGGTAAAGGTAAAGGTGAGTGTTAGGTTTGCCGTAGGGGGAAAATCTAAAACCTTGTATTGAAACATCGTCCTTCACCCTTTGAGTGGTGAGAGGATTAGGTTTTATTTGGTGAGGAGGAGGCTCCGAGTCTATAGTACTCGGGACTGGATTAAGGGACATTAGGTCCCCCAACCAGTATAATAATATACAGAGCACTGAGAAAGGAAAGAGTGAGTGATTAATCCACAAATCGTAGTAAACTATTAATCGAGTTTGATAAGTAAGAAAATAACCCATAAACCTAATTCACCCCCCTCTTAGGTGAATCCACCACCACCTTGGGAACTTCACATAAGAATGCTCAATTGATAAAAAAATATGGAATTAAGTGATTTGGCCTTAAATTGAAGAAAATTTTATTTTAAGATGATAACATGCATCACATAGACCCAAATTATGCATTAATAACATTTAATCATGATGAAAATAAGAGTTAAATATGCATGTTATGAGTTAAATTTTGCATTAATGATGCAAAATTGCATTCTATATGCAAATCCCTGGAAACTTGTATTCGATCCCATGTTTGATGCCCATGCAGGCGTCATGATAACATGCATTTATAAATTGAATTCTTATCTTATTTCACTCATATTCATGCTTATTTTATGTAATTTTGATGAATGTTATCTTAATTTTATGAATTTTCTCCATTGGAATGCCATTCTACTAAAGTGCATATTTATGTATAAATTAGGGATAATTATATGCTTGATTGATGATTAATCTTTTTTCAAGATTAAAATAATATGAACTATATATTTTCCCTGATATACTTTGACTTTAGGAGATGATTTAAAGAATTAATTCCAAGGAAATAATGATTGGATGATTTAAAGAAGGAATTTCTAATGACAGACTTGATATTATTTTCAATCCATCTCACCTTGTTTTTAATTATATTTTACATGACATGATGTTAAAAATAAAGAATATTGTGATACAATGGATAAAATTTGAGATTAAAAGGAGTTATATTTTAAGAGTTATGAATTTTTGAATATTTTAGATTTTTTTTGGAATTTAATTTGAATTTTTATCGAATTTATTCCTTAATTTAAAGCGCAAAAGGGGTTATTTTTCCGCAGAAACTGCGGTGCTGACGTGGCGCACAGGGGCACGCAGGACACGCGCGGATGCGACGCGGCACGCATGGTCACGTGGCAGGGCCGCGCGAGCCCACGTGAGGCACAGGTGGCGCACAGGGCGCAGACATGTGGCGCGGGCCACATGAGTCCACGCGGACGCCTGTGAGGGGCACCACGTGGCGTGAGAAGGGCTGGCGTGTGAAGGGCCCACGGGTTAGTGGGCCCTGGTAATATGATTGGGGCGGTAACGCAATAGCGTTAAACCGCCCCAGTTTATAAGCTTACCCTTTATAGCTTTTTCTTCCGTGTGGGACTATGTTCCCACACGTTTCTTACCTTGTGCAGGACACGTGGTGGAACCGCAGACGTCGGATATACGGGCATCAATCACAACGCGTCGATACAATGGATGCAGAGTCCACCGGATCAAGTAATCAGGCACGTGCGTGAAATAGATTTCAAGTGAAGTGATCACAGGGCAACACGTGGCTTCATGAGGAGACTTTGATCTTCATTGGACGGGCTAATTAACGAGGAAGATCGGACGGACTAGATTGATCGTGAGATTGATGCATCGGTGGATCGTGGCTAAGCTGACGCGGGCAATCGTGACCGTCCAACCTACCGTGAACAGATCGGACGGCTGGCATTTTTCGCGGAAGAGGTCCACGCGATTGCGGCTCGATCGCACCGTGATCGTGGGTCGATCAAACCGTGATCGTGGCTCGATTGAACCACGATCATGGCTCAATCGTGGGCAATCGTGGCACACGATCACCGCAAATTGGTGGCCCACGATCATCGTGCAATCATGGCCACCAATCAGCACCTATTCCCGGATCAAACGTCCCAAATTTTTCGGGCAAAAATCTCCTTTAAAAAGACAATGTATTCCCTCTTTTCTTTTCAACTCTTGATTGATTCATGAAGCAATTAAGCGAATTTGGAGAAAAATCTTGAGTTCATCACGATTCTCTTGCGTTTAGACTCAATCGCGATATGATTGGAGCAGGATTTGTCATGATTAATCATTGGATTTCATCGAATTTTTCCCTTGAAATTCCGAACGTCCGCGAGGAAGAAATCGAGCAAATTCGCTTCAATCCACGTGAATTAAAGCCACATTCTTGCGGAAATCGGGTTAGTAGGGAGATTTGATCAATTATCAGGTGGTAATTTGAGTTTTTATTAGGTTTAGATATTTAATTTTGCATTTTAGTTCTTAGTGTTCTTCAATTTCACCCAATTTTAGTCTCAAATTTCACTGATTTTGAAAATAAGATATCTCTCTGATTGTAATTTCAAATCACTTGATTTTGGTTTCATTGGATTTCTTATTTCATTAGATTTCCATGGATAGCAAATTCGTCGAATTCCGAGTTCATTTGACCCCTCAATTTAACGTTTGATGAGCCACTGTTCATTTCTAATCTAAATTTTAACATTGACTTTCGGGGTCAATTACATTCAAAATACAAATCGGAATTCTATAAATTTGGTCTACTTAGATCCTCTGGTTCTTAGCTTTCCATTTATATATAAATTGCAAGATTTAGATATCATTTGATTAGTCAATTTGAAGATTTTCTCTGAAGTGTTCATTTCGGGAATTGTCTGATCTTTGATTTTCAATAATTCATAGTAAATCCATTTCTTATCGAAAAGTCACGAATTTTATATAAATAAATTTTATTTCTCTCTAGTTTCCCAATATATAATTTTTGTAATCTTATGACACCTTTTGATTCTCTGATTTCACAGAACTCCTACTATTGGTCAAAGTCAATGATTTGACTTTGACTTTTGACTTTTCTCTGTCAAATCCGAGATTTCAAATCTTTAAATTTCTTATTTAGTATATTTATATCATTTATATTCATAAAATCTTATTTCTACTTCTTTAAAACCTCTTTTAAACCTAAGTTTGACCAAGTCAACTCTACAATTAAAGTCAACCTTGGTCTCTGTGGATCGACCCGATACTTGCACTTTACTTGATTTTATATCTTCATCTTTGTGAGTTTGGTTTTATAAATTTTGTTTGACCGACGTTTGTGTGTTTTGACGACCGCACAAAAACGCTCGTCATGTCACCCTCTCCACTTTCGACTCCGCCCTCGAGATTCACAAGGTCATCAAAACCCACACTCGGTGTGAGCTCCCACCCCTGATCATGCCCCCCTTAACGAAGGAGATGCCGACTTCCCATTTATTAGGGGATATTGCCATTGCTCGCGGTGGCGACGAGACGTTCCACGTGGGAGAGCTAGTCAACCGCAAAACGGGACGCCGCGCCATCGCCATTTGACGCCGTGATCTGGGCTCGCTGGCCTGTGCATTCTCGACGAACAGTTCAAGGAAGCGACTTCGGTCATCATGTCCGCGATCCGAGACTACGTCGCGGAGATCTCAGACTTGATAGTGATTGCAGAACTGGGGATGTTCTTCGGGGAGTTCCTCTTCACCTTCGCCGCCAACTGATGGATATTATGTGTCCTTCAATATTTTCCACTGCATTCGATGTTTTGATCAAAAAATTAAAAGTTTATCGACATCAGAACCTAACACCAATGTCATTGTCGAGCGGGTGAGGAGAGACCAGGGTATTAAGGCATTTCCTCAAACACTTTCTCTGTCCAGATCAAACCGCAAATCCAGCTCACGTGACAAACCGGTTCACGGAAGTTAATCAACTCGACTAACAACTGCCAGCTCAGCTGCAAGACTTGGACCAATCACCGAACGCCAGCACAAACTCCGCCAACCGTTTGATTAAATGGTTGAATCACCACCGACGGGATATACGGTTCGATGAGCTGTCTGATCCACGATAGGGCGGTGAGAATGACGGTGCCGCTGGTCGCAGGAGAGACGACGTAGGTCTTCGCTTCGACGAATTTTGTTGCCGACTTGCGTCGCCAGAGACACCATCTGCGTGGACTGTCAGTTCTCGAAGGTCGACGAGGGAGATCTGGTTTGGTGTTCCCGAAAATAGGGGCCTATGCGGTGGCCTCAGTGTCCACCTTCAAGGGCTTCGCCGCCACCGCAATACCCACCCACCTCCTCCTGCGAGAGAAAGAATGGGTTAGCTCCGGCGCTAACTATGTGATGCAGGACGCGGTGGTGAAAACCCTCGTGCCTGATCAATGGGACTGAGGTTGACCGGAGGTAGCCGGTCAACCCTAACCTATGGGTAGGCGAATCCTAGACTATAAATACGAGACCTCTAACCTAAGCCTAAGTGCAGGCAAGCGTGCCAATCAGCGGAGTCGACTCCGGGTGACCCGGGGAAACTCGCGATGATGGGTAGGGTGAGACCCTCTCGATCCACGTCCAGAGGCGTGGAAGTCGCTCGTCGTGGGGTAGTCAGGAGGCTGCAGCCCACGCTCGGTACCGGACCTGACGTACGCGTCAGAAATCTCGAACCTATAATCGTACTACCCTATCTACGTCGTCCGACGGCGGTGGAGACGAGTAAAGGAAATGCTTCGAAAAGTAATTAACTTGAAAGAGGGGTTGAAGCTAACCTGCGGGGCGCGGGCCCGGTCGGTCGGGGCGAGGGAGGTCGTCGGGCGTGGCAGCGATGTCGGACGCCGGGGTGAGTCGGCGAGGGAGCGCGGAGGAGCGATCGGCGTGGGCGGGGCGATGACGAATCGTGGCGAGTAGAACGGTCGCGGCGACGCGGGAAGGCGGGAGGCGGCGTCCGGAGCTTTGGGCTCGAGCGATCTGGGGTCTGCCTCGGGCGGCTCGGCCTGTGCCTGACCGGTGCTGGCGGTCTGGGACCGGCCCTGCACGTTTTGGGCTGTGCATGGGCCGCCCTGGACCCGGCTCGGCCGGCTCTGGGACCGGCTCCGACTGGCCAGGGCGGTCCCGACGACCCTGGCCGGCTGACTCGGACTCGGGCTCTGACCGGGTTGGGGCCGTTCCGACGTGGGGTGTCCGGCTGGCTGGGTTGGACCTGCTACGGCGCCCGGCCCGGCTGTGGTCGGCTGCCAGTCTCGAGGCCCGGCTCGCCGGCCCTCGGGCGTTCCGAGTGGACCGGGCGATCCGGTTGAGCGAAAGGAGGGGGGGTGGGAACGGTTCCCGCTGAGTCAACTCAGCGGGAATCGGTCATTCCCTCTCCAACCCTGGTTAGGGTTTCCGGGCGGACGACGGGCGGCGCGCGGAGAGGGGAGGCGAGGCGACGATTTCCGGCGCGGAGGAGGACGCGCCCGACGGCAGGTCGTGGAGGGGATGCTGGAGCGGCGATCTCGTGGTAGAATAGGGCGCGGAGCTGGACGGAAGTGACGCGGGAGGCGGGCGGAACGGCGGCGGCGCCTGCAGCCGAACGGGCGTCGACGGGGGCGGCACGGGGCTCGGTGGCGATGGAGGTGGCGTCTAGACGCGACGGCGGCCGTGACCTGGACGATCGATGGGGAGGGGAAATCGGGGAAGGGGAATGAAGGGAGGCGGCGGCTGGGAGGTTCGCCGGAGATGGTGGTGGAGGAGGAGATTGGGAATGGTGGTCCGTGGAGGAGGAAGGGTGGCGGAATCGAGGGGAGGAAGTGGATCGGGAACGGCGGTGGGGCGGTTTGCCGGAGATGGAGGTGGAGGTGGAGAGGGAGATGGAGAGGATGGTCCGTGGAGGAGGAAGGGAGGTGGTGGTGCAGCGATTTGGCGGCGGCGGCGGCAACGGCGGCCTGAGGCGGCGGCAGCGCGGCGGCGGCTGGAAAGCTGCACGAAGGTGAACAAAGGGGCAAGGCAGGAGAAGGCGGCGGCCTCGGCGGCGGGCACGGCGGCGGCACTACCGGGTGCGGCGGCGGTGGCGCGGCGGTGGCGGCGGTTGGTTCCCCTCCTTGTCCTTCCTTGAGCAGCCACTTGAGATGAAGGATGACCCTTTCTTTCTTCAAATGACGGCTAGGGTTTGTGGGGGGGTCCCTTCCCCTCTTATAGAGCCCTTGGTGGGCCAAGAGAGGAAAGGGCCCACTTGAGGCCCACAACCCACACCCATACTCATAGAAATAGAATAAAAGGTTCACAAAGAAGGATGGGCTTCACAAATGGGATCCCGAAAAGGGAAGAACCTACCCGGAAGCCTAAAGGGAGAGAAGAAATAAACGACGACCCGCTTAAACACGTGCGGGTCAAAAGGTCCATAATAAAGAAATAAAGAAGTAAAGATAAGCGGATAGATCCGCGCGCGCAAAAGGGCTCCTCCGGCGCCGGGGTATCGTGTCTTGGTGGCGACGGGGGTCGTACGCCACCACTATGCTTGACCGCAATTTTTTCATCTCACGTGGCATGGAAATTCTATTCATATTTATATTTTAGTAAAATATATTGTATAGTCGGCTGGTACATATATGATTGTGTCATGACTTATCTTGACCGTTGATCTTCGGAAAATCTAAGGGTAAGAGTTCTTCGACAAGTTTGCCCCAAGAACGAACGTGCTCAACCAGAGCGGTTCAGGCAGGACAAATGTAGGTTAACTCACCTCGGTCATTAGTAAATCCTCTGACCCGATCTAGTCTGGGAATCAGCCCAGCCTGGTTCGCTGGGCCCAGACGGCGGTTCAAGCCGCGTCCGTAGTCCTTACGTCCCCTAGACGGGATTGGTCCGAGAGGACAAACTGGAGATGGAGATCGACGGCGCCGCCGTGTCGGGCGGAGTGGCGGTGGGCGCCTGCGCCGCTATGTCTCTACTCTACGTGGGGATTCTTTACTCCCCGGGGCTGCTCCTCCGCCTTCCTCCGCCGAAGACGGTGAATGACTTTCTTATCCGCCGCTTCGTCTGCGCGTCCGTCGCCTCGCTGGTGTCGATGATTACCACGGCAATCCTTTTGGGGGTGAGCACGCCGCCGCCGATGAGATCTATCCCTTCTTCTTGCACCTCCCCTAATGTGGTTGAGTGCTCTTCCCCCTGATCAGTTCTCTCCTTTAGGTTCGGAGCTTTGAGGCAACGCCGTCGATTGCTGCAATGTACGGGATCAGACTGGACAGACTGGTTCGCAATCTTCTTCCCATTGAAATTATTTCTCTGTTCGCTTCGGAATATGTTATGGCTCTCATATTGTCTATTCGTCTGTAGGGGCGAGCAGTTTTCCTTCCCACTTTTTTGACATCCCTCGTCTACTCCGGATCCTTGGTGTCGAAAGCCGTGATCTTTGTGCAATCCGCATCGGAAGCCGAAGAACGCTCTAAGTGGAGTCCGCTGGAAATAGGCAGAAATATCCAGCATGTTATCCTGAACGTTGGTTCTGATATGCTATTCTGGCGTAATTTTTTAGTGGTGAGCGGCCGTTGAAGAGATGGTGGTTTTAAACTTGTTGCTTTACAATAACTCTGTTTTTTACATGTATCAATTGCGGCAGGCTCCAGTCACCGAAGAGATTGTGTTTAGAGCGTGCATGATTCCTCTGCTCCTTTGCGCTGGCTTCTCGAGCCTTCGCATCATATTTTTCAGTCCCATTTTCTTCAGTTTAGGTGAACCTTTGAATTAAAATTTATTATTTCATATTCCTTGATCACTGATGATCTCTCTGATTACTCGTTTTTCTTTCAGCTCATCTGAATCATTTTCTAGAGCTCTATTTCCAGAGAGGTTATGGTGTCCGCCGCGCTTTAACTGTTGTCGGTATGTGCCGTTTCTTGACGATTACATTACCAAAGGTTCTACAATATTTTTTCATGAAAATTATGTATCCCTTGCATACGTTCATCTCTCTCTCTCTCTCTTTCTGTACACACACACACACACACACACACACACACACACACACACACACACACACACACACACACACACACACACACATACTTGGCTTGGGGATTGGATCGATTCATTGTCATGATCGGTAGATGATCATGGTTACCACAATAGCTGGGTCACCATAATCGCTCTTGAACAGTTGTCTGGCAGATGCTCCGTCCAGGAAATCAGCGCATTATTCAGCAGGCTGTATGGGGTTAAAGGGAACCCCACTAATTCTCCTCTCAGTGTATAAGTGGTTAAAGGGAACCAAAGAGCCGCAGTGGCTCTTTGAAGACATTTTCATCAAGGTGCATTTTTCTGGGCTTTCCAAACTAGATACAACAGCCCAGTCTGAATCTTCTTCGATCTTGATGCATCCTAATGATTAACCGCCTCTGTTGCCTGCGCGCAGGTTTCCAGATTGGATACACCATGATCTTCGGAGCATATGCAGCGTTCCTGTTTCTTCGAACAGGTTTATTTACTCCTGAAAACTATATCTGCAAAGGGTCTCTGGAATTCTCGCTCTCTTCTCTTGTGATGAAGATGAGCTTCATTGTACCTCCGCCTTCTCTGTCGCTCTCCAATTTTTTATTTATCGATTCCCTTTTTCGTCCCGATTATGATGCAGGAAATTTGATCTGCCCCCTCGTGGCCCACGTGTTCTGCAACGTGATGGGCCTCCCGGCTTTCTCGACCATTCAGGCCCAAAGTCAGTAGCCCGAATTCCAGTCACGTTTTTAGTCCGCATATCAATGCATTTGGCCGCCGTTTGCGAATACCGAATACTAATCATGTGTTACTCGTGAATCGCCTTTTTCCAGCTTTGACCAGGGTCTCGTTCTTCGCCGGCGTGGCGGGCTTTGTCCTGCTTATCTCTCCGTTGACCAGTCCCGGTATCTACTACGAGAGCCACGGGGATCGCCGTTGTTGGAGCCCCCCTCGTCGCTGGGACTGAACTTACATCTGAACCCTACTTTCTTAATGTGCGATTCCGGAGGCCAATTTGACGCCGAAGAGAGCCCACGGGCCGAGGCAGAGGGGAGAGACCGACAGGAGAAGCAGGGGTTGACCGCCCGATCGAGCGCCAAGAGGATCTATTTGGCTATAAATTTACGGATGAACCCAGTTGAACAGGAAACTACGGAAACTGAGAACGGCGGGCTGCTCGGCGGCGGCCGTCGTTATCGTTGTCTGAAATCTAAGATCCGATTCGATTCGATGTAAACGGCATAGGGTGGTTTATTTAATTCAAGGGAACCTTTTTCCGCCACTTTTCTTCCTCGTGGGATCAAAAGGAATGAGAAACAGGAAAAAAATTGGCGATTGATTCACCACGTGGCTGGCTGATAAATACGAGTTATGGATACTGACGGATAAAGTTCTCTCTCTGACGTGGTGCCGGCGAAGAAGTTCCGGCGATCAGTGCTCAAAATCAACGGGGTTTGAGGCAGATGGGGGATTGCCATCTTCTGGCCTGCATCTTAACACGCGTTGACGCCAAGAGGTGCGGTGGAGGTCACCGAAACGAGCTTTTCAAAATGAGTTGCTTCTGCTGTGGAGTTGGATTCCACGCTAGGCTAATGTGTATTCTACTTCGCCGCCAAAGAGATAAGTTAGACTTCAGCATGGGTGGGTTGGCCGTCGGATGGCGTATCTTTCTCTCTCTCATCTAAATCACCGGTGAGTGAGGTTGATAGATGTCGTGGCTGCAGAGAGAGACAAGGGACGGAGAGTGACTCTGCAGTTCCAGGGAAGTCACTGACCGGAGCTGATTTCGGTGCCGACAACAGCTAGCTCACAGAATCCGGATATTTGTCTCCTAACGTAGTCGGAGCAGGACGGAATTCACCATGTGATTAAATAAAAGCGGCTAGAGGTAGATTGGCCGTCAAACAGCATCTCTCCTTTCGAACGTCTTGTCCTTTTCAAGCACGAGTTCCCCATGGGCTGAAGATAAGCTATAAGGAAGGACAGATAGCACCGCCTCTTTCGGAGGCATCGAGAAAAAAAAAGGAACCTTGGAGCTCCATCGCCATGGTTGTCTTCTCCCTAGCGACCTTGTTCTTCCTCTTCTCTCTCCTGGTCGCGCTTCTCCGGTGGCGCTCTTGGTGCACGTGCGACGTATGTAAAACCTACTTGTCCTCCAGTTGGGCCGATGAGGGCTTCACCAACCTCGTCGACTGGTACGCCCACCTCCTCCGTCTATCGCCCACGCGCACCGTTCACGTCCACGTCCACGGAAACATCATCACCGCCAATCCGGCCAACGTGGAGCGAATGCTCAAGACCGGCTTCGATAATTACCCCAAAGGGGAGCGCTTCTCCTCCATTCTGGGGGACCTGCTCGGTCGCGGCATCTTCGCCGTCGACGGGCACTCCTGGCTGTTCCAGAGGAAGATGGCCAGCTTGGAGCTCGGAAGCGTCTCCGTGCGCTCCTACGCCTTCCAGATAATCTCCTCCGAGCTTCGGCACCGTCTCATCCCGCTTCTCGCTTCCGTTTCCAGCTCTCCCCGCTCCGTCGTTGACCTGCAGGACTTGCTCCGCCGCTTCTCCTTCGACACCATCTGCAAGATCTCCTTCGACGTAGACCCGAGATGTCTGGAGCTCGATCGGGAGCTATCGGAGTTCGTCCTGGCCTTTGACAGGGCTTCCTCTCTCTCCGCTTCTCGAGCCCTCTCCGTGTGCCCTCTGGTGTGGAAAATAAAGCGCTTCTTCAACCTGGGTTCCGAGAGAGAGCTCCGGCGAAATCTTCTGTCAATCAATGCTCTAGCCAACGAAGTCATCCGGGTGAAGAGGAAGAGCAACGGGCCACCGGGAAAGGACCTTCTCAGCCGCTTCCTTAGCTCCACTGATGACGAGCGGCTCCTCCGCGATATAGTCATCAGCTTCCTTCTCGCCGGTCGCGACACCGTCGCTTCTGGGCTTACCAGTTTCTTCTTCCTCCTCTCCAAAAACCCGCGAGTGGAGTGCAAGATAGTGGAGGAGATAGAAATGGTCGGCGGAGTCGAAGAGGAGAAAACGGCGAGCTTGGAGCAGCTCGGGAAGATGAGGTACTTGCACGCTGCTCTGCACGAGAGTCTGCGGCTTTACCCGCCGGTGCAATTTGACTCGAGATTCGCCCAGGAAGACGATTTTCTTCCAGACGGCAGCTTCGTAAGGAAAGGCACGAGGCTGACGTACCACGCGTACGCCATGGGAAGGATGACGGAGATATGGGGAGAGGACTGTCTCGAGTTCCGTCCGGAGAGGTGGCTCGACCGGGACGGGAACTTCTTACCGCAGAGCCCGTTAAAGTACACCGTTTTTCATGCTGGCGCGCGGATCTGTCCGGGGAGGGAGCTCGCCGTCATGGAGATGAAGAGCGTGGCGGCGGCGGTGGTTTCGCGCTTCCGGGCTGAGGTCCTCATCGAGGAAAGTGCTCTCAGATTCACGTCTGGGCTCACCGCCAGTGTCCTCGGAGGGCTCCCCGTCGCGATCCGCGCTCGCCGACCGCCCACGGAGGTATAAAAAATTTATGCCCCTGCGTATTGTTTTTCATTGTTTCAACTTTTACTCTTTATCCAGCTGCGTATTGTCCAGCTGTGACTCTTTATCCAGGTGTTCGTATAATTGTATCTATACGCTCACGGGTCCAGCTGTGACTCTTTTATCCAGGTGTTCGTATAATTGTATCTATACATACGCTCACGGGTTCAGCTGTGACTCTTTATCCAGCTGTTCGTACTGTTCAGCTGTGACTCTCTTTATCCAGCTGTTCGTATTGTTCAGCTGTGACTCTTTATCCAGCTGTTCGTATTGTTCAGCTGTGACTCTTTATCCAGCTGTTCGTATAATTGTACGCTCACGGGTCGCGTTCTCAGCCCCGTCCAGGCGCCATATTTTTAGGCATATCTCGAGCTCCCCGTCCAGTCAGCCGCCGTCGTGTCGTCGGACGCGATCCGAAGACAACCGCTGGAAAAGTGGAAGTCAACAGTCGCCAGTAGAATCGTTAACGTCGGCCACGAGGAAAGCTGAATCTCTGAGCAGATGGATAAACTTGGAGTTAGAGGTGGGCTCCGGGCGGCGGATGCAAGTTGAAAGGGCCCACCACGCCCCGTTTGTCGGCTTCTACAACGTTGAGACTTTTAGGCACGGATGCGTAAGAAATTCTAAAACGAGCAAATGGTAATATTGAAAATTGGAATAATCAAAGAAAAATCCAGTTTTAGCCATATTTTATTGATTTTTCATGGTCGGCAGGTAAAAAATAATAAAAATGTATCATGTAATGCACTTTCATTTGTTTTCGTGGAAGCTAGAGATAATTTCAAGGCACTCATGGACTAGAGCATGAGAGGAGAGACTAGAAGATTATCCACGTATTCAAGAATGGAAGATTACCCGGGTTGTATGGGGAGATGAAGGTGGATGAAGAGACAAAGGGATAGGAAGAGAGAAAGACATGGAAGAGGAAGGGACTCAGACATAGGGCAGATGAAAGGACAAGATCATGGGACATGGAACCTAGGGTATATCCCAACATGGGCCTAGTGTGTCAACTGATTATGGGCCTACAAGGTCATTCAACACTCCACGTATGCCTTATAGTCTTTGGTCGACGAGAGCTCAACAACCTTAAAGACCCTTATATCTATATCATGTGAATTACAACATCTTTGTGTGTAGTTTATCTATTTTATTTTGATGATTAGAATTTTCACTTGTGTATGTCGATTGGGAATATTTTATCTGGCCAACTTATCCCTTACATCTAAATATCTCTCTCCATAATAGTTTATTTTGATCATTGAAATTTGTACAAGATATTAACGTTTGTATTTCTAATGTTTTGGAGCACTAGGATTCTCTTAGGGCACTTTTTCATGCATGCCGCCCCCCTTTCTAGCATCCCCATTTCCATCACTATTACCCAAAATTAGATTTGCTCCTACTTTCCTTCTTTTCAATTTTTGTGAATAAATATTTGATAGAGTCATCTCTCGTTTTTTGGTATATATCCCTTCATTTTGGGTATTCATGAATCAGATTTTGTAATTTTTTTGTTTTTGGAGGCAATCTTATTCGTCAAAAGATATTAATAATTTACAAACTTACCTTATTATAGGATAAGTCAAGGTCCTATTGACATGGAAAATAAGTTTTAAAGTAGTAATTTTATTTTGAAGATTTAAAGGCAAGAAGAGATGAAAGTGTTAGATCACAAGTTAGTAAGAATAGATAATACAAAATATTGATATTAGATAAAGCAGTTGTTCTATCTAATAAGAAATATTTATGAATATAGATGAGAAGAAAACTTACAAATGGATGGATTTATGATGATGGATTGTCTAAAATTCTTTAGACTAAGAAGATTAATCCAATCCTAATCTATTTGAGATGGATTCAATTAACATCTACATAGGGGATTCATAGACCTTGATTCTCTATAGGTTCATAGACTAGGAAATTTGTCTTTGCGACCAAGTAGCTTCTTCAGATCTTATGGACGGAAAAAACTTCATTTCACCCCAAAACACACTGTAAAAAATGGATTCCTTGTACTAGTGTTTGACAAGGCCAGTCAAATTCATTGATAAAGAAGAAAAAGACTAAAATAAGAGAAAAATAGAGAATTTATAGAATTCTAATGCCAATTACTCCTCTAATAGTGATATAAAATTGCTAATTTTATATAAATATATGTCATATTCTTTTTTTATTCTTTAGGATTTGAATAACTTGGATAACTAAATCATTGATTTATAAATATTATGAGGTTTATGAGCCAAATCACACTTCCATGTCTTATCTATATTCATTTAAATAAAATTTCTTTATTGTTATTCTTGTGTGATGTTTGAAATGAAGTGTATAAGAATATGCTATGACTAAGTGAATTTTTTATTTTAATGAGATCATAATAAATTAATCACTAGTGTTTAAAAATATGTTTTAAATATTCCAATTTGAGGGATATTTGAGAAGGACATAAAAATATTTAGAAAGAATAACACTATTTAGTTTGACTCATATGATGAGTATGGTTGATCCTATAGCCATAGGTGTGGAGACACCAGGCATAGATAATGGGTGATGTTTGGATAAATATTTCATTGAATTGACTTGTATGAATCCTTAAATGATGTGAGTGTATATGGGTCATAATGACACTTTTGTAATTCTAGATTTTCTACTCTCTCTTCTCTCCTCTATATGTCGCTATTCTCCCCTATTATTTTATTTAATCAACATTATTATCTCTTTTCTATTTTTCACATGGTATGAGAACCCTAACTTAGGGTTACTTGTGATGGCGCCGGATCTTCTAGTCATCGCCCGTGCATCAACTCTCCATTGCTCTAGTGGACCTCTCCGTGCAGCCAGCTTAAATTGGTTATATCTTTCTCTTTTGAAGTCGGATTTACCTAAAATCAGTTGTATTAGATTTGGAAGCATTGAAAACATATATTTCAAGCCAAAGAACATCGCAAATGGTGTCCTAATGCCTTCAATCTTGCCTCTTTTTTTTAAAACAGAGTTAGTTTTTCAAGGGTCATACTCAAAAGATCATATATTCTTATTATCATTAGAAGCAAATTTTTATGATCTACCAACTTTTTTTGAAAGCTAATTGGATTTAAATCTGTTTTGATAACATAAATCCGACATTGTTGGACAAAATACATTCTACCCATGAGAATTTATACAAAATCTTCATTTAGACCTATCTCTCTCTATACTTAATAAAATATATCAAATTTATACAGAATTTTGAGATCTACAAGTTTTTTTTTTGAAATTTTGTTAATTTCAGGACTATATAAGTAAGAAACGAATGATTTATCTGCTTGGCTTTTAGGGTATGTCATAGTCACACTTATTGATTTCCTAGTCGGTCCCTAGCTTATTGATTTGGGGCACATCCGTAGCTTATTGATTATGGTGAATGAGGAGTCTCCATCGAC
Source organism: Lemna minuta (assembly GCA_024174645.1). Classification (NCBI taxonomy): domain Eukaryota; kingdom Viridiplantae; phylum Streptophyta; class Magnoliopsida; order Alismatales; family Araceae; genus Lemna; species Lemna minuta. The sequence continues at coordinate 11,813,331 of CM044117.1, read as the reverse complement.
ATCTTTGCACATTCCTCCCTCTCCTACCATCACACCACCCCTAACAGACCGACTAGTCACTAATGATGGATATTATGTGGCCTATAAGCCAATCACACTTTCATGTATCTTATTTATGTTCATTGAAATTGTTAGAGGGCTAGTTTTGACGTAAATACTAATCTTGAATTGCCATTGATCGATTGGATGATTTAACTTCATTCTGGATGATATTCATTATAAACCTTACTCTTTCGTATGTCTAATTATGAATTTATTGAGGCTAATGTGTGTGTTTTGATTTCAGGCAAAGCTGATTATAACGTTAAATATATTCCTATAGACTATCAGAAAACCTAAGTTGATTTCGGGCATATCATTATTTTGTTTTCACATCTCGTTTAAGTTTATTTTTTTACTAATATTAAGCTAATTGTTCTATTGAGGGCTTTATCGTCACTAATTCAATTTTGTCTTTATATACTAACGTTATTGAGGGCTTTATGGTCCTTTATTCTTTTCTCCCCTCTAACCCGATAAATTAAGGAAGTTAGGGTTTGAAAACATGATGATTTTGAGAATACTAGACAAAAAACACGAAGTTCGACGGTTTGGCGAAAAAGCATTTTTCCTCTCTGCGATTTGTGTGAAGACGGAAGATCGGTGCGAAGAGCAATCTTCATCTGGCATTTGATTCGGATCCTCTTCCATTGCGACTACCACGAAGAGAAATCACCTCTGACGATTTCAGTCTGTCAATCGGAATATTTTCTCTCGAATCGTATAGGTTTCGATCGTATTGATATATGATATATATATATATATATATATATATATATATATATATATATATATATATATATATATATATATATATATATATATATATATATATATATATATATATATATATATATATATATATATCAAGAATACACATCTAATCCGATCTTCAACGTCATTTGGGTTTATCTATTTAGTTGTGTTTTTATTAGTTGCGATTAATTAATCTTCTGCGTTCTTTTGGGGTAATATCGATCTTACCAGTAGTTAACTTGTTTTATAATTAATTACTGCTGTCCTAACCCTATCTTTTGCAGTGGACATACGTTCAAACTGGTGAGCTCATTTGAAAGTATACCTATACCATCAGCTTAATCTGTCACTTTAAATTAGTTTAAATTTAAATCATATTACAGTTAATTTCTTAAATACAGTCTTATCTACTGTACTAACTCTGTTATTTGCAGAGAACAGGGTCTGATTAATTAATCTCGGTATACACGAAAAGAGGCTTTGTGATTTTGTTAATCCAGTTTATACAATAGCATTGTCAATCTGTTTGAATATAATTATATAAATATATTTTTTGTAAGTTTTTTTTAGTCAACATAAATTCATCAAGTTCTACATTAAGCTGTGATTGACAGAGTGATTGATCTGGGCTCTGTGTCAGAGTGGTTGGTTCTCTTAACTCATCTCGTAAAGTATTACTTATCTTATCAAACTGTTTGTCATATCATAGTTAGTTAACCTACGTAGATCTATTCAAATTCATTATTGTCATTTTAATCTGATTAGTCATGCTGTTAAATTCTAGCGTGTCATTGTGTTTCATATTAATTTGAGTAGCAGTACTATTAATTCTATTGTCTCACTTATTGTTATTCTAACCTAGTTGTTCTAGTTGCAGGATATATCTATCTTTCTCATTGAACTAATTCTCAATTAGTTAGAAGCTAATCTGCATTCTACTTGCTACATTATCGCAGTGTTCCTTCACTGATCCCAGCTTAAGTTAGTTAGTGCATAAGGTCATTGTATTCGGTGGAAATTAGATAGAGTCAATCAGAAGTCAACTCTGAGAGACATAGTCAACTAGAAGTCAACTATGAGAGACAGAGTCAACAGAAGTCAACTCTGAGAGATAGAGTCAATAGAAGTCAACTATGAGAGACGAGTCCAACAAAAGTCAGAAAAAGTCAACTTTAGCAGAAAGTCAACTCTAGGTCAAAAGTCAACCTAGAGTCAACAGAAGTAAAAAAAAGTCAACTTTAGCAGAAAGTCAACTCTAGGTCAAAAGTCAACCTAGAGTCAATAGAAGTAAAAAAAAGTCAACTTTAGCAGAAAGTCAACTCTAGGTCAAAAGTCAACCTAGAGTCAACCGAAGTAAGAAAAAGTCAACTTTAGCAAAAAGTCAACTATAGGTCAAAAGTCAACCCAGAGTCAACAAAAGTCAGAAAAATCACTTATTTAGGTAGCAGCAGTTACATTCACACAGATCTAGAGGACGGGAGTATCTCATTTGTTGAGATGAGGAGAGGTCTAGACCTCTAGAGCAGGAAGACCGAGTGAAGCCTGAAGACGAGGTGTCATTTTACTAGTGATCGACGATACAAGCAGAAGAGGCATGACAGGGCGTGAAGGGACGAGCGATCGCGTGGAGATCAACCTGAGGGAGTTAGGCCGTCCAGGAGCCGAGGAGGTCGAGGCCGAGTGGGTAGTGCCGTAGGAATAGGTAAAGGTGAGTGTTAGATTTTCCGTAGGGGCAAATCTAAAACCTTATATTTGAAAATTTTCCTTCTCCCAATTAAGGGGTGAGAGGATTAGGTTTCATTTGGTGAGGAGGAGGCTCCGAGTCTATAGTACTCGGGACTGGATTAAGGGACATTAGGTCCCCCAACCAGTATAATAATCTTTGGTGCATCGAGAGGACAAGAAGGGAGTGATTAACGAACGAATCATAGTAAACATATAATTAGAGATTAATAATTTTAAAATAACGCTTTAAACCTAATTCACTCCCCCCTCTTAGGTTAACCATCGCCCTATTGGGAGTTTTCAGAAATGAAATTTATTCATTGTCATTCTTGTGTGATGTTTGTAATGAATTCCATGAGCATGTGCAATGACTAAGTGAATTATGATGAGATCATAATATAGTGATCACTAGTCTTTAAACATATGTTCTAAACATTCCTATTCGTGGGATATTCGAGAAGGACATCGAATTATCCGGAAAGAATAGTACTATCTAATCTATCTCATATGATGAGTATGGCTGATCCTATAGTCATCGGTGTGGATACACTAAGGATATATAGTGGGTGCTCTTTGACGCGTCGTTTTCGTGCGTCGTTAAAACACAAAAACGATGGTCATACAAAATTTATAAAACCGAACTCACAAAGATAAGATATAATAATCAAGTATTGTGTAAGTATCGGGTCGATCCACAGAGAGCATGGTTGACTTTAATCGCAGAGTTGACTTCGTCAAACTTATTTAAAAGGAGTTTTAAATAAGAGAAAATAAGATTTAAGAAATGGAAATGATATAAATAGACTAAATAGGAGGTTTTAAGAATTTAATTCTCGGGTTTGACAGAGAAAAGTCAAAAGTCAAAGTTAAAGCATTGACTTTGACCAACAGTAGGTGTTCTGTAAAATCTGAGAATCAAACAGAGTTAGAAGATTATGAAAATTAAATATTTGAAAACTAGAGAGAAAATAGAATTTATTGATATATATTTCGTGATTTTTGGACAAGAAATGGATTTCTTATGAGTTATTGCAAATCGACTATCAGAAAATCCCCGAAATTGACACCTTAGAGGAAATCTTCAAATTGAATGGTCAAATGAAATACAAATCTTGCAATTTCTATGTGAATGGAAATCTAAGAATCAGAGGAATCTAAAAAGACCAAAATTATCAAATTCTTATTTGTAAATCAAAAGTAATTGACCCCGAAAGTCAACATTTGACTTCTGATGAAAGATGAACAGTCCTTGGTCAAACGTCAAATTGAAGGGTCAAATGAACTCGGAATTTGATGAATTTTCTATCCACGAAAAGCTGATGAAAATAGGAATCCAATGAAACCAAAATCAATGATTTGGAATTATAATAAAAGAGATCCTATTTTCAAAATCAGTGACTTTTCAGACAGAAATTTGGGGAAAATGAAGAACACTATGAACTAATTTGCAAAATTAAACTTCTAAATCTAATAAAAACTCAAATTACCTCCTGATAATCGATCGAATCTCACTACTAACCCGATTGCCGCAAGAATGGGGCTTCAATTCTTGTGGATTGAAGTGAATTTGCTCGGATTCTTCCTCGCGGACGTTGGGAATTCAAGGGGAAAATTCGATGAAATCAAGGAGAAATTCGCGATCAATCCCGCTCCAATTGCTTCGCAATCGAGTGTAAACGCAGGGGGATCACGATGAATTAGAGATCTTCCTCAAAATTTGCTTAATTCCTTCACGAATCGATCAAAAGTTGAAGAACAAAGGGAGGAATACATTGGTTTTAAAGAGAAAATTGGCCCGATTTTGAGGCTGTTTGATGCGATCATGGAGACGGATTGATGGCCACGATCGGTTGTGGAGGTGGCTTGATCCGTTGATGACGATCGTGGCTTCAATTTTGTGGCAAATCAGCCTTAATTTCCGCTTCAAAAAGACCCACGATCGGGCCACGATCGTGCCTCGATCGGGCCACGATCGCGCCTTGATCGGGCCTTGATCGTGATCTTGATTCTCCACTGGATGCCGTTTGATGCTCGTGGAGATGATTCCATGATGAAAGAGCCGTGATCGCGGTTGATTTTGGCCACGATCGCATCGCGATCGTGGAATTCTTCCACGAAACATTTGCGCCGTCAGATTGAAATCCTATGCTCCAGATATCTTCACGAAGAGGGGCGGATCGCGCTTCACCGTGGCCGTCGGATCGTGATCGAGAGGAGAGTCCACCGCCAGCCGTTCATCTGTGATGATCGCGGTGAAGATTGCTGCGAAAAATCCGGAGCGTCCATCGCGCGATGCCCTCTGTGCCGTCTGATGGAGATCACACTGTCTTAGCCTCGACGAAGATCGGACGCTCCTGGCGCTTCCACGTGGCGAAAGGTAAGGCGTAGATAGGTTTCACTTAATTAACACTTTAAGCATGTGCTGTGATCGACGTCTTCGCCGTGGGATCCAACGTCTGTCGTGTCTCCACGTGACCTGCAAACGAGAATGACGTGTGGGACATAGTCCCACACTAAAAAAATGACGGGATACAGTGCGCTTAAATAGCGGAATGCAATCGTCTAGTAATTCCATTACCGCTCCCCTCTATTACCAGTCACACGTGGCGTCCCACACGGGCGCCCACGTGGACCCGCGTGGTCGCGTGGCATCCCTGCCACGTGGCCGCGCCACTTTGCGCCTCGCTCGCCTCGCGCAGGCGACCCGCGACCCTGCCACGTGGCCTCAGAGCCGCGTCGCATCTGCGCGGTGGTCCCGCGCGCCACGTGTCAGCTCGCCGCCTTCCCCGCTCGCCACGTCAGCGCCTGCAAGTAAATATGTCCCTTCTTGTGATTTTTAAATAAAAATTCACGTTAAAAAATGAAATAAAAATCAGAAAAAGGCTAAAACTTCCAAAAATCATATCTTAAAATATACAACTCATTTTTAATCCAAATTTTCTCCATTGGATCACAAATTCTTTTCTTTTTAAGCATGTCATTTAAAATATATAAAGAAGAAATCAAGATGAATTAAAATTTACTTAAATCATTTCTCATTAAACATTTTAAATCATAAATTCATCCTAAAATTATCCTTCCAAACATTTACTAAAGTCAAAAATCATTCAATAACAGAGATTAACTTCTATTAATTTACATAAAAGATTAATCATCTATTAAGCATGAAATTATCCCTAATTTATGCATAAATATCAACTTTAGTGAAATGACATGCCAATGGAGAAAATTCCTAAAAAGTATGATAACATGCATCATATTCTCATAAAATAAGCATGAATATGAGTTAATTAGGATAAGAATTCAAGTTATAAATGCATGTTATCACTCTTTAGAGAAAGAGTTCACTGAATTGATCTATATGAATCCCTGAATGGTATTATACCTAATTGTCAATCAGGTTGATTCATGTTATGGTTGTGTATGTGGTCCTTTGACTTGAGACACCAAAGACATATTGTGGATGGATGATCGTGTTTTGATTATGACTTACGAATCCCTAGTCACAGGATATCTAAAACGTCATATATTGGATACGACATGAAGTCCACGAAGATGATTGTGTAATCAAGATGGGATCATCCACCCTCGGTATTTGAGGAGATTGACTCAAGGAATGAGATGCGATGAAATCCTTGGCCAAGGTAGTAGAAATATCAGAGAAGGAGTTCCCGATGATTTCTACACGCATCAGTACTAACTTGAGTGACCGATTAGGGTTTGACAGCTGACCATACCCTAAGTCATTCATGAGTCTAATGTGGATGAAGGATTATACATACATGGTAATCGATGACGGGAAGGTTCCATAAGTGAGTTCTTACATACTCCATATCTCCTAGTGTATGTGGTATAGCTTGGCACCCAACGGGCTGGCAACTCAACCTATCGATTGGGTTAAATCGATCCTTGATTAATTAATCTATATGTGGATGTGGATAACTAATTAAGGTTGACCAATAAGGTGTTAATTGGTCCTAGCATTATTAACTAGTGAGATATATGGACCTAGAGGGTCACACACATAAGGTTTATGGATGTTGGTGGATATAGACATAATTATGAGGGTTTTTATGAAAAAACCTCATATCATATGTCTATAAATAGGGGGAGGATGACCACAAGTAAAGGTGCCCATGCAAGCCTTGTGAGAATTATCTCCTTTCTTCTCTTTCTCTCTTGGTAAAGAGCTTTGAAGAGGAGATCCAACCATCCGGAAACCATGTGGATACCGCTAGAGGCTAAACACTTGAATAGCTTCAAAAACTCCAAGGAAACCATGTAAAGTATGTTTTCTCATTCATACTAGATGATATGATCATATGTTCTTGGTGGCTTGATATTTTGAATGTCCGATTCAATGTTTTCCGATGCATTTGATGTTTTGATCAAAATTTCGAAAAGTTATCGACCTAAGGTCACATCAACTACTTCTACTTCAGTAATGTAACCAATGATAACATGCTAATTAGACATGATAATACATGATTATTAATGCACATTAAGGCATAAAAAATTTCATTCCTATGCATGTTATCATATTTATGAGCATTGAACTATCATTCTATGAAAAAGTCATTATAATATCAAAATAGTTTAATTTAGGGTTAATTATGATGAATTAAAGATAAATAATTTTATAACCCATCTTTACTTGAGATTATAAGTGGTTTTTAAAGCTAAATAATGAGAGAAATCATTTTTATAAATATTTATTTAATTTTATAAACTTTAAATCTTAAATAAATGAATGTATTTTTGAAATAGAAATTAAATCTCTTGTTATTTATTAAATTTGACTTTTTAGAATGATAGATAATTTAATTTCTGATTTTCAGATTTTTCAGATTTTTGATGAAAAGCGTTGATTCCGGTAATTATTGGATCAATTCGATTGCAATTTTGGGTTAGGGATCGTGTTTTATTCTAATCTATCATCTTTTAGTGTTTAATTTCTGTTTAGATTAGTAATTTAGTTTAATTTCAAGCTTATTTTTGGTTAATTTGTGATTTTTATTTTCAGAAAAATACCCTCACTTCGATCTTCAATTTCTCAGCGAAATCAAAGTCAAATTCGATGGTTTTTGATTATGTGAAATCGGCTTAAAGTTCTCTGTCATAAAATATCATTTTCCCCAATTTCAATGGTCGATTCATCGTCTGATTTGATCAAATTCGAAGAGATCATCAGAAATTGCCCTAATTCCCAATGGATTTGACCCATATTTACCATTATACCCCTCAATTCGAGTTATTTTCATTAAATTGGTAAGTTTGGACTTTATTTTGACACAAATTGGTGTGCAATTAATGACCGCATCGATTCGATTCTTCAACCACCATTGTCCCCTACTTCAATGTTACCATTGATCTTTACTTTAAGCCAAGAAGTGTAGTTGATTGTTGCTTCCTCATCTTCTTTCACTAATTCATCTGCCCACCATCTTTAGAGTCATTGTACTATCTTTGACAAGACAAACAATGTCACTTGGTCTACTAACTTCTGGTATTTTCTATAGATTCATGGTCATCTCTCTTTTTTCACGGATGACCCTCCCCCATTCAGTGTGGTACATCATTCCTACTTACACGCTTATCCAAATTATCACAACCTTCCTCTATTTCTATTGCACACGATCATGCCTATAAACTTTCTCGTCCTTTGCGCTCCCAATTTCCCTGTCAACCTCTTATCTATCAATGCCATCACCAAAGCCTTATTTTGCTCCGTCTCATTCTTTCCTTACCATTGCACCTTTCAAGATTTGGAGATAGGGAAGAGGATTGGTTTGGGGCATGAGACTAGACGTAGACTTTTTGAGCTTGTATCAATCATATTCCATATGATCTCTCTTGTCTCCTTTCCTCGAACAATTCTATACTCCAGTGGCATCGAAAACTTGGCTACCTCGGTATCTCCAAACTCTGCCAAGCTCTCACATGGATTTCTATTTCCTCCTTTGAGCTCAAGTCATGTCGACTAGTCAAACATTTTCAGTCCTCATACCCCTGCCTAGACTCTATTCCAAGAAAATATCCTTTTGATCTTGTTTATTGTGATGTGTGGGGACCTTCTTGAGTGCGATCTATCTTGGGCTTTTGTTTTTATATAGTTTTTATAGATGATTTCTCTCGTGTCTCATGGGTTTCTCTTCTCAAAGACTGCATAGATGTTCTGCCCTATGTTCATCAGTTTCTTCAAAAGATCTCCACTTAATATTCTAAAACCCCCAAATTCTCCGCACCCATAATGCTCTTGAATTTTTTTAGACTGATCTACAAGACTTATGCATCTCCCATGGTATCGTTTACCAAACCACATGTCCTCACACATTTCAACAGAATGGTGTTGTCGAGCACAAATATTGTCACCTACTCAACATGAATTGCAATCTCTTGGTGTAAATGAGAGCTCCCCATTTTTTGTGGACTGATGCCCTTCTTTCAGATATTCAAAATATTGAGGCACCAAGAATAGATGATCCTATCATCTAGTATGTATGAGAAAACATACTTACATGGTTGATAACTCTAAAATTAAGCCGAATTCATGCATCATTTATTATGTTTAAGTGTCGATAAAGACTATAGGAATGTGATAACATGCATTTATAACTTGAATTCTTACCCTAATTAACTCATATTCATGCTTATTTTATGTGAATATGATGCATGTTATCATATTTTTTAGGAATTTTCTCCATTGGCATGTCATTTTACTAAAGTTGATATTCATGCATAAATTAGGGATAATTTCATGCTTAATACATAATTAATCTTTTGTTTAAATTAATAGAAGTTAATCTCTGTTATTGAATGAGTTTTAACTTTGGTAAATGTTTGGAAGGATGATTTTATGATGAATTTATGATTTAAAATGTTTAATGAGAAATGATTTAAGTAAATTGTAATTCATCTTGATTTATTCTTTCAAAATATATTTTAAATGATATGATATTAAAAAGAAAAGAATTTGTGATCCAATGGAGAAAATTTGAGATTAAAAGGAGTTGTATTTTGAGAAATATGAATTTCTAAAGTTTTAGCCTTTTTATGATTTTTATTTGAATTTTAAAGTGATTTTTCGATTAATTTCCTTGTTAAAATTGCGAAAAAGGGGGGTATTTTGGTTCACAAGCCCCCGACTGATGACATGGCAGGCATACCTGACGTGGCGAGCGGACGTGGCGCGCGGGACAACTGGCGGATGCGACGTGGCACTGAGGCCACGTGGCAGGGCCGCCGATGGCCGACGCGTGGCTGACACGTGTGCACGTGGCTGACACGTGTGCGCGATATATACTTTTAATATAAGTTATAGATATAAGCCTATTCTTAGAACTGGCTAATGTCTATAACCGCTCCCCTATTTAAGCGCAAAGAATCTCTTTATTTTATTCGTGTGGGACTATGTTCCCACACGGTCTTACCTGTGTAGGACGCGTGGCAGCTTACCGGACGTCGGATGTGATCAAGACAGCTACGATCGCGTGGACCGGAGTCCACGCGATCATCAGATCCACCACGTGCGCAAAAAGAAGGCTTAAGTGACGAGGATCGGACGACTTACCTCGCGCCACGTGGCAACCCGAGGACCTCCCGATCGGCATCAAATCGAAGGGCGATAGATCTCCATCAGACGGCCGCTGCTAGTTGATCAAAATCGATAGAAATCGGACGGCTCACGTGATTCGCATCGGACGGTGCAGAGATGTTGTGGAAGAACTTCGCAATCGAGCCGCGATCGAGCCGCGATCGCACGCCTTCTGCCGCGGGATCGACTCTACCCAAGCTGACGATGATTGACAGAGCTCCAGGATCACGATCGACGCACGATCGCGGCGCGACCGTGGCCCGATCGCGGCGCGACCGTGGCCCGATCGCGGCGCGACCGTGGCCCCGATCGCGGCGCGACCGTGGCCCGATCGCGGCGCGACCGTGGCCCGATCGCGCGCGACCCGTGGCCTCGATCGCAGCGCGATCGTGGCAAAAATTGGAAGCTTTTTGACCGTGAAATCCGGTCAAAATTGGCGCGGATATGAAGCCACAACCCATGCCTAAGGAATCGCCTCCACGACGCTTGAAAACCACCCCCACGAACGCGTCAATTGCCCATGATCGTCGGGCCAATTCTCTCTTTAAAACCAATGTATTTCTCCCTTGCAAACTCAAATTTTGATCGATTCGTGAAGGAATTAGGCGAATTTCAAGGAAGATCTTTAGTTCATCGTGATCCCCCTGCATTTAGACTCAATTCCGAAGGGATTGGAGCGGGATTGATCACGAATTCCTCCTTGATTTCATCGAATTTTCCCCTTGAATTCCGAAAATCCGTGAGAAAGGATCCGAGCAAATTCACTCCAATTCGTGCAAATTGGAGCTTAATTCTCGTGGCAATCGGGTTAGTAGTGAGATTCGATCGATTATGAAGAGGTAATTTGAGTTTTTATTAGATTTAGAAGTTTAATTTTACAAATTAGTTCATAGTGTTATTCATTTTCCCCAAATTTTGGTCTGAAATTTTACTGATTTTGAAAATAGAATATCTCTCTGATTATAATTCCAAATCATCTGATTTTGGTGTCAATGGATTCCTCTTTTCATCAGCTTTCCGTGGATAGCAAATTCATCAAATTCCGAGTTCATTTGACCCTTCAATTTGACATTTGACCACGGACTGTTCATCTTTCATTTGAAGTCAAACGTTGACTTTCGGGGTCAATTACTTTTTATTGACAAATCAGAATTTGATAATTTCGGTCTTGTTGGATTCCTCTGGTTCTTAGCTTTCCATTTAAATATAAATTGCAAGATTTGGATTTCATTTGGTCATTCAATTTGAAGATTTCCTCTGAGGTATTAATTTCAGGGATTTTCAGATAGTTGATTTTCAATAATTCATAATAAATCCATTTCTTATCCAAAAATTACGAATTATATATCAATAAATTCGATTTTCTCTCTAGTTTCAAAATATCTAATTTTTGTAATCTTCTGAGTCTGTTTGATTCTCTGATTTTGCAGAACATCTACTGCTGGTCAAAGTCAATGCTTTGACTTTGACTTTTGACTTTTCTCTGTTAAATCCGAGATTTCAATTCTTAAAACTTCTTATTTACCTTATTTATATCATTTCCATATCTTAAATCTTATTTTCTCTTATTGAAAACTCCTTCTAAACCTAAGTTTGACCAAGTCAACTCTGCGATTAAAGTCAACCCTGCTCTCTGTGGATCGACCCGATACTTACCCAATACTTGATTATTATATCTTGTCTTTGTGAGTTCAGTTTTATAAAAAATTTTTGACCATCGTCTTTGTGTTTTAACGACGCACAAAAATGACACGTCAGAATGAGAATATCTATTTTTATATGTTTGAATGTGATGAAAATATGGCTGTCTTATTATTCATCATTTCTTAAAATTTTCATTATATTATGAGACTAACCCCATTTGAATTCTTGGAAGTCAAATGGTTGAATTCTCACATTTTTATGCGTTAAGTGGATGCAAAGACTTAGGTGAAGTTAAATTGGAGCATGGATGCAAACTATCTAGAAGGAGAAGAATAGAACGAGTACTACATCTTTTAAGGAGATTGGTCAACCTTTTCGACCTTTTTAGGAGGTTCGTTAAAATATTTCCACCTTTTTAGGAGGATGGTCAACCCTTTTCACCTTTTTAGAAGGTTGGTCAAGCCATTCCATCTTTTTAGGAGGTCAGTCAAACCTTTCCCCCTTTCTAGGAGGGTGGTCAAATCTTGTTATATCTTTAGGAGGTTAGTCAAAACTTGACACCTTTTTAGGAGGTTAGTCAACTACATTATTATGGGGAGTCAAACCATTCCACCTTTTTAGGAAACTAGTCACTCCATTTCTCTTGGAAGTCAATGATAGTCAAAGTGATTCTTGAGAAGTCAAAGGTGGTCAAAGGCATTATTGAAGGGAAAAGAGGTCAAAATTCTTGTCTTTTATTTATTATTAATAAATTTACATATTTCCTATTTTTTAGGAAGGATCCATATTTTTAGGAAGAGAAAGAGGTAAGCCCACCTCCTAAGGGAAGTGGTAAGGTTACCATCTCTTAGAGTGTGGTCAACCCACTCCCTAAGGAAGTAGTTGTGGGGCCCACCTCCTTAAAAGGGGCTCTCCCACCTCTTTAGGAGTTGATTATGGTCGTGGCTTATGGATTTAATCTCAAACATTTATTTGGTTGTACCCAAAAAGACTCAATCTCCACCATTGATTCAAAGGAACCTCTCAACCTAAAATTATAAAGGAATTTTCTTCTTCCTTTTTTTTTGCTTTTTGACTCTCTCTTAGAATCAGGCTACCAGAAGGAAAAGGATAGGCTTAGGCCCAAGATTTTCATTGTTGGGTGTTCAAGTTTGATGTAGAGGCAAGATCAAGTGGAGGATCAAGATCGTAACGAGTCAAGCATCACCTGGCCTAGGACTGGCATAAAAAACGGGGCTTGTGTGAGGATTTGGATATGATTTTCTCTTATAATCCCCTCCATGGATAATTTGAACCCTAATTCTATTTTTATATTTTAGTTTTGTTCTCTTTTCTTCAAACAATATCTCATTATTACCAATTTCTTGATTACCCGATTCCCATATTTTTCATCATTTTTCTATCATCTTCTATTTCATCATTCTCACTTATCTATTTCATCATTTCATTCTAAATATTTTTATCATTATTTATCATAGAATAAAAATTTACCTATTTATAATTTTGTTCATACCATATTCCATTTCTTTATCCTTTCATATTTCTCCATAAATCCCTTCTACCGTTATTTTTCCCTATAATAGTATCTCTTCTCCCTAAAAGCACTAATCTCATTACCTAGGCTCCCTGAGGATTCAGCCCTTACTTTACCATTATACCAAGTGAGGAATTATAAATGTTTTTGCATGAAATTGATTTAAAACAATGACTAAAAATACCCCCAAATCGAGTTCATCAATGGTTCCCTTAAAGGAGTTCTTGTCCCTATTCAAGTGTCTAGCCTCTAGCCGTATTCACACTATCTTCAAATGATTGGATCTCTTCTTTAAAGCTCTTTACCAAGAGAAAAAGAGAAGAAAGGAGAGAATTCCCAAAAAGCTTGCATGGACACCTAAAGTTATAGTCGTTCTCCCTTATTTATAGACATTTGGTATAGGATTTTTTCACAAAAACCCTCTTAATCATGTTTATATCTACCAACATCTATAGACTTTATGTGTGTGACCTTCTAGGTCAATATATCTTACTAGTTATTAACTCTATAGACCAAATAACACCTTATTGGTCAACCTTAGTTAATTATCCACATCAACATATAGATTAATTAATCAAGGATCGATTTAACCCAATCGATAGGTTGAGTTGCTAGCCCATTGGGTGCCAAGCTATACCACGTACTTTAGGAGATGTAGAGTATATAATAACTCTCTTATGGAACCTTTCCATCATTGATTAGCATTTATGTATAATCCTTCATCTGCACGAGACTTTTGAATGAATTAGGGTATGGTCAAATTTCAAACCCTAATCGGTCACTCAAGTTAGTATTGATTCGTGTAGGAAATCATCTATCAATAACTCTTTTGACATTTCTAATACCTTGGCAAGGATTTTATTGCATATCATTCCTTGATTTAATCTCTTCAAATATCGATGACTGATGAAGCTATCTTGACCACACAATCATCTTTGAGGACTTCATGTTGTATCCAATATATAACATTTTAGATACCCCATAGCTAGGGATTCATAACTCAAAATTGAAAAAACGATCATTCATCTACAAGATTTCTTTGGTGTATCAAGTCAAAGAACCATATATACAATCATAACACGAATAAACCTAATTGATAGTTAGGTATAATTACCATTCAGGGATTCATATGGATCAATTATATGAACTCTTTCTCCTGAGAGCACCTACTATCTATCTTTAGTGTCTCCACATTAATAGCTACAAGATCAGCCATACTCATCATATGAGTCGGATTAGATAGTTATATTATTTTCAGATAATTTGATGTCCTTCTCGAACATCCTACAAATAAGGATATTTAGAGCATATATTTAAAAACTAGTGATCTTTGTATTATGATCCCATCATAATTCACTTAGTCATTGTATATGCTTATGGACTTAATTAGAAACATCACACAAGAATGATAATGAATATATTTTATTTTAATGAACATAAAAAAGATACATGGAAGTATGATTGGCTTATAGGCCACATAAAATCCATGACCTCTTACCTCTGCTTACTTCTTGAACTACTTCCCCTCGTCACCTCTTAGTGGTGAAGTACCTGACGAAGCGTTTTTGTGCGGTCGTTAAACACACAAACATAGGTCAAACAAAATTTATAAAACCAAACTCACAAAGATAAAGATATAAAATCAAGTAATATGTAAGTATCGGGTCGATCCATAGAGAGCAGGGTTGACTTCAATTGCAGAGTTGACTTGGTCAAACTTAGGTTTGAAAGAGGTTTAAAAGAAGTAAAAATAATATTTTATGAATAGAAACTATATAAATAGACTAAATAAGAAATTTTAAGATTTGAATTCTTGGATTTGACACAGGAAAGTCAAAAGTCAAAGTCAAAACATTTACTTTGAACAATAGTCGGAGTTCTGAAAGATCAGAGAATCAAAAGGTGTCAAAAGATTACGAAAATTGTATATTTAGAAACTAGAGAAAAAATGGAATTTATTTATATAAAATTCCTGATTTTTCGATTAGAAATGAATTTACTATGAATTATTGAAAATCAAATATCAGAAAATCCCCGAAATGAACACCTCGAGGAAATCTTCAAATTTGACTGGTCAAATAAAATTCAAATCTTGAAATTTATATATCAATGGAAAGCTAAGAACCAAAGGACTCTAAAGAGACGAAAATTATGAAATTTTGATTTGTATTTTAAAAGTAATTGATCCCAAAAGTCAATGTTAAAATTATGATGAAAAATGAACAATGCTCGGTTAAATGTTAAATTGAAGGGCCAAATGAACTCAGAATTCAATGAATTTGTATCCACGGAATGCTGATGAAAAGAGAAATCAAATAAAATCAAAATCGAGTGATTTGAAATTATAATCAGAGAGATATCCTAGTTTCAAAATCATAAAAATTTCAGACTAAAATTTGGGAAAAATGAAGAACACTAAGAACTAATTTGAAAAATTAAAGTTCTAAATCTAATTAAAAATCAAATTCCCTCTTGATAATCGATCGAATCTCACTAATAACCTATTTCTACAAGAATGGGGCTTCAATTCACGCGGATTGAAGCGAATTTTCTCGATTTCTTCCTCGCGGACGTTCGGAATTCATGGGGAAAATTCGATGAAATCAAGGGGAAATTCACGAGCAATCCCGCTCGAATTGCTTCGCAATTGAGTCTAAACACAGGGGGATCACGAAGAACTTAAGATTTTGCTCCAAATTCGCTTAATTGCTTCACGAATCAATCAGAAGTTGAAGAGAAAAGAGGGAATACATCGTCTTTTTAAAGGAGATTTTCGCCCAAAAATTGCGGCCGTTTTATCTGGTTGAGAGGTAGGTTTGATGGCCACGATCACTCGGCGATCGTTTCCATCTGTTGTCAATGATCGTGGTCTTGATTTTGCCTCAAACGAGCCACGATCGCGCGTCGATCGTGGTTCATGATCTTCCTCTATCAGCCGTGAGACGCCGAGGTGAGTCCACGTGGAGTCCATCGCTTGCCTGATTGTGCGTGTGATTGAAGGTTGATGTCTCCTCGTCACGCGACATGTCGCCCATCTACGGCTTCACTTACAATTGGATTTGCGCACGTGCTTTGATTGACGATCGTGTGGACTCGGGTCCACGCGATTGACGCTTCGCGATAGGATCCAACGCTTCTGATGCCGCCACGCGTCTTGCAAAGGTAAGTTTTTGCGGGAAATAGTCCCAGACGGAAGAAGGAAAAAGAAATCATGCGCTTAAATAGGGGGCCGCGGTAATACCTTTGCATTACCGCCCCAATACTCTCACCAGGGCCCACTAACCCGTGGGCTCTTCACCTGCCATCCCCTCTCTACCACGTGGTGCCACCTGGGCATCAGCGTGGACTTGTGTGGCCTCCCGCCACGTGTTCACGCCTTGTGTGCCACTTGTGCCACACGTGGGCTCGTGCGGCCCTACCATGTGGCCTTGCGTGCGGCGTCGCATCGGCGCGGGTCCCGCGTGCCACATCAGCTCCGTGCCACGTCATCTAGCATGCCACATCAGCATCGCGGGGTTTGTGGAATAAAATAGCCCCCTTTTTCATGATTTTAATAAGAAAAATTAATAAAAATTAATTTAAAGATCAGATAAAAATTGGAAAAAAGCATAAACTTCAGAAATTCATAACTTTAAATATACAACTCCTTTTAAATCCAAATTTTCTCCATTGTATCACAATTTTCTTTCTTTTTAACATCATGTCATCTAAAATATAATTAAAAACAAGAAGATGAGATGGATTGAAAATAATATCAAGTCTTTCATTAGAAATTCCTTCTTTAAATCATCCAATCATTATTTCCTCGGAATTAATTCTTTAAATCATCTCCTAAAGTCAAAGTATATCAGGGAAAATATATAATTCATATCAATTTAATCTTTCAAGAAGATTCATCATCAATCAAGCATAGAATTATCCCTAATTTATGCATAAATATGAACTTTAGTATAATGGAATACCAATGGAGAAAATTCATAAAATTAAGATAACATGCATCATAATTACATAAAATAAGCATGAATATGAGTGAAATAAGATAAAAATTTAAGTTATAAATGCATGTTATCACACCCCCCGACTTAAATCATTGCTAGTCCCTTAGCAATGAAAATATAAAGAATGTGAAATAGGAGTAACAAGCTTAGAAAACTATGGGTTAAGCATTGATAGAATCTGAAATGAATGTTCTACCTTAAATGATGCCAAGAAGAAAGTAATGTACTAGAAACTTAGGGTCACGACATTCCTTTGGCAAACACTTTAATCCACCTCAACTTTCTAAACATGTGGAGGTGTTAATGTAATCTATGCTCTTCTATTTAATGTGGTTTTTGGAAAGATCATGTTGTTGTTCACATGTTTAAAAATCATATCATACATAGAATACTAAATGAAGAAATACAAACATTTTTAAAAAAATTTAAGTTTTCTAGAAAACTCCCCCCCATGCTCATTCCTTTTATTGTCCTCAATAAAATCCAACAAGCTCATGGAAAAAGTGATGACAATCAATATGCATGGCATGCAACATCAGTAAAAAGCAAAAGAGACATAGGGGATAAAAGAAAAACTTAGCGGGAATGTGCATCGGTTGCATTCTTCTCTTCATTTGTGGAGTTGCGTTAGAGCTGAATTTCTTCTTTTGATGTTCCCTTCTCCTTAGTACCTAATAAACTTATAGAGAAGAAAAAAAATCAAAGCAAACATAAAATATTAAAGTAAAAATAAATTCTAAAACAAGAACAAAAGTAGAGAATAAATGCAAAAAGAAAAATAAGGATGGGTTGCCTCCCAACAAGCGCTACGTTTTCTGTCTTTAGCTAGACGTAACTAACTCTAGCGACTAAGTAGTGGCTGAGATCTCAAGGGATTCCAGCTTCTTCACCAATGTATGGCTTCAACCTATGTCCATTTACCTTGAAGGAATTTTTGGTCTTGGGATCTAAAATCAAGATCGATCCATTATCATATACTTCAAGGATCTCATATGGACCATCCCACCTTGAGCGCAATTTCCCTAGAAAGAGTTTAAGACGAGAATTATAAAGCCATACCTTATCATTAACATGAAAGTTTTCCTATTGATGTGCTTATCATGAAAGGCTTTATTTTTGGCTTTATAGATCTTGCATTTTGATACGACTCATTTCGTAGTTCTTGGAGCTCTTGAATTTGTAGAAGTCTTTCTTTTCCAGCTTGATCAAGAGATAGATTGAGCTTTTTAATGGCCCAATATGCTCTATGCTCTAACTCGACGGGGAGATGGCAAGGTTTGTCATAAATGAGCTTAAAAGGAGACATCCCAATGGGTGTCTTGAATGCAGTGTGGTAGGCCGATAGAGCATCGGGTAGCTTTGCTGCCCAATCTCTTCCATCCGTGCGAATGATCTTCTTCAATATGTTCTTGACTTCTCTATTGCTAACTTCTACTTGGTCATTCGCTTGGGAGTGATACGGGGTTGTGACACGATGGTGAACTTCATATTTCTTAAGTAAACTCCTGAAATGAGAATTAGTAAAATGATATCCACCATCACTAATAATAGCTCTAGGACAACCGAATCAAGAGAAGATATTGTTAACAATAAACTTATTAACCACTCGATGATCGTTTGTCCTCGCTGGTATTGCCTCGACCCATTTGGACACATAGTCCACCGCTACAAGAATGTACTCTTTTCCCTCCGACGGTGAAAATGGTCCCATAAAGTCAATCCCCCAAAGATAAAAAATTTCTACCTCAAGTAGGGTTTGTAAGGGCATTTCATCTCGCTTTGAGATGTTAAATGCGAATTGGCACTTTTGACATTCCTTGCAATACTTGATCGCATCCTTGAATAGAGTTGGCCAATAGAAGCCGCTTTGTAGCACCTTTGCTCCAGTCTTTCTTGAGGCAAAATGTCCTCCACATAAAGATGAGTGACACATCAATAGAATATGCTCTTGTTCCTCCTCCAGAACGCATCGCCGAATAATCTTATCAGCCCCCACATGTAACAATTGGGGTTCTTCCCAAAAATAATGTCTAACATCATAGGAAAATTTCTTCTTTTAATGTGTGTTCCAATAATCAGGGATAGATTTTGTGACTAAGTAATTAACAATATGCGCAAACCAAGGTACCTTAGTCGCAACGGCGAAGAGTTGCTCATCGAGAAATGTGTCACAAATCTCACTTGAAGATGTAGTGTTGAGTTGAGAAAGATGATCAGCCTCCAAGTTCTCACTTCCCTTCTTGCCCTTGATCTCTAAATCGAATTCTTGAAGGAGGAGAACCCATCTAATAAGTCGCGGTTTAGCCTCTTTCTTGGACAGCAAGTACTTCAGTGCGGCATGATCCATGTATACAATGATCTTTCTACCCAAGATGTATGGCCTAAACTTTTCCAAAGCAAAAACAACCGCTAACAACTCCTTCTCCATGGTCGTGTAATTAAGTTGAGCGTCGGCTAGTGTCTTGCTTGCATAACATATGGCGGTCGGCTTTTTGTCGATTCGTTGCCCCAAAACCGCGCCCACTGCAAAATTAGAAGCATCACACATAATCTCAAAAGGTAAGTCCCAATTAGGACTTTGTAAAATAGGCGCTTCCACTAATGCTTGCTTTAGTTGCATAAAGGCGTGCTTCCCTTCTTCCTCAATGATAAAGTCTTTTTCCTTACATAAAAGAGAAGTCAGTGGCTTTGAAACTTTAGCAAAATCCTAAATAAAGTGGCGATAAAAACCGACATCCCTAGGAAACTTTTAAGTTCCCTTATCGACTTTGGGAGTGCAACGTCTTGGATTACCTCAGCCTTGGCCTTATTCACTTCCAAACCTTTGCTTGAGACTCAATGTCCAAGCACTATACCTTCTCGTACCATGAAGTAGGACTTCTTCCAACTAAGGACTAGGCGTTTCTTAACGCAAACATCAAGGATTTGCGTAAGTGCTCTAAACACGCATCAAAACTCAGCCCGAAAAATGAGAAGTCGTCCATGAAGACCTCCATGCTCTCTCCTATAAAATCGGAGAAGATGGCCGTCATGCACCTCTGGAATGTGGCAGGGGCGTTACATAGTCCAAATGTCATGCGCCAAATGGACATGTAAACGTCGTCTTCTCCTGATCATCGGGGTGTATGACTAACTGATTATACCCGGAGTAGTCGTCTAGGAAGCAATAAAATCCTTGACCTGAAAGCTTGTCAAGAATTTGGTCAATAAATGGCAAGGGGAAATGGTCCTTTTTCGTCGCCGCGTTAAGCTTCCGATAGTCGATGTATACTCTCCACTTCGTAGTAAGACGCGTCTGAATTTCTTCGCCCTTGTCATTTGTCCTCACAATAATCCCCGCCTTCTTGGGGACAACATGCACCGGACTGACCCATGGACTGTTGGAGATGGGATATATGATACCTTCATTAAGCCATTTAAGGATTTTATCCTTAACAACATCCCATACCTTAGGGTTTAGCCGTCTTTGTGCCTCTCTAGAGGGACGAGAGTCTGATAACATACAGTGTTAACATGATAAAACATGATTATTAATGCAAATTAAGACATAAAACATTCTATTTGTATGCATGTTATCATACTTTGAGTGCATTTCTATCATTTCATGCAATTTTATGTTATAATCTCAAAATGCGTTAATTTAGGGTTAATTATGATGAATTAAAGATTAAAGATGTTATAACCGATCTTTACTTGAGATTATAAGTGGTTTTTAAAGTTAAAAAATGAGAGAAATCATTTTTTTAAACATTCATTTAATTTTCTAAAGTTAAAATCTTAAGGAAATGAATGTATTTTTGAAATAAAAATTAAATCTCTTGTTATTGAAATAATTTGAATTTTTATAATGATAGATAATTGAATTTCAGAGCCAATGAAAAAAATCTGGATTAATTTGGAGTTGTATTTTGAAAGTTATAAATTTTCTAATTTTTAGGGATTTTTCTAGAATTTTATGAATTTATTTTTGATTTAAATCTATTAAAAACAATTAAAAAGGGGGTTGATTTTTGCGCGGGTCCCACGTGGGTGCGACGTGGCATGCAAGGCCACGGGGCAGAGCCACGCGGGCCCACGCGAGCGCCTGCGTGGCGCGGAGGTGACACCTGGGTGCTATTTATATTTATCATAATATATAGGTTTTATAATATATATATATAGGTCTTTCGATTATCGGAAGACAAATTATTAACCCTCACATCTGCCTCACCTTTTAATTCGAATCGTTTCTTTTGTTTTCACTGTGTGGGACTATGTTCCACGTTTATTATCTTGTTTCAGGCGACGTGGCGGCATCACAAACGTCGGATGAGATCTAGGCGAACATCGTGCATCGATCACATGCGCCTGAGTCCACTGGATCATCAGATCGCACACGTGCGTTTAAACAAGAGTTATAACGGCTCAAATTCAATGCGCGGAAACGCATCAGGAGCGTTGGATCGCAATCCAACAGGCACAATTTGATGCATTTAATAACGCATAAAACGCACGGCTTCATCAAAGTGTCCATCCGTGATCCAATGATGGAGATTTATTCATAACGCTTCGTCCGGATGCGTTTAATCTGGACCGTTGATGGAGATTAAACGCATCCATCGGACGGTTACGCCCAATTCGCCTATAAATTGAGGCGTTCTTCGATTTTGTAAGATATTCTCAGATGTATTCATCAAATTGATCTATCTAAACCCCGCCATCCTTGAATATCTCACTTCTAATATCTTCTAGACTCGATTCCGCGTCCAAGGAGTGATTAAAAGTGAGATTTTGTTGATTGATTAAGGAGAATTTGTCTCTTGAACACCGATGCTCACGTTCGAATTCGCGGAATGAATAGCTGTTGATCCGATGATTAATTGGATCGATTCGACCATTATCTCGGGTTAGAATACTTGTTTTCCCTCTAATCTATCATCATGTATCATCAATTTGTAATTTACGATGGCAATTTAGCTTAATTTAGTCTTTAATTTCGGTTTTCAATCTTCCGATTTTTAGAAATTTCTTCCCACTTCACTATTTGATTTCTCCGCGATTACTAATCCAAATCGAGTGATTTTTGATTCCGCGGATACATCTTTGAGTTATCTTTCTAAATATAACATTTCCCTAATTTCTCACCTCAATTCATCGTGCAATTTAATTAATATCTAAAAGATCTCTCAAAAATATCTTAATTCCCTGTGGATTCGACCCTTATTTACCATTATACCCCTCAATTCGAAGTAATTTCATCAAATTGGTAAGTTGAGAAATATTTTTGACACGAGACCGTGTGAAATCGATGACCTCCCGGTTTCGTCTCCAACCTGAAATATAACTTCCCCCTTGCCCCAATCCGTAATCGCTTTCGCGGTAGGAAAAAATGGTCTCCCTAGTATGATGAGAGAGTCGGTGAAGTCCTTCGTGGATTTCATATCCACGATAATAAAGTCTACCAGAAAGTAAAAGTTTTTTACCTTAACTATCACATCTTCCACTACGCCGTGAGGTCGTCTCACGGATCCATCCGCTAAGCTCAGCTCAATAAATAATGGCTGCAACTCGCCAAGTGGACAAATGTTATACACTCCCTTCAGGAGAATATTGACACTAGTCCCCGTGTCGAGGAGAGATCGAGTGAAAAGCCTACCCCCTATCTCACAACTAATCATGGGAGCTCTCGGATCACGTCGCTTATGAGGATGCGTACTCAGCATGATAGAACTAATGGTCTCACTCATATGGATACGTTTCGGCTTCCTCGTAGGGGTGCAAAGTCCTTTCACGAACTTTGCGTAGGATGGAATATGTTGGATGGCGTCTAATAATGGGATGGTGATAGTAACCTGCATAAAAGCCTCTAATAATGTGTCATCACTATCACTCGTAGGGACTCTAGGCCGGCTCAATAGCTGAGGATATGGCACTGGAGGTTTGTAAACCTCGGGATTGGGCTCCAACCTACTCTCCTCATCGGGTGCCTCCTCATCCTCGGAGTCCTCCTCCAGAATAATCGTGAGAGATGGACAATCGTCCCTCTCCTCAAGTGGGTCCTTGCGGTGCTTATGGTCTGTATGAGGATCTACTAAGACCTTGCCGCTATGTAGGCCCGATATGGCATGTGCCTACTCTGATGCACTATCAATGCGAACTTCGTTCACATTGTGGGTGCGGCTCGACGATGCTTGACCTACATTCCAGGGATTTGCCAAAGGTTGGGAAGGTAATTGATCTAGAAATTTAACACGCTTACCCTTCCTTTGCTCGGTAGAAGCATCAGAGTATTGGGCTTTAGCCCCTTCGACTCGGTCGAGTCAGTCGCTAACCCCATTCAGTTTACTCATCAT
Source organism: Lemna minuta (assembly GCA_024174645.1). NCBI lineage: Eukaryota > Viridiplantae > Streptophyta > Magnoliopsida > Alismatales > Araceae > Lemna > Lemna minuta. Next base: position 11,789,709 of record CM044117.1, on the reverse strand, counting down.
TTGTGCTAATGCACTCATGAAGGGGTCAACTGAAGGTGCTGAAAGTGGAACTAACTGTGGCGGTGTGACCACTCGGGGAAGACCGGGGGCGAAAGATGTCGGCCTTGGGTTCCCCATATGCTGCGGCACGGGTGCGTAGGGCTGATGATATGAAGTGTGCTGCCCGTTTCGCTACTGCGCATAAGTAGGGTTATGAAAACTAGAATAACCCTGATTCGGGTAGTTTGACCTACCTGCCTGGCTCAAACCTGGATATGTAGTAGGGTTTGGCCGAAATGGAAATGGATCTTGAATTGCCATCACGGGGCAATCCAGCTCTACGTGCTCAAACTAGAGCAATGCAAACACGACGAGACATCAACGTGTGAAATTGGCGCGAGGCCATCAAAACCTGGTCGGATCTTAAGTTAATCCATGATCAAGTTCTGTGCTTCTGTCAATTTCTCAATCTTATCTAAAAGCATGCATGTCTCTGCCGCCTTCGCGTCCAACATCCCTCCCTTAGCGGGAGCACTCCATCCTCCGAAGGATTTAGCCGCATGATGGTGGCTATTCTCCGCCACCAACCCGATCAACTCGAGGGCTTCATCCTCATATTTGCTCATGAATGTGCCTCCACTAGCGGCATCGAGCAAATATCTGTCAGGTGCACCTAAACCATCATAAAAAATCTGAGTAATCTCATGTTTAAGTATACCGTGATGCGGGCACTGTCTCAAGAGATCCCTAAGTCTCTCCCAAGCTTCATAGAAAACCTCACCCAGCCCTTGTGAGAACTCGTGTATGGCGCGTCTCATGGCACTAGTCTTACCTACCGAGTAGTACTTACGCAAAAATGTGTCTTCCACGTCTCTCCATGAATCGAACTCGCGGCCCAAGGTGAAAAACCACTCCTTTGCCCTTTCCTGAAATGTGAAGGGGAAGAAGCGCATCTTGGCCGTCTCAGAGGGGACATTGTGGAATTGGTTGAATTCGCACACCTAGCTGAACTCATCCACATATCGATATGGGTCCTCCGATGGTAGTCCATAGAAAGTGGGCAAAAGGCCAAGAATATGTGAGTCAATTTTAAAATTCGCACCTCTTTGAAGAGGCACATTGACTCGCGTAGTCTGCCTTTGGACGACCGGTCTTGCGTAATCGCTAAGACGTCGTCTCACTATCTCGGCAAGAAGAGGGCCGTCTATCAGCTCTCCTCGCCCTAGTGTGGCGATGGCTGGAAGGGAATCACTAGAGGCCTCCGATGGAGCTCTAGAATGCGTGGATGTAGTGAAGAGGTCCTTATACAAGGCGTTGTTCCTTGTATGCCTCGTGGGTCGCGGATTCTAATGTCCTTGTCGTCCTCCTCGGTTCCTAGGATGCCTATTCATATCTAAATCAAAAAGATCATAAAACAGCAAGTTTATATATATATAAGAAAGTTAGAAAAGGCTGAGACGAAAAGGGTGATGTTCCAAATGCGAATGCTTCACTCTACTCCATTAAAAGGATAGATCAAGCTACACACTATCACTAGTCACACCATGACACTAATAATACTAATAGATCACTGCTAACAGAGAATAAATCTGAGATATATCAATATCGATGCCTCAAATAAGTGAAAAACACAAAATAGATTACCAAATTTGCACAAAAACTATCAAATAATGGGCAAAATTAGGTAATCTTACCTCGCTATACCTTTTCACCACTAAGAAGGCCTGACAAACTCTTTGAAGTTCAGTAAACAACAGAAGATAGAAACCTAAATGTAACCACGAAATCAAGCAATAAAATCAATAACGCATGCTCCCTAGCAACGACGCCATTTTGACAAAGCGTTTTAGTGCGGTCGTTAAACACACAAACGTAGGTCAAACAAAATTTATAAAATCACAAAGATAAAGATATAAAATCAAGTAATGTGTAAGTATCGAGTCGATCCACAGAGAGCAGGGTTGACTTAAATTGCAGCGTTGACTTGGTCAAACTTAGGTTTAAAAGAGGTTTAAAAGAAGTAAAAATAATATGTTATGAATAGAAACTATATAAGTAGACTAAATAAGAAATTTTAAGATTGGAATTCTCAGATTTGACAGAGAAAAGTCAAAGTCAAAGCATTGACTTTGACCAACAGTCGGAGTTCTGAAAAATCAGAGAATCAAAAGATGTCAGAAGATTATGAAAATTGTATATTTAGAAACTAGAGAGAAAATGAAATTTATTGATATAGAATTCGTGATTTTTCGATAAGAAATGGACTTACTATGAATTATTGAAAATCAAATATCAGAAAATCCCCAAAATGAATACCTCAGAGGAAATCTTCAAATTGACTAGTCCAATGAAATCCAAATCTTGAAATTTATATATCAATCGAAAGCTAAGAACCAGAGAAATATAAAGAGACTAAAATTATTGAATTCCGATTTGGATTTTAAAAGTAATTGACCCCGAAAGTCAACGTTCAAACTCTGATAAAAATGAACAGTGCTCTGTTAAATGTTAAATTGAAGGGCCAAATGAACTCGGAATTTGACGAATTTCCTATCCACGAAAAGCTGATGAAGAGAGAAATCTAATAAAACCAAAATCGAGTGATTTGGAATTATAATCAGAGAGATATCCTAGTTTCAAAATCTTAAAAATTTCAGACTAAAATTTGGGAAAAATGAAGAACACTAAGAACTAATTTACGAAATTAAAGTTCTAAATCTAATTAAAACTCAAATTCCCTCTTGATAATCGATTGAATCTCACTAATAACCTGATTGACACAAGAATGGGGCTTCAATTCACGCGGATTGAAGCGAATTTGCTTGATTTCTTCCTCGCGGACGTTTGGAATTCATGGGGAAAATTCGATGAAATCAAGGGGAAATTCGCAATCAATCCCGCTCAAATTGCTTTGCAATTGAGTCTAAATGCGGGATCACGAAGAACTTAAGATTTTGGTCCAAATTTGCTTAATTGCTTCACGAATCAATCAAAAGTTGAAGAGAAAAGAGGGAATACATCGTCTTTTTAAAGGAGATTTTTGCCCGAAATTTGCGCCCGTTTGATCAAGTTAACAGGTAGGTTTGAAGGCCACGATCACTCGGCGATCATGGCCAATCATTTGGAAATGATCGTGGTCTTGATTGTGCCTCAAACGAGCCACGATCGCGCGTCGATCATGGTTCATGATCTTCGTCTATCAGCCGTGAGACGCCGAGGTGAGTCCACGTGGAGTCCATCACTTGCCTGATCGCGCAATGTGATCTTGTGCGTTTGATTGAAGGTTGATGTCTCCTCGTCATGCCACGTGTTGCCCGTCTACGTCTTCACTTACGATTGGATTTGCGCATGTGCTTTGATTGACGATCGTGTGGACTCGAGTCCACGCGATCGACGCTTCGCGATAGGATCCGACGCTTCTGATGCCGCCACGCGTCCTGCAAAGGTAAGTTTTCGCGGGACATAGTCCCAGACGGAAGAAGGAAAAAGAAATCATGCGCTTAAATAGGGGGCCACAGTAACGCCTTTGCGTTACTGCCCCAATACTCTCACAAGGGCCCACTAACCCGTGGGCCCTTCACTTGCCATCCCCTCTCTGCGTGGACCTGTGTGGCCTCCCGCCACGTGTTCACGCCTTGTGTGCCACTTGTGCCTCACGTGGGCTCGTGCAACCCTGCCATGTGGCCTTGCGTGCCGCTTCGCATCGGCGCGGGTCCCGCGTGCCACATCAGCTCCATGCCACGTCAGCTAGCATGCCACGTTAGCATCGCGGGATCTGTGAAATAAAAATAGTCCACTTTTTGCGATTTTAATAAGAAAAATTAATAAAAATTAATTTAAAGATCAGATAAAAATTGGAAAAAAGCATAAACTTCAGAAATTCATAACTTTAAATATACAACTCCTTTTAAATCCAAATTTTCTCCATTGTATCACAATTTTCTTTCTTTTTAACATCATGCCATCTAAAATATAATTAAAAACAAGAAGATGAGATGGATTGAAAATAATATCAATTCTTTCATTAGAAATTCCTTCTTTAAATCATCCAATCATTATTTCCTTGGAATTAATTCTTTAAATCATCTCCTAAAGTCAAAGTATATCAGGGAAAATATATAATTCATATCAATTTAATCTTTCAAGAAGATTCATCATCAATCAAGCATAGAATTATCCCTAATTTATGCATAAATATGAACTTTAGTATAATGGAATACCAATGGAGAAAATTCATAAAATTAAGATAACATGCATCATAATTACATAAAATAAGCATGAATGAGTGAAATAAGATAAGAATTTAAGTTATAAATGCATGTTATCAGTACCCCTTCATCATCTCCACCTTGATCATGACCTCTTTGCTTTGCCTCCCTGGGTGTTTGGTTGTATATCCTTTGTTCATGATCACACTCCTAATATATTAAAGTTGACGCCATGTTATATCCAATGGGTGTTTGTCGGCTACTCGCACACACAAAAGGCTATCACGTCTATTTTCCAAATGAGCACAAGTATATTGTCTCTGATGATATCCCATTCTTTGAGTCTAATCGCTATTTCTCCTCCACCTCCTCATCCACTCCACCTCTATCACCATATTCATCCTCTATACCTACCTCATCCTTTGCATCCTCTTCAGCGGACATATCTCATCTACCTAGTCTGATGGATCCTACTCCTCTCTTATCACTATCTCCATCATAATCTCCTACCCCATTACATGACTCTCATGCTTCTCCACTGCTTATGCCATCCACGACATTTCTACTTTTGATTTATACTAAAGTCCATATGCTTCCTCCCGTTGAGTCCTCAACCTCATGCTTAGATTCGACGCCCATTGAATTGCCATCAGATGACCTTCACTTGCCTATCAATCTTTGCAAAGGTAAGCTCTCATGTACTCTTCACCCTATTTCCCACTTTGTTAGTTACAGTAAGTTTCACCCTACCTATCGTGCCTTCTCTCGTTCTCTTACTACCAAGTCAATACCCAAGTCATACCTAGAAGCAGTAAATCTACCTCAATGGAAGGCAACAATGGACTTAGAGTATGAGGAGCTGGTCAAGTGACAGACATGGGTATTAGTACCTAGACTGGCCAACACTAATGTTATTGTATGTAGATGGGTGTTTACACTCAAGTACAATCCTTACGAGACGATTCATTGACACAAAGCTCGTCTAGTTGCTCGTGGGTTCTCCTTGACCTACGTGATGGACTATAAGGAGACCTTCTGCCTTATGGTATGCCTCAACTCGGTACATATTATTCTCTCTGTGGCGGTTAATCAAGGGTGGTATCTTCATCAACTCAATGTTTCCAATGCCTTCCTCTATGGTGATCTTACATAGTGTGTCTTTATGAAAAAATCACATAGGTATGCAGTTTAGGGGGAGACTACCCAAGTATGTCATCTCCCTCGTGCTATCTATGGTTTGAAGCAAAGCCCATGTGCAAGGTTTGCGAAATTTAGTCAACTTATTCTCTCTCAAGGATTGACTCCTTTTGAAGTGGACCCTAGTGTCTTTTAGACTTCTACTTATACTAGATGCTGTTGGGTTATGATGTCGATTAACTTTCAAATATTTGATCAAAACATCAAATGCATTGAAAAACATTCAATCGGATATTCAAAACACCAAGCCACCAAAAACAGATGATCCTATCATCTAATACGAATGAGAAAACATAATTATAAGGCTTTCTTGAAGGAGTTCTTGAATCTATTCAAGTGTCTAGCCTCGAGCGGTATCCACACGGTCTCCAAATGGTTCAATCTCCTCTTCAAATCTCTTCACTAAGAGAGAAAGAGAAGAAATGAGAGAATTTTCACAAGGCTTGCATGGGTACTTCTAGTTATGGTCGTTTGATAACATGCTAATTAAACATGAAAATACATGATTATTAATACAAATTAAGGCATAAATCATTCCATTCTAATGCATGTTATCATATTTTTAAGTATTTATGTATCATTATATGAAAGAGTCATTATAATATCAAAATACATTAATTTAGGGTTAATTATGATAAATTAAGGATAATATTTTTATAACCCATCTTTACTTGAGATTATAATTAGTTTTTAATGTTAAATAATACGAGAAATCATTTTATATACACACATTTATTTTTTCTAAATTTTAAAATCTAAAAGAAATGAGTGTATTTTTAAAAGAAATCAAATCTCTTGTTATTTATTAAATTTGAATTTTTAAAATGATAGATAATTAAATTTCTGATCCAATGAAAAAAATTTGGATTAATTTAGAGTTATACTTTGAAAATTATGAATTTTCTAATTTTTAGAGATTTTTCTCATTTTTTTCTGAATTTTTTTGAATTTTAATGAATTTTTTGAGATTTTTCTGAATTTTTTTGACTTTCATATCAATTTATTTTATTTAAAATAAATTTTATAAGTGCGCAGATGACGTGGCACCATCTAGAGCTTTCGATCGCGCGTTTAACCAGTATGGTTGATCGTCACTTAAAGTCGAGGATACATGGCGCAATCTGATTCACCGGTGAATCATTTTATAATGATTTAATCTCAGCCGTTGATCTAAGGAGTTATAACGGCTGAGATTAAAACTAACGAAATGCATCTGGAGCGTTTGATCGAGATCAAACGACAGCGGTTCAATGCGTTACTTATAACGCATGTGACGTGGCATCATCTTGATGGTCCATCGGAGATCCAACGACCACGACTTAATCGAAATGATTTGCAATCAAAGATTAAATGAAGATCGGACGGTTACACCCACTTCGTTCTATCAATTGAGATGTTCTTCGACATTGTAAATCATTACCGGACAATTCGATTAATCGAACTGTTTAGACACCAAACCCCTTGAATGTCTTGCTTTGAATCGCTTTTAGACTCATTTTCGCGTCCACAGAGTGTTTGAAAGTGAGATTTCATTGAGAGAATAGGAAGAAATCAACGCTTGAACATCAATGATCATGTTTTTGAAGTCAAAATGAAAAGCCTTGAATCCGGCAACAAGTTGGATCAAGTCGAGCGCAATCTTGGGTTAGGGATTATGTTTCATCCTAATCTCCATTTGTATAGCTTTAGATTTCAATTTTAAAACGTAATTTGAGTCAATTTCAATTTTTATTTTTCGCAATTTAATTTTTCAAAAATTTCTCTCTTCTTCATTTGATGATTTCTCCGTGAATCTTGATCTAAATTCAGTGATTTTTGATTTAGTGGATTTTTCTTCAAGTATTCTTTCTAAAAATATCAAAATCCCTAATTTTTATCCACATTTTAGCATTCGATTTGATCGAATTTCAAAAGATCATCTGAAATTACCCTAATTCTCCGTGGATTCGGCCCTTATTCACCACTATACTCCTTAATTCATGATTATTTGATAAAATTGGTGAGTTTGGTAATTGTTTTGACTCTTGATCATGTGTTTTCAACAACCGCTTGGTCTCGATTCGTCATTGTTCTCCCCCTATTTATAGACATTTGGTATGAGGTTTTTTCATAAAAATCCTCATCATTATGCATATATCTACCAATATCCATAGACCTTATGTGTGTGACCTTTTAGGTGCATATATCTCACTAGTTAATAACTCTATATACCAAATAACACCTTATTGGTCAACCTTAATTATTTTTCCACATCCACATATAGATTAATTAATCAAGGATCGATTTAACCCAATCGATAGGTTGAGCTACTAACCCATTGGGTTCTAAGCTACACCATGTACTCTAGAAGATGTGGAGTATGTAAGAACTCACTTATGGAACCTTCTCGTCATTGATTATCATGTATGTATAATCCTTCATCCTCATTAGACTCATGAATGACTTAAGGTATGGTCAATTTTCAAACATTAATCAGTCACTCAAGTTAGTACTGATGCGTATAGAAATCATCGGGAATTGCTTCTCCGATATTTCTACTACATTGGCCAAGGATTTCATCGCATCTCATTCATTGAGTCAATCTCCTCAAATACTGAGGGCGGATGATCCCATCTTGATCACACAATCATCTTCGTGGACTTCATGTCGTAACCAATATATGACATTTTAGATATCCCATGGCTAGGGATTCATAAGTCATAATCAGAACACGATCATCCATACACAAGATATTTTTGGTGTCTCAAGTCAAAGGACCACATACATAACCATGACATGAATTCAAATCAATTCAGTGAACTCTTTCTCCAAAGAGCACCCATTATCTATCCTTAGTTTCTCCACACCGATAGCTATAGGATCAACCATATTCATCATATGACTTGGAATAGATAGTGTTATTCTTTCCGAATAATTCGATGTCCTTCTCAAATATCCCACGAATATGAATGTTTAGAATATATGTTTAAGTACTAGTGATCACTATATTATGATCTCATCATAATTCACTTATTCATTGCACATGCTCATGGACTTCATTGCAAACATCACACAAGAATGACAATGAATAAATTGTATTTCAATGAACATAAACGAGATACATGAAATTGTGATTGGCTTATATGCCACATAATATCCATAAGATGCATAATACTAGTTATATATATTGATGATATCCTTGTCACTAGGAGCGATGATGGCATGAATCTGCAAGGTCATTGAATACACGCAGGGACAGGTAAACTTTTTTCTAAACTCACTAATTTTAATAAATAATCACAAATTAGATAGTATAGAGGTGAATAAGGGTCGAATCCATAGAGAATTATGGTATTTTCAAAGCATATCCTCAAATTCAATCAAATTGGACAATGAATTGAGATGAGAAATTATGGATTTTTATATTTTTAGAAAGATAACTCGAAGATGAATCCACAGAATCAAAATCATAGAATTTGGATCAAGATTCGCGGAGAAATCAATGAGCAAAAATTAGGTAGATAATCTAAATGCAAAGAGAGAGAAAATTGGACAAATCTACGATTCAAAATTGAAATCTTATGTTATAAGAATAAAGAGTAGGAGAAAATTCTTTAAATGATCCAATTGAATGCCGAAGCAAAGGCATTTCATTCCGCACTTTCGAAGACGATCATCGGCATTAAAGAAGCGAATTCTCCATATTCTCACCACAAAAATCTCACTTTCAAACACTCCAACGCGGAAATTGATCTAGAAGATTAAGAAAGCAAGAGATTCAAGGATTGAGATATCTACACAGTTTGATTTCTCGAAACATCCCTTGAATGGTTAACATCGTTGAAGATCATGTGTATTTATAAGCAGATTTGGGCATGGCTATTGGATTTGGCTCTTCATCTCCAATCAAAGGCTCAAAAGAAATGCTTCGATGCGAATCATTGCCATTCAAGATAGAGCGCTCAAATTTTGCCACGTCACGCGTGAAGAAGAATCGTCACGCGATTGCGTCCATACGATCAGGGATTGTCGTCTGAGATGTCGCCACACATACATCAAAGTTCATCAGGCGCATTTAATCTCAGTCATTATAACCCTTCAAATCAATAGCTGAGATTAAAACATTATAAAATGAATCTTCGCCCAATCAAAATTTGTTGTGTACCTGACGAAGTAATTTATGTGGTCGTTGAAAACACACAAATGTCGGTAAAAAAAATTTTATAATTCCGAACTCACAAATACGAAAATATGAAATCAAGTATAGTGTAAAGATCAAGTCAATCCACAAAGAACACGGTTAACTTTGATCGAAGAGTTGACTTAGTCAAATTTAGGTATAATTAAGATTTTCAAGAAGTGAAAATGATATTTTATTAATGGTAATGATAAAAATATACTAAATAAGATATTTTAAGAATTTAAAAACTGATTTTAAGAAGACATGTCAAAAGTCAAGGTCAAAGCATTGACTTTGACCCACAGAGCTTAAAAAGAGCTTAAAAATGATATTTTTAAAAGTTCACTTTTTGTAAATTAGAGAATAAAAAGAGATTAAAATATTATGAAAATTATATATTCAGAAACAATAGAGAAAATGAAAATTTTTGATATAAAATTCGGGAATTTTGGAGAAGAACTGGATTTATTATAAATTATTGAAAATCAAAGATCACAAAAATCCTGAAATGAATACTTCGGTGTAAATCTTAAAATTACTAACCAAATGATATCCAAATCTTTCAATTCATATATGAATATGAAGCTAACAAATAGAGGATTCCAAAGAGACCAAAATTATCAAATTTCACCCTGTATTTTGAAAGTAATTGTCCCCTCAAGTCAACACCCAAATTTGGATTGAAAATAAATAATAGATGGTCAAACGTCAAATTGAAAGGTCAAATGATAATGAAATTTTATGATTTTTCTATCTACAAAAGGCTGATGAAACAAGGAATCCAATGAAACTAAAATCAAAAGATTTGAACTTAAGATCAGAGAGAAATCCTTATTTCAAAATAAGCAAAAATCTGCATTCAATTTGGGCAAAAATGAAGAACAATTCGATTTATCCAATGAAATTGACTACCTAAATCTAATATAAATTAAAATTGTTGCAAGATGAATGATCGATTCACACTACTAAACCAATTGACATGAAGATCGGGATCCAAATCGCGTCGATTGAAGTGTATTTGATCCAAACCACATCAGCTCCGTGAGTCATGCACGAAAAATACACCCCTTTTTTCTATTTTTTTAATGAAATAAATTCTGAAAAATTCCTAAAAAATCAAAAATAAATTCTAAAAAAATCTAGAAAATTCAGAAATTAATACCTTCAAAATATAACTCCTTTTTTACTCAAATTTCCTCATTGTCTCACAAATTTATTCATTTTTAATATTGTGCCATATAAAATAAATTAAAATAAGAATATAAGATAAATTAAGAATAAACTTAAATAATCCTTTAAGAAGTGTATTTTATTTCATCCCAACATTCTCTTCTTGAAATTAATTCTTCTAATCATCTTCTAAAGTCAAAGTAAATAAAGGAAATTAATTAATTTCTATTTATTTAACCTTTGAAAAAGATTAAACATCCATAAGCACATAATTAACCTAAATAATGCACAAATATGGAGTTTAGTAAAATGACATACCAATGGAGAAAATTCATAAAAACTATGATAACATTCATCATAATTACATAACATAAGCATGAATATTAGTTAAATAAGATTAGAATTTAAGTCAAATATGCATGTTATCAGTACCCCTTGTTGGGATCTGAGGCTCGACAAGCTCTCCAAGTTTTTGACCAAAACAATTATTGCAGCGGAAGATGTTGAATTAAAACATTCAACAGAGTTGAAGCACCAAGAATAGATGATCTCATCATCCATTTCAGGTGATCCTATCATCTAGTATAGAATAAAATTTATACTTACATGGATCATTTGAAAGAGTTCTTAAACCGTTAAAGTGTCTAGCCTTTAGCGGTATCCACACAGTCTCCAGACTGTCGGATCTCCTCTTGAACACTCGTCACCACAAGAGGAAGAGAAGAGAGAGGAGAAGTTCCACTAGGCTTGCATGGGCACCACTATCATGGTCGTTCTCCCCCTATTTATAGACTTTATAAATGTAAAATTTTCACAAAACCCTTATTATTATGTCTATATTCACCGACGTCCATTGACCTTATGTGTGTGACCCTCTAGGTCCATATATCTCACCAATTAATGACTCTATCAACCTAATAACACTTATCGGTCTTCCTTATCAATGAACTATATCAACATATAGATTAATTGACAAAGGATCGATTTAACCCAATCGACAGGTTGAGTTGCCATCCCGGTGGGTGCCAAGCTACACCACGTGCTCTAGGAGATATGGAGTATATTAGAAATCTTTCATGGAACCCTGTCATCATTGGTTACCATGTACGTATAATCCTTCATCCACACGAGACTCATGAATGACTTAGGGTATGGTTAATTGTCAAACCCTAATTACTCACTCAATTTAGTATTGATGCGAGTAGGAAATCATTGAGAACAACTTCTCTAATATTTTCACTACCCTGGCCAAGGATTTAACCGCATCTCATTCCTTGAGTCAATCTCCTCATATACTGAGGGCAGATGATCCCATCTTAACCACTCAATCACCTTCGAGGAATTCATGTTGTATCCAATCTATGGCGTTTTGGAGATCCCGTGGCTAGGGATTCGTAAGTCATAGTCAAAACACGATCATCCATCCACAAGATGTCTTTGGTGTCTCAGGTCAAAGGATCCTGTACACAACCGTAACATGAATCAACCTAATTGAAAATTTGGCATAATACCATTCAGGGATTCATATGGATCAATACAGTGAACTCTTTTTCCAAAGAGCACCTGCTATCTATCCTTGGAGTCTCAACACCGATGGCCACAGGATCAGCCATACTCAGCATATGAGTTAGATCAAATAGTGCTATTCTTTCCGGATAATTCGATGTCCTTCTCGAATATCCCACGAATAGGAATATTTAGAACATATATTTAAAGCCCATCGATCATTATATTATGATCTCATCATAATTCACTTGATCATTACATATGTTCATGGACTTCATTGCAAACATCACACAAGAATGACAATGAATAAAAGTTTATTTCAATGAATATAAACAAAAGATGAAAGTGTGATTGGCTTGCAGGCCACATAATACCCATCACCCCTTCACTTAAGTGAAGATCGACAATTACGATTTATTCAGACTATTGCACGTTCCACATGTCTCCAGGTCACCTACGCATAAAAACATACAAAAATAATCCCAAAGAATAAAAAATCACAAAATTTGGATCAAGATTCGTGGAGAAATTAACGAGCAAAAATTAGGAAGAAAATCCGAAGGTGAAGAGAGAGAAAACCAAAATTATTTTTGGTATATAATATCAAAGTGAATCGTTAGGTATATAATATATGAGTGATTAGTGAGTTAGCAAAAATCCTGAAAATGATGCTTTATCTCACTTATCACTTGCACACACACATACGCGCATATGCACACACACGCAGACATGCGCATACGCGCACACACACGTGCACATGGATACTCGTGCGCCACATGGCGTGTACATACATTGTCACATGGCAATGCATTTTCACCCATGCCACGTTTGCACGCGAAAAGAGTATAATTTTTATTCATTTTAATTCAAAATAAATCAAATTAAATGAATAAAATAAAAAAATTCTTGAAAAATTCATATCTTTCAAAATATAACTCCAAATTAATGTAAATTTATCTTGTTTGATAAGAAACTAAATAATCTAGCATTCTAAACAAATAAATTTAATAAATAACAAGAGAATAAACTTTTATTTAAAAAATATACTCATTTCTTTTATAAAATAAAGTTTTAAAAAAATAAATGAGTGTATAAAAAAATTTTCTCTTATTATTTTAATCATTAAAATCTAATTATAATCTCAAATATAAAATGAGGATAATGTAATCTTAAATATCTTTCTTTAATTATTTTTTATCATCCCTAAAATAGTGCATTTTGAGATTATAACTTAAATTTTTATAGAATGATAGATATATACTCAAAACATGATAACATGCATAACAATATAATAATTTATGTCTTAATTTGAATTAATAATCATATAATTTCATGTATAAATTGCATGTTATCAAGCGACATTACTGATATTACTCGAGGCAAGGCTTATTTATATTATGATGGAGAATTCTCCCAAAGCGAGAACACTAGGGTTCCTGAAGAACCACGATATGCTTTGAGAAAGAGAATCCACCCCCAACTACAGCAACATGCCCTCCTCTTCCTCATCAAAAAGTTTGAGAAACTCACAATTCATGAAGTGAGTGACAAAGACCTCTCTAAATCTCTAAAAGAGAGTGTAGACCCAATGGGGATTACCTCCCCTCCTCTCCCATTTACAAATTGATCTAAAGATTGGCTTGGTCAAAAGAAATAAACTTTTATCCTTAGATACCTAGAATTCTTTGAAGACCAAGTCAACCACCTATTTTCCTTTGATATAGGTTCCCTCTTGTCTCAACCACATCCACCATATCATAGGTACCTTGTATAGTTTTGAATAATGATCTCAAGACACATCAATAGGAACACTATTGTGAAATACTCCTTCTTTCATTGAAAACCCACCTATAGATAGAAGTTTTAGAAGAGATCAGTATATGATATCTAGTGGAAGAAGCTATCTTTATTGGACCTCAATACAAAACCCTGCATGAATAAAACCATGCAATTATGAGCAAAAGAACCTATCGGCAAAGAAGATAATGATGAAGACCAGAAGAGGAATACCCCCATCAGACTGATGAACATGTCACGAACATCCCCAATAACGCGACAGCCAGCTGCTTGAATTCGGGGATATATATAGTGTTCGAAGGCTTACTGGTTAATACGCTCAGCGGTCAATTCCTCTAAGGCGAAGAATCTCCACCTGTGATTTGAAGATCAGATCGAACAGAAGACGCGTCTCCGACACCTGACAAAAACGAAAATTTCGACCGAGAACTTTTACAGCTTCCAAAGCAAGATCGCGCAACTCGAAAGTGCTAATATCAACACGGTTGACCGATCAACGTCAACCGAATTTCCCAGACTTCCCATGACGTCGGGTTCACCGAGGGGAAATAATTCGCAGTGGGAGCTTTCAACAGGGAGGCTTCTCATGACGTCAGGTTCAACGAAAGCCATCGGGTCAACTCAACAAATCCACGCGAGAAGCAACCGTCGCGCCGCGATATTTCATCATAACCGCCCTCATATTATTCCTATAAAGCGGAAATACGGCGAAGCGCCTACCCATCTACTTCTCGAGTGAACGAGACAAGAATACCATGCACGGTCAACCCATCAACCGACGCAACGAGTAACTGTCACAAAGCAACTTCTCGACGGAAGTTTCCCGTCCTTCATTCCTATAAATGGGAATCTGTATTCAACGAAAACGATAGTTATTATTGAATGAAAGTGTTATTGGTTACTTCTGGTTACCCTTGCGTCACGCTCATTCCGCTCCTCCATCACTCCATTCCGCATCCTTCATCGCCGAGTTCTATCCCCCTATTCAATTCCCCCTCCCATTCTGTCGCTTCCATACACTTCCTGTCAGAGAACAAAACCGAGGAAATATTATATCTTTGGAACAAATCCGAGGCAACACTTCACCGCCCATCAGGTAATCGTCCTCTCTTCCTCCCACAGTGATTAGAGTTCACTCAGAAATCTTTAAGTCCAACATAAGATTTCCTGCTGTTCCCTATTCTCCTCTATCACATATCCGTCTTCATCGTTTTCACCCTCGTTCACTACTATCTATACCATAGTATATCTTAAAATTTTCTCACCGCATTCACCTGCATTCCCCCTTCTATTTCATTACTCCCGTCACTCATTTCCATCATTATCTATTCTTGATTTCATCTCACTATTATCATAATATCCTTATTATTTCCTCTCCATAATATAAACTATATTAACCCTCTTTATACTTAATAAATAATTTATACTATCTCTTCTCCATTTTCTTTTCTCTACTCATACTTGACATCCATCTTGATATCATTCATAGATCCTCCCCTAGTTTGTAGGAATATTAACAATCTTAGAAATATCCTACATCATATTAGCATCTTACTATTCAGGATCTAGGCAAGCATCGAGTTTGTTTATCGACCGGGAAAGTTGGTTCTTAGCCAACAAAAATATGTCCTTGATATATTTACGGAGGTCGGACTTGTGAGGTGTAAGCCCGCGCATTACCCATTGATAGTAAGCCTAACTTTTGGGACTTTACCTCTCCACTAATTGCACATGTTCATGCCTATGGCCGACTTGTGGGAAAGCTTATTTACTTGACCGTTACATGTCTTGACATCACTTATATGGTGGGTCTCTTTAGCTAGTTTTTACATGCGTCTTGAGAGATCTATTGGCAAGCTGCCCTTAGTGTTCTCGCCTTTCTCAAGCATGATCCTAGATGTGGTCTTCTCTACCTCTAACATGGTCAACTTTGTGTGGAGGTCTACTCTAACTCTAGCTATGCAAGCGATCGTGGTGATCAAAAATCAATTTTTGGGTATTACACATTAGTTGGCATGAACCTTGTTACATGGCGGAGTAAAAGATAACATGTTGTCTCTCTCTCTAGTGTCGAAGATGAATACCGTGCTATGATGTATGCTTCCTCTAAGATGCTTTCAGTATGCTGATTTATTCAAGAGGTTAGTTTTCCAGTACAAGGTGTCGTGCCCATGCATTGTGATAACCAAGCTGGAATCTTTCTTGCTGATAATATCACTTTTCATGGACGTACCAAGCATATCGAGATTGATTGTCATGCTATTGGCAGGTGTGAGACGGAGAGAAGAAGAGGACGATAACCGATCGTGAGAGTAAAAGAAAATAGGCGGCTAGGGTTTGATATGACCCTTACATGCACGAGAAAGGGAGAGATATATAGGAGAGAAGAGAGAGGAGAGAGGAGAGAGGAGAGAGGAGAGAGAAAAGAAATAAAATGGGCTTTAACACTCCCCCTCAAGCTGGAGCGTGGAGGTCGAACATGCCCAGCTTGGATCCGATGGTCTCATATGCGGGGGCTCGGTAGGGCCTTAGTAAGGATGTACGCCAACCGATGTGCGGAAGCAACGTGTGGGGTACGAGATGGTACAGTTAACAACGTCTTGTCGTATGAAATGGCAGTCTATCTCAATATGCTTCATCCTCATATGGAACGTCGCATTGCGGCGATGAAGGTAGCAGCCATATTATCGCGAGTACATCTGCATAGGACCTTCGGGCGGGAAGCCAAGCTCGGTGAGAAGAGAGCGTAACCACAACATTTCTGCCGTGGTATCCGCCATGGCTCGATACTCGGCTTCGGCACTAGAGCGGGACACGATAGATTGCTTACGAGAGCGCCATGTGACCGAGTTACCTCCAACATAGGTGGCGTAACCACCATGTGACTTCCGGTCCTCCTTGTCACCGGCGAACCCCGGAATCGAGTAGGGCCTCAATGTGTAGATGTCCCTGTCGCCGATACAAGAGGCCCTTCCCCGGAGCTCTCTTAAGGTACGCCGAAGCCGATAGACACCCTCCCGGATGGATAGTGCGAGGAGTCCGCATAAAGCCGACTCAAGATACTAACCGCATAGGAGATGTCCGGACGAGTCACGGTGAGGAAGATCAATTTCCCCACAAGTCGACGGTAGATGCCTGCATCCTCAAGAAGTGCGGTAGCATTGTCCCACCAGTCCACATTCTGCTCCATAGGTGAGGAGGCCGGCTTGCACCCCAGCATCCCTGTCTCCTCCAGTAGATCTAGCACGTACTTCCGCTGACAAATGGACATCTGCCCCTGACGGTAAGCAATCTCAAGTCCAAGAAAGTACACGGGGGAGACAGATCTCGTGTGACGAAGTCTTGAGCCGAGATAAGCCTTGGTCACAGCCACCTCGACGTCGTCACTACCAGTGATGATGATGTCATCCACATACACAGCCAGGATAACACATCCATGCGGGGTGCATTTCCACATGACAGTCGGATCAGATACAGTAGAGACGAAGCCATATGCGAAAAGCAGTTGCGAGAACTTGTGGAACCACGCACGCGGGCTTTGCTTCAGCCCATAGATAGCCTTCTTGAGGAGACACACCTCAGACGACTCCCCCTGAGCAACGTACCCAGGCAGTTGCTCCATGAATACCTGCTCATCGAGGTCGCCGTAAGGAAGGCATTGGACACGTCCAGGCTGATGAAGCGGCGAGGACTGATCCGAGGCAATGGAGAAGAGAACTCGGATGGAGCTGAGGCGCGCCACAGGCGAGAATGTCTCATGATAGTCAAGACCATATGCTTGAGAAAAGCCACGAGCCACGAGACGCGCCTTGTAGCGAGCGATGGAGCCATCAGGATTATACTTGAGGGAGTACACCCACTTGCAGGAGACAACATTGGCATCAAGAGGGCGAGGAACCAACGTCCAGGTCTCCCGCTGGATGAAAGCCACATACTCCACATCCATCGCCGCTTTCCACGCCGGTACCTGCAACGCCTCAATATACGACTTGGGAATTGACTCGGTTAGAACGGCAAGGGCAAAAGACTGATAGGAGGGAGAAAGGCGGGCAGGAGAGACATGATGGGCGATAGGATATTGAGTGCACTGGCGAGTGCCCTTGCGAAGGGCAATGGGAAGGTCAAGGTCAGAGACAGGAGGCGGTGGGGAAGGTGGAGGTGACAATGGGGCCGGACCAGGGGATAGCGACGAGGGGGGAGGTTCCGGCTTAGAGGATGGATCAGACTGGAGGAATGCCGAAGGGGGTGACATCTCAGGTAAAGGAATCGGGACAGTCATAGGAAGGTCGGTAACATGAGTAGTAGATACCGAAGGAAGGAGGGATGGAGGGGAGAGATCCTCGCCAGACTGAGTCGAGGGAAAGTCGGGAACGTCCTCATGAAAGGTCACATCTGCGGAAGTGACGATCCGGCGCCGATCGGGGAAGTACACACGGTAGCCCTTCCAGTCCGATAGTACCCGACGAACACACCCTTTTGGGCACGAGGAGCGAGCTGGAGAGGCAGGGATGTGATCTGGACAAGCGGTGCATCCCAAACACTCGAGGGGTAGTGAGAAGATATCAACGAGCGAGTCAATCGCTGAAGGGGAATAGCACCTCCAAGAGCAGCGAGATGGAAGACGGTTCACTGCAGGTATGCTGAGTGAGAACAGCTTCACACCGAGAATGCTGCTGGACTCTCATAGCAAGTAGCATTGTGCGTACCATGTCAGGTGAGGTGTCGATGTTTCCGCTCCGCCACCCCGTTCACTGTCGCAGGTGTATGGGCAGGTAGTCCGATGAACTATGCCATGAGCCGGACAGAGTTCACGTAGCGGCCTTCGAGTAAACTCAAGGGCATTGTCCGTGTAGAGGACTTTGACGATAGATCGCGTCTTGGGTAATAACCTCAAGTAGAAAAGTGCTGAATGCGAGAGAGGACCTCCTTTTCGACTCGTCGAATATATGTCCAACTCGCTCGGGTGTAGTCATCAACAAACACCATGTAGTACTTTCCTCCTGTAGGCGATGGATGCTGGGCCGGACCCCAAACGTCACAGTGGACCAAGTCGAACGGGCGATGGGCAGGTGGACCAGTGCGCGATGGGTATGACGATCTATGGTGCTTCCCTAGTTCACCGACTCACAATGGAACTCGAGATAAGTGTAACCAAGGTAAAGTTTCTTTAAGTTTGACAAAACTAGGGTGCCCCAAACGACAGTGCCACAAAAAGGAGTCATGAAGAGAACTAGAGGAAGCAGAGAGTGCAAAAAGGGCTTTAAGTCCCGTAGAGGGAGAGTCAGCCACTAGCTCGTAGATGCCCCGTCCGTTCTCACGGCCCAGTCCAATCCTCCGGCCCGTGTCGAGATCCTGGAAGACGCAGTGATGAGGAAAGAAAAACACACCACAGTGAAGGGCTTTAGTGATCGCACTGATGGACAGCAGATTCGCAGGGAATCCAAGAATATACAGGACGTTCTGGAGAGGAAGAGAAGAAGTAGCATGAGACTGGCCAGAGCCAAGGACAGGACAGGAACGACCGTCAGCTATCCTGACGTTAGGAATGGAGGTTTCAAGCCGATAGGCAGTGAGGACAGAGGGGAAGCCAGTCATATGGGAAGATGCCCCCGAGTCAATAACCCAAGAAGTCATATGAGGAGTTGAGATAGACGGCGTACCTGGAGAAGATCCCCGTCCTCCCGCATATGACACCAAGCTGCTCGTCAGTGCCGCTAAACTGACTGATGGTGCCGCGGTCGGACAAAGTGAGGAGGCCCGTTGGTGGCGTACAACCCCGGTCGCCACCAAGACACGATACCACGGCGCCGGAGGAGCCCTTTTGCGCGCGCGGATCTATCCGCTTATCTTTACTTCTTTATTTCTTTATTATGGACCTTTTGACCCGCACGTGTTTAAGCGGGTCGTCGTTTATTTCTTCTCTCCCTTTAGGCTTCCGGGTGGGTTCTTCCCTTTTCGGGATCCCATTTGTGAAGCCCATCCTTCTTTGTGAACCTTTTATTCTATTTCTATGAGTATGGGTGTGGGTTGTGGGCCTCAAGTGGGCCCTTTCCTCTCTTGGCCCACCAAGGGCTCTATAAGAGGGGAAGGGACCCCCCCACAAACCCTAGCCGTCATTTGAAGAAAGAAAGGAGTGATCTCCCTCTCAAGTGGCTGCTCAAGGAAGGCCGGGGAAGGAGTCCAACCGCCGCCGCCGCCGCCGCCGCCGCGACGACCGCCGCCACTCCTTGCCCCGGCCACGGATTCTTCACCACCATCATCGCGACGCCGCCGTCCTCAAGCCGCCACCGCCGCCGCCGCCTCAGGCCGCCGCCGCCGCCGCGCCGCCGCCTCCCGGGACCGCCGCACCGCTGCACCGCCGCACCGCCATCATCTCCACCTCCATCTCCATCTCCGGCCATCCCCAGCTTCTCCTCCGGCGAGATCCCCTCCCTCTCCGGTAAGCTCCTTCACCTCCCCGTTCACCCCCCTCCACGACCTTCCCCTTCTTCCCCGATCTCCGGCAAGCCTCCCCTCCAGCTCCTCCTCCCGCTCCACCGTCAACCAGCATCTCCCTCCACCTTCCGGCCACCTTCCGAGGCTTCTCCCGCTCACCTTCCTGCAACCCCAGCCATCTTCCCGTCCTTCCCCGTCGACCTCCAAGGTCAGGAACGCCGCCGCCGCACCTCGCCGCCGCCGCGCCTCGCGCCGCCGCCGTGATATGCCGCCGCTGCCTGCACGACCTTCTGCCGCCGACGCCCCGCCCGACCGCAGACGCCGCCGCCATCCCGATCGCTTCCCGCGACCCCTCCGCAACCTTCCGCGCCCCCATTCTGCCACGAAGACCGCTGCCCCTGCATCCCCTCCACGACCCGCCGCCTGGCGCGCCCACCTCCTCGCCGGAATCGCCGCCCCGCTTCCCCATGCCGCGCGCCGCCCTGATCGCCGCAGAGAAACCCTAATCAACGAGGAGAAGAAGTGAACGATTCCCGCTGAGTTGACTCAGCGGGGATCGTCCCACCCCTCCCCCCTTCGCTCAGCCGGGTCGCCCGGTTCACCCGGATCGCCCAGGACCGGCCCGAGCCAGCCTGAGCCGGGACCAGAGCCGCCTGCACCAGGCCAGCCGCCAAGACAGAACCCAGCCCTCGCCGGTCCCGAGTCGCTCCCCAGACTCGACCCGGCCCAAGCCGGCCCTGCAGCCGGACCGATCCGCCCCGGCCTGATCGCTGGGACCGCCCTGGGCCGGACTAGAGTCGGCCCAGACTGCAGCTCGAACCGCCTCAGACCCGGTCCCGGGCAGACGCCTGAGCCCAGCCTGAACGGCCCGGAACGGCCCGGACTTGTCCAGACACGCCCGACCGCCCGACCGGTCCCAGTCGAGCGCTCGAACCTCCCCTGTGGCGCCGCCTCCCGCCTACCTGTGTTCGCTGCGCCTGTCCGGCTCGCCCCGACTCATCATCGCTCCGTCCCCACGCCGATCGCTCCCCGCGCTCACCGCCGACTCGCCCGGCGTCCGACCTCGCTGCCACGCCCGACGACCTCCCTCGCCCCGACCGACCGGGCCCGCGCCCGCATGAGTTAGCTTCAACCCCTCTTTCAAGTTAATTACTTTTCGAAGCATTTCCTTTACTCGTCTCCACCGCCGTCGGACGACGTAGATAGGGTAGTACGATTATAGGTTCGAGATTTCTGACGCGTACGTCAGGTCCGGTACCGAGCGTGGGCTGCAGCCTCCTGGCTACCCCACGACGAGCGACTTCCACGCCTCCGGACGTGGATCGAGAGGACCTCACCCTATCCATCATCGCGAGTTTCCCCGGGTCACCCGGAGTCGACTTCGCTGATCGGCACGCCTGCCCGCACTTAGGTTTAGGTTAGAAGTCGTATTTAGAGTCTAGAGTTCGCCTACACATAGGTTAGGTTTGATAGGCTACCCTTAGTCATCCTCAGGTTCATTGATCAGGCGCGAGGGTTTTCACCACCGCGTCCTGCATCACCCGTGATGCCTGAATGTAGGCCAGCTCCGAGGGAGATAGGGCGAGACTGACGGTTCCCGACGCCGAGGGAGTAGTCGATGATGACCCGTCCGCCGTGGACAGAGTCGAGGATGTCTTGCCTCCAGAGGTAGCCATAGCCCAAGCAGGCTTCCCGAACTCCTTCCAGCACTTCTCTGACGGATGGGCTCGGCTTCCCGCTAGCACTCGCAAGGTGGATAAGAGTTCCGGGTCTTCCCGGAAGGTGTGCTCTTCCCCGACGCCCTGGGAGCCCCGCCTGATGCGATGAGTGCTGAAGTCTCTACGGGCGGCGAGGACTGGGAGGTGGGCAGGCTGTCCTGCACTCGAAGTGCAGCTGCAAAGATCTCCTCAGTGGGTAATACCCGGATCCCCAAGTACTCGTCCTCGGATCATGTCGGCCCAACTCGGGACGTAACCCGCTAAGAAACGCTCCCGCTCGGAGCTCGTCGCGGTATCGTCTAAGTATATCAAGATCCAAGACCAATGGCTGATAAAGCTCGAGGTTAGTGAAGATGGCATCGACCGATCCATAGTAGCTCTGGAGCGTCCTGGTGCCACTGGCGACATGCAAATAGCTCCTCATAAAAGGCGAACTGTCCGCTTACGTTGCTCTTGTTGGCGTACATCGTCTCCAACTTGAGCCACAGGGCACGGGCGAGACGGGTCATGCCGAGCGGCTCCATGATCCGTGTCGCTACACTAGAGATAAGCCAGAACATACCGCGACCTGCATCGACTCCACTCCATGTACTCTGGGGTCCGATTCCTTCTGGGCGAGGATTAGTCAAATGATGCCGAAGGCCATGGGCGTTGAGGAACTCCACGAAAGCGTCCCTCCAGGGCCCATAATTGGACCCATCGAACACATACGCTGGCTTGGCCAAGGCACTCACGATAGAGTGCTTCCCTGGATTGCAGGACAACCCAATCAGCTGAGAGGGCTGAGTGACCTCGGGGAGATGACGACACAGGGGTAGACTCGTCCATGTAGAGATCAGCGATCGTGAAGATGGACCGGCGGCTATGGTAGATGAGTCGACGCTGCCGGTGCAGGTCAACAGGGCGGGTAGGGTGATGACAGCCCTGCAGGTCGGAGGGCGCGAGCAAGCAAGATGCAGTAAGATGCGCGCGGTGGCTAGGCAGGGAGACAGCCGGGGCGCAGCAGCAGGGAGCGATGGCGCGACGTCAGTAGGTGCGCCGGCTGGGTAGGGTGACCGCCAGGCAGATGGTGGCAGGGCGCGATGTCAGGCGCGACTGGGCAGGTTGACCGGCTGGGCAGGGTGACCGCCAGGCAACTCCAGGCGCGACGGCAACTCCAGGCGCGATACCAGGGCAACCCAAGATGCGATAGCCGGGCAGAGCGACGGGCTGATGGCGCGATGTCAGACGCAACTGGGCAGGTTGACCGGCTGGGCAGGGTGACCGCCAGGCAACTCCAGGCGCGACGGCAACTCCAGGCGCGATACTAGGGCAACCCAAGACGCGATAGCCGGGCAGAGCGACGGGCTGATGGCGACGGGCTGATGGCGCGACGGGATGATCCGAGGACGACGGGCTGATGGCGGCGACGTCTCAAGACGAGGTGACGGCGCTCGAGAACGGCAGCGACTTCGTAGGGCAAGGCGGCGGCGCAAGGCAAGGCAGCGACGCAGGGCAAGACGGCGACGCAGGGCAAGGCGGCGACGCAGGGCAAGGTTAGCTTCGCGATCGGCAGGGAGGGCTGGATCTTTCTCCTAAGGTATGCTCTGATACCATGTGAGACGGAGAGAAGAAGAGGACGATAACCGATCGTGAGAGTAAAAGAAAATAGGCGGCTAGGGTTTGATATGACCCTTACATGCACGAGAAAGGGAGAGATATATAGGAGAGAAGAGAGAGGAGAGAGGAGAGAGGAGAGAGGAGAGAGAAAAGAAATAAAATGGGCTTTAACAGTAGGCATTCTAACAAAAAGGACTAAGCACAGCCTCCTATGACTCTATTTCTCTCTCGCAAGCTGGGCTTGTTTGATCTCTACGCTCGAGCTTAAGAGGGAGTGTGAGTGTATATGGGCCATAATGGCACTTTTGTAATTCTAGATTTTATACTCTCTCTCCTCTCCCCAATATGTCTCTCTTCTCCTCTCTTATTTTCCTTAATCAACATCAGTATTTCTTTTCCATTTTCCACAAAGACATTCTATCCTACTTGACATTCTGTTGAAAGAGGATGTTGAGATGACTATGGTTTGGTTGAAACACTAGGCCTTGGGGAAGACAAGTGTACCACAAGAATTACCTTGTCAACAAGGTAACCGAATTCGACGACTTTGTGAGGGTGGGAAGGGTCTCGACCCTAACTGATGACATGACGACTATCTACTAATGGGTGGGACAACCCTTGGCTCCACATTTCAATGTGGTTGACAAGGCCTGAGAGGAGAAGGGGATCTCACATACTTCTATTCCTATTGCTAATTGTGCGGTAGTGAAACAACTGGAAGGTATTTTAAGAGTGGACCTTCATCACCAATGGTGCAACGGGCCACGGTAAAGGTAGGGGATTTCTGTGGTGTAGTGGTGAGGGAAGGTACAATGAGAGCCATTGAACAAGCAGAGTGTCGATGTTGCATCATGGGTGATGTGGAAATTGCCACCAAGCTCTCCTCTAAATGAAAATTCAATGCCTAGTTCTCTTTTATTAAGAAAATCAATGTCTGGCTTCTTATTGATTTGGAAATCATTTTGATTTTTGGTCAAATTTTGGGTTAATTAATATGACTCATCATGATTTTTTTAGGTGTTGATTTATGTAAGTGCGGGTCTAATTTATGGCGTCAATTTTGAATCCATATTGAGGTGGTCTAGTGTTTTATTTCTATTAAACTTAGAATTGACTGAAATATTTTTTTCTTTCATTTTTTAGGTATGAGAAGATTTCCTCTTTAGGTGATCAAAAGGTTGGGATTAAGGGTGTTTCAAAGGTCTAGTCTGATTAGTGTTGATTTCTATCAAATTTGTGATCAATTAAGTTGCAGGTCTAGCAATTTCAAAGACCCTTTCGAGAGAATCTCAAGGCCAATTTTTAGGCAATCTTAGAGGGTATTTTCTAGTTTCTCAAGGAGTATAGGGGATTTCAGAAATTTTTTATGTGGGTTTGAGGAAATTTTCTGAGTCGTTTTAGGTCAGGTTTCAATTGCCTTATTATTCAATTGTGGTTTTTTTTAATCTTATTATTGATCGATATGAGGTTTGATTTAACATATGCTCAATTGTCTTCTTGAAATTATCTTGCTCTGATTTTGGATCATTAATTAGAAAATTAACAATTATGAACTATTTTATCTCCTTGTTACTATTGATCTATCTCAATGGTGATTGAAAATAAAATTGTAGGTTCTCAAAGGAAGTGTCAATAGTATCCTTAAAAGGTCATTTGTGTTTATTGGATCATTTTCTAAATAAACAAAAATTTAAGGATAAATACACTAGAAGTCAAAGAGATCAACACAAGGTTAAAGTCATTAGCTACAAGTCAAAGTCAACTTTGAAAATTCAAATCCAACTTCATAGAGTGAAAGTCAATGCACTAGGGAGTTTTATTCTTATCTCTACTCTTGTAATGTCTTTACTCAATTTCTACACATTTAGTTAGAATTAAATTATCTCTCTTCAATTTAAGCTTCATACATTAGCGATCCATGTGTTGTGTGAGTTTTAAGAATTGGGAATAGCAAGAAACCACATGCACGCATGCTAGGAGGACTTTAGACAAGTCATACTTACCCATGAGGGTATGGGGGAGACACTTGGTGAGTCACTACTAGACTGAGGACAGGTATATGGGGTTGGCTGAATAATAAACTTATGATGTATTTGTTCTCTTCCTAACAGAATCACATGGGATGGAGGTTGAGTGACCCACTTGGGGTGTGTGTGCATGGATCATTAAAAGGGCTCAAGGACTTCAAAGAGGCAAGCCTGCTTGAAGGCGTGCAAAGCTCTTGGAGTTGGCATGTGGGAGATGTAATGAGCAGCATTGTACTAAAAGATGACAAAGAAGTAAGTTCACTAACCAAGAGAGTGTGTGGATCAAACCATAAGTTCATGAGTAAACTTTGATCTAACTAACTTGAGCAATTAATACTTTTTTTAAGGGGATTAAGATGGTAAGGAGTGACTCTAGGGTGGTTGTCTCCTCCTGGGACTAGGGTAGGGGGTTGAATGATGGATATTGTGTAGCCTAGAAGCCAAATCACACTTCCATGTCTCATTTGTATTCATCAAAATAAATTTATTCATTTTTATTCTTGTGTGATGTTGGCAATAAAGTCTATCAGCATATGCAATCAGTAAGTGATTTATGATGAGATCATAATACAACGAATATTATTCTTCAAACATATGTTCTAATAATCATATTCAACGGATATTCGAGAAGGATATCAAAATATCTGGAAAAGATAATGCTATCTAGTTAGACTCATATGATGAGTATGGTTGATCTTATGATAATTGGTGTGGGGACACCAAGGATAGATAGTGAGTGCTCTATTGAGAATTTTTTTACTAAATTGTTCCTTATGAATCCGTGAATGGTATTATAACAAAATATCAATTAGGTTTATTCATGTCACAGTTGTTTATGTAATCTTTAGGATCCCATATTGTGGATAGATGATTGTGTTTTAATTCTGATTTATGAATCTCAAGCCCCAAGTTGTCCAATATATCATAGATTATATATGGCATTAAGTCCTCAAAGATGATTGTACAATCAAGATGGAACCTTCAGGGCTTGATATTAAAGGAGATTGACTTGAGGAATGAGATACAATTAAATTTTTAGCCAAGGTAGTAAAAATAGTGGAGAAGGTTTCTTGATAATTTCCTCCATGTATTAGCGCTAACTTTAGGGACTAATCATGGTTGATAGCTAAATATACCCTAAGTCATCCATGAGTCTCATGTAAATGAAGGGTTATATGTATGTGACAACCAATGATGAAAAATTTCAATAAGAGAGTTCTTATACACTCTATATCTCATAGAGGACATGGTATTCTTAGACACTCAATCCATGGTTAGTTGATCTATTATGATGATAGAGATAATTAATAAGTTTGACCAAAAAATATTGTTGGGTCTATGGAGTTATTAACTGGTGAAATATATGTACCTAGAAAGTCACACACAAATTCTATGGATATTAGTATATATAAATAAAATTCTAAGGGTTTTTCTAAAAAAAATCTTATGACCAAGGTCTATAAATAAGAAGAAAACGACTACGCCTAAGACTACACATGCAAACCTTGTATGAAACTCTCTCTTATCTTCTCTTTCTATTTTGATGAATAGTGTTGAAGAGGAGATCTAATCGTTCGATGATCATTTGGATGTCGCTAGAGGTTGGACACTTCAACAGCATAAAAACTCCTTCAATGAATCTTTTAAATATATACTAGATGATAGGATCATCCATTTTTGGCACCTTAATGTTTTGAATTTTCAATTTTTAATATATTCCACTACGTTCACTATTTTGATAGAAATTTTGAGAGCCTATCAAGCATCAAATCCTATTATGTACAATGTCGAATATTAAAAAAAATCTATAAATATACAAATAAACTAATTCATCCTCTATCTAGTTGTTTCACCATCCAATTAATATTTTTTTCATCTCCCAATGCCCATACCCCCTCTCTCCTCCATTCAACCCCCACTCCCCTCTTCTTCCAAATTATCTCTAATCACCCCCTCCAACCCCCACCCCCAAAAACCCCTGACCAATATTCTAAAAACCAAAATAAAACCTTGTGATCCCCTCTCCCCCCGTCGCAATTCACTATCAATAGCTCCTATCTCCCCAATTCTCCAAAACTCCCATCAAGATTATAGAATTTTTATGTTTTCTAATCCTCTAAAACCCTCCTCTCCAACTGATAACATGCAAATTCATGCATTCATATCATACATTTGATACTATTTATGGTTTAATCATGCATGCTATCATGGTTTACAATGATTAAAATGATAATATTTATGCTTAAAAAGACATTTTTTATTTTTCACAATTTGAAATGATTAAAATGATAATATTTATGTTTAAAAGGGCATTTTTGATTTTTCATGATTTGAAAACATTTATGACAATTTTATAAAATTGAATTGTCGAGAAAATTATTTTTTAAGGTATAAAATGATATTTCTATTTATTTATAATTTAAAATACGTTTATTTACACAAAACTGTTTGCGAATGTAAGATTAATAGGGTTTAAATGATTAAAATTATTTTTGAAGAAGAAATTCTTGATTTTTTCTATTTTTTAACTTTTTTAAAATCTAAATTATCAAGAAATGAATAGATAAATATAGAAAAATTTAAAAATGATATTAAAGAATCTCTCTGTTGCTATCTCTTTCTCTCTCTCTCTCTCCGCCTTCTTTCTCTCTCGTGCGACGGGAGAAATTTTTCTTCCATCGCAAATCACTGCGCTGCCTCCATCTTCTACACCTCTTCCTTTCCTTCTTCTCCACCTCACTTTCCTTTTGTTTCCGGCCACCATCTTAGTCTCGCGCGCACTCGGGAGAGAATTCTTCGCAACCGCTACTTCTCGTTTCCACCTCCTCTCCTCACCTCTGTCCGTCGCCACCTCTCTCTCTTCTTTCCTCTTCTTCCTCGCTTCTTTCATCTTCTCCACCCTTCTTCCCCTCTCAGCTCTCTTCTTTCTCCCTCTCGCGCATGCGCGCACGCGGAGACAGAAGAAAAAAAAAATCCTCTTCCATTACCTTCTTCCGCCGCTGCGCTCTCCACTGTGTTGCCTCCTTCTATATCACCATCTCTTCCCCTATCTCTTTCTTCTCCTCTCCTCCTCCGCCTTCTCCTCTTTCAACTTCCTTTCTCTCGTCTTCTGCCAACGTATCGCTTCCATCCCTCTCTCTCCTCCCTCTCTTGTTTCTCTTCTTCCTTCTTTCTCACTTTATCTCTCCTGTTTCTCTTTCTCTCGCACGCGGGAGATAATTTTCTCCCGTGTGAGAAAATCATCTTCTGAATCGCGGCTGTCTCCTTCTCTCTGGCGCACACGTAGGAGAGAGTTTCTCTCGCGGAATCTCTCTTCATGGAGAAAGAAATTAATTTAGCGCGGAATCTTCCTTCTCTCCTTCTTTGCTTTCTTGCTCTCTCGCGCACACACAAGAGAATTGCCGCTCTGCCTCCTTCTCCATCGCTATAAAATCACACGTCTCTCCCTCCTTCCTGCATCTCTCTCTTCTCCTTTTTCTCATATTTTTTGTAATTTTCTCTCCACGTTTCTGGCCACATCTCCCTCTCTCTCTGCCACACGCTTCTCACCAAGTACTTTGTGCGCGCATGGTTCACAAGGAGAGAGAAAAGATATCAACGGTCCACATTGCTCTACATTGAAAGCATGCTATCTCATGTTCCCGATGGAGTTTGGGGCTAAAATTTTGTAGGCGTGTTTATAATGGCAGAAAATTTAGAAATTTGAGGAGAAAAAGCGAGGTTTTTAATGTTTCATTGGTGGCTTATAGTATTGGCTAGTCAGTGTATTGGCTAGTCTCTTTCCTCCTAGTCTGAGGAAAGAGAGCACCAATCAATTGTTTATCATGTATTAAACATCATTTTAGTGAGTTTCTTCTCTTTTATATTCATTCCTCACATTGGACGTAAGTTGCCAACTTCAAGTTCAAGTTCAGGCTCTCTTAGGAGTGTTAGATTGAAAAACATCGTTAGAGTGAGTTTTGGTGGTGAGCTTTTAGATTAGGATTTAATTTTTTTCAATATTTTAATATTTTCTCAATACTTTTTATCCATATTTTCATAAGTTACATTTCCATCGTCCGATCAAGGTTTTTCAATCTTTGAAAGGAGTTTGAAAGCAATTGATTGATTTATTATAATTTTCGCATACATCTCTATCTTTTCTTCGATTGTTTTCACTTTCTTAATACAAAAATACCAAAAATATTCCTTTCTTTCAATATTTTAACCATCCTCCTTGTGTATTTGACCTTGACTCACCACTATTCTAAATTTTGAAATCAAATTTTAAGAGTTGAGTATAATTTTAGATATGTGAACTTGCACTTTCAATGACCATGATTTTACAATTATCGCAAACCTTATAAGAATCTTTATGTTTTCACTCTAATGATTGATAAGTCTAAATTTAGGTAGATTAGACTTGTGCAATAGTATTTAAAATATTTCACGTTAATCACAGATCACCACTCGCATAGTGAATAAGGGGTCACACCATAGAGAGAAGAGTCAATATAACTAATTTTTAATTTGCGTAAAAAATATTCTAGTGGAGAAAGCAAATGAGATCAATGAGAGAAGTGGTATTAACTCGATGCAATAATCTAGACTAATTAAATATCCTTTCAAAGGAAAAATTATTCAAGATCGCCAAATGATATGATGTTTCAAAGGCTTATGATTAGAGAATAAAATATAAAGTTTGAAGGAAAAGATCGTAATCTATTTTTTATTGTGGTGTGATCAAAGACTCACTCTTGCAATGCTCCTATTTTGATCATTCGTTTCAGAGACTATACATTTATCCAAATTAGGCATACATTATCCAACATGAAGAATGACAAGACAAAGGAATAAAATCACTATAACTGATGTTCTAAACACAAATATTGTCTCGATGTCCTTTTTTTAATCAGAGGGTATTTATTGATAGAGGATTAAAAGATGAGGCTATCCTAAAAATTTCACCTAAAAAATTCTGTCTTAATCTTCAAATATTAAAATTTTATTTAGAGTATTTCTAGATGTTGATCGATTTCTCTCTCCTCAAAGCCGCCAAATTCATGTCACTTTTTAGCATCATTGTCAGATCTAAAAATTGCATGAAGATTGGCATTGAAATCGACACCCATCAAAACACGAATGAGGTCTGTCACTTCTTCAAAATCTAAAAAGGCAAAGAAATAATTATAAAAATAAATTTGTTCATTCTTAAATAGAAGTACCCGATTGGTGCACCCCACATCAACTTGTGTTGACATTTTCATCTTCACATAGTTTTTGAAATTGACATAAACAAAAAGGCAAAGTAATGAAATCTATCATTCCTTTTTTTAAATTTTGTTTTTGGTGCCCAATCACAAATACAGTCAATTGCGTTTATGAAGAAAAAAATCTCTAATTTTTTTTATTGATAATTGACGTCCAAGGTGTCACCATCATGTCCATCCCAAGGTAAGAATAAATGATCAACTAATGACAACCACAAACATTGGAGGTGGCCAATCATCAGTGCAGACAAAATAGATGGTTGAGATCATGCCACATGGCATGGTATCTTGAAAATAGATATAAAGTTTAATTTTAATTCATTTTAAAATAATTGAAATCATTTTCCAACATAAAAAATTATTTTCTCGATGATTTTGATGTAAAAAACTCCTAAAAATATGAGAAATAAAAAAAATCAGAATATTCTAATAAAAATGAAATTAATCATTTTAAATCATGATAACGAACACTTGTCATCATATTCATTTAACGAAGCACTAAAAATGCATGACATTACTGCATTAGTTTGCATGTTATCGATGTACATCATTAAGTGGTGTACTATTTTGGAACATGTAATATGTGAAGTCGATTATGACACACTTTTGAATTTCTCAGTGCACTTTTGTTTACATTTTTATGGAATGTTATTCAATTTTATAGATATATATATATGATATTAAATCAATATAAGATTTGAAATGTACCCCATTTTTTTTATTTAAAATTTTCAGAAATCAAAGGCAAATTATAATTCAAGGGTTTTGTGCGTATACTTATTTATAATTAAAGCATTGTGTTTGAGACTTATAGCCTCATAATTATATTACTCAAATCATATGTATATTACATTAACCTACCATTGTCTGATGTCCACTTTACTTTTTACTTCATCAAGATTTTTAAAAAATTTTAACCTGAATTTTTTAAAGCATTTACATCAGCACTAAATTTTATATTGTTTGATGACCATCGATGTATCATGCACAAAAATCATAGCTCATGCTATTCTAGATACAAAAAATTAGGATAATATTCAGCTAATTAACAATTGAAATGCCAGTGGTTGAAATTATTCAACCACTGATGCAGCCTGTGGGAGATTTAAATCGGCTTGCCTGTCCGGCGACAATCTTCCGGCTCGAAATGGTTGCTCGAATTGAGATCCATATGGCCAAGAAGTTGTGAAGACAAATGAAAAGTGTTAGCTGCTCCCAACATCAGAAGGTAGAGGAAGTCCATATTCGGTCAATCGCCTGCAGACAAAATCCGGATTGTTCCCCGGAAAGTACAACATTGACCTGTAATGCTTTAACAGTTAAAGAGCAGCATGCGACGGAGAAATGATGAGGGGCCATCAGGGAATGTGATCGAGAGAGAGAGAGACAGAGAGAACCGAGTTCAAGAACTCATCCTATCATCAAAGAGGGCCCTAAAAAGGCCGAGCAACTGGAAAGTGAGAGGGAGTTAATCAACTAGCCTAAAGCCAATGCATCTATGGTATCATCTACGTGTGGATGGATTGAAATGCTATGCTTTGTTAGCTTTGAGCTCCCGAACATCATCCGAGGCTGAGTTTTGCCATGTCCAGGGACTGCCACGTGGCATCCAGAGAGACCCTGTCGAAGGAATCCATCTGGAAGGACGAGGTGCTCTTGGTCTTCCTGTGATGCCCGACAACCGCTCTCATCCTCTTCAGCTCGTTCTTCAAGAACTGGTGTTGACCTGTGTCCAAACGAATAACAACACGATTTCACTTCTTCTAGAAACAACAAGTTTAAGAAAACATCGGATCACTCACCGTCCTTGATCATCTTCTCCTTCCGGAGACTGGCAATCCTCTGTTTCAGTGTACTGTTCTCTTCGTATAGAATCGCCCTGCTCTGGTAAAGGGAAGCCACTTTGGCCGCCAGATCCGCCTCTAAAGTCTAATTACAGAAATTTTTAAAAGTTTCTTTTAACAAAAATACTAATCGGGTCGAACGTCAACGCAGTAAAATTTGGACGCACTTGAAAGACGCTGACGGTTCTTTCGAGCTCGGCTATGTACTGGAGCTTGCGCACTCTTGATCTCTGCCCATAGTGTCTTAAACCCCCCCAAAAAACCAATTAGAACGTGATCCAGAAGTGGAAAAAGCTAAATTGAAAGTAGCTACCTCCTCGACGCTCTCTCGGAGGTGAAATCGCCGGAAGGAGTCCCTTGATTAGCGTAAACGTTTGCATGATTGATTTCCGGAATGGTGGGGTCGTTCGAATCGGTGAACTGAAGTTTGAAATTGCGGGACATTCTCCCACAACGCGGAAACCATGGCGCTCTCCGATTGGCTCAGATCGGACTTGTGCCTCGGGGAATTGGGTCCGTAAACGCAAGTTCCCTCCACCCCACCGCGATCTTCATTTTCTGGTATAACTTCGCCGTCTAGAATTTTAAAATCGTCCGATAAAGCGTCCAAAATGGCGGCGGAATCGCTTGCGGATCTCCGCAGAGCGCCTCTCGGGCTCATGTCGGATTCGCCGAGGAGATCATCGATCCAGAGCGGCTTTTCGTCGAAGTAGGATTCTTGAGAGTTGAATCTTGTGAGCCGGGAAGTCCCTCCGTTAGCTTCGAAGTTGTCGAAGTTGTGATTGAAGGGTCCCTTGTTTTGGAATGGGCAGCGAGGAGGGCGCTGGGATGAGCGCGACATGGTTCTCAATCCTTCATAAACTTTTTCTCATCGAAGATGAAACTGCAGGGAGAGAAGGAACAAGAACCCGATACGGAGTGGCAGCAAGAGCTAATAAGAATCGAAAGGAAACAAGGAAAAAGAATCTACCAAAGAGTGAGCGTTTAGAGTGGCGTACCTGAGCGTTAGTGGAGAGAAAGCAGCGAGGAAGGCGGAGGAGACGAGGTAGAGAGAAGGGTTTTTCAGGCGGACAATGCGGGGGTGGTGGAGTCGCCTGCTGTCTCTTCCGTACGGGCGGCTACTGGCAGAGGGCGCCCGTCGGACTCTCCCTCAAAGCTACTCTCTCTCTCTCTCTCTCTCTTTCCAGTCTTCCTGTGGCCTGTTGGAAATACACCGCTGGACTTGCCCGAAAGCGGCCCATCCAAATTTCAGAAAAGATTACCCATTTTTGTTTTCTCTCTCTCACGCTCGCAGCCGTCCTTTCCTCTTCTCTCAAGCGACGGTCTCTCTCTATCGGACTTCAGCCGCCCCTCTTTCTTCCTCTCTCTCTCTCTCTCCCTCTCCCCTCATGGGATAGATAGACAGTGCGCAGATTTAGAGAAAGACGACGGTTAGGTGGACATGTTTGCGGATTGGCTGAATGTCTCTGAAGTTGGACCTTGATTAGTTCCATGATCGTGCATATCTATTTCATTCTAAGTTGATTGAACTTCCGAAGTGGAATTTCATCAACGACAGTGAGCTTCGACCCATGAATTCCCTGCGCGAATTCTATCCAGGCTTTTCAACGGATGATGCTTTTACATGTAGCACATTCCCCCCTCTAGGTAAACATACATAGGAAAATTTTGATCATTCCCTTGAATACTCTTCAAATCCGACATCTGTTTGAAGTCCTCCCCAGCATGAGCGACGGTCTTTTTGGGTTGAGAATGCTGGTTCTCATCATAAGAAAGATGAACAGCATACATGCGTCGGCGCTAGATTTTCAAATGGATTCTTCTTGCCCTTTCGACTCTCAATTTACATGTATGTGTTCTTAATGTTGTATGTCGCACTGCACAAATCATTTGCATCAGCAGCAAACATACCACCGAGTGAGACGTATAATCCTTAACTATAAAGCAAATTTCAAACATAGATTGGCCAATAAATAGATAGATATATATATACATACATAAATACATGTGTTACATGTATATACATGCATACGCACACCCATACATACATATATACATGCATAGATGCATGCATCACATGACTTACATACATACACATGGATGGATGAACAGAATGTAAGATAGATGGCTAGGGACCAATAAAGGGAAGTCAGAGTAACTCCACCAATCAATCTTGGTGCCGATGTAATATTTCAGATGAAACAGACATTGTTGAGATAGGAGAATAGGGGAGGATCATCCGCAGATGGGACACAGAATCAAGCCATTCTCGTTGCAGTCGCCGCATCTGACCGTCTTCTTCTCCGCCTCGTCAAAGACCTTTCGACTTCCACTGCAGTCCATGCACAGCACAAATTTCATCCCGCCGCATCCATCGCACCATCCCCCCGCCCTAGGGATACCCGCCAGCATCTTCTTAAGACCTCCTTCCTCTTCCATCTTCATCACCTCCTCTGCTCCGCCCACAAGTCTTCCCTTCACGAAGAGCACGGGAACTCTAACTTCTCTCTTGCCTACAAGGACTCTCAGCTCCTCTCTAAACCCCGAGTCCATGGAGATGTCTCTCTCCAGAATCCGCACCCCGTGGGATTCGATCACTGCTCTCACGTCGTTACAGTCGTCGAACGTCTTCCTGATTCCTCTCAGCGACGTGGTGTAGAGGACGACCGCTTCTTCGCCTCCCGGCGGACACTTAGAGAAGATGTGCTCCTTCTCAAAAAAGGATACGAGCTCCGGATCGAAGAGCGGGCTCCGGCTCGAGCTTCTCCTCCGGAAAGACGATGATCGAATCGTCTGCTTCGGGGGGGTGGACCAGCACTTCAACGGAGATGTCGTCGATTTCGGGGTTTCCGGATTCAGGGGTTTGAGCACGCGACGGGGATCGGGGTTCGATTTTTCCGGCGGGTCCTCTTTGTTCGTATTCTCCTTCCCCAGAGGAATCTTCTGTTTGGCAATCTTCGAGGGAGTTTCCTTCTTCTCCGGGATGTCGTCGTCGTCGTCGAGGTCCCCCATGAGCTCCCGAGCGTCGATGATCTCAGGTTTCTGGATCGTCGGAAGAAAACCTTGGTCGGTTCGTCGCTGGAGAATATTGGCGGGTTGCTCTTGTGGGTCTTTCCGGTCGAGATTCAAAGCCCCGTAAGTGCTGGAGGTGAGAGAAACGACGTGGTTGGCGAGATCCGCTCCGCCGGAGATCTCGAGCTTATCTCTATTCTTGCGTCGACCTTCTCTTCCCATCTTTGAGGATACGCACCCCATTCGATCCGCTCCCCTTGCTTCCTCAGTTCCTCTGTCGCACACTTTCTCTCTCTAGATATGAGTTGCAGTAGCACGTGAGTTGTGACACGTCAGGGATGGGTCATGAGAGGGAAACGCAGAGTTTTTGAATCGTAACGGTCCTGAAGAGGTCGTGTGGAACAACGGTCAAATGACGTGGGGCCGGGGTCACGCGTGAGAGTCAGTATCTTGACTTTCAGCTCTCTCGGACGGTCCGCGGCCGTTGAGAGCCTAAACGATCGGGGGACCCGCATTAGATTCGGTCTAAGATCTGGACCGAATCTATAGCCATCTGGGCCGTCAGCCCAATAGTAACGCGTTGTATTGAGTTCATTCTCATGGAGGAAAAATATTAAACGGAAGAATCAAGAAAATAATTTCTATAATTAGACTAAGATTTTCGAAAATTGTAATTCAAGGGGTGTCATTGTTAGAGTTTTTAAGATAAGGAGATTTATGAAATTTATCATGTCTACCATTTCTGATGAATTTATTGGCAATCATT
Source organism: Lemna minuta (assembly GCA_024174645.1). Classification (NCBI taxonomy): domain Eukaryota; kingdom Viridiplantae; phylum Streptophyta; class Magnoliopsida; order Alismatales; family Araceae; genus Lemna; species Lemna minuta. The sequence continues at coordinate 11,753,043 of CM044117.1, read as the reverse complement.
TTATGTCAAACATTATATATAGAATAAATTTTAGAGCCATGTTCATACAAAAACATTCGGGGTTTTTTTTTTCTTTTTTGCAAAAGCATGTGGTCATTATTTTCTTTGCCTGTAAGATAATATGGGCGTTATATTACTAGTTTGGTTAGAGAAATCATGAAAACATTGCTACAATGACTAGCATCATTGATATATAATACTTACATCATGATTGAAATTTATTTTTATGAGGAAGCATATCTTATGGATGATCCCAGGTCATAAATGTTTGCCTGTCGATCTTCATGAAGTATAGAGTAAAAGTCAATAAAAAAGGGCTTCCAGTCAAGCAACTCTCCAAACTGGTCTCCAAGCTAGGAAATGAGGAGCATCCATTCTTGCGCTTGAGGGGGAGTATTGAGAAATCGAGAGTCATCGGAACATTTTCCCTCTAATTCACAAAATTGTATTTCTACCCTTTTTATTCTTGCTTTTTTACCTATCGCTAGTTACCGTTGGGAATTGATCGTTAACGGCAAATAAAAATAACCTTGAGTATTAAACGATAAATAAGCTTTTCTTCTCCCTCTTCCTCTGAGCTGAATTTCCATCAACAAAGATCTATCTTCTGGCAAAGGAGTGGTGTTTTTATCTTCTACTGAATCATCCAACTCGTGGAGTTGATGATTTGATCTACATTTTTAGGGTTTGTGTTCAGAATATGATTTTAGTTTGTTCGAATAAATATCGCTCTATTAAATGATAATAAAAATAAAAAGGTCGAGATAAAAAGGAGGGACCTTCTTCACAACATAGCCCCAAATTATCTTTGGGGGGGGGACTTCATAATTTCAATCAAATGATAGAAGCGTCGAATCTAGGGGTAGTTTGGTAATTTGCTTAAGTGGAAACTGATACTCCAGTGGCATTTTGGTTATTAGCTCTTTTGTGACCCCCGTTACAGGACCTAACCCTTTGATGCTCCACTTCATTCTGAAGCTCTCCATGTCAAGCTGGGAGTGAACAATATTCTTATGCTGATTTGAACAAAAGTGCACAAAGTCAATAATGGTAACAATTTCTTATTTAAACTATAAATTCTACTCTTAAATCTAGGGCTTGAATATTGATCCACAACAACAAAGGATCCCTATAATCCACAGAAAGAAATCAAAGAACAAAATCACAAGTAGTAAATTGCTTCGAGTTTCAGACATGGATCAACAACTGTGCCACAAAAGAGCGTATCATTTTCTAGTTGTATTACAATAGATTATTTTTATAAGAACAAAAATTTGCCCTTTAACCATCTCGCTCAAATTTAGTTAAACAAAAAAGCATTTGTTAAAACAAAACCATTTTACATATGAATTACATTATAGATTATATGTGTGAGATAAAAGACTTTTGCATGCAAGCAATTCATTTAGAAGCCGAAATGGAAAAGCTTGCACTCTCAGGCAAGCTTGGGAGATCCAATCAAGGACGATGATGCCTTGGGTGCATGGCTCTTGCCATGGGCTGTGGACTGCCCCGCAGCAGAGTTCTTGGCATTCCCTGCCTCAGTAGCTGATGCCATCGATTTCCTGATCTGTGCCAACATGAAAATCCATATAATTTGGAGAAAATCCAATTAGATTAACAAAATATAAGTCGAAGGGAAAATACCAGAGCAAGCCTCTCTTTGTGAACATCATTGGTGAGCTGAAGATCAGAGAATACCAAAGAAAAAAAATATAAATATATAAATAATATAACACGGAGATTAGGTGACTCCTTCTGAGTAGCTCGAGAAATTGAGAGAGAGCAAGCAAGCATAAGTAAAAAGGAGGCCAGAGAGTGAAAGAATAAGAGGAAGTGAACAGCACACGCGTCTGTGAGAGAGAGAGAGAGAGAGAGAGCAAGAGAGCCCGAGTAAAAGGAACAACATGATAAATAGGGAGCAAGCGAGCGTGAGCAAGAAGGCAAGAGGGGAAGAGCAAGCTAGAATGAGAGAGAGGGAGTGTATGTGTGAAAGAGAGGGGGGAAGAGAGACAGGAAAGCGAGAAGGAGTGAAGCTGAGAGTGAGAGATAGACAGAAAATAGGGGGAAAGAGGGAGAGAGAGAGAGAGAGAGAGAGAGAGAGAGAGAGTGATAAATAAAGTGAGACAGGAGTGAAGCCGAGAGTGAGAGATCGACAGAATATAGGGAGAAAGAGAGAGAGAGAGAGAGATAAAGGGAGACAGGAGTGAAGCCGGGAGTGAGAGATTGACAGAAAATAGGGAGAAGAGAGAGGTGAGAGAGATAGACGTTTTGGCTCTATCTCTCACTCTCAGTCTCTCTGGGCTGAAAGCCATTGATCAGTGATCAGTAGACCAATTGTGGAAATCATGATCATTCTTGCTCATGATCTGGCCTAGAAACACAATTTGTTCACATAGCTCTAATCAGTCAAAATGCTCACCAGTTTCTTGTAGCTCTTGATCTCATCTCCACCGAACCCAGGAATCGTCATGTTCCAGTTTCTCTCTGCAAGTCAAAATTATAAAACGGTCAGTGGAGTAAGTTAAAATTACAAAGTCAACGGGGTAAGTCAAAACTCCCGACCCAAGTGAAGAAGTATGTCCTTGGCTTCCAGAGTGGTTGACTTTCGATGTTTTGCCAGAGAACAACCGAAAGTAGTAATCTGCAAAGATAAGGAACGGTGGAAAAATAAATAAAGCATGATGCAGCTATAAATCGAAGATATAATAGTGAGAGAGCAGGGGAACATACAGATTCCACAAAATCTTCTGCAACCTCAACAAGAATATCCTCAACTTCTGGATCCAACCTTTCAGAGGGATCAATCTAAGAAGCATTGGAGCGAGAATTAGCAATATGGCATAGTTTAATAAAGTTCAACGATGTTTACCTGAGCGACTAAGTCACGTATAGTCCTTTTACTGATAATTTGGTTACCCGAGTCGCCATCATTATTGTCACCATCAATATTTATCCTAGATGGAGGAATGGAGCCAGGTTGCAGAGCTCCTGATTGTAGGGGAGGCTGGATCGTTGATTTTTGACTTTTGACCTGATGGGGCAGATAAACGGGCTGTTGGACTTTCGACAAAGGCAGTTGTTGCTGTGGTTTTTGACTCAGCTGTTGACCCGTCGTTGACTGCTGGGCTAGAGAAGTTGCCACTAATGGCTGTGTCGGTCTTGGCTGGGTCAACGGGGCCCTGCTCTGAGGCCGAAATGACGTGGAAGTCAACCAGGGCTGTTGACTGGGTGACTGAGAGCCCGGGGAAGACAAAGAAGGTCCTCTAAATGGGCCCGGTTGAAACTTCTGATATTTATTATCAAAACAAGAAACAATACGAACATAGATTCAGGGCATGATGATCTCTATATCCCAGAGAATTGAAGGGTGGGGAATCTCTCACTTGATTTGTAGAAGATTGGATAGTCGAAGGCAAGGAAGATCGAAAAGAGGTCTGTCCAGGCCGCTGCTGATAATTCCCGGTAATCCCACCGGGTCTCAAGGAGGTAGCTTGAGCACCCAATCCAGAACTCTGAACTGGCTGTCGCCCCTTCAAAAAAATATTTTGAAAGAAATGAGCAATGAAAGAACGATATGCATATCGAAATGCTTCCAAAAAACCCACTTGAGAACTGTACGATTGACTGAACGGCGGCGACGGACCAAACGAGGAGAAGGGCCCGGGCACGGAGCTCTGCTGCGGGGCCCGGGGATTCTGGAGCGAAGCGGGAACGCCGATCGCCATGCCGCTCCTCTGAAGATTAGAGGACGAGGATGACGTGGCCGAGGGGGAAGACGCTGAAGCGGGAAATTGCGATGGTCGAACTGGCCGCAGAGGTTGCGGCGGCCTAGATTGGGGCTGGATTTGCGGCTGCCTCGTTAAGTTAGGGTTTACGATGGACGAGGATGGAACAGCCTGCTGCAGAGACGAAGAGGGAAGGAGCGAGGTTTTTTGTTCCTCGTGCAGCACAACAGCTGACGTCGTCTCCCCGGCATTTGACGAGCTTTTCTCCGGTACATCGCTGGATTCCTGCGGCGCTTTCGCGAGAGTGCCTGGAGGCGGCTCGGTGGACTCCATTGGAAGTACCGAGCTCTGCAAATCATGGAAAAAAGGGTTAAGGTGAAAGAAGAGGAGGTAGCCGAGTAAATGGGCTAAATGGGTATTAACTTATATGGGCCTGGTAAATCGGAATAGTGTATTTGAGAACAGAGAGATATTTATTATCGAGTATTTTGAGAAATTTACCTGCCACGTATTTAGTCTCTCTATCCCCCTTTCGGCGGTCTGTTTTCTTTCTCGTCTCTCTTCTTGTTCCCCAAGCAAGCGTTCTGCGGTCGTTAGCCTACGCTAGAGAGAGAACGACGGAGGGATAGATAGATCGGTACACAGAGAGAGAGAGAGAGATAATTGAAGGTACGATTGGAGCCGAGAAGCGCCGCTGCTTCCTGTCAGGCAGGCTCTATTTCAGCGGTAATCCTCTGATTGTTCTTTTCTCCGTAGAAAGAGACAGACGACAGCGCAGAGCAAAGTCCTGACCGTTCTCGCTTTAAATTCAGATTCTAATTCCCGATTATCATCATACCGAGAGTTTTCTGCTTTTGTACTAGCACAGATATAATTATACGGAATGGAATCTACTTCTGATTTTTTCAAACGAATTAGGGCATTAATTTTAAACAATCAATTACCGAATTACGGAATTCCTCCGGCAGGTGGGTCGCAAGAAATGGAGGAAGAGCAGTGCCAATCTCCGCCGGAGTGCGCCAACAAGTGCGGATTCTTCGGCAACTCCGCTACTCTCGGCCTTTGCTCCAAGTGTTACCGAGACCTCCGCCTCAAAAAAGAGCATGAATCAACGGTCAAGATTGCCGCAGACAAATCTCTCTCTCTCAACCACCATGTCACTCCTCCAATTGACATCTGCTCCTCGAGCTATGTAACGGCGGCTGTGCAGCCCGCGGCCGTCGCCCCGCCGCAGAAACCTGGTCGCTGCGCCGTCTGCTCGAAGAAGATCGGGCTTACGGGATTCAAGTGCCGTTGCGGAGAATCTTTCTGCGGCTCCCACAGATACCCCGAGCAGCACAACTGCGATTTTGACTTCAAGTCCGCCGGCCGAGAAGCCATCAAGCGCGCGAATCCCGTCGTGAAGACCGACAAGCTGCTAGACAAGATCTGAGATTTTCGATTTCTTGGGTTTGTGTTTTTGCTTTCCTTTGATCTGTTCGATATTTGAAATTTTTCAGAGAGCGGCGATTTGATGCGCGAGAGTAGAACGTCTAGTCAAGGAACTGACGTACTGGGAGTCATGGGGAGAGGGGCGATCTGCCACGGTCAAAATGGGATCGGGCGCACTCGAATGTTCCTCAATTCTCGTCATGCCCATGTCATGCCCTCGGAGAAAAGATCCAATCTTTCTTAGCCTCGAGGAGGAGGGCAATGATGGCGGCGGAGGGGAGGGGGTTATTAAGAGAGAGAAAGCGAGAAATGGATGGAGAGAGGAGGAACGAGACCATTAAGTTTGGGGAGTGAAGAGAGGAAAATGCAATCGATTGGGTGAAGGGAGGAGTGATGATGAGGGGGGGCGCCGAGAGGAGCTGGCCATCATTGCGAATCTTGGGCCGTCCCAACCCATCATCACACGGATATCCTCCATTTTCAGCATTGCCCCTGACCCAAAGCGCTTACTCGGTCGCAGGCTGGCTTAGAGAGAGAATGCGAAGAAGAATAGGAGGCGGCGAAGGGAGGGGAGAGCTCCAGCGTCACGGGTTGCCATCACATCCCCTTCACTCGTCTTCGATTTCTCGCTCAGGCCTTAAATCCTTGTCGTCATCATTCATCATGCAACATTTAATCCTCTCTCTCTCTCTCTCTCACTCTGTAGCCGGGTTTTTTCTCTCAGCTTCAACCCATGCTTACTCTATATATTCCGACCATGGGTGGCTTTGCAGACCGCCATCTCCTCTCTTCTCTTCCTCGCACGTCCCCATTCACCTCTCTGCTCTTCCTTCTTGCCGGTGATCTTCTTCCCTTCCTGTCTCCCTCTCACACGATTCTACTCCCTTCCGCTCAACCCCTCTGAAGCGCTTCTCCTGTCGAAGGTCTGCTTCCTCTCTCTCTCTTACGTTCCCTCTCTCAACTAGCTTTACATCTCGATTTCCGGTCTACTGTTGCCGCGGGGGTACATTCCCTCTGCCATGCATCAGGAAATCCGCCTAGTAATGTAGCGGAGAAGACTCTCCAACAGCGCCGCCCTTATCAAATTGTTTAATCTCCTCTACAGGCTTTGTTCGTCGTTTGACTTTAGGGAGAGAAAGAAAAAGAGGCCGAGATGGACAGGATCAACTCTAAGCTGTACCTGCAGAACTGTTTCATTATCAAGGAGAACGAGAGGTTGAGGAAGAGGGCGGCGCTACTGAACCGGGAGAACAAGGTTCTACTCTCCGAGCTCAAGCAACGACTGACGAAGACAAGCCAGCCTCACGGCCCCACCAAAGATGCTGCAAACAACACGGCCCCTTCGCCGCTCAAAGATGCTGCTAACAACAAACCCTAATCCTATCTCCGTCTCCTTGTTCCCTTTTGTCTTCCGTGGTGCTTCTCTCTAGGTGTAAATTTTCATTTCTTGATGAAGAAACCTTTTCCTCTTCCTCTCTCTCTCTCTCGCTCAACGCCTCTACCATATATCGCTGTCTTAGTCTCCCTTTACCTTTAGCTCCATTTCTCTACGTTGCTCTCTCTCTCTCTCTCTCACTATTGTAAGCTCTCTACCTTCATCTCTCCATCTTCTGTCTTTCACTTTCACTGTAACACATTATACCTTTGACTCCCTGTAAACTCTCCTCTCTCTCTCTCCCCCTCTCCCGAGGATTGGACTGGTTATGATTATTCCTCGCCACCCATCTGCTGGTCTTTTCCCAAGATCTTACCGAGAACTCGAGTTGGATTCTCCCTGGCCACGTCAGGACACACGTCTCCATTCATAACGGTGACGACGGTATTCCTCCACGTGGCTCTCCCACAGGTCGAATGGGTCCCCATAATTACTTTCGGAGATAGTAATCGCCACGTCATCAACCTCTTTCCAATTGAGAAATAGAATCAAGTAGAAAAGTTTACAACATAGAAAGAAGATGCCGATCAGCGAATGGAAACTCGATTCGTAGACCATTCTTCGAGCCTCTGACGATGGAGGGAATTCATTCGTATGAAGGGCCTCCTCTCCTTGATCATCCGCTCCGCCGCCTTCCAGTCCTCCGCGTGTCCCAGCGCCACCAGCACCGCGCACATCACGCAAACGCTCCTCCCGTGCCCTGCCCATTTCACAAGTCACCACAAAAATCTCTCTCTCTCTCTCTCTCTCTCTAGATTCGATGAGTCGAAGTCTCGAAGTCGAAGATCAAGTAACAAACCGAGGAGGGAGAATCAGTGAACCCGACGTACCATAAGCGCAGTGTATGTAAATAGGCTTTCCCTGGGCCTTTTTCCGGCAGGCCCACCTCACAGCCGATTCTATCTCCAATCTCCCCGGAGCTCTGGTATCCCACGTGGCCAAGCAGAAATACGCGTTCCGCAATGAAGCTTTGCTTCTGGGTAGTTCGCACGTGCAGTCAATCACCGCAGGATCTCCCGGGGGAAGCTGATTCGCGGATTGTGGCCACCCTCCAACGTATAATCCTTCTTTTATCTCGCTGTACGCCAGCTCTCCGCTCTTCAATCTCCTCAAGATCATGAAAATCCGGATGAACGCGAGGTATGGACCGAAGAGGACGATCGACCAGACGGGGAAGTTTCCGTCGGAGCTTTTCCCGAGGAGCAGAGGAAGATCGACGGATGGATGAGACGCGATGGCGACCAAGAGGGAAACTAGGGAGGATTGAAGAAGGAGCAGAGGAATTATGGGTATGCCGGAGTTTCTGGTCAGCAAGAATGCCAGGAACATAACCGCCGACTTCAGCCCGATCAATCTCGACAGACCTATTTCTTCCATTCTCTTCTCCTAGACCTATCGATCCAGGAATTTAAAGCAGGGGGTTTTCGGATTGGTGAAAAATCATTACATTGAAAAAACCACGAGAAAAATTAACAATCAAATTGAAATTTTGAGAGAAAAAAGTAGTAGGATCGAGTATCGGGGGTAGGTGGGGGCGCAAACCAGCGATCGCCTGAAGAGTTTCCCGACAAATTCCTCTTTGACTTCTAGCCGGAGGCAGGCGCAGATCGCGATTTAAACCGGTCCGGTTCGGACTCAGATGGGCTTGCCCATGTGAGGATCCATAAAGGGGGCGGGGACGACCGAGGTTAGTCAAGGCTTTTAGGAAACCGAAGTACGTCCAGTACTGTATGCCATTATGGCTATCCTTTTGCCATATCCAGGATTCGACCATGATCGCCTCCGAGCTTCAAATTTAGCTGATTGTCCATGGCTGATCGCGGTGATTGACGCAGCTGACGTCGACGTTATCAACGCTTCCCCAGTCCTCCGACGGGGATGCCGCGAAAATGACATGTCGATGAAATTCCCCAAAGCAAGTCTCGTGTGATGACATGGAATATCAAAAGAAATGAAAGCACCGCTATTTCAGAAAAATTCTAATTTTCCAAAAAGGTATAGAGAATAAAAAGCTTATTTAAAGTACACTTTGTTGAAATAGGGTAAGAGTCAGAGTCAAAGGCACGAAGTCAAAGTGGCCACCCCACTCATCAGTTTGGTCCTTAGTCCTCAAATGAAGTCAAAAGCACGAATCAGGTGATCAATGGTTTGATCATGTCACCTTCTTGTCCATGTTGACAAGAGCATCCTATGCAAAACCCGTAAGCACGAATCAACAGTTGCATCTAAAAATAAGTAAAGGATGGGGGAGATCGATGGGTTAAGAAGATATTACAAGCCTCTATATATAGAGGAGAAGATTATAACGGAAAGAATATGTCAGACGAGGGACTAAGACCATAATGTGCTAACTTGGGCCATTCTCTTAACATTCCCCCGTCAAGTTGGAGCATACAGATCAAACTTGCAAAGCTTGGCGCCCACAAAGTCATAAGATTTTCCATTGAAGTTTGTGGCGAAGATATCAATAAGCCACTTACATGAAGGTACGTGTGGCGTTATCATGGCCCCTTCAACATCGTCTCACAAATAAAGTGGCACTAGATCTCAATGTGCTTTTGTGCCTTGTAAAATGTAAAATTTCCAATAATTGAGATAGTGGCTTGGTTATTTGAATTGAAGCCACACCATCTCATGGTATGTATTAGTTTTAGTTTGCCACTCGGTCTCTGGTCTAGAACTTAAAATTACCTTTTGTTTTTTAGATTGCCAAGTAAATAGATTGATGCCGTCATATGTGTTGTACCTCACTTCCATCCAAGCTGCCCCCAGGAGGATGATTTCCTCCGTTGGAATAAAAGACTCGTTCCACATTTTGAAGGTAATTTTTGGCTTTGTCTCTCTAGAAATAGCTAGCTGAAGGAAAAAGAGAAATCTAAGCTTGATTTCATGCATGATCATGTTGGGAGAGTGTCATAGAGAGAAATCAAGCGCCTATTCAAGATCAATGAAGAATCGAGCATCACTCAGCCTAAGACTAGAGTTGAATGGTTTGTATTAGGTTTTGTTCTAGAAAAAGTGTGGCAAAACTCTCCATTATTAGGTTGTAATCATTTAAGTTTCTTCACATCTCCCATTTTATGTTAAACTATACCCAATTTTTTCTTCTCTTCAACTATTCATCTCCACATCCTTAAGGTATTTGTGAAAGATGGCTTAAGGGATTAATCATATATAAACATCACTAAAAATCTTAAAAATTTCTTCTACACGCATGGATTTACCTACATTAGCTACAGATTTACCTACATTAGCTACAGATTTCATAAAAAGTTCTCCTTCATCCATAAACCATCAAAAATTTGTCTCTACGACACATATGTGTAAGCATATTTTCTACTCCTATAAGTTCTCCAATCTCACTACCTATTTGCTCTGTGGATTGATAAATTTCTCGCAGGAATTCAATATACAACAATGAATAATTTCAAACCTCTCCCCCCCCCAAATTGAAGTCATCAATGATAGCCATTTTATGGGGAGGAAGGTGTCCTTGAGACTACTAGGATTGATCTATTTTCCCTTCCTACTAACCATTTGTTGAGATTTTTTTTTAATAATTTTTGTTTTAAAAAGAGCAAATTTCTTTTTTATGATTAGCATAAACTAAAACCATTGCACACATAAAATTAAGAATTAAAGAAAATAATCTGGATACAATAAATATGATTAACTCCAGTATATCAACAAATACAATTTACACCCACTAAGAATTAGGATAGAAAATAAGGAATCAAGAACACGTAGATGAATTCAATCAAATTAGTGATAGATATGAAATCAGATTATAAAAAAATAAAAAAAATAAAAAAATTGAAAAGTGAGAATATATATATAATATAATATAAAAAAGGAAAAAATAAAGAAAGAAAATAGTTTGATGCTTTTTTGTTGGTTCTATACTTTTCATAGAAAGTGTTCTCACTTCCTCTATCAACTCTCCTCAATGTGATCTTCCTCTCTGATCTCACCACTATTTTTGAGTCCTTCTGCATCGTCGTCATCTTCCATGAGCCCTTTGTCAACTACTCTTCACATATCCATCGCCACTAGAGAGAGGGGGATATCACTATCTTGCCTCTCTTGTAACATCTTTATCTACTTCGTTGTCATTGTCTACAACACCTCCAAAGAGAGGACTACTCTCACTTCCGTAAATGGATGCTTATCAAAGCACACTAGCTAGAATATCCATGTTGATAGGAGCATCCTATGCAAAGTGAAAGCATAAATTAGTAGTTGCATCCATACAGTAGAAGACCACATTTAGATGCCCAATATGAATATTGAGCTCTCAATGAATAAATATGACATAAATGTGATTGTATAATTTATGTCCTAATTTTGGGATTTGAGGCTCATTTAAGCCCACACAATTTTCATCAAAATATCAAACGTAGAGGAAGGCTTTGAATAATTCAAAATGATAAGGCACCAAGAATTGATAATCTTATCAACTAGTATAGATTAAACTCCATACTTCTGTAGTTCATTGAAGTGGTTCTTAAAGCTTGTATTTTCAATAGTGGTATCATGTTACCGACGTATTTAGGGCCCCTCATCTTCACTTCCTATATAAGGACCTATGTACTCTCTTTTCTATATTCAATTTTAAGGTTTATTTCTCTCACTGTCAATGTGGTATTAGAGGCATACCTCCCTTCACTCTTTCCACCATCATCAAACGCTACAATCGTCATTCTTGGCACGTCGCCTCCTCCCATTCTGGTACACTCTCCTCTCCATCATCATCTCCACTCATCGCTACAATCGAGCCTTTTTGTTGTCGACCCACAAGCTCTATTTGTCACTCCGCTCTGACCGATGCTCCACAACATTCACCGCTGCGATGTTCTCTTCGCTTCAAATTGAGCTCTGCTTTGCAGCATCCGGTGCTTCATGCCGCTTACTGCTCCACTCCATGGCTGCCTGCCGCTGCTCGTCATCTATTGCTTTGGTCTTGATGACACACTTGTTCATGTATACGTTCATCACCTTGGCATATTATTAAGTCTCCACTAACAATCTATGGCATTGTCTAGGAATTCTACATTGTCTTTAATAACATGCAATTTAGAAATTTAATTATATAATTATTAATACAAATTAAAGACATAAAACATTTCATTCTTATGCATGTTGTCATACTTTGAGTGCATATCTACCATTCTATGAAAATTTAAAGTTAAAATCTCAAAATGCATTATTTTAGGTATAATCATGCATAATTAAAAGAATATAATTTAGAGGAGATTATTCACATCTTTATTTGAGATTATAATTAAGTTTTATTAAAAATAATAAGAGAAAATTATTTTTGTATACACTCATTTATTTTATATTTTTATTTTATGAAAGAAATAAGTGTATTTTTGAAATAAAATTTTATTCTCTTTTTATTTGTTAAATTTAAATTTTTAAAATAAATGATAGATTATTTAATTTCTAATCAAACAAAATAAATTTGGATTAAAAAGGAGTTTTATTTTGTAAATATATGAATTTTCTAATTTTTAGGGATTTTTTGAGAATTTTTCTGAATTTTTTTATTTATTTTGAATTTTATTTTAATTTAAATAGTAATAAAAATGTTTTTATTTTCGTGTGTTGATGTGGCAATTGACGTGACAAAATGTGCTTACGTGTCGTCACATGGCAACGTACACATGCACCACATGGAGCACACGTGTGTGTGGGCGTGTGTGTGATTAGTGGGTTAAACATCCTTTACATGATAAAAGCTAACCCACTAAACATGCCACACTATTTATACATGCGTCATTTCAAAATTTTTGACATGTAGGACTATTTTTTTCTTCTTTTTTTGCGCAAGTGATGTGGCTCATAACGGTTTGTCACCGAGTCATTTTAAAACAATTTGAATCTCAACCATTCATCTAAGGAGTTATAATTTCTGAGATTAAATGCGCCCGATGGATTCCCACGAACACGTGGCTGCATCTCGAGTGCTCGATGAAGATCAAACGATAGATGTTATGCAACGCTTCTTCCTAACCTGGCAATGTGGCGAAATCTTAGCGCTTCATTTCAAATCCAACGACCACAACTTAACGACATCGATTCGTATTCTTGCTTTATATTTGAGCTGTTGATTGAAGATGAAGATGCGAATCGAATGGTCATGCCCAAATTTTACCTATTTATACCCTTGTTCTTTAACGAAAAGAGCATTCTCAATTGTTTCAAGTTATTGAACTATTTAGAGGCCTCAATACTTGAATCTCATGCTTTCTTCCTCTTCTATACTCATTTTCACGTCCAAGGAGCATTTGAAGGCAAGATTTTGTAGAGAGAATCGGAAGAATTCGCCGCTTGAACACTAGATTTTTGTTTTTCAAAATGCAGAATGAAAAGCCTTGATCCAGTGATGAATTTGATCATTTTGAGTGCAATTTTGGGTTAGATTGTATGTTTTCTCCCTAATCTGTCTTCCTACACCATTAGATTTCAATTTCGAATAGTAGATTAGTCAAATTTCACAAAATTTCACTATTTTCTTTCTCTTCGTGATCGATTTTTTTACCTAGATTTCACTCCTTAATTTTTCTACCTAAATTTTTTATTTATTTTTAGAACTCGCCCTTAACATGATTGTAACCCTAAACCTAATAAGACGTGATGGTATGATGATGATGCTTTGGGTGATGGGCTTACGATGCCAACATAGAGGCCACCATTTGGGGACCACAACGAGAAGGCGGTCATAAGATGGCATCGAGCAAGAGCAAGTGAGAGAGAGAAGTAGTGGGAGAGAGCGTGTGAGAGTTTGAGAGAGAGAGAGAGACATCGAGAAATGATGGGATGACGATGATGAATACCCAATATCATCATCCAATCATCCTTTAGCATTAGAAGATGTTGGTAACAGGTATCTTGATGATACTCAATACCGTCACCTATGTTACTGAAATCTAGCACCATAATATCGATATGGGGCATTTGTAGTACCAAATACTATTAAGGACCTAACAGTACTTGATAGTGTTACTGCCGCCAATATTGGTATCCATTATTGAAATGCAAACGGTCATTCCCTACTCCTAATAAACTCACCTCCAGATCCAATCAATGTCTTTTTCAGGGATATAGTGGCTTTCACAAAGGCTTTAGATGTCTCTCTCTCCAAAAAAGTAAGTTATTTATCTCTCCTCATGTTATTTCCAATGAGAATATTTTCCCCTATGCATCCCCCTCTATAAAGTCCTCTTCATACTCTGCATCTCTAGCATTCTTGGTATATACCCATCTGATGGATATTATATGACCTATAAGCCAATCATACTTTCATGTATCTTGTTATATTCATTGAAATGAAATTTATTCATTGTCATTATTGTGTAATGTTTGCAATGAAGTCCATGAACATGTGCAATGACTAAGTGAATTATGATGAGATCATAATATAATGATCACTAGTCTTTAAACATATGTTTTAAGCATTCCTATTCGTGGGATATTCGAGAATGACATCAAATTATCCGAAAAGAATAACACTATCTAATCCAACTCATATCATGAGTATGGCTGATCCTCTAGCCATCGGTGTGGAGACACTAAGGATAGATAGTGGGTGCTCTTTGAAGAAAGAGCTTACTAAATTGATTCGTGTGAATTCTTGAATGGTATTATACCTCACTGTTAATCATGTTGATTTATGTTATGGTTGTATGTGGTCCTTTGACTTGAGACACCAAAGACATCTTGTGGATGGATGATAGTGTTTTGATTGCAACTTACGAATCTCTAGCCACGGGATATCTAAAACATCATATATTGGATACAACATGAAGTCCACGAAGATGATTGTGTGATCAAGATGCGATCATCCGTCCTCGGTATTTGAGGAGATTGACTCAAGTAATGAGATGTGATGAAATCCTTGGCCAAGGTAGTAGAAATATCAGAGAAAGAGTTCATGATGATCTCTACACGCATCAGTACTAACTTGAGTGACTGATTAGGGTTTGGTATTTGACCATACCCTAAGTCATTCATGAGTCTCGTGCGGATGAAGGATTATACAGACATGCTAATAAACGATGAAAAGGTTACATAAGAGAGTTCTTACATACTCCATATCTCCTGGAGTACGTGGTATAGCTTGGCACCCAAAGGGTTGGCAACTCAAGCTATCGATTGGGTTAAATCGATCCTTGATTATATAATCTATATGTTGATGTGGATAATTAATTAAGGTTGATAAATATGCTAAATAGGCATGATAATACATGATTATTTATGCATATTAAGGCATAAAAGATTCCATTCCTATGCATTTATCATATTTATGAGCGTTTATCTATCATTCTATGAAAAAAATACTATAATCTCAAAATACATTAATTTAGGTTTAATTATGATGAATTGAAGATAAATAATTTTATAACCCATCTTTACTTGAGATTATAATTAACTTTTAAAGTTAAATAATGAGAGAAATCATTTTATGTACATTCATTTGATTTTCTAAGTTTTAAAATCATAAATAAATGAATGTATTTTGAAATAGAAATTAAATTTCTTGTTATATATTAAATTTGGTTTTTAGAATGATAGATAATTTAATTTCTAATCAAATGAAATAAATTTGGATTAATTTGGAGTTATATTTTAAAATTTATGAATTTTCTAATTTCTAGGGATTTTTTCTAATTTTTTAATAAATTTTTCTGAATTTTTTGGAATTAAAAATCAATTTTTCTAATTAAAAATCAATTTTTCAGATTTTTATAATCGCGCAGGTGATGTGGCGCAATCCGGAGTATTCGATCGCATCGCGATCAACGATCAAGGCAGGAGGTGACGTGGCAGCACGTGGAGTGTCCGATGGCACGATTAAATCGTGATCGTCAATCTTCACTTAAGGCGTGGGGTATGTGGCGCAATCTGATTCACCGATGAATCATTTTAAACTGATTTAATCTCAACCGTTGATCTAATGAGTTATAACTACTGAGATTAAAACTAACGGAACCACATTTGAGCGTTCGATCAAGATCAGACAGTGGGCGTTTGATGCGTTATTTATAACGCGCGTGACGTGACATCAGCTCAGCAGTCCATCTGCGACAAACGGCCATGACTTAATTATAACAATTCTCATCCGAGCGTTTCATCAAAGCTGTTGATCGAAGATTAAATGCCGAGCGGACGGTTACACCCAATTTGTCTTATAAATTGAGATGTTCTTCGACATTGTAAAGCATTCTAGGGCAATTCGAGTTAATCGAACTACTTAGAGACCAAATCCCTTGAATCTCTTTCTTCCAATCTCTTATAGACTCATTTCCACGTCCACGGAGTGCATGAGAGTGAGATTTCGTTGAGAGACGAGGAAGAAATTGATGCTTGAACATTTCCGCTGAATTTTGATGAAGAGTCTTGAATCCGATGAATAATTGGATCAATTAGAGCGCAATATTGGGTTAGGGATTGTGTTTCATCCTAATCTATCTTTGTATAGCTTTAGATTTCATTTTCGAAGCATAATTTGAGTCAATTTCAATTTCAATTTCGATTTTTCGTAATTTTATTTTTCATAAATTTCTCTCATGTTCATTCGATGATTTCTTCTCAAAATTAGATCCAAATTCTGTGATTTTTTATTTCGTGGATTCGTCTTCGAGTCCTCTATCCAAAAATAGCAAATTGCCTAATTTCTATCAACATTTTATCATCCGATTTGATCAAATTTTAAGAGATCATCAGAAATTACCCTAATTTCGTGTGGATTCGACATTTATTCACCACTATACCCTTCAATTCGTGTTTATTTCCTAAAATAGGTGAGTTTATTTTTTATTTTGTCTCTTGACCGTGTGTTTTTAACAACCTCGCGGTCTCAATTCGTCAGTTGACCAATAAGGTATTATTTGGTCTATAGAGTTATTAACTAGTGAGATATATGGACCTAGAGGGTCACATACATAAGATCTATGGATGTTGGTGGATATAGACATAACTATGAGGGTTTTTATGAAAAATCTACATACCAAATGTCTATAAATAGGGGGAGAACGACTACGACTGATGGTGCCCATGCAAGCTGATAACATGCATATATAACTTATATTCTTATCTTATTTAATTTATATTCATGCTTATTTTATATAATTATGATGCATGTTATCATTGTTTTATAAATTTTCTCCATTGGTATGCCATTTTACTAAAGTTCATATTTTTGCATAATTTAGGGTTAATTATGTGCTTTAATGATTTATGACCTTTTATAATATCAAACAAATCAAAATTAACCACCTTTTAGTGATTTTTATTTTGTCTTTGGTGAAGAAAAGAAAGAGAAGAAGAAGATAATAGAGGAAGCAAAGAAAATGAGTGGATGATAGGGTTCAATTATAAAATTTTTTTTAAATTCATTATTTATTCTTCTTCTAATTTATATTTTAGATGACATGATATTAAAATGAATAAATTTTTGAGCCAATGGAGAAAATTTAAGTCAAAAAGGAGGTATATTTTTTAAGATACTGATTTCTAAATTTTTTGGATTTTTTTGGAATTTATTTTGATTTTTCAGGAATTTTTTCGGACTTAATTCTTTTAAAAAAAGGGCAAAAAGGGTTGTATTTATCGCGTGGGACCCGCGGAGCTAACGTGGCACATGGTGGACACGTGGCAGTGCTAGGCGAGCCCACGGGGATGCCTGCATGGCGCGTACGTGGCGTGTACAATAACGGGCTAGCATATGATGGGCCCACAGGTTAGTGGGCCCATGTTAGAGTATTGAGGCGTACTAGGCCCAATAGGGTGACACAAAGGCTTAAGGGCCTCCCCTCTTTTATACACAAGTTTGTCGCTTATTTCTTCCTTGTGGGACTATGTTCCCTTTAATTTTAAAATTACAGGACTCGTGGCATTGCATGGCGCATTGGATGCGATCGCTGATGAAAGCACAAAAAGTATGTATAAATACTAAGATTTACTTTTATTTAGCTCAATTAACTTGCAAACCTGTCATCATATCCACTATTGCACGAGTTAATAATTTTATGACATCAATACACCAAACAAGAAATTTTATACATCATTTCTTTGTCCCCTTGTTTTTAGGAACTTATAAGCATGAAAATGGAAGCTAAATCATTTAAAGTAGATGTGGAGAAGGTTAATGGGCTGTCCAAGGCATCTTAAGTGGAGCCCTGTCAAAGGAGAATCGGGGGCTCTCTCTCCTCGCTGGGGTTTAAAAGGAAAGAGACAGAGGAAAGGAGGGCTCTCCAGTTTTTTTCGGCTTCTTCTTCTTCCCCGTGCACTCTCTCTCTTAGGGTTTGGTTCTTGCTTACAGTTTCTTGGATCGGAGGAATGTATTGGAAAGTTTTCTTTGAATGGGTAGTTTAGTTCTTCTCTCTCTCGCTTGCTCTTCTGCTCCCTTCCCCTTCTCCGTCTTCACTGCTCTCAATCAAATCTCCTCGTCAGCTCTTTCCCATTTTCTTCCCTTCTTTCTCTCCTCCCCTCTTACGTTTCTGCGCGATATTTCTCTCACTCTCCCAATTCCCCTCTTTCAATTCCAACCACTCAAGGAAATTTACCTCTCTCCATACTTCATACTTCCTCGTTCTGATTTCGTCTCCCTCGCCTTTCGCTTTCTCTGCGATCATCTCCTCCTCCTCCTCACGATTGATCTAACTCCTTCCGACACCCAACTTTTCTCTTCCCCTATCCCTTTCTTCCACCGCGTCCGTGCGAATCTGCTTCTGTCGCGCTTCATCTTCAGCTTCCCTTTATCCACCTTGTCTTTCTGATCTCGTCAACTCCACTGTTTCCGATTCTACATTTCTGTTTCTCCCCATGCGTCTCTTAAGTCTTCCCTCCATCCTAAACGATTCTCTCTCTCTCCTATTCTCTCTAATCTCACTCTCTCTGATGTAACACGATAAATGCCGGGATCGACGGCTCGTGTTACAACACAAGGATCCGGACTAGCTAACGACTAAGATGCATGAAAATGCTAGTGATGCGAGTTTTCGAAATAACGAGAAGCACAGGGAGCGGCAGCTGACCTAGGGTGACGTCCGGAAAGCTCTCCAAGCGCTGCTCAATGAGTCGACCTTCCCACGTTCCGTTAGATCGACTACTGACGGCTACGGTGGGAGTCCACGACCGAAGTGATCCGCACCCGTACGACGACTGTGAAAACTCGAACGAGACCGAAAAACAAACCCGACCCAACCCGGGCAAACGAGAGGTACCTAAGAAGCTAGTCCCCGGCAGTTGAACGAGCGCCTTCAGCACTGAGGAAGGCGATAATACTCGATCGAGGGAGGCGTCGTGATCCGAAGATCGCAGTGGCCCGAAGCGCTCTCGGACGCGGGCAGCACCAACCTGCAAGTGGGAAAGACCGTCCGCCGTGAGGAAACACGAGGATATCACGACACTATCAAGGGAGAGAAGAGGATTCTAGTAGCTGGATCCCTCGATCAGCGAGTGCGTCTGGTGATCCGAGTATCAGGGCCGAAGTGGCAGACTTGTCAGTCGACGCTAAGAACACGGTTGATCGCGAGCGATCGGACTAGCGGCGGCGAGCAACGTCACGACTCGGACGACGGCGGCTCGACGGCGACGGGAGAAGCTGATAACCAAGGGCAGGGTTACTCTAGCGGCGGCTCGACGGGCGGCGGCTGTGTTCGATCCGGTTCCGGCGTCGCGTAGGAGCAGCGGCGGTGGTGATCGATCGGACGTCGGCGGCTCGGCCCGGTGGCGACTCTGTCCGGCGGCGGCTCTACCTGGGCTCTCTCTCCGGTGGCAGCCTGGCCCGGCGGTACTCTAGAGGCGGTGGACTGGGTCGGCGAGCAGCTGGCGGGGGCACCAAGGCGGGGCGACCTGCGCGATTCGGCGGCGAGGAGCCCACGCCTGGCGGGTCCGTCGTGACCTAGAGAGCACGGCGGCGGACCTTGCAGCGCCGTCCAGGGGGCGACGTCGCTGGGGCGGCGGTCGATCTATCAGGCGCAGCGGGGCGGCGCGACGGCGGGAAGATCGGCGGCGGCTTCAGTCAGGTCCGTTGGCGGCGACTGGGGAGAATGGCGACGTGGGCGGCGGTCGTTCGAGCACGACGGCGGCGGGCACAGCGGCGGCGGCGCTACGAGACGGCGGCGACCTCAGGGCTTCCTCTCCTCTCTCTCTTCCCTTCCACGGAAACCCTAGCACGGGATTCCTTTGACCTCTCTCATGTTAGCATGGGGAGGTCACATCAAACAACCTTCTTTCATTCATTTCATCGCAAAAACCATCCACGATATTCTCTCCTCTCTTCCTTATATAGGAGAGAGAAAGAGACGGGTTGCCCTAAGGGCAATCCCATAATTCTAAGGGGTTTTTGGCCCAAAAATAGGCTAAAACCCCTCTAAAGGGCCTAGAACCGGTCCATGAGTTCTAGGGAGGGCCCAAAACACGGGGGAAGCCCTCCCACACACACACGAATAATCTCACGAACTAAATAAAGCAAGAAACGGGGAAAACTCGCCGGGAGGATCTCATCAGGCGGTGTACTTGAAGCCAGGGTCCTGGGCATTGGCTCGGGTGCTCCGGCGCGGTAGTACTCGCGCGCCGTCCGGCTCGACACGTGCTGTCGCCTGATCACGGGCATGGTCCTCCATCACTCTCTCTCTCTCATTGCGGTTCTCTCTCTCCCATTCTGTTTGTTCTCAAAATCTACATTCCTTCTATCTTTCTCTCTCATTCTATATCTAGTCCTCTCTTTCTATTCTCTCTCTATCTCCCCCTATTTATCCTCTGCTATTTATCTATTTTATTACTCCTCCTTATTTATTTCTCCTGAAAACATCCCTTCTCTAGCTCCTTATTCTCTCTAATTCCCTCTCCCTCGTACTAGAAATCTCTCCCGATTGCCCAACTCCTCATATCTACTCTTATTATTGATATTCTTGCGCCCTAGAATCCCTGTGGATCAACCTAGAAAGCTATACACCCTACATAACTCTATCATTCATAGCTTCCTAGCTTATGAATAGTAAGTTTTTTAGGCTTGAACACACGACGACCTCGAGCCTATCAATCGCGTCAACTGAAACACATCAATCACGTGGAGTCAGGTCCACCTGATTGCCATCAATCAAAGGAGGACCGTCGATCACGCAAGTGAAATCTGACGCTCGAGATTAAATCGCGCTTTCGGCGATCATGGGGTGATATGTAGACGCATAAGGATCTTCCGAAGAAGTTTGGACTGGCGATAATTATGGGATTGTGGGATCGTGGCCCACATTAATTGCACGATCACGACCATCCATTCCTCTTCACCGAATCAAGCGGTTCGCGATTTTCCTATAAAATGATGTTCTTCCTCCTTTGTTAAACAACTCTTAATTGAATCTTGAAGGAATTAAGTGATTTTTGAGAAAAATCTGGTGACCTTCGTGATCCCCCCGCATTCTAGACTCGATTGCAATCCAATTGAGGTGGGATTTATCACGAATCGTTGCAAGATTTGATCGAATTCTCCCCTTGAACATCGAATGTACGCCGAAGAAGAAACCGATCAAATACACTTCAATCGACGCGATTTGGAGGCTAATATTCACGTCAATCGGGTTAGTAGTTTGAATCGATCATTCCTCTTGAAAAAAATATAATTTTGCTTTGATTTAGGTAGTTAATTTCATCCTATAAATCGAATTGTTCTTCATTTTTGCCCAAATTGGGTGCGGATTTTTTTTGATTTTGAAGCAAGGATTTCTCCCTGATCATAAGTCCAAATCGTTTGATTTTGGTTTCATTGAATTTCTTGTTTCATCAGCCTTCCATGGATAGAAAAATCATAAAATTTCATGATCATTTGACCCTTCAATTTGATGTTTGACCATTGACTATTCATTTTCAATCCGAATTTAGGCATTGACTTGCGGGGGTAATTACTCTCAAAATACAAGGTAAAATTTGATAATTTTAGTCTCTTTGGAATCGCTGGTTGTTAGATTTCTATTCATATATAAATTTCAAGATTTGGATATCATTTGGTTAGTCAATTTAATGATTTAAGCTGAAGTGTTCATTTCAGGAATTTTTCTGATCTTTGATTTCAATAAATCATAATAAATCCAATTCTTCTCAAAAAATCACGAATTATATATAAAAAATTTTCATTTTCTCTCTAGTTGTGTAATATATAATTTTAGTAATATTTTTAGCTCTTTTTATTCTATGATTTTATATAAAGTCAACGGTGGATCAAAGTCAACACTTTGACCTTGACTTTTGACATTTATTCGTTAAATCAATCTCTTAATTCTTAAAATATCTTTTCTCCAATATTTATATCATTTATATTGATTATATATCACTTTCATTTCTTAAAAATCTTAATTAAACCTAAGTTTGACCAAGTCAACTTTTTGATCAAAGTCAACCGTGTTCTCTGTGGATCGACTCACACTATACTTGATTTCATATCTTTTTTATTGTGAGTTCGGAATTATAAATTTTATTTGACTGACGTTTGTGTGTTTTCAAGGACCGCATAAAACGCTTCGTCACAAGCCTTGTGTGAATTCTCTCCTTTATTATCTTTCTCTCTTGGTTAAGAGCTTTGAAGAGGAGATCCAACCATCCGGAGATCGTATGGATACTGCTAGAGGCTAGACACTTGAATATTTTCAAGAAATCCTTCAAGAAAACCATGTAAGTATGTTTTCTCATACATATTAGATGATAGGATCATCTATTCTTGGTGCCTCAATGTTTTGAATATCCGATTCAATCAATTCCGCTGCATTTAATGTCTTGATTAAAATTTCAAAATTTTTATCAACCTCATAACCCAACACCATCTTCTTCTACTTCCTTCGTACCAACCTCCTAAAATCAATCATCTTCGATTTCTACCACCACATCTCCAAGTACTCCCAACCTTAACCCTTCTAATTCTTTTATCCCTCATTCCCCATTCCTTGAATCTTCTACTCCCCTCACCACTATTTCTTCCTCCCCATCCCTTGAACCTTCTAAACAGCCCGCTATCAATCCTCCACTTTCTCCTCAACCAACTCTATCTATTGATTCCTTTTCTACCTCATTAGATCTTTCACTTGCTCTTCGAAACTCATCTTGCACCAACACCACTAAAAAGTATTTCCACATCAAAACTATCAATCTTATGTTTTCACCATGATGAACTCAATCGTGTGTGTTTTTCGTCGTTGTTGTGCATCGATTTCATGCAATAAAATATAGTTCCTTACTTAGTATAGTGTGACAAGGGTCGAATCCATAGGGAGCTAAAGTAATGAGGTTGTGTGTTCAAAAGAAAGATGAGGGCGGAAGAAAATGTGTGAGTTGGAATGGACCAAGTGGGGGAGAGTTTGTGAGATAATTTTGAGTTTCTCTTAGAATTAAGTTAAAAATTAGAAAAGAGATGAGATAATTAGATTAATAGAGATGAAAATGGAGATAATATGATGGAAAGATGAGAAAATATATGACCGTAGCAATGGATAAATGCACGACAAGGGTGAGAGTGAGAGATGCACATAGAGATGATGTCAAGGAACTTTTTTTTCATAAAATTTTCTCCATTGGATCAAGAATTTAATCGTCCATATTTTCATCCAAAAATATCTAAAATCATGAGAAAAAATTAAGGTCTCATTTAGTAAAATCTAAGTTTGGTCCAACCTCCTTAAAAATAAGGAGATTGACCCAATATTCACTCTAAATCAATTTTGGATCATCCTAAAAACCTTATGATGATCCATCTACCAAATCCAAACCTCATTTACCATATTTCATAAAAATATGGTTGTCTTGGTGTTCAAATTGAGTAGAGAGTTGTTTCATCTTTCCTCTAATCGTCATCAATATCCATGCTTTCCTACTTGCATACCTATGTCCCTACATCTACAACTCATATAAAATGTGAGAATTCAACCACTTGACTTTGAAAGAGTCAAATGAGGTTAGTCTCATAGTATAAGTAATTGAAAATAATGGTCCATTATATGCCATTTTTTTTACCAAATTAGCACTAAATAGATGCAAGTTGAGTATATGAGTGGAATGAAATGATGAATGCAAAAAATAGCATAAAAACATGATAACGTACATTATATTAACAATAATTATGTGTTACAACCCATTTATAATGATGAATATGAATGCATCAATGACACGTTATCACACCACAACTTCTAAGTATTCTCTTCTCCAATCTCTTCCTATCACTGTTGAGCCCACCAATTTTATCACTACCTTAAAAGATCCTAAATGGCAACAAGCCATGAAAGAAGAGTTCACTGCAATCATTCATAATAACAACTGGTGTTTAGTTCCTTGATCCATCAATATGTACTTTATTGGTTGTAAATGGATCTTCTGCCTAAAAACCAATGTCTCTGGAAAAATTGATTGTTACAAAGCATGTCTTGTGGGCAAGGGGTTCACACATAGGAGGGTTATGATTATGTTGAAGCCTTTGGTCAGGGGTTCACATAGAGGAGGGGTCCACAATTCGCCTTCTCTTAGCTTTAGATGCTTGTAATCATTAACACATTTACCAATTGGATGTCTCCAATGCTTTCCTTCATGGGAATCTATATGAAATCATACACATAGAACAACCTCCAGGCTTTTGTTCATCCCAATCACCCCAATCATGTGTGTCGACTTCACAAATCCCTTTATGAACTTAAACAAGCTCCTCGTGAATGGTTTAAGAAACTCTCCACCATTACTCTCTTGGCTTCTTAGATTTCAAAGCTAACATGTCCCTTTTCTTTTGAATCACTCACATTGATATAATCTTCGTCCTTATATATGTTGATGATATACTTGTCATCAATCCTCAGTCATCCTCCATTTCTCATTTTTTGAAATCCCCCAACTCTACATTTTCTCTTGAAGACTTAGGACATGCTTGTTTCTTTCTAGGCATTCAATTAATTCCTCAAATTGATGGATTCCTCCCATCTTAACAAAACTACCTTTCCAATATTCTCATTACAAAAAAGGACGGCTGCAAGCCTATTGGTTCTCCCTGGACTCTTCCAAACTCTTCTTCCCCATCATATGCATCCTCCTCATTTGAAGATTCCACTCTATAGCGAAGTGTAGTTGGCTCACTTCAATATCTTACAATTAATAGACCAGACATCTCTTTTGATGTTAACAAATGCACAACCCTTCTCAAATTGACTAGGGTCTTACGTGATGCAAAAAATTTTATGGTATTTGATAACATGCTAATTAAACATGAAAATAAATGATTCTTAATGCAAATTAATAAAGAAATCATTCCATTCTAATGCACGTTATCATATTTTTTTGAGTGTTTATCTATCATTCTATGTAAAAGTCATTATAATATCAAAATGCATTAATTTAAGACTAATTATGATGAATTAAGGATAAACATTTTCATAACCCATCTTTACTTGAGATTATAATTAGTTTTTAAGGTTAAATAATAAGAGAAATCATTTTATATACACCCATATATTTTTCTAAGATATACAATTTAAAAGAAATGAGTGTATTTTTCAAATAGAAATTAAATATCTTTATATTTATTAAATTTGAATTTTTAGAATGATCGATAATTCAATTTCTGATCTAATGAAAAAATGTATGAATTCAATCACAATTTAATTGGGAGTTATATTTTGAATGATATGAATTTTCTAATTTTTAGGGATTTTTTTGGTTTTTTTTCTAAATTTTTATGAAATTTTTATGAACTTTTTGGGATTTTTCTGAATTTAAAATCAATTTTATAAGTGCGCAGGTGACATGTCGTAATCTGGAGCATTCGATCACGCGTTTAATTGTGACTGTTGATCGTCACTTAAAGGTTGGGGTACGTGGCACAATCTGATTCGTCGTCGAATCATTTTAAAATGATTTAATCTCAGTCGTTGATCTAAGGAGTTATAACAACTGAGATTAAAACCGACGAAATGCATATGGAGCATCTGATCGAGATCAAATAGGTGCGATTCAATGCGTTACTTATAACACGAGCGACGTAGCATCATCTCGGCAGTTGAGAACATGCATATTTAACTTAAATTCTTATTTTATTTAACTTATATTCATGCTTATTTTATGTAATTATGATGCATGTTATAATAGTTTTATGAATTTTCTCCATTGTTATGTCATTTTACTAAAGTTCATATTTTTGCATAATTTAAGGTTAATTATGTGCTTTAATGATTTATGACCTTTTATAAGGTAAAAAAATCAAAATTAACCACCTCTTAATGATTTTTATTTTATCTTTGGTGAAGATGAGTAAAAGAAGAAAGAGAAGAAGATAATAGAGGAATCAAAGAAAATGATAATATGCATATTTTTGATAGGGTTCACCTAATAGTAATTTTGAATTCATCATTTATTCTTCTTTAAATTTATATTTTAGGTGGCATAATATTAAAAATAAATGAATTTGTGATCCAATAGAGAAAATTTATATAAATAAAGTTATGAATTTCTAAATTTTATAGAATTTTCTGGATTTTATTTTGATTTTTCAGGCATTTTTTCGGATTTAATTCCTTTAAAAAAAGGTAAAAAGGGTTTATTTAATTACGTGGGACCCCGCAAAGCTGACGTGGCGGGGCCATGTGAGCCCACGTGGACACCTACGTGAGCGCCTTCGTGGCACAAAGAGTAACCAGGCTAGTAGATAGGGGGGGCCCACGGGTTAGTGGCCCAAGGTAAATAGGGGGGGCGTATTTGGCCCATATGGGTGACACACCCCTTAAGGCCGTTTCAAATTATATACCTGTCAATTTCTATTGTTTTTCTCAGTGTGGGACCATGTTCCCTTCTTTGTAGGTGATGTGACAGCGTGAGGTGCATCGGATGAAATCACGTCGATTAAAACACGTTAATCGGGTGAACTTCGGTCCACCCGATCGTCATCAAGGCACGTGCGCAAATGGGAGCCATCGATTGCTTAGGTGACATCGGACGTTCGAGATTAAATCACGCACTCGGCTAATCGTGGAGGGAAATGTGGGCTCATATGGATGCTTTGATCGGATCAGATGGAGGGAATCAAAAGGAGTGGAATCCGTGTCATGGGGCATGATCCCACCAATTTCGCGCGATTGCAGCCATCCAAATTTCATCAGCGAAGTGGATGGACCGCATTTATCGCGATAATTTCTCTATAAATTGATGTTCTATCTCCTTGTAAACAAATTATCGATTAAATTGTGAAGCAATTTTGGAGCAAAATCTTAAGTTCTTCTTGATCCCCTTGTGTTCTAGACTCAATTGCGATCGAATTAAGGCAGGTATCATCAAGAATCATTACAAGAATCAATCATAATCTCTCCTTGAACGACGAACACACGCCAAAGAAGAAATCGAGGAAATACTCTTCAATCAATGCGAATTGAAGCCAAATCTTCACGTCAATCAGGTTAGTAGTGTGATTTGATCGTATCCCTTGCAATTTATGTAGTTTAGATTAGATTTCTATAGTTAATTTCATTTTAGAAATCAAAATTTTTATCTTTTGGCCCAAATTTGGGTACGGATTTTTGCTGATTTTGAAACAAGAATTTCTCCCTGATCTCAAGTCCAAATTATTTGATTCTGGTTTCATTGGATTCCTTATTTTATCAGCTTTCCGTGGATATCTAATTCATAAATCTTCATCAATATTTGACCCTTCAATTTGACTTTTGACCATCAAGTGTTCATTTTTAATCCGAATTTGGGCATTGACTTGCGGGGGGCAATTACTCTTAATTATAAGGTAAAATTCGACAATTTTGGTTTCTTTGGAATCCTCTGATCGTTATCTTTCTATTCATGCGTGAATTTCTTGATTTAGATATCATTTGTTTAGTCAATTTGTGGATTTTGACTGAGGTGTTTATTTTAGGATTTTTTTTATCATTGATTTTCAATGAAACATAATAAATCTAATTCTTCTCGAAAAAGCACAAATTATATATTAAAATTTTCAATTTTCTCTCTAGTTTATGAATATATAATTTTGTTTATATTTTACCCTTTTTTCTTGTCTTATTTTACAGAAAGTCAACATCTGATCAAAATCAATGCTTTGACCTTGACTTTTGACGTTTCTTCGTCAAATCATTTTCTAAATTTCTTAAAATATATTCTCTGATATATTCATATCATTTCAATTAATTATATATCACTTTCATTCTAAAAATCCCTATTTAAACCTAAGTTTGACCAAGTCAACCTTTCGATCAAAGTTAACTGTGTTCTCTCTAGATTGACCCAATCTTTACACTATACTTGATTTCATATTTTTGTAATTGTGAGTTCATAATAATAAATTTTTCTTGACCGACGATTGTGTGTTTTCAACGACCGCATAAATTATTTCGGTAGCGGTCCATCGGAGATCCAACGGCCACGACTTAATTGTAACGATTCGCAATCGTGAGTTTCATCAGAGCTGTTGATCGAAGATTAAATGACGATCGAATGGTTACACCCAATTTTCCCTATAAATTGAGATGTTCTTCGACATCGTATACCATTGCAGGGAAATTCGAGTAATCGAATTGTTTAGACACTAAATCCCGTGAATCTCTTATTTCTAATCGCTTCTAGACTCATTTTCGCATCCATGGAGTGCTTGAGAGTGAGATTTCATTGAGAGAATAGGAAGAAATCGACGCTTGAACATCAACGATCGTGTTTTCAAATTCGGAATAAAAATCCTTTGATCCGGCGACTAATTGGATCAATTCAAGCACAATTTTGGGTTAAGGATCGTGTTTCATCCTAATCTTTCTTCATATAGCTTTAGATTTTAATTTTTAATCGCAATTTGAGTCAATTTCAATTTCAGTTTTTCGCGATTTTATTTTTCTAAAATTTTTGTCTTGTTCATTTGATGATTTCTCCACGAATCTTGATCCAAATTCGTTGATTTTTGTTTCCGTGGATTCATCTTTGAGTCTTCTGTCCAAAAATATCAAAAACTCTAATTTCTATCCACACTTCATTGTCTAATTTGACCGAATTTCAATAGATCATCCAAAATTTCCTTGATTCTCCATAGATTCGACCCTTATTCACCACTATACCCCTTAATTCATGATTATTTGATAAAATTGTTGAGTTTGGTAATTGTTTTAACTCTTGACCGCCTATTTTCAATGACCTCACGGTCTCGATTTGTCAGTATCTAAAAGGATCTTACACTAGCGGCTTAATGTCACATCAAGCCTTTAGTGATGCAAATAGGGCTGGCTATGTTTTTGACCCGCCCTCCACCTCTAGCTTCCTCATATTCTTGGGAGCAAATCTCATATTCAGGAGTTCCAAAAAGTAGTTCATCACTGCTCAATCCAGCAATGAGGCTGTGTATAAGGCCGTAGCTAATACCACTACCAAATTAATCTGGATTCAATATCTTCTTCGTGAAGTACTTCAATTGTCATTATCAGTACTTCTGACTATCTTCTGTGACAACATTGGGGCCACCTATGTAGTGGCAGATCCATGGTTTCATGCACGCACAAAACATGTCAAATTTGACTACCGCTTTGTTCCATAATAGGTTGCGAGTTGACGACTTCAAGTGACGTTTGTTAGCAGTGCTGATCAACTTACTACTGCACTTACAAAGCCCCTTTCTAACCTCAAATTATCTAGCTTAAAATCCAAGCTCAACAGCCTTGCCATCTCATTATCTTCTTTGTCTTGGATGTTAATCTTGCAAGAGGGTATAAAGAAGAAATCAAAACCAAACGTGAGTTCATCTCACAAGCCTCTTGACCTCAGCTTTGGCCTATGGCATTATAGTTGAGGCTTAATCTCCCAAAATGGCTTTAATCGTTTGATCAAGCCAATTGGACAACACACAACTGCGTCATTGATTTGAGAACCAATGACCATAGACATAACTCAAAATCAATATGCTTTGGCCATGTACCCCTTCATAGGACCTCTCTATTATATTACTTATACATATACTATCTCATGGGACATATATTAATGAGCCCTATATGTATCACATTGCTTAGGACCAAAAATATATATGACCAAGATAGATAGTAGTAAATATAGTAAGTAGGACATTGATCCTACGTTTAGGCTTCAAGCTCATATTAGAGCACACAATGGTTGGCTAGGATTACTTATATCGTATCACTTATAATATGTGACATATTATTCTATAAATTAAGAGATTGTAAGCCATACTTCTTGCGGAAATATATGATCTTGCATAGTCAATGCGTGTCTTCTCTTCTCTTACTCTTCATTGAGGAATAAGTTGATGTAGGCCAGACTGTAGCCTAGGAGCTCATTTTCTACTATTATGGCCAAGTTCTTATTGGAGGCCCATTAAATGCTCTGTGTGGACACTCTTTATTGATTGCACTGGCATAGGAAAAATTAGATGGGCTGAAAAACTAAGAATCAAGAACAAACTTTGCACAGCACTAGAACTTGTGCGAAAGGATATATGGATTTCAAAGTTCACGGTGGTCTTTCTACTAGTCCGGTTGGAGCCCTCCCATTCAAAGCAGGGGAGCATAACAACCTACAACATATATGTGTCTGGAATCTTGGTACCTCTGACTTATTCAATATTATTCACCCTTATTACTACCTTACCGAAAATGAATAGAACTCGAGGACGAGTTCATTTGAAGAAGGGGCGCTTGATGTAGGCTAGACTGTAGCCCATGAGCCCACTTTCTACTATTATGGCCAAGTTCTTGTTGGAGGCCCATTAAATGCTTATTGGGCCAAGGGAGCATCCCTAGGACCTGACACATTTGTCAGAAAATTTCCTTGGGACCCGAAATATTTATGACATGCCTTGCAAAGTACAAATATCTTTGTGGAGAGGCCTGACAAGGCCTAGAAGATTCACTTTTGCTTTTGTCACTTCTATCTCTAACACATGCATGTTGTCAGAGTTATATTTTCAAGACTTTTGTGTTGTCTTTTCATGGGTCTTGTCACTTGGATGGCCCTTCACTTTTTGAGGCCTATATAAGGCCCCCCATTGTAACACTTTAACACACAATTTGAAGTTATCCCTTTTTGAGAGCTCTGCTTTCTTCTCTTGAGTGTTCTCCTTGTTAGAGAGTGCTCTGTGCTTGTGGATTCAAGTACACTCCTCGTGGATTCAAGGGTTGAAGAGGTTAGTTCTGTGGTCTCTAACCCTTCTTGAAGATCAAGGTTTGTGGATTCAAACCATTGTTCTTCATTGTTCTTGCGCTAAGGCTACGCCATAAGTTGACACGAGATGGCTATTCAAGCTAGCGGTTCCTTCTATTAGTGAGCCTACACAACTTATTACACCGACCAAAGTTGTTTGGGATGAATAATCTTCTATGTATAGCTATGAGTCCATTATCTCTTGGATCCTTAATATGGAGGAACAATGTATTTGTCAAAGAAGATGAGGGTGAAACAATTGACTGCACTGCCTGGCTAGGAGTATTGATCAACGGTACTATTGAAGTAGGGGGTGATGTCAATTGCATTTCCAAAGTAGAATTAGGGACCAACTGAACTCCTAGGGGTGACATGATTGCATGGTGAGGGAGCATGGCTAGTCATGATTAGCTAGGACCTCTCGGCTAGGAAATTGATTAGCTTGATTGTGACAAGCCCCCAAATCAGTTAGAGAAATCAATTGTTTCTCTCTTATACAATCTTTAAATAAAAAATATTTGAAAAGAAAATTTTAATATCTTGAAATTTGCATCCAATGAGATAAAAATTTGATCTATTTCATTGAGTATATAGAGAGATAAGTTCATACAAAAAATTATGTGTGAGTTTTCTTTAGGAGAATGTGTTCTTTTCATAAATATTCAACTTAGATCATAAAAAAAACATCAAATCAAATTAGACTCTTAAAAAATTTGTAGGTTATGAATATCTACTTCCAATGATACCCAATACAAAATTTTTTCAAGCCAAGAATAAAAAAATATCCCCTTTTGAAGATGACGATCATAAGACCAATAGTTTTCCAAAAAATGCAAGATTGAAGTTGTTAATCCACATTTTTTATGTTCTTTGGATTGAAATAGATATTTTCGATGCTTCAGAATCTAACGCAACAAGTTTTAGGTCGCTCCAACATCAAATGACAAAGATATGATCGATTGAAGTTGACTACGTGGAGAAATCTGCTGGAGCAATGGAGAGACGATGTGTGAGCGACGACAGGAAGATCCGGTGATGCCGTGAGGAAACCTAGGGTTAGGGCTCTATGACGAAGCGTTTTATGCGGTCGTTAAAACACACAAACGTCAGTAAAAAAATTTATAATACCAAACTCACAATGAAAAAGATATAAAATCAAGTAAAGTGTAAGTATCGGGTCGATCCACAGAGAACAAGGTTGACTTTTATTGCAGAGTTGACTTGGTCAAACTTAGGTTTAATTAAGGTTTTAAAGAAGTGAAAATGACATTTTATGAATGGAAATGCTACAAATATACTAGATAGGGAATTTAAGATTTAAGACTTTTGATTTGACAGAGAAAAGTCAAAAGTCAAGGTCAAAGTGTTGACTTTGACCAACAGTTGACTTTATATAAAAATTAGATAATCAAAAGATGTCAGAATGTTACGAAAATTATATATTCCGAATCTATAGAGAAAATGGAATTTATTTATATAAAATTTGTGATTTTTCGATAAGAAATGGATTTACTATGAATTATTGAAAATCAAAGATCAGAAAAATCCCGAAATGAACACTTTAGAGAAAATCTTCAAATTGACTCATCAAATGATATCCAAATCTTGCATTTAATATATCAATAGAAAGCTAAAAACTAGAGGATTAGAAAAACACCAAAATTATCATATTCCAATTTATATTTTTAAAGTAATTGATCCCGCTAGTCAACTCCCAAATTCGGATGAAAAATGAACAGTGGTTGATCAAACGTTGAATTGAGGGGTCAAATGATCTTGGAATTTGACAAATTTTTCTATCCACGGAA
Source organism: Lemna minuta (assembly GCA_024174645.1). NCBI lineage: Eukaryota > Viridiplantae > Streptophyta > Magnoliopsida > Alismatales > Araceae > Lemna > Lemna minuta. Next base: position 11,720,479 of record CM044117.1, on the reverse strand, counting down.
AGCTGATGAAATAAGAAATCCAATGAAACCAGAATCAAGTGATTCGGAATTATAATCAAAGAGATATCCTATTGATGTAGGATATTTTGAAAATAGTGATATGTATGAATGATCCTACAAATTTATGGGAGGACCTATGAAGTGATATCAAATTGAGAATATAAGAGGTAGAATAATGAAAATAGATAATTTAAATATTGAACAGAAAAGAGGTATTATATAATAGATATAATATAGAATATACGAAATAAGAATAGGAAAGAGAGCGGGGGTGATAAGGGAGAGAATGATGATAGGGAGAGGATGGCATTGAGAAAAGAAGGAAACAATAGAGATATGAAGACGAAATAAGAAAATAGAAGGATGGTGAAATTGAGATAACGGTGATGTGAAAGAGAACGAAGAGATATTACGGGGAGAAGAGAGATTGAGAAACAGAGAAGAACTGAAGACTGTGGTAAGGGATGTTGGACTTATAGTGTATATGTTATGAACTATTATTACCAAAGAGGGTAGAGGAATGAATACCTGTCGGGACGGAAGACAATGCTCCAGGAATTGATTCCGATGACAGAAAGTTTCCTCGTCGACTCTGATAGAAATTTTGGAAAGCGACAGAACGGAGGGAGAACAGATGGGAAGGATAGAACTCGTGATGAAGAGGATGCAGGACGGAATTGATGGAGATGCGCGATGAGCGTGAACACACGGGTAACCAAGGTAACCAAGAAAACTTTCATTCATAAAAACTGTTTTTTTTGTTCTTACATTTCTCTCTTTTATAGGGTAAGAGAGTTGAGAAAGAGAAGATAAGGATCGAAGAGTCTCGTATTCGAGGAGGGGGAAGTTACAAGCGGTTATTGCGATCGTCGGGACGCCTTCGGATTGTTGCGATTTCACGTTGAGAGGGGTCAACGCGCGCGGTCAATTTCCGGTTAATTTTGGAACTGTGGAATGACTCGAATACCATGCATGTATTGACGGTGACAGTTGCAATCGTCGTGACGATAAATGAGTCTTCGGATTGTTGATAGGGCTCGTCGCGGACAGGTACATGCAGCTGGGACTCTTCGTCGTCTTTACGGTACTCTTGGATAAGTAATGGGTTCTGATGAACTTCTCTTCGACAGTATTTCTGATGGAGATTTTGGCGAGACCTTCGTGCTTCGTATTGGTGATAGTCGATGATGTGGATGTCTGCGAAATGACGGGGCTTCTTCTGGGAATTCCATTTGTTATGACGAGGCGGTGACGTGGTGTACTTGCGCGGGTAGACGCGGTAGCACTCCTGCGGATGTCGCGGGAATATCCAGCTCTCTTTCAGTGTATGAGATTGTGAAGTTGTTTACAAAACCCGCTATTGTCGATAGGTTTTGAAGCTGTCTTTTGAAGCGTTAACTCCTTATTTTCGTAGTCTTTGTGTTTGCCTTGGTTGATGCGACGTTTTGTCCTTGAAGTTCTTATTTTGATCAGTAGATGATGAAAAGCAGATAGCCAGCGGGAGTAGAGCTGATCTTGGCGGTTGGACTGCTCGGGAGAGAAGCAGAGATAGACATAGGGATATAAATGCCGACCACTTCGCTTCCCTTTAATTACTTTAGGGGGGGGGGGGTCTCTTCGACCCTTCTCTGTCTATAACCGCAGGAGGGGGACGAGGAAGTGGCATAAGCTGGACTTTACTGAAGCTTGCAATCGTTAAGGTAATTCCCTTGAGAATTAGTTGAGGCCATATTCTTCTTTGTGCTTGTGATATAATTGTCTTCATAGTCATTAGAATGAATAAGAAGCTGATATACCTCAAGACATTGTCTTCCTTGTGTCTTCAATGTTCTTTAAAAGTCTTGATGATGTTGCTTCATGTGGATAAATGTATGATAATATTCATATGAAGGCTTTGTCTTGAAGTAAACTAAGAAGGTAAATTCCTCCTTTAGATCTCTCCTAACATTTCTATCTATAGGTGAGTTTTCAATGAAAGAAGGGATATTTCACAAAAGTGTTCCTATTGATGTTTCTTGAGATCGTTATTCACAACTATACAAGGTACCTATGATATGGTGGCTGTGGTTTAGACAATAGGGAACCTATATCAAAGGTAGATAGGTGGTTGACTTGGTCCTTCAAAGAGTTCTAAGTATCTAGGGATAAAAGTTAATTCCTTTTGACCAAGTCAATCTTTAGATCAGTTGATAAATGGAAGAGGAGGGAAATCAATCCCCATTGGGTCTTCACTCTCTTTTAAAGGCTTAGAGAGTTCTTCTTCACTCACTTCATGGATAGTGAGTTTTTCAAATTGTTGGATGAGGAAAAGGATTGCATGTTGTTGTAGTTGGGGGTGGGTTCTCTTTCTCAATGCATACCTTGGTTCTATAAGAACCCTTGTGTTCTTTTGTTGAGAGAATTCTCCATCACCTATTTTCAAAATAAATAAAAAATCAAACTGAAATTAGGTTAAATTGAAGAACACAATGACTTAAAACACAAAATTAACAATCTAAAACAAATCAAAACTCAAATTACAGTCAAATAATCGATCGAATCTCACTGCTAACCCGATTGCTGTGAAGATGAGGCTTCAATTCGCACGGATTGAAACGAATTTGCACGGTTTCTTCCTCACAGACATTAAGCGTTCAAGGGGAAAATTTGATGAAATCCGACGATTAATCACGACGAATCCTGCTCCAATCGGATCGCGATTAAGCCTAAATGCAGGGGAATCGTGATGAACTCAAGATCTTCGTTCAAATTTTCTTAATTGCTTCACAAATCGATCAAAAGTTGAGAAAAGAAGAGAAATACAATGATTTATATAAGGAAAATTCTGCGAGTGATGTGATCCGTCCATTTCGCGATGTGATCTGCGTCGTCTGATCATGCGAAACCATAGGAATTGTGGCCCACAATGTGGTCCACATTCTCCTTAAATGAGAGCCATCCAATGAAGATATAAGGATTTTGATGCGTCCACGAGTCTCCCACGATCGCGAGTCACAACCCACACCTTCTGCATGTTTCGCCCGTCTGATGAAGATCGGACCATCGCAATGTGTCCACGCGTCTCCACGGTAAGCTTCAATCAGATTTAATCATGGCCATAAGATTTCACTTATTCCCATTTTTGCGCACGTGTCATGATAATGATCACGTGGACTCAGGTCCACGCGATCAACACATCTTCGGCATTGAGATCGCATCCGACACGTCTCTTTCCACCACGTGTCTTGTAGGGAGAGAGCTCTGCTAGAACATAGTCCCACATGGAGGAAAAAGGCGAAAAAGGTGAGTAAAAAGGAGGGGCCGGCGTAACGTATTTGCGTTACCGCTCCAAACTCCTAACCAGGGCCCACTAACCGGTGGGCCCTCCAAATGCTAGCCCTCTACCACGTGTCGCCACTCGGGCATCCGTGTGGACTCGCGTGGCCCCTGCCATGTGTCTGCGGCACCTGTGCGCACCTGCACGCCACCTGCGTGCCGCGTGGGCTCGCGCGGCTCTACCACGTGGCCTTGCGTGCCGCGTCGCATCCGCGCTGGTCTTGCGCGCCACGTCAGCTCCGCGCGCCACGTGTCATCTGCGGGTTCTGCGGAAAATAAACCCCTTTTTTTGCGATTTTAATTAAGGAATAAATTCGATATAAATTCAATAAAAATTCAAATTAAAATTCAGAAAAATCTAAAATGTTCATAAATCCATAACTCTTAAAATATGACTCCTTTTAATCTAAAATTTTCTCCATTAGATCACAAATTTCTTTCTTTTCAATATTATGACATTTAAAATATAATTTTAAAGAAGAATATAAGATGGATTAAAAATAACACTAAGGCATTCATTAAGATTTAGATCTTTTAATCATCAAATCATTCTTTAAATAGAATTAATCCTTAAAATCATCTACTAACATCAAAGTAAGGTAATTAATTTCAATTTTTTTAATCTTGTAAAAGATTAACTATTCATAAAGCACATAATTAACCCTAAATTATGCATAAATATGAACTTTAGTAGAATGGCATACCAATGGAGAAAATTAATAAAATCAAGATAACATGCATCATAATTACATAAAATAAGCATGACTATGAGTTAAATAAGATAAGAATTTAAGTTATAAATGTATGTTATCACTCTAATACCATTTGGAAAGACAAAATGAAATAATTATTTTGCTTAAGTAAAAAGAGAGGAGGAAGAGAGACATATATAGGGGAGAGGAGAGAGAGTACTGAATCTTGAATTGCCGTTAAAAATATTCACTTAACAAGATCAAGTGGCCATGACATTTCAAAAAGTTAATTCTTTTATTGAAACTCTCTTTATCTTTGTGATAACATGCAACTTATACTTATAATTACATGACTATTAATACAAATTAATGAATAAAACATTCTATTCCTATGCATGTTATCATAATTTGAGTGCATATTCATCATTTTATGCAATGTACATAAAAAATCTCAAATACATTATTTTAAGGGATAATCATGCATAAATTAAGATAATTTTTTTTAAATAGATTATCTCTATTTACATTTGATATTTAATTTGAGTTTTAAATATAAATAATAAGAGAAAATATTTTTATGTACACTAAGAGATTTTTCTATTTTTATTTTTCAAAGAAGATGTATATTTTTGAGTTAAAATTATTTATCCCTTTCTTATTTCTTAAATTAAAAAAAATGATAGATGGTTAAATTTTTTATCAAACTAAGAAATATTTTAGATTAAAAAGGAGTTATAATTTGAAAGTTATGAAATTTTAAAAATAATTTTAGGGATTTTTTAAGAATTTTAATGAATTTTTATGGATTTATTTTGAAATTATTTTAATTTAAAATATTAAAAAAAGGGTTTGTACGCCCGCCTTGACATGGTTGATGACATGAAAAGTGTGCTTGTGTGTCACCATGTGGAGATATATGTGAGTGCCATGTGGCGTATGAGTGGCGCACGTGTGGGGAGTGTCATTAATGTTAAGTGCACTTATAAGGGCATCAGCTAACCCTTAAAAATGTTGTATCTATTTATACATGCTAAATCTTGTCATTTTTGTAATGTGGGGCTATGTTTCTCTTTAGTTATGCAGATGACATGGCATGCTTAGGAGCATATGATCGACGTGAAGGAGAGAGAGAGTGTTAATCTTAGCCCTTCACTTTCTCTTAAGTGACAGGAGTACATGACACACTTTGATTTGATGGTGAAACATTTTATCTGAACCGCATGATCTCAGTCGTTCATCTGGGAATTTATAATGACTAAGATTAATTCCACCCGATGGACTTCACGAGACGTGTGGCAATTGTTGAGCTCAAAGTCATCGTGCGTTTAAGCTCGAAAAATTTATCATTTATAAGCTAGGAAACTATGAAGCAACTGGGGTAATTAAGATGTATAGCTTTCTAGATCGATCCACAGGAACTTTAGTGCATGACAATTGTTAAAGCCTATTGGGCCTGAAGGCCCACTCTCCTCTCTCCTCTCTCCTCTCTCTATTTCTTCTCTCTATATAACATGCATGTATGTGTCTAATCAATCTATCCCCTATTTTCGTTTTTTCTCCTCTCTCTCCCGTGCCTCTCTCACATGGTATCAGAGCGGTTAGGAGAAATATTCTTCTAGGGTTTGCCCTGCGACGCCGCCGCCCTCAAGCGCCGCCGCCTCGTTTTGCGACGCCGCCGCCATCCTGCCGTCACCCTGCCTGGCCACCGCGCACGTCCTACCGCGCCCTGCCGTTGCGTCTCGCCTTGCCGTCGCGCCTGACGTCGCACCGCCGTGTCCTACCATCGCGCTGCCGTCGCGCTGACGCTCGCACTGCCGCGTCCCTGCCGTCGCCCTGCCTGGCGGTCGCCCTGCCTGGCCACCGCGAGCGCCCTACCGCGCTCTGCCATCGCGTCGCGCCTCGCCCTGATGTCGCGCCTGACGTCGCGCTGCAGCGCCCTGCCGCCGCGCCCCGGTGTTGTCCTGCCCTGCCTGATGTCGCCCTATCAGCAGTCCTGCTGTCGCCCTGCCGCCGCCGCTGCCCTGCCAACTACCATCGCCCTGCCCGGCGGTCCCCCTGCTCGGTCACAGCCCTGCCGTCGTTCTGCAGTAGGTATCGTCCTGTTGTTGCCTTACCCAGCCGGCGCCCTGCTGCCATCGCCTGGCTGCTATTACCCTGCTGCCATCGCCCGGCTGTCGTCGTCTTGCCCGGCCCCCGCCTTGCCATCAAGTGTTGCCGCGCCCCGCTGCCTTGCCGCTGCGGTTCTGCCCTGCTACGGTTGACTTGCCTTGCCGCGTCGACTCATATTCCGTGGCTGCCGGTTCATCTTCACAGCTGCTGATCTCTACATGGCCGAGCCTACCCCCGTGTCGTCATCTTCTGAGGTCACTCAGCCCTCTCAGCCGATGGGGTTGTCCCGGCAATCCGGGAAGCACTCTATTGTGAGTGCCCTGGCCAAGCCGGCATACGTGTTCGACGGGTCCAATTATGGGCCCCTGGAGGGCGCTTTCGTGGAGTTCCTCAACGCCCATGGCCTTCGGCATCATCTGACTGATCCCTCGCCGAAGGAATCGGACCTGGAGTACTTGGAGTGGAGCCGACTCGAGTCCGCGGTATGTTCTTGGCTTATCTCCAGTGTAGCGACACAGATCATGGAGCCGCTTAGCATTACTCGTCCTGCCCGTGCCTTGTGGCTCAAGTTAGAGACGATGTACGCCAACAAGAGCAACGTAAGCCGGACAGTTCACCTATATGAGGAGCTATTTGCATGTCGCCAGGGCACCAGGACTCTCCAGAGCTACTATGGATCGGTCGATGCCATTTTCACTAACCTCGAGCTCTATTAGCCACTGGTCTTGGATCTTGATATACTTAGACGGTACCGCGATGAGCTCCGAGCAGGAGCGTTTCTTAGCGGATTACGTCCTGAGTTGGCCGACATGATCCGAGGACAAGTGCTTGGGGGCTCCCGGGTATTACCCACTGAGGAGATCTTTGCAGCCGCACTTCGTGTGCAGGACAGCCTGCCCACCTCCCAGACCTCGCAGCCCGTCGAGACTTCGGCACTCATCGCATCAGGCGGGGCTCCCCGGGCATCTGGGAAGAGCACATCGTCTGGGAAGACCCGGACCTCCTATCCACCCTGCAAGTACTGTGGGAAGCCGACTCACCCGTCAGAGAAGTGCTGGAAGGAGTTCGGGAAGCCTGCTTGGGCCTTCGCTGCCTCTGGAGGCAGGGCATCCTCGACTACATCCCCGACAGAGGGATCATCCTCGACCACTACTCCCTCGGCTGCGGGAACAGTCTTCCTTGCACTATCTCCCTCGGAGCTGGCCTACATTCAGGCATCACGGGCCTCCTCACTTTGTCCCACTGCGGCACCATCAGCCAGTCTTGCGGCACTGACGAGCAGCTTGGTATCATATGCTGGAGGACGGGGATCTTCTCCAGGTACGCCATCTATCTCAACCCCTCATATGACTTCTTGGGTTATTGACTCGGGGGCATCTTCCCATATGACTGGTTTTCCCTCTGTCCTCACTTCTTATCGCCCTGAAACCTCCATTCCTGATGTCCGCATTGCTTACGGTCGTTCATGTCCTGTTCTTGGCTCTGGCCAGTCTCGTGCCACCTCTTCCCTTCATCTACATCATGTCTTGTATATTCCTGGATTCCCTGCCAATCTGCTGTCCATCAGTGCGATCACCAAAGCCCTTCACTGTGGTGTGTTTTTCTTTCCTCATCACTGCGTCTTCCAGGATCTCGACACGGGCCGGAGGATTGGACTGGGCCGTGAGAACGGACGAGGCATCTACGAGCTAGTGGCTAACTCTCCATCTACGGGCCTTCAAGCCCTTTTTGCACTCTCTGCTTCTTCTAGTTCCCTTCATGACTCTCTTTTGTGGCACTGTCGCTTGGGACACCCTAGTTTTGTCAAACTTAAAGAAACTCTTCCTTGGTTACACTTATCTGAGTTTCATTGTGAGTCTTGCGAACTAGGGAAACACCATAGATCGTCGTACCCATCACGCACTGGTCCACCTACCCATCGCCCGTTTGACTTGGTTCACTGCGATGTTTGGGGTCCAGCCCCTCATACCTCTCCTACAGGAGGCAAGTACTACATGGTGTTCGTTGATGACTACACTCGGGCGAGTTGGACATATATCCTGAAGAGTCGAAAGGAGGTACTTTCTCGCGTTCAGCACTTCCTCCTTGAGATTATTACCCAGTACGAGACGATGGTCAAAATCCTTCGCACAGAAAATGCACTTGAGTTCACTCAGAAGGCGATTGAGGAACTCTGTCTGGCTCATGGCATAGTTCATCAGACTACCTGTCCATATACCTCGCAGCAGAATGGGGTGGCCGAGCGGAAGCATCGACACCTCCTGGATATGGTACGTACACTGCTACTGGCTATGAGGGTACCTCAGTATCTCTGGTGTGAGGCTGTTCTGACTGCAACATACTTGGTGAACCGCCTTCCATCTGCCGCACTTGGAGGAGCTATTCCCCTTCAACGATTGACTCCTGCTGTTGACCTCTTCTCTCTACCACCTCGAGTGTTCGGCTGCACTGCCTTTGTCCAGGATCACACCCCTGGCCTCTCCAAGCTGGCTCCTCGTGCACAAAAGGGTGTGTTTGTCGGCTACTCTGGACTCGAAGGGCTACCTTGTGTACTTTCCAGATCGGCGACAATACGTTACTTCGGCAGATGTGACCTTCCATGAGGACGTTCCCTACTTTACCTCTACTCCGTCTGGCGACGACCTCTCCTCCCCATCCCTCCTTCCTTCGGTATCTGCTACCACTGTCACTGACCTCCCTATGACTGTCCCGATTCCCTTGCCTGAGGTGTCACCACCCTCGGCATCCCTCCCGTCTGACCCATCCTCTGAGCCGGAATCTCCCTCCTCGCCGCTATCCACTGTTCCGGCTCCCTTGTCACCCCCACCTTCCCCACCGCCTCCCGTATCTGATCTTGACCTTCCCATTGCCCTTCGCAAGGGCACTCGACAGTGCACGCAATACCCTATCGCTCATCATGTCTCTCCTGCCCGCCTTTCTCCTTCCTATTAGTCTCTTGCTCTTGCCGTTCTAACCGAGTCAATTCCCAAGTCATATATTGAGGCGTTGCAGGTACCGGCGTGGAAAGCGGCGATGGATGTGGAGTATGCGGCCTTCATCCAGCGGGAGACCTGGACGCTGGTTCCTCGGCCCATCGATGCCAATGTTGTCTCCCCGCAAGTGGGTGTACTCCCTCAAGTATAATCCCTGATGGCTCCATCGCTCGCTACAAGGCGCGTCTCGTGGCTCGTGGCTTTTCTCAAGCCTATGGTCTTGACTATCATGAGACATTCTCGCCTGTGGCGCGCCTCAGCTCCATCCGGGTTCTCTTCTCCATTGCCCTGGATCAGTCCTGGCCGCTTCATCAGCTGGACGTGTCCAATGACTTCCTTTACGGCAACCTCGATGAGCAGGTATTCATGGAGCAACCGCCTGGGTACGTTGCTCAGGGGGAGTCGTCTGAGGTGTGTCTCCTCAAGAAGGCTATCTATGGGCTGAAGCAAAGCCCGCGTGCGTGGTTCCACAAGTTCTCGCAACTGCTTTTTGTGTATGGCTTCGTCTCTACTGTATCTGATCCGAATGTCATGCGGAAATGCACCCCGCATGGATGTGTTATCCTGGCTGTGTATGTGGATGACATCATCATCACTGGTAGTGACGACGCCGAGGTGGCTGCGACCAAGGCTTATCTGGCTCAGCACTTCGTCACACGAGATCTGTCTCCCCCCAGGTACTTTCTTGGACTTGAGATTGCTTACCGTCAGGGGCAGATGTCCATTTGTCAGCGGAAGTACGTGCTACATCTACTGGAGGAGATAGGGATGCTGGGGTGCAAGCCGGCCTCCTCACCTATGGAGCAGAATGTGGACTGGTGGGACAATGCTACCGCACTTCTTGAGGATGCAGGCATCTACCGCCGAATTGTGGGGAAATTGATCTTCCTCACCGTGACTCACCCGGACATCTCCTATCCGGTTAGTATCTTGAGTCAGTTTATGCAGGCTCCTCGCACTATCCATCTGGAGGGTGTCTATCGGCTTCTGGCGTACCTTAAGAGAGCTCCGGGGAAGGGCCTCTTGTATCGGCGACAGGGTCATCTACACATTGAGGCCTACTCTGACTCTGGGTTCGCTGGTGACAAGGAGGATCGGAAGTCACATGGTGGTTATGCCACCTATGTTGGAGGTAACTTGGTCACATGGCGCTCTTAGAAGCAATCTATCGTGTCCCGCTCTAGTGCCGAAGCCGAGTATCGAGCCATGGCGGATACCACGGCAGAAATGTTGTGGTTACGCTCTCTTCTCACCGAGCTTGGCTTCCCGCCCGAAGGTCCTATGCAGATGTACTGAGATAATATGTCTGCTACCTTCATCGCCAGTAATGCGACGTTCCATATGAGGATGAAGCATATTGAGATCGACTGCCATTTCATACGACAGTACATTGTTAACGGTACCATCTGTACCCCACACGTCGCTTCCTCCCATCAGTTGGCAGACATCTTCACTAAGGCCCTACCAGGCCCTGCATATGAGACCATCGGATCCAAGCTGGGCATGTTTGACCTCCACACTCCAGCTTGAGGGGGAGTGTTAAAGCCTATTGGGCCTGAAGGCCCACTCTCCTCTCTCCTCTCTCTATTTCTTCTCTCTATATAACATGCATGTATGTGTCTAATCAATCTATCCCCTATTTTCATTTTTTCTCCTCTCTCTCCCGTGCCTCTCTCACAACAATATCAATAATAGTAGTAGAGATGAGGGTAATGATGAAGGATTGGTGGTCAACTCTTCGAGTTGACTGTAGAAGGAAGGAATTTTAACGGATGATTTAAGTAAACCTACATATGCAAAGATCATAAATTCAGAGTACAAAAAAATTATTTGAATGAATAACTAAGGAAATCTAAACCATGTAGAAAGAAAAGAAGTAAGAGGAGGAAGAAGAAAGAGAGAATGAGATGAGAAGTTGAGCAATTGGGAGAGAAAGGTAGTAAGAGGGAGAGGGAAATGGAGATAATAAAGAGCTAGAGAGGGGATGTTTTTAAGGGATATAAATGAAGAGAAAGAGTGATAAAGGAGATGAACAGAAAGGGGATAGACGCGGGAAAGAAATTGGAGTGAGTTAAATAGGGAGTTAGAGAGAGGGCTAGATCTAGAATGAGGGAGAGAGAGAAAGCGATAAGAGAGAGAGGGAAATAAGAGAGGGATGAAGGAGAGTGAAAATTAAAATGCAGTAGAGGAAGAGAGGCGGCTGGGAATTATTGAGTGGGAGAAAGGAGAGATTGACCGTGAGGGAAGATTAGGAGAGAGATCGAGATGGGAAGAAGGAGAGGAAGAATAGCAAAACCAAAGAAAAACTAATTCTATCAGGGGCATCTGGGAATAGAAGAGAGAGAACGTAGAGAAAAAGAAAGAGGAATCGAAATAGACTGATAGGGAGAGAGGGCTGTAGAGAACTCGGAACGGCAAGGAAACTGTGGAGAGGGAGTGAATTCGTTGGAAGGGGAATAGAAGAGAGAGAAAGGAAGAGGAAGGTTGACCGTAAACGAGGATTAGGCAGAAGAAAGCGGGGTTTAGAGGGAGATAGGAAGAGCGAGAGAGGAAAAAAAGAGAATGTGAGAGAGAATGATAGAACGAGAGAGAGAAAGTGAAATTTCGGGAGAGATAGAGAGAGCGAGAGAGGGAAAGAAAGAAGGTGAGGAAGAGAAAGAAGGTGAGCGAGATAGAAGGACATAAAATAAATTCGGGAGAGGGAGACGAAATTGGGACTCAAGAGATAGAGAGAAAACAAAGAAGACGTAAAACTGGGGGGAGAGAGAGAAGATACCGAAACGACGAAACAAAAAAGAAGACGAGAAAAGGTAGAAGACGAAAAGAAGAACCGAAAGTCTGCCGAGAGATTACCTAGAGGATGTCAGAGGAAGAAGTGGAAGAAGGCCATGGAGGAAAATGGATAGAGGGGGGAGAGAGAAGGGATTGGGAGGAACTTAAAGAATATAGGTGCGGTCATCAGAATAGAGAAGAAAATGAGGAAATATAGAGAAGAGCCTAGAGAGAGAGAGAGGAATGTTGCCGAGGGGCACGAACATGGGAGGTGAATGGAGAGGAGAGACAGAGAGAAGAAATGCAGCAAAGGTAGAGAGAGAAAATTGGGAAATGACAACAAATGGTGATTGCAAGGGGAGATCTAGGGAATGGAGGAGAGAAAGGATAGTTCACTGAGGAAGAACATGGGATCCATAGAGCAAGGAGGAAAGAGGGAGAAAGAGGGAGAAAGAGGAAGAAAGAGATCTGAATGTAGAAGCTATCGAGGGAGAGAAATTACAAAATAAGAAATGGAATGAAGGGGAAGAAAGGGAAGACGGAGAGTATTAGAAACGTGACTTTCAAAGAGAGAACGGGAATTCCAGGAAGATAAGAGAATCATGAAAGGAGATGTCAGAAATGTAATATGAAATTTAGAGCGGAAGAAAACTGGGAAGATAGGAAGATCCAAAGAGGAGAAAAAAAAGAATGTGAGAGAGAGAACGCGAGAGAAGTTGAGCAGGGGAGGAAGAAACGATTACGAGGGATTGTAGTCGAAAGAGATAACAACAACTAAAATCTTCTTAAGTCACTACTTCTGATTCTGAATCTTTCACTACGTTTGGACGGGAAGAACACCGGAGGAAATCTAAACCTAGGAGAGAGAAAGATCAGCCAAAAGGAAAGGAAAGAAGAAGAAAGAAAAATATGGAAGCCCTCCCTTAAAAGCACTTTTTTCCCCCTTTGTGGGCTCTCCGCGAAGACATTTCCTGAGATTTTTCCATGACAGCCCACTAAGTCATTGCTCTTGATGAGGTGTTCTTCTTCTCTTGTTCCTGAAATAAAATAAAATAAAATTAATGTAAATGACTTATGTTTGATGTGCTTATATTATAAAAATATTAAATCATGAGATAATATACTTGATGGTATATTCAACCGTTAATAGAATTAAATAAAAGTAATTCCTAAGTGTTTATAACTACTTTTTATGCTTTTACCAGCAATATCTCAAGCATTTGACGACGATCAAAAGATGCACATTACGCGACGCTTCTTCTTCACGCGCGATTTGGCTTCATCTTGACGATCTATTTTCAATCAGACAGATGCGACTTAATGGTGTCGATTCATATCTTGAAGTTTCATCTAGGCCGTTAATCGAAGATCAATCGACAGATCAAATGGCTACACCCAATTTTTGCCTATTCGTACTTTCTTTGTTTGAATGGTATACTCATTCTTAGACTGTTGATCGATCGAACCTTGTGGACAACATAATCCTTGAATCCAGATTATGCTTAAAATCAAGATTCATTTCTACGTCTAGGGACTACTTGAAATCAAGATTTCATCAAGAGACAAAGAAGAATTCATTGCCTGAACTCCAATTTTTTGTTTTTTGAAACATAGAATTAAAAGCATTGATCCAGTAATTAATTGGATCATTTTGAGCGTGATTTTAGGTTATATTATCTGTTTTCTTCCTACTATTTCATCCTATGCCATTCTATTTTAATTTCAATTAGTAGATTAGTTTAATTTTACTTAATTTCATCACTTTCTCTCTCTTCACGATTGATTTCTATCTCCTTATTTTGCTCCTTAAGTTCTCTGCGAACACTAATCCAAATTGAGTGTTTTTTGATTAAGTAGATTATTCTTGAAGTATTCTTTCTAAAAACATCAATTTCCCTAATTTCTCATCCAAATTCATCATCTAGTTTGATGAACTTTGAATACATCTAAAATTTTCCCTAATTCTTAGTGGATTCAACCCTAACTCACCATTATCCGAATTAATTCACAATTAAATCAGAATTTTAGTGAATTTATAAATTATTTTGACACAAAAATGTGTATTTTCAACGACTTCACATTCGCGCTTCGTTACTTTGACAATGAAATATCTCTTAACATGTTGATTAATCAAATCATTGTGATAGTTTTTCTTGAAATCTCTTGCTTGGATTACATTCTAGACTCAACGCTTGGATTGAATTCTTACAATCAAGATTTCATTGAAGAATAAGATACTTTGCCACTTAAATCCTAAATTGAATCTAAAGGAGTGAAAATGTGAAGTCTTTGATCCGACCATCTATTGGATCAATTTCTTGGCATCTTTTGGGTTAGTTGAGTCTTATAATCCTGAATATTTCATCATTTAGGTTTAAATCAACTTTTAGAAGCTTAGATTGTGATAACTTAATCAAATTTCATTACTTTCGCTCTCTTATTTTGCAAATATCTCTCTACTTCTCTCTTTAATTTATGGGTTAACATCATATAGTGGCACAACCTTTAGGGTAATTATCAGATACTGGCACGACCTTTTTTCACGCTCAAATAGTGGCACGACCTTTTTTTCACGCTCAAATACTGGCACCACCTCAGCATTCCCGCTGAGGTGGCATTTCTTTAGTCTTCCCTCCCCCACTGGCTGCCACCTCGTCCTCCTTATTCTCTCTCTCTCTCTCTGCATTCTCTTACTCTCTCTTCATTCTCTCTCTCTCTTCATCTCACGCGTTACTCTCTCTTCATCTCTTACACGAGTGCACGAGCATTAAGAGGGTGCTGCAGAAGATCAACCGAGGAGGCCCCGCTCGCCGCCACACGGCGAGTGGCGAGTCGGTGGCTGGCAGCGGATGGAACTCTTTTACGAAGAAGTTCGAGTGCAAATTCAAGCCGCAGGGTCCGTGATTCGCGTGATCGAGCGGTGGTGGAGTCGCAGCGGAGCAGGGTTGCGGCCGCGCCATTTCTACCCTTTTTTCCTCTATTTCTTGGTTTACGTACTGGTTCGCAGCAACACTTTCGTCGTCGAGCGCGCGCTTCTCCCCCTCCTCTAGTTCTCGCCTCCCGCATACTCGTCGAGTGGTGCTCTTCCAGGAGCCTCCGAATATTCTCCTGCAAGAGATCTCCGTAGCGCTGCTGCTGTTTACGCCCTAGCTCCATATGCCGGTTGACTTCCTACGCTAACCCGCTTATCCTGGACGTGGCTACCAGCTGCTCTTGCTTCTACAAAGACTGTAAGCACTCCAGTTCCATCCCGGCTGTATCCAGCTGCTTGAAAGTGGACTCAATCAGCGAACACCGGAGATTGGAGATCACCTGATATCCATACGTCAAGACCTTGATCTTCTGCTCGATCTTCCTCGCCTTCTTGGCCCCATCATCTATTCTCTTCTTCAAGATCTAAAATTCGTTCTGAAGGCCGAACAGCTTCTCGATGTTCTCGGCGATGCTGGCTTGCTCGTAAATGGAACGAGCAGGAAAGAACATGAGATCTTCCTGGCAAGCATCCCGCGCTTTCACAAAATCATCAAACGATTCGTCCTCGTGCCCCATCGCGACACGCAGAAACTGTGCTTCTTCTTGTATCAACGCGTCAGCCTGCAGAGTTGATGTACACGGACTTAGCTTGCTTTAACGGAAAATTCAAATGATAATTATCGTTCAAATTTTCAAATGTTGAGAGATGATGGATGGAAACGACATTCTTCCACTTGATGAGGGAAGCGACGCGCTTTCACAAAATCATCAAACGACGCGCTTTCAAAAAATCATCAAACGATTCGTCCTCGTGCCTGAATGTAGATGAGAGTCGGAAGAGTTCTCGCAACGTAGTCCTCGAGCGGAAGAACGTCGTTTCCATCCATCATCTCTCAATTTCTTGGTAGATATTCGATCTGTAGGAAGGAGAAAGGCATCGCTGAAGAAGGGGGGAGTGAGAGATGGAAATGTCTGCGTCCAACAGTGGATTACGACGTCATCGTATACGTCTCTTGGCGATATCCTTCCCTCTCTACTGATATCTATATGGAATTTATGATCTCATCATCTAACAGAGGGTAGAATGAAATTGTAAGTTTCATATATTTTACCGATAAAGTTAAGAAAATCGATGAGGGAGAGAGGGAGGGAGGGAGAGGAGGGGAAAGAGAGCCAATGATCCAACTTTCGAAAGAAGGAAATCCATGTCCACGGTTCGGCTTCGTCAAATGCTTTCCTCTCCTCAATCAGCTTGTTGGTTAGATAAACTTCCTCAGTTGCCATAGCCCTGCAATGGAGAAGATTCGCAGCGGCGTCTGGCAGATGATGGACGTTGACCATGGCGATCTTGCAGACGTTGTCCGTCGCAGCGCCATCAGAGCGCTGCGAGAGAGTCCCCGAGGAGAAATGCAGGGCACCCGAGACATCCCAGTTCTCACTCCTCAAGAAACAAACTACAACTTCGGAGATCCCATCCTTGACTCCCTTCTTCCTGAACTTGGCGGCAGTGGAACTTAACTTCTGTGGCGCAAATATGGAGCCGGATTTCGGTCGTGGAGAAGATTTCCCAGGGGCTATCCAGATCTCATCTAGTAGAAAATATCCTGCACCTTTAGTCTCCTCCTCGCATGCCATTATCTGTCGTGATGTTGGGAGCTCTCCTATTTCCAACCCTGCAAGTCCCGATATTAAAAGGTCAATATTTTTTTCAGCAATGTGATTTCCATTATTTTATACTCTATTCTGGCTAGATCTCTCGGTATCGATCTAAGGGTTGTCACGAAATACCAAATGATAATCATAAAGGAAGATACTTTTTCTCTCTCTCTCTCTCGTCATTCTCTCTCTCTCACGAGGATGACTTCGTACCTTCGTTCTCACTGATTCTAGTAATCGGAGGCGCAGATTTGAGTTCGTCTTCGGCTCGTCGCCCTCGGCTCTCCGCTCACGGGAAACTGGAAACTAGAGAGAGAGAGAGAGAGAATGACGAGAGAGACTGACGAGAGGGAGAATGAAGAGAGAGGAAGAGAATCAATAAAATCGACAAGCAGAATTTTTCTCGATTCCGTTTAACACACAATTTATGATTGCTCTCATAATTCTCATTTGAACATTTGAAAATTTGAACGATAATTATCATTTGAATTTTCCGTTAAAGCAAGCTAAGTCCGTGTACATCAACTCTGCAGGCTGACGCGTTGATACAAGAAGAAGCACAGTTTCTGCGTGTCGCGATGGGGCACGAGGACGAATCGTTTGATGATTTTGTGAAAGCGCGGGATGCTTGCCAGGAAGATCTCATGTTCTTTCCTGCTCGTTCCATTTACGAGCAAGCCAGCATCGCCGAGAACATCGAGAAGCTGTTCGGCCTTCAGAACGAATTTTAGATCTTGAAGAAGAGAATAGACGATGGGGCCAAGAAGGCGAGGAAGATCGAGCAGAAGATCAAGGTCTTGACGTATGGATATCAGGTGATCTCCAATCTCCGGTGTTCGCTGATTGAGTCCACTTTCAAGCAGCTGGATACAGCCGGGATGGAACTGGAGTGCTTACAGTCTTTGCAGAAGCAAGAGCAGCTGGTAGCCACGTCCAGGATAAGCGGGTTAGCGTAGGAAGTCAACCGGCATATGGAGCTAGGGCGTAAACAGCAGCAGCGCTACGGAGATCTCTTGCAGGAGAATATTCGGAGGCTCCTGGAAGAGCACCACTCGACGAGTATGCAGGAGGCAGAACTAGAGGAGGGGGAGAAGCGCGCGCTCGACGACGAAAGTGTTGCTGCGAACCAGTACGTAAACCAAGAAATAGAGGAAAAAAGGGTAGAAATGGCGCGGCCGCAACCCTGCTCCGCTGCGACTCCACCACCGCTCGATCACGCGAATCACAGACCTGCGGCTTGAATTTGCACCTGAACTTCTTCGTAAAAGAGTTCCATCCGCCGCCGGCCACCGACTCGCCACTCGCCGTGTGGCGGCGAGCGGGGCCTCCTCGGTTGATCTTCTGCAGCACCCTCTTAATGCTCGTGCACTCGTGTAAGAGATGAAGAGAGAGTAACGCGTGAGATGAAGAGAGAGAGAGAATGAAGAGAGATTAAGAGAATGCAGAGAGAGAGAGAGAGAATAAGGAGGACGAGGTGGCAGCCAGGTGGGGGAGGGAAGACTAAAAAATGCCACCTCAGCGGGAATGCTGAGGTGGTGCCAGTATTTGAGCGTGAAAAAAAGGTCGTGCCACTATTTGAGCGTGAAAAAAGGTCGTGCCAGTATCTGATAATTACCCTAAAGGTTGTGCCACTATATGATGTTAACCCTTAATTTATTCATTTTTTTATAAATTCAAATCGTGTGGAATTTGTTTCATTGGAAAGATTAAATTTCTATCTACTTTTCTAATTTCTAAATGTAATCTCTCACCTCATTTCATCATCTAATTTTATTGACTTCTAAGAACTCTCAAAGTCAACACTATTTCTTCGTAGATTTAAACCCGTATTCACTAATTATACCAAAATTAATCATGAATTAAGTAAGTTTGACATTTTTATGAACATGATCGTGTGTTATCAACGACCAAATGATTTTTGCTCATCGTACAATACAAACATCTCTAAGTTGTGGCATAGATTTTGGCTATGAGGGTGCAAAGGTGGTAAAAAAATCCACATCTTACTATTGCACATATCTTGGGGTGAATGTAGTCACCCCTAGTAGAAATGGGAAAAAGATTGTCTCTTGTTCGAACATCAAAGTAGAGTATTGAGTTTTGGAGGCTAAAACATTTGAAGTGATGTCAATTTGTTTTATAGTACAAGATCTTGAACTACTTGTAGTTACTCATATGTCTGAGAGGGGACTGAGAGGGAATTTGTTTTATAATACACATCTACGGTCAACTTTGAGAGGGGATTGAGAGAGTAAGGGGATTATATTCCTGTTTGAAGAGGATGCGACTTTCCTCATCCTTAAAGGAATAAGTTCTCTCCCTCTCTCTCGGAGCTAACGCTCTCCAACATCCGCTGCAGACTATACCATTAGATCTCTCTGCACTAAAGATATCTTCATTTTGGTGCAAATCAAAGCAATTTCATTTAATATAAATGAAAAACTTGTTTATTTGCGACAACCAGTGATCTTAATTCTGACATCCACCCAGCAAATCGTTCATTTTCTCAATCTGATGGCATACATAATTCATTAGAATTTATACAAATAGCAAAAAGTCCAAGATTAGGAAACTAAAAATAATATTCTACAAACTTTCAAAATGAGACTCTATCCACGTATGGATGCTCTTGGAACCGTCGGCAGACCAAATTCATCCTCGGCCTGAAAATAAATAATACAAAGGAATGACAGGGCGACTAAACAAGATTCTATAAAATTCTAAATTCAGTTCATTCATGAAAGAAATTACAGAAAAGAAAGAGATGAAGATGATAATAAAACACCAGAAATTAAGAAAAAGTGTACCTGGGGTTGTGATCTGCCAGGCGGTCCTGCCGTGTGGCTGGATGGGGCTAGTGGAAGATTGAGCTCCGCTTCAACGTCTGTTTCCCTCTCCGGTTGCAGGTAGGACGGGACAGCATCAGTTTCCGTTTCAGCCCCCATGTCTGCCTCCAATGCATCCAGCTCTTTATCCCACATAAAGAACCGTATTCAATACAAATCATTCATATTTATATCTTTTTTTTTGAAAAGAAATTCATATTTATATCTTGATTGTCAATTAGGATTATAGAGTGGTAGCGTTCATCTTTAAGGGCAGTTTTAGGGCCACTCTCGCTTTATCTACATAATATGATGATCCACTCTTTCCAATGGCCCAAAACACCACAAGAAGAGGCGAGTCCCTGAGCGGAAAGTGACTGGTAGCATATTGCATGTTCACTAGTCAATCCCCCTGGTGTCCACTTTGAAATTAGGTCTTTAATTAGGTCTTTAATCTTTGAAATTTCTCCATATTTATCACCTTACTCAAACTCCATCTCAGTCCCTCTCATTATTACTTCGTTGTATATTAAGTTTTACAACCAAGCAATAATCACGAAGGGGTGCAGTTTCAGTGGGGGAGGTGGAGAAAATAGTTCCTTTCAATTCACTTCTCTTCTCTCTCCTCAAATCTATCCTCTCTAAATTTGTTATATAAAGAGTCTGAACACTGATTCTCAACCATCGGCTTTCATCTACCAGCAATAATCAATCTGATGGCAAGGAATTGCTACTGCAGTTGTAATCCCTACTCTAGGTTCCCTTTCTAAATCAAGTATCTTAACAATACGAGATCTGTTCAAGGAGCATTTAAATAAATTAAAGAATTGAACAATTATAGCCTTACCCCCCAGCAGTTCATCTTCGTCGATGTAATCAGGCACATTGTAGCTTCTACCCAATGATTCTTGGATCTCCGTGCTCACATCCATCAGATCCATCATCTCGTCTTGCATGTTCTATAAATCATGAATTGAAAATAACATAATGAAATAATGTGAGAAAGATTTGAGACACCAGAAACGAATAAAAGACAATTCATTGTAGAATCTACATCAATTTCTGAGATCTTCACGGTTTTCATCATTCCCTTCAAGTCCTTGTTGGCAGACTTCAAAGCAGACATCTGAAAGACAGGCAATTCAGTATTTATTGCATGTGTTCAATAAAAATATAAATGAATAAATATCGGAATAGAGAAAATATCAAAATTATACAGTTTGTTGTGCATCTTTGAGTCCTTCAGCTGCAAAAGAAACTTGATCAAGATTGAATGCCTGGCTGTAAATCATATCTCGCTGTCCCTCGTACCTATGAGTCATATCACAGTTTTTGTAAGAAAAAATAAAGAATTCTGACTTTTAAGCAATTAAGAAAAAAGAGACAAGGGTCATGACGATGTCTGCTTTGAAGTCATGACGATGGATTAATCAAGACTGTGTATGGTCAAGAGACAAGAGACAAGGACTGTGTATGGTCATGACGATGGATTAATCAAGACTGAGAGCCACTGGGTTTTTGGATTAACCTGTTGCTTCTAGAGGGTCTAGGATTATTAAGCTTTAGGCTAGAGGGTTCATCTTTTCTCCTTCTGCCTTCTGCAGCTAATTTTGTATTGATATTCTTCTGGATTTTCACTTCCATTTTCATTCATCTTCTCTCCTATTTTTCTTGCAATTAGAGGAGGGGAGATCCCAATTCCAACAATCGAGAAAGATGCTTGGTGAGTATGATCATTAGGATGATACATTGGATGTACAAACCATGGTAGATGGGAGAGGGAGGGAGATAGAGAGCGTGTGTATATGTGAACTAAGGAAGAGTTCCTTCAAGAAGGAAGTTTTCTAAGCTAAATATGAATAACTGAAAAAAAATCCAGCCAGAGAATTTTGCCACGTCAGATTATGAATCTTAATAGGAAAATGAAGAAATCAAAGGATCACCAACATTCTCTTCTGCTTGAGAACTCTCATGGCTCGTGCTTTGACAGCTTCCTGTGCCGGACCTGGGCGTGTTTTCTTGATCTGATCTTTATACTTGGCGAGCTCTGCTTCTAGATTCTTGATCTTTTCATCAACGTTTTCACCTCTTTTGTTGATCTTAAATTACAAATCTTGGGTAAGAGCAATAAATATAAATTAAGATTTTATTTGCTCTTTACAGTGCAAGTAGAATGGTTTCGGGGAAGGATAGAGGACTTAAGACAACTTCTACAAAAAATTGAAACACGATTTCCATAAGATAACGGTGAAAACCATTGACAAGGAGCATTTTAAGTCAAGAGTTATGATGAAGTCTACAAATTGGCATCCTAATGATCTTCCAGAAGCATAAAAATCTGTCCACGACACATATCTCGCGAAATCCAGAGAGTGGCACATCGGGATGCGTAAATATCCAACAAACACCCTTCGAGAATGGCTACGAAAATGCAGCACGAGGAAAGGTCTTCCAGCATAACAGAAAAGAGGAAAATGGCAATGAGAAAGAGGATGTCAGCCATCTAAATGCAAAGATTCTTCGATTCGTCACATACGATAAAGACGACGACGCTGAGATGATAGTAACTCTCTCGACGACTCTCCCAAATAAACAAAAAGGGAAAAAATCGAAGAATACCCGCTCTGAGGCATCCTGTATAGTCGGAGGCGGCTCCTTGTTCTTCTTCGCACCGAACACCCGCTTCATCTCCAAAATACCAACCTCGCACTAACCGAAGAGATCCTTTCAAAAAAACCTCTCCCCTGGAAGACTATTTACGCCGAAAAAGAAATCTGAGGAGCCTTCCGAAAGAAGGAAATTCGTCTCTCGCTCTCTCTATCTCTCTCTCTCTCTGCAGCCGGCAGGAGCCACAGCTTGGATCCCAACCGTCCGATATAGATCGCGTAGCGCACAAGACAAGTTTCGACAGATTCAACGGGCCGAGTCCAATATCACGCGTTTTAATTTAGTATTCCGTAATTCGAACAATTTCAAATTGGCCCCCAAATTTTGACTACATTGATTTATAAAGTGCTGACCGACGAATCCCTCTTCTCTATCCTTCACTGGAGAAAGAAAAATGGATGGAACTTCAAGAAAGAGGGGCAGAGATCCAAGTCCAGAAGGGCAAAAATAGAACGATCTTTCCTTGGACAACGACTTGCGAAGATCAACGGAAATGCCGTGCGAAGACCTTGAGTACATCCGCATAGACAGGTTTCTTGAAATCCACAGCCTGCCCAGGACATAGAAAAATAAAGTCAATGCAAAAACTATGCTGCGTTCCATCGCAATAAATAAAATCATTAATATACGCTCGAATTAGTTCAAAATTAAATTAAACAATTTGCAGGGTTGACTTACTCGATCAATGACCTCGTCGGGAGTTAACCAACTCCACTCCCCGAACTCCGGCTTTTCTGACCCATCCCCAGCTAGGTCAATTTCTTCCTCGCCCCCAGTTAGCCTGAAGAGGAACCTGCGATAATCGGGTAGTCAATAATACCGATCGACTAGTCAGAGTTGCCCATGATAATCGGGGTCAACAGACGATCACCATTTTTGAGCCTGACCGTTCCAGTTTGTGCCCCACTGCTTGTTCAACTTTGCTTTGACTTCTGGTGGGAAGTCGTAAGTCAACCAAAAGGGAACCTGTAATGAATAAAAAATTGGTCAAATTTGACAACTAGTGGCCGAAGAGTATTGATCAATTAGTCAATCAACCCTGATTGATCGTCATATGTCATTGGAGATCAACCCTGAGGATCGAGTAAGATTGAGGTATCTTCAATCTTTTCAGGCACATCCCATGGCTCAGACAGACAATGCACCTCATCTTTTTCCAGAATTCAGAGAGAGGATAGAGACATCTGGAGTGGTATATATTTTATGTTTTTTAGAAACACCTGGAGAAACTTCCCTCTGCCGCCAACCTCTCTGATCATCTAGAGTGAGCAGCTATGAAAGTCATACAGGCATTCAAAGGAAGTAATACAACCTCTCTGATCATGATCAACTTCATAATCATGATCATCTTGTCATTCCTAGAGATGGGAAATTTGGATCACCTCAAAGTCAGATCATCGATCCAGAGATCTGATCAACAAGCGTGATTAATTAGAAGTACCCCTCGAGAAGGATGATCAACCAGATCAATTGAGAGGGAGGGTCCACTATACCAGGGACCTTTTCCAATTTCGACTATTTGAGTCCAGAGTCAAGACTGAGTGGACCCCCCTCTCAATTGATCTGGTTGGACTGGTTGGAAGAAATCAAGACTGAGTAGACTGAACCAAACCTCTCTCTCATTCTTCCAAATCAGGTAGAATGGAGGGGAAGACACCCCACTGCCTTTGGTTAGCATGAAGTGCTTACACGCTTTGAAGAAAGATGTCTTATAAAGGCAGTCACACCAAGTACAAGCCACTAAATGAACAATATACCGCCAAATTTTCCTTTGGTTCTTAAATCGATGGATCTTAAATATCCAACAACAAGCAGCTTTAGACGAATACCAAGAGGAGTTGACATGATCCCGGTTGGGGATTTATTGATTTGCGCCGAGGGAGGAGGGGGAGTGCATCAACCAGATAAAGGTGCGATAGGATCTAGATGGGAGCCATGGTAAGACGAGGCATCAGGTCAGATTAGGGTTCTGCCGAACGCTCTCTAGATCTGAGAAAGAGAGAGAGGAGGGGAGGAGAGGGGAGGGTTTTTAATCCACAGCGTAGCTAACCTAATGGCCACTTCGTGCCCTCTTAGATCTATTAACCACCAAATCAAAATCATGCCGGAGGACATCCTCAAAATAGCTGTAGAACGCATGTTGGGTACTAGGAGTTCCTCAGCAAAGCCATTCGGATTCCAATGCTCTTGGCACATTTCAATATATTCCGAACAACATATACCGCGAATTTCTTTGGCTGGTTCATTTGCCGACGCTTGGATGGGATCACTTTGCAGCAACACCTTATCGTAGTCTTTGAGAGTACACACGAACACCAATTACGGGTGATCCCAGCAGGAGCCAGTTTGGGCAGCATATGTTGGAATTCTTGGACCACTAGGTTTCCAGGGAAGGAGCCGTTGTCGATCAGGCCAATTTTCTATGGTATATCATCCACAGGCGCTCACGCTCTGGACACACATAATCAGTGGTGGTAGTACCTCCGAAGCTGTCGTCCGTTTTCTGTTCTGCTCGGTCGTCAAGACTTCGGGGTAGCTAACAGTCTCTGAGCACGAGGTGCGAGAAGAAGATTAATGGACTAGATAATCGACACTCCTTAACCATATCACTCAGAGGTTTCCGTTTGAATGCAGAGAAACTAATCTGAACTCCTGCAAATAAATTGAATGCAAACCTCTGAGATGATTTCTGCTGATCTGACTCCGGTTTCTTCCTTAAGTTCCCTAATGGCAGCATTCCTCGGATCCTCTCCCTCGTCGATCCCACCCTGCCCATAAAAATCACAGACAACCGATTATACAAAACAGGGAAGAACAAATTATCCTCTCAATCCTTCCATTATAATGAATTCAGAATTTAGAGAAGCAATGAATTACTTCCACCAACCCAGAAGTATCACAATCTGACGAACAAACTTCCTCGAGTTAAAATCACCTCGAAGAGTAAAGCACTAGAGTTTCAAGTACCTGAGGCATCTGCCAAGCGCTGGGAATGTCAAGCCTAGACGCCGAGAATATCTGCAGGCATCAAAGGCGCATGAAATTAGAATCCATGATAAAAGGAGCAATCTTACAAAGCTCAGAAACCTTATTCATGGAAGAATTAGCAAGGCAGATGCCGACGTTCTTCCTGTAACCCTCGGGCGGGGCTTCCATGGATGCAGCACAGAAAGATGTCTTCGAACTTCTGGGAATAAATAACGGTCGAAGACTAAATTTGCGATGAACGATAACTTGATCAGAAGGAACTATAAATGCGGCGCGGCGCAGGCCGACGACCATTTTCCTCTTCTAATTGTCATCCCCTTGTTCTTCACGTTTCTGGTCTCCCTTTTTTTTACTCGTGAAAAAATTCAGATGGATATATCGGATATTTGGGGAGAAGAGAGGGGGTAAATGAATACTGTGCTCCGGAATGGTAGGAGAGATGATGGAGAAATATCCGGGAATGCAGAATTGCAGAAGGAGACTGATTGGACCAAAAAAATGCGTACTCGGTATGAGAGTTGAGTGTGGATAGATCTTTTAGAGTATCTCATGAGCTGTTGCACTTGTCGTGCCACCTAACTTCCGCTGTAATTTCTGACTCGCGCGACGACTGATACTAAATGCTCTCCTAATTTGTAATAATCTCTCCTCCGCGCGTCCGAAAGACAGTGTTTTTCACTTGTTTGCATCGATTTGTACGAATTTTCCTCCGAAAGAAGAAGTCATCGTTCATCCGCATCTCCGACCTTACTGACACTCTTCCCTTCAATACTTGTCCGTCGAGCTCGGTAAAAGCAACTTCCCAGGTAATCTAGACCTCGTAATTTTGATCTGGTGAATCTCTCCACCGCAGCGGTAATGCGTACAAAAATTCGGTCAATAAACTGTACATGCCGACAGATCACGCCTTCTCCGCCATGATCATCGCCGCCGACTTCATCTCAAAAGTCGGACAACAGATTTCAGCCGAGAAAGCAAACGGAATCAAACTCTTCTCCTCTCATTTCTCATCCTCTCCGATTCTTTCTCTTGCCTGCCACGTGGCAGTTATTAGGGACCATGTTTGGTAAGCAATCAACCATTAGGCGGGGCCCACTGCTTTTTGGTGGGTATTCCGTCATTTCCTCTTCGATCCTACCTGAGGTGGCGTGGACCGGCGGCTCACTTCTGTCCAGCTTTGCCCACACAGACTCGACGTTGACGGCTCAACAACTTTCCTCGAGTCAAAGTAAAGGAATCCCCTCTGCATAAAACTGATCCTGCGGCTCATTAGAACGCGCCGTCTTCTTCATATAAAAAGCCTCACATGGCTTCTTCCTTCCTGCACAAGTACTTTCAACTCCGAAGAAGAGGAAGAAGAAGAAGAAGCGGCAGCGATGTCGAAGGACTGCGGGAAGGATGACTGCGGGAAACATAAGAAGCACTGGTGGAATAAGAAGAAGTACAGGAGGATCCTCTACTGGCTCCTGGCAATCCTCGTCCTCATTCTGTTCGCGATTCTCGTGGTCTGGCTCGTTCTCCGCCCTACAAAGCCCAGGTTCTACCTTCAAGACGCGACCGTATCTGCATTCAACCAATCCGGGCCGAGCGGGAACATGCTCACCAGCAGCATCCAGATCACGGTCTCCACGAGAAACCCCAATGACAAAATCGACATCATCTACGACAAACTCGACGTCTACGCTTCCTACAAAGACCAGCAGATCACGTTAAAAACGACGGTCCCGCCCACATATCAGGGACACAAGGAGACGGTTATTTGGTCTCCCTACCTATACGGACAGAACGTTCCGATAGCGCCGTTTCTGGGCATGGCGCTGGGGATAGATAGGAGCGTCGGGGTACTGTACCTCCACGTGAAGATTAGCGGGAAGCTTCGGTGGAAAGTCGGGAGGTGGATTTCTGGTAGATATCGCGTATTCGTCGATTGTCCGGCCATGCTTGTCTTCGGATCTTCTCCCGTTCCTGGCTACTGGCCGTTTATGCGGTTCCAGCAGATGTCCTCCTGCGAGGTCGACGTCTGAAAGTCTTGTTCTTGTTCTTCTTCGTCTTGTTCTTCTCCTGCCCTCTCAACGTCGGTTCGGAAAGGACCGGTCGGCTGTAAGAGAGGAGGGTAATTACGCCGCCTTGTAGATGAAATTATGCGCCCATCTTGTGCTCGATTATCACAAATTGGGGTTGGAAAAAAATTGAGCCGAGCTGTGGCCGAATAAATGTAATCTCTATGTCTTCATTGTCTTTTGATGAACGTGATAGATGCGTTTCGTTTAGGCGCATGGGAGAGAGAGAGATGAGATGAGAGGAATCTTCTTGTCGGTGGCGATGGGATTGAGCGCCGACCCAACGGAGGTCTTCATCAACAGTGAGAGGGAGAATATGGAGTTAGAGAGGAGTTGATGGGTGACCTACCTTGATATCCATGGGCTGTTACCCCGTGGAGGAGGATGACTAGGACTAATAGCAGGCCGTCGGTGGAGAACTTGTTAGCTTTTCGAAAGGACACCCAGCTCGATTAAAATACTAGGTTTGCGATGAACTGTCTCTTTCCGACGTGGAATGCTTACTGGATCTAGGCTCGGGCCAAAAACTGTTTATGAGAAGCGTTAGATCAAAAACTCTTACAAGAACTTTAATATTTTTTAACTTAAATCAACGTGATCATGGTCAGGTTAGATCCTTGACAACGAACTAGAACGGGCTATGGTCCATGTCAGAAAAACCCTCTCTCTCTCTCTCTCTCTCTCTCTCTCTCTCTCTCTCTCTCTCTCTCTCTCTCTCTCTCTCTCTCTCTCTTGTTGTCTATTTTTAAAAACATTCATGTTTGAGCAGTGATTTGGGTGCATCTAGTTATCAATAAATCTAATAGTTAGTCACTAGATCAAACCTATAAACATTTAGTGGACCATGAAATAGTAATCATAGGAAAGTGTTAGCCCATTCGGTTCTAGTGGGTTAGTTCTTATTGATAAATATCATATGGCCTGCAAGCTTGTCATTATTCCATTTTTTTTGGATTTATTGAAATAAAATTTTATTCATTGTCATCATCACACTGTCCAATCCGACTCATATAATAAGTATAATTGATCTTATAACTGTTGGTGTGATGACATTCAAGATAGATATTGGGTGCTCTTTAGACAAAGAGTTCATTGAATTGATCCATATATATCCATGGATTTTATTATTTCTAAGTGTCAATTGCTTTCATTTTTTTCATAGTTGTGTATGTGGTCCTTTGACACAAAACACCAAAAACATCTTTGTAGATGGATAATCATGTCTCGTCTGTGACATAAGTATCCTTAGTCACGAGATCTTTGTAGATGCGATTTCTAAATAAAAGAGATCATGTGATAAAGATGAGATTATTCATCATTGATATTTGAGGAGAATGACTCAAGGAATGGGATATAATGAAATCGTTGACAAAGGGAATGAAAATATTGGATAAGGTGTGATTGACAATTTCTTTGACTCATTAGTACTAACTTAAGTGACTGATTAAGATTTGACAATTAACCATATCTTAAGCCTTTCATGAGTCCTATGCAGAGGAAGGATTATACATAGATAATAATTGATGATAGAAAAGTTTCATATAAGAGTTCTCACACACTCCACATCTCCTAGATCACGTGATATAGCCCGACACTTCATGAGTTGACAACTCAACCTATCAATTGGGTTAAATCAATTTTTGATTAATTAATCTATATAGTTATAGTGATAATTAGTAAGGTTGACCAATAAGGGTTATTGGGTCTATGGAGTTATTAATTGACAAAATATATAAACATAGAAGGTCAAACATACAAGGTCAATTGATATTTGTGGTCATAAACATAATTATTAGTGTTTTTGTGAAAAGTTCATGTACTCAATTGACGAATCGAGACCGTGAGGTTGTTGAAAACACATGGTTAAGAGTAAAAAAACCCAAACTCACCAACTTTATCAAATAATCACGAATTAAGGAGTATAGTGTTGAATAAGGGTCGAATCTCGGGAGAATTAAGATAATTTTGGATGATCTTTTGAAATTCGGTCAAATTGAACGATGAAATGTGGATAGAAATTAGGGATTTTTATATTTTTGGAAAGAAGGCTCGAAGACGAATAAAAAAAATCAAAAATCACTGAATTTAGGTCAAGATTCGCAGAGAAATCATCAAGAGAGAAAATTTTGAAAATTGAAATCACAAAAAATCAAAATTGAAATTGACTCAAATTATGATTCAAAATTGAAATCTAAAGCTATACCAAAAAAAGATTAGGATGAAACACGATCCCTAACCCAAGATTGCGCTCGAATTCATCCAATTAGTTGCTAGATTCAAGGCTTTTCATTCTGAATTTGAAAACACGATCGTTGATGTTCAAGTGTCAATTTCTTCCTATTCTGTCAACGAAATCTCACTCTCAAGCACTCCATGGACGCAGAAATGGGTCTAGAAGCAATTAGAAGAAAGAGATTCAAGGAATTTGGTGTCTAAATTGTTCAATTACTCGAATTATCCTGGAATGCTTTACAATGTCGAAGAACATCTCAATTTATAGGGTAGATTGGGCGTAACCGTCCGATTGTCATTTAATCTTCAAACAATAGCTTTAATGAAATGCACGATTGCGAATCATTACGATTAAGTCGTGGCTGTTGGATCTCCAATGGACCGTCGAGATAATGTCACGTTGCGTGCGTTATAAGTAACGCATTTAATCCCACCCATTTGATCTCGATCAGACACTTCAGATGCGTTTGATCAGTTTTAATCTCAGTCATTATAACTCCTCAGATCAAGGGAGATGAGATTAAATCATTTTAAAATGATTCACTAGCGAATCAGATTGCACCATGTACCTCCGCCTTTAAGTGACGATCAACGGTCACGATTAAACGCGCAATTGGACACTCTAGATCGTGTCACATAACCTGCGCATTTAGAAAATCGATTTTACATTAAATAAATCAATTTTAAATTCATAAAATTCATAAAAATCCTGAAAAATTTATTAAATATTCAAAAAAATTCAGAAAAATTGAAAAAAATCCATAAAAATGAGAAAATTTATAACTTTCAAAATATAACTTCAAATTAATCCAAATTTATTTTATTGGATCAGAAATTAAATTATCTATCATTATAAAAAGTCAAATTTAATAAATAAAAAGAGATTAAATTTATTTTTAAAAAATAAACTCTTTTTTTTAGATTTTAAAACTTAGAAAAAAATATGAGTGTATATAAAATGATTTCTCTTATTATTTAACCTTAAAAACTAATTATAATCTCAAATAAAGATGGGTTATGCAAATATTATCCTTAATTCATCATAATTATCCCTAAATGAATGTAGTTTGATATTATAATAACTTTTTCATAGAATGATAGATAAACACTCAAAAATATGATAACATGCATTAGAATGGAATGATTTATGCCTTAATTTGCATTAATAATCATATATTTTCATGTTTGATTAGCATGTTATCACCAATATCTATAAATAAGGAGAGATCAACCACAAAATAAGGTGGCATGGAAGTCTTAAAGAAACTTTTTTATTTCTTATCTTTCTTTCTTGGTGATGGGCATTAAAGAGGAGATCTAACTATTCGATGATCATTTGGATACTTGTAGAGGTTAGAGACTTAAAAAAATTCAAGAACTCATTGAATGAACCATGTAACTATGGATTCTAATAAGTACTAGATGATAAAATCATTGGTTCTTGGTGCCTCAGTGTTTTGAATGTTCAATTCAATGTATTTCATTATTTTTAATGTTTTCATCAAAAATTGGAAAGCCTATTGAGCATAGGATCCCATCAGGGCTTGTAGGAAGCTTGTTAACCTAGCCCACTAGATTGAGTCAACTTAGATCAAGTCAACTTGGACTAGGTCAACTTGGATTGGATCAACCCTAGCCCAACTGACAAAATGTGATCGTACAGTAGTTGAAAACACACGTCCACACATAAAAAATAAAACAAAACTCACTTATAATACATAGTAATCAAGTTTAATTTACTATAAATCCACTGAGAATTAGGATATGGTCTTGAAATTTATTATAATTCAATCAAATTGGATGATGGATTGGGATGAGAAATTGGGGAAATTTTTAGATATAAAAATAAGACTCAAAGATATATCCACAAAATCAAAAATCACCCAAATTGGCTCTAAATGCATGGAGAAATCAAAGAGAGGAAGTTAGAGAGAAAATTTTTCACAATAAGAGAGAAAATGACATAAATCATAAAAATTGATTAATCTAGGCTTTGAATTGAAATTGCATGCTAAATGGTGATAGATTAGGGAAATAAAGCATAAATTAAATAAAAACCTAACTTAAAATTATCAAAATAATGACTTGATCAAGATCTTTTAATTATGTTAGTTCATGGAGGAACTTTGGATTTCAAGAAGCTATTATTCCTATTCTCTTGATGAAATCTTGATTTCAAAGGCTAAATGGATGTATAAATAAGTCTAGAAATTGATGAGATCAAGAGCTTGAAGGAAAAATTATCCAAAAAATTCAATCAACTGAAATGTCTAATAATACATCTTCTTGCAAAGAGAGAGAATTTAAAGGATTTTTTAGTTGGCATGAGCGTCAGATGGAATTTAAAGAGATGAATCATTATGGTTGATTTATGGCCATTGGATTAAAAATGGAACGCCCAAATGAAGTTGCGTCATCGTGTGAAAAGGAATCACCATTTGACAACATCTATCAGATCTTGATCCAACTCCCCAAATCACTATTGCATATCAAGGTGAGTCCATCAATCATGGTTATAACCCCCGTGATGAACGATCATGATTCGCCAAGAGTTATAACTGAAATCAGAGGCCATTGATTATTTCTATGTACCCCCTTCTTTTAGTGAAAATCAATGATCAAGATTTTTCCATAAATGACCCACATTGCACCATATCACCTGTGACAAAAGTAAAGAAACATAGTCCCACATTTGAAAAATAAAAGATTTAACGCGCTTTAGAACACTAATACTCCCCTATAATGGCGCCAAACGTGTACCACTTGTGTGCCATGTGATGCCCACTAGTGCCACCATGTTAGCACGGACCCTAAACCCCCTTTTTTAAATAAAATAAATTCGTATAAAAAAAATAAAATTATAAATTCATATCTTTCAAAATGCAACCCCTTTTTAATCCAACTTTTTTTTATCATAATTTTAATCTATCATTCTATTTACTTCAATTTAATAAGTAACAAGAGAGTAGAAAATGAAAATTGCTTAAAAAGTAAAAGTAGATACTTTCAAAGTTCATTTATGTTAATCTTAAACATTAATGAAATGAGGCTAATCTAAGAGGATTTAAAAGTTTTAGATTTTCAAACTCATGATTTGTGCACAATTAGCATTTAAATGATAGATTTTGAGATTTTTAGTATAATTTACATATAATTATGAAAAAATATTTAAAGTATGATAACACGCATTAAAAGGTAAAAATTATGCCTTCAAACACACTAATGGTCACGTAATTACAAATATTACCTTTTATCACCAACTTAGTTGGGTCAAGAGGCCTGGGTCAAGAGGGATGGGTCAAGTGAGGTCCACGAATAGGGTTATGAAGTCCCTCAGACTTGCCTTGGATTGAGAATATGAGATATATACTTAAAATTACAAGACTATCAGTGAGTTTTAAGTCACAAGTGATACTTTTTTATGAATTTTATCATACTTTAAAGTAAATTTTCATCAATTTATGCAAATTATATCAAACATCTCAAAATGCATCATTTTATAGGCAAATGGTGCATAAATCATGAGTATGAATTTTTAAAACCTAAAATATGTTCTTAGATTAGCCTAATTTCATTTGACATTTTAACATTACATGAAATAGTAAGAGAAATAAATAAATTTTAAAGTTATGTGCTTTTATTTTTTAAGTAAATTTAATGTAATTTGGAGTTAAATATTTTGTTCTCTTATTATTTCTTAAATTAAATTACATATAATGATAGATCAAGGGGAAAATTGGATAAAATAGCCGTTGTATTTAAAAAATATATAATTATTTATTTACTTTTTTTAGAGATTTTTGATAGTTTTTAGATTTAATTTGAATTTTCATGAATGAATTTTTAATTAAAATCATAAAAACTAGGATTTAAGTTCATGCTAACTTACGTGCAATGAAACATTCGGTTGTTGAAACACACGATTGTCGGTAAAAAAATATTTATAATTACAAACTCATAATGATTTCAAAATCAGAAATCAAGTACACTGATGAGATCTGGTCGAATCCACAAGGATCACGGTTGACTTTTATCGAGGAGTTGAATCGATCAACTTAAGTCTAATTAGGGTTTTTAAGAAATTTATATGCTATATAATAATATAAATAGTACTACTATATGAGATAAGATGTTTTTAGAGTTTTGAAAAATGTTTGGAGAAGAAAAGTCAAAAGTCAAAGCATTGACTTTGACCCTACTTTGGATTCCTATAAAATCAGCAAATAAAAAGGTGAAATAATATGACAAAATTACATTTTTAGAAACTAGAGAGAAAGAGGAAAATTTTGATATAAAGATCGTAATTTTTAAAGCACAATTGGATTTACTATGATTTTTCTAAAAGCGATAATAGAAAATCACCGAAATGAAGGTTTCAATCAAAATCCGTAAATTGACTAATCAAATGATATCTAAATCTTGCAAATCACCTATGGATAGAAGGCCAAAAATTAGAGGATTAAAATGACAATAAATTGACAAATTTCACCTTCTATATTCGTAGTAATATTCCTCAAAAGTCAACGCCCAAATTCGGATTGATTTTGAACAATAGTCGGTCAAAAGACAAATCAAGGGGTCAAAGCATGATGAAAATTTGCGAATCAGATGGAAAGCTGACTGAACAAGGAATCCAATGAAACCAACTTTTTTAGAATAGGACTTAAGATCAGGGAGAAATCCTAGTTCATAAATCAGAAAAATCTGCACAATAAGTTAGAGGAAAATGAGAATTTAGTTTCCTAAAATCTAATTACCAATCTAAATCTAATCTACAAGACTTACATCATGAGGATTACAAAGGTATCACACTATTAACCCGATTGACGTGAAGATTGAATCTCAAATTGCTTTGATTGCTGTAAATTTCTCCGATTCTTTCTTTGACATGATTTTGGCGTTCAATGGGCAATTACCCAATGTTTTCTCAAAATGTTCATGAATTTCTTGCCTCAATCCATTTGCGATTGAGTCTAAGACACAACGGAATCAAGAAGAACTCAAGATCTTCCTCAAAAAATGCTTAATTTAATGTTTAATCAAGAGTTACTTTTCCATAAGAGAGAACATCAGTTTATAGGAGAATTTCGACATTTAAATTTGGGGAGTCCGTTTCTTTTTAAGAATTTGGATGGCTCAAATGATGTCACGTCACGCGGTATGATGAAACTAATTTGTATGGTTGTTGAATACACAATTTAGTGTCAAAAAAATCCTAAACTTACCAATTTATGATTAATTAATTTAATTAAAGAGTATAATGGTAATTAAGGGTCGAATTCACGGAGAATTAGGGAAATTTGAGATATATCTTTGAAATTCGGTCAAATCGGACGATGAATTGAGATTAGAAATTGGGCGATTTATGATATTAAGAAAGATAATCAATTGCGAATCCACAAAATAAAAAATCAGGTGATTTGGATGAGAGTTTGCGGAGTAATTGAAGTTTGCAAATGCGATAGAAATTTGTATTGCGAAAATGATTAAAACCAAAATTAAACTAAAATTCAACTTAATCTATGATTCAAAATATAAAATTAACACTAAATAATGAAAGATTAAGATGAAAACACGCAATCTAACCCAAATTAGCCTTCGAAATGATCCAATTAATCGCCAGATGCATGGCTTTTCATTCCGTATTTTTGAAAATAAAATTGAAGTTCAAGATGTGATTTCTCCTCTATCTCTCTATCAAACTTTGATTTCAAGTAATCCTTGGATGCGTAAATGCATTCAGAACACAAGAATTCAAATGGCACTCAAAATTGGTGCGTGGACAATTCAAATTTCTTGAAATTTCAAGTGCAAGTTCTTCCATCGTAAAGAACTATGTATTTAAAGGGCGAAATTGGGCGCGACCATCCAATGAAGAGACGCCTCACGATCGACGGTCAGGATGAAGCGTCCTTTGGCAAATCGGTGCTTCTAATTGATGATCGTCCGATCGTGAATGAAGGGTCGAGATGCGATTTCATTGCATGAAGAAGAAGTGTGTCGCTTTCGATTGCCCGTTGGATCTCAATCCAACAATTGCGATGTCTTGAGGGATCCACCGATCGCAATAGATCTCAACCGTTATAACTCGCGATGGGTGGTTCGGATGATTTCACTTAAAGTCCATTTAACGCACGTGTGTTGATCGGAGATCGGTGGGCCGCGTGTCCACTACATCGATGGACGCTGTTTATCGCGCTTTCGATCCAACGCTTCACGTCACGCCACGCACCTGAAATCAAAATAAAAGCGAGGGAACATAGTCCCACACGGAGAAAAAGACGGGAAATCGCGTGTTTAAAATGTAGAGCGGACGTGAACGTTAGCTTAAATCCAAACTATCAGATGCTTATATGTACTAAAACCTTAATATTATGAGTCAATATGAATAAATGTCACATCCGTGCCACGCAGGCACTCGCACGAGTCCGCATGGCTCTGCCACGTGGCTCTGAACACCACATTGCATCCACGCGGGCTCGCGCGAATATTGCCCCCTTTTACGTTTATTTTAATTAATTTAACCCTTTAAAAAATCAAAATAAATCCATATAAATTCAGGAAAAATTCCAAAAATTCCTTAAAATTGTAAAAATCATAACTTTCAAAATACAACTCCAAATTAAGTCAAATTTGTTTTGTTAGATCATAACATGAAATGATACAAAATGATAGAAATATGCTTAAAATATGATAACATGCACATATTTGGAATGATTAATGCCTTAAATTGCATAAATAATCATGTAATTTCATGTATAAATAGCATGTTATCACGGTACAAGCGGGTCACGATCCCCATAACGTGGGCTCCACCTTCTCATTCATTTCTGCCATTCTATCTTCATCGTAGCATCCACAAGCAGCCGCGTGTCACTCCACAATTCTCCGATTGCGAAATGAAGTTCGGACTGTTGGATCTCACTAATGAGATCGACAGTTGTGAATTCGTCACGTGTGTTTGATAGAGATCTGGTGGACCAAAATCCATCAAATCAACGTGTGCCCTTTTGCGCGCTTGATCCAACGCTTCACGATCTGCCACGTCACCTGAAAAACGTTGATTGACATTCGTCTCACATGGAAAAAATTAAAGAGATTCGACGCCTTTATAAGTAGAAGCCCCTTACAGAATTTGCATCGCCCTATGGGCCTTATGACACCCCCATCTCTTTATGCGTTATTTGAGCCCACTATGCCCATGGGCCCAATAAGTCATTTAGCCTCCTTAGCCCTACCACCACATAGGCACCCGCGTGGGTCCATGCAAGCCCAACTGGTGCTGACATGTGTCCACAATGCAACGTCGACACCGGGAAAGTTTTACGCAAAATAAACTCCATTTTTATTTTTTTGGCTTTTAAAAATCCTCAAAAATCAAAATAAATTCAAAAAATTATGTGAACTTCACAAATTCATCACTTCAATTCCAAAACTCATTTTTGAATGAAATTTTGTTCATTGGATCTAAAATTTGATCCTCTTCAAATCTATGCCTTGAAATAAAACATTAGATAGAAAATAGAATTATGAGAGAATTAATTCCTAGTTGACTTTATAGAGTCAACTAGGTTAATTCCCTCTTTTACTCTTAACCCTTTTTTCTTCTTGTCTTCCTCTTCTTAAACCTTCAGGAAATCACTGAATTCCTGAAATATTTAAAACCAAAAATTTTGAGATCAAATACGAGTGGTTTGACCCATGAAAGGGTTAAGCACACTTAAAACACATAAAAATGCTCAAATTAATGAAAAATATGGAATTAACTGATTTGGCCTTAAATTGAAGAAAATTCTATTTTAAGATGATAACATGCATTATATTGACTGAAATTAAGCATTAATATTAGTTAATTATGATAACAGTACGAGTTAAATATGCATGCAATCACTAACATTGTGAGTTGATGAGGGCATGGGCTTCCATGGCGACATGTGTCGACACTCTTGGGCGTCACGTGGCTTTTATGGGGATTATGAGTATTTAATTTTCTAATAAATCTAAAGTGATTAAATTCATTCTTTATTTAAACTCTAAAAAAAATTAGTCATTTTTATTTTGAGATTAAAGTCTTTTATATTGCAGGTGATGTGGGAGCATTAGGACCATTGGATCAATGTGAGAAAAGGATTTTAATCTGAACCCTTGTTTTTCTCTTAAGTGAGTGGGGGGATGATAACATGCAATCTTAACATGATAAAACATGATTATTAATGCAATTTAAGGCATAAAACATTACATTTATGTGCATGTTATCATACTTTGAGTGCATTTCTATCATTCTATGCATATTTATGTCATAATCTCAAAATGCATTAAATTAGGGTTAATTATGATAAATTAATGATAAATGATTTTATAACCCATCTTTACTTGAGATTATGAATGGTTTTTAAAGTTAAATAATGAGAGAAATCATATTTATGAACATTTATTTAATTTTCTAAAGTTAAAATCTTAAAGAAATGAATGTATTTTTGAAATATAAATTAAATCTCTTGTTATTTAAACATTTTGAATTTTTAGAATGATAGATAATTAAATTTCAGATCCAATGAAAGAAATTTGGATTAATTTGGAGTTGTATTTTAAAAGATATGATTTTTACAATTTTTAGGGATTTTTCTGTATTTTTCTGAATTTTCTACGATTTTATTTTCGATTTTTAATAAAAAAAAATAAAATAAATTAAAAAAATGGGCGCGGGGCCCGCGTGGATGCGACGTGGCACGCGAGGCCACGTGGCAGCGCCACGTGGACCCGCGCAGCGCGCCTACGTGGCGCGAATATATCTTATATTGTATTATACATATATATATAAATGGGTCTTTGTCCTCCCCTATATGGGGAGGGTCTTACCCTTATAAACCGTCGGGTTATTTAAACCCGACGGTTTCATAATTATACTCCGTGTGGGACTAATCTCCACACTTTATTTACCTGGCAGGTGACGTGGACGCGCGCTGAACGTCGGATCGAAGGCGGGATTAAACGACGAGCGTCGATCGGGTGGACAGACGGATCACCTGATTTGATCAAAGACACGTGCTAAATAGGAGAGTTATAACGGCTGGATCTTATGCGACGTGGCAGCATCTCGCGCGCCGATCGCGTGGACGCGCGGCGCACCGGAGATCAATCAAACACGTGCCTATTTAAAAGAGTTATAACGGTCCAGATTTGATCACGCAGGGAGAATCATGACCGTCCGATCGCGATCTAAGGGGCGTTATTTGAAGCGTTTTTCTAAAGCGTTTCATCAGATCAAATCTAGACCGTTGAATCACGATCCAAAGGGCACAAATCCAAGCGTTTTATAACGCAAATCAGAAGGACAAATCCGGAGCGTCGATTGGAGATCTGACGATCACGATATAAGGATAACGGTTCAATTAAAGGGCGTTTAATCTGAACCGTCGATCAAGCCTAACGCATTGATCGTACGGTTTCGCCCAATTTGGGCTATAAATAGCCTTGTTCTTCGTCGTTTGTACTCATTCTTGAGTGTTTCGATCTAATTGACCTATCTATTTGCATTCTCTCTTGAATCTCTCTCTTGTAATCACTTCTAGACAAGATTCCGCGTCCACGGAGTGTTTATAAGAGAGATTTCGACGATCGAGTGAGGAGAATTTGTCTCTTGAACACCGATGTTCACGTTTGAATTCGCGGAATGAAGAGCCGTCGATCCGGCGATCAATTGGATCGATTTGATCGTTATCTCGGGTTAGAAAACAAGTTTATCCTCTTATCTATCGTCGTGTATCATCAATTTTAGGATTAGGACTTCAATTTAAGTTTAATTTCATTTTAATTTCAAGTGTGTTCTTCGCGAGTTCCGAAAATTTCTCTCCACTTCCATCTTTGATTTCTCCGTGATTACTAATCCAAATCGAGTGATTTTTGATTCCACGGATAGATCTTTGAGTTTTCTTTCCAAAAACACCATTTTCCCTAATTTCTCACCTCAATTCATCGTCCAATTTGCCCAAATTCCAAAAGATATCTCGAAAATATCTAAATTCCCTGTGGATTCGACCCGTATTTACCATTATACCCCTCAATTTTCTCTTAATTCCCCAAATTGGTAAGTTCGGTATTATTTTTTACACGAGACCGTGTGAAAACGACGACCTCGCGGTCTTGTCTCGTCAGGGGACGTGATGGCTAATTCATCTTATTTTTAGATGAATCATGGTCATTTATTAGAGGAGTTATGAAATTCAAGATCCATTTTGTGCTCAATGAACTCCTTTTCAATGTGTGGTGAGATTTAGGGCATGGAATCAAGATCAACTAACACGATCAACCAATTAGTCATCTTCATGGTGTGATGTGGCTTCATTTGGGCACTCCATTTTTATGCGATTGCTATGACTTAATGATGATGATTCATCTCCTCCAATTTAATCTTAGCCATTGATCACATCTGAAGAAGCACTTTAGCAGCCATGTCCAATTCCAAATCTTTCTAAATTCTCTCTTCTATAGTGTATGTATTCTTGGAATTTTGATTGATTAGACCTTTTGGATAGTGTATTCTTTGAATATCTTGATCAAACCATGTTCTAGACTCATGCGTCCATAGGACCTTTGAAGTCAATATTGTGTTAACAAATCACGGAGAAATACCACTTGAATTCTCAATTTTCATCTTGAAATAGTGGAAAAAGCAAGTGATGACCTTGATCGCGTGTGTTTTTTGTCGTTGTTGTGTGTGAATTTCATCTAATAACATATAGTTCCTTACTTATTATAGTTTCAGTAAGGGTTGAATCCATAGGGAGCTAAAGTAATAAGGTTATGTGTTCAAAAGAAAGATGAGGGCGGAGGAAGATGTGTGAGTTGAAATGGAGCACGCGGAGGTGAGTATGAGAGATAATTTTAAGTTTCTCTTAGAATTAAGATAAAAATTAGAAAAGAGATGAGATAATTAGATTAATAGAGATGAAAATAGAGATAATATGATGGAAGGATGAGAAGAATAAATGACAGTAGTGATGGATAAATGCAAGACGAGTGCGAGTGAAAGATGCTCGTGGAGATGATGTCAAAGCTACTACAATAAAAGAAAAACAAAAATAAAAAGAAAACACATGGCTACTGTACATGTAGATGTTTACAAGCAAAAATATAACCTAGATCTTTTCACAAACCCCATTGTTTTGCACGTCTTAGGCCGGGTGATACTCGATCGGCTCTGATCATGATCCTTGCTTGCTCCCTTCTCCATTATAAGATTGAGCATCAAATAATGCTCCTCCTTGGGCCTTGACCTCTGACGAAGTGTTTTGTGTGGTCGTTAAAACACACAAACGTCGGTCAAACAAAATCTATAAATCCGAACTCACAAAGACAAACATATAAAATCAAGTAAAGTGCAAGTATCGGGTCGATCCACAGAGAGCAAGGTTGACTTTTGTTACAGAGTTGACTTGGTCAAACTTAGGTTTAAAAGAGGCTTTAAAGAAATAGAAATAATATTTTATGAATAGAAATGATATCAATAGACTAAATAAGAAATTTTAAGATTTAAGATCTCGGATTTGATAGAGAAAAGTCAAAAGTCAAAGTCAAAGCATTGACTTTGACTAATAGTCGAAGTTCTATAAAACCAGAGAACCAAAAGATGTCAGAAGATTACAAAAATTATATATTTGGAAACTAGAGAGAAAATGGAATTTATTTATATAAATTCGTGATTTTACGATAAAAAATGGATTTACTATGAATTATTGAAAATCAAAGATCAAAAAATTCTTGAAATGAACACTTCAGAGGAAATATTCAAATTGACTAGACTAAGGTTCTCCGGTTCCGGTGTCGGTACCGGTTTTTTGTGAAAACCTAAACCTATACCTAACTTC
Source organism: Lemna minuta (assembly GCA_024174645.1). Classification (NCBI taxonomy): domain Eukaryota; kingdom Viridiplantae; phylum Streptophyta; class Magnoliopsida; order Alismatales; family Araceae; genus Lemna; species Lemna minuta. The sequence continues at coordinate 11,679,330 of CM044117.1, read as the reverse complement.
TGTTCGGTGTCGGTGACGGTATTTTCCGGTGTCGGTTCGGTGAAACCTATACTTTCGGTGATGAATTTTTTTAGTTAAACATAAATTAAGATTATTGACAAGAGATCATCACATCCTAATAACATTTAACATTTCAAGAATTCAAGAAAAGGCTAATATAGGTTAAATTTAGGCATTAAAAATTGTTACAATTAAAATTCTAAGGAGGATAAAAAAGAGAGTTTTAGCAAATTGTCATTTCACAAGTGGGGTGCTTTTAGTCATATCTCTGTCCAGTGAAATGATCAGAGGTAATCCATTTGCAATCCACTGATGATCGAGTTCATGCGGCTTTTTCGGAGGGAGCAATGACCTGATAAACTCAAGTTTTTTTGTTTTCCATTTAGGAGAGAAAGCTAAATATATACAAACAGATCGCTCTGACTTGACTAAACTTGAAAGAAAGAGAAAGAGATGTCGTCGTATTTCATACCCCAAAAGCCCTATTTCTCCCTCCCCAGTTCAACCATCTGTTGTGGGTGGAGAGAGGCAGGAGTCTGTGCTAGAACTCGCGGCAAATGACCATCCATTTGTCACGAATATTTGAAATTCATCTTCCCCCTTCCCTCCCTCCCTCCCTTCATCTCTCACCCTCCTTGCCTCCCTCTCTCTAATCCGCGTCCCCTCATCTCTCACCCCCCCCTTAAAAACCATCTTAACAATCCAATTTTTTTAATGTATATTTAATATTTTAATTACCACAAATGACAAGATGAGTATTCACTGATCGAATTGGAGTGCGGAAGAATATTGACCGATTAGATTGAATATGAGTATTCACCAATCGGATTCACCGAACGGATTGAATATGAGTATTCGCCGAATGGACGAGTATTTACCGAGTATTCTTCTTTGATTTGCATTTAGGGCTCATACGAGGAAAATTGAAGAAATCGAAGAAAATGACAGAAGAAATCAAGAAAATTACTCACATTGTTGGTTCGGTTTCACTTTCAATGACAGAAGAAATCGAAGAAAGCTTCACGAGAGAGAGAGACAGAGAGAGAGAGAGAGAGACAGAGAGAGAGAGACAGAGAGACAGAGTTTATCGTGAGCATATCTGATTGCGAGAGAGAGCCGTCGTATTTCGTACCCCAAAAGCCCGATTTCTCTCTCCCCAGTTCAACCCTACTCTGTGGGTGGAGGGAGGCAGGAGTCTGTGCTAGAATTCGTGCGAGTTGCGACAGTGCGAGAGAGAGAGAGAGAGATAGAACTAGTCGGTTTCGGTTTTCACCGGAAGTGAAAACCGAAACCGAACCGAAACTTCGCTTTAGCTAATTTTTTTAGCACCGTCGGTGTCGATTCGGTTCGGTATTTCGGTATCCGGTATACCTTTGGAGAACCTTAGACTACACAAATGATATTCAATTCTTGAAATTCATGTATTAATAGAAAGCTAAGACCCAGAGGATTCTAAAGAGACCAAAATGATCAATCTCTGATTTTTATTATAAAAGTAATTGACCCCGAAAGTCAACACTCAAATTCGGATTGAAAATGAACAATGTTCGGTCAAACGTTAAATTGAGGGGTCAAATGAACTCAGAATTCGACGAATTTGCAATCCACAGAAAGCTGATGAAATAAGGAATCCAATGAAACCAAAATCAATTATTCAGAATTATAATCAGAGAGATATCCTATTTTCAAAATCAGCAAAATTTCAGACTAAAATTAGGCAAAATTGAAGAACATGATGAACTAAAACTCAAAATTAATGATCTAAATCTAATTAAAGCTCAAATTACCACCTGATAATCGATTGAATCTCACTATTAACCCGATTACCGCAAAGATGGGGCTTCAATTCACTCTGATTGAAGCAGATTTTGCTTGATTTCTTCCTCACTGACGTTTTGTGTTCAAGGGGAAAATTTGATGAAATCTGATGGAAATTTGTGATCAATCCCACTATGATTTCATCGAGATCGTGTCTAAACGCGGGGGGATCACAAAGAACTCAAGATTTTGCTCCAAATTTGCTTAATTGCTTCACGAATCAATAAAGAGTTAAGAAGAAAGGGATAACACATCGGTTTTTAAAGGGATTTCCGTGCATTTAACGTCAGCCCTCCGTTCCACGATGAAATGATCACCGCCCAATCGAACGAAGCCTTCGGAATCGTGGCCCACAACACAGTCCACGTTCACTTAAATTGAGGGTCGTCTGATGAAGATCGAAGACTCCACGCGTCTCCTATGATTTCGTGATCGTGAGCCACGATCTAGCGATCGTGAGCTACGATCTCGTGATCTTGAGCTTTGATCGCGAGATCATTAATTTTCCACCGTCTGACTGCCATCGCCTTGTCGAGGTGAGTCCAGATGTGTCCACGTGTCCTCCCCTGATGATCTTCAATCGGGTTTAATCTTGGCTGTTTGATCGCAATCAATCGCTTCATTTAATGCCTTTGATTTGATGAAGATCGAGAGCTCCTCGTGACGCCACATGTCGTATGGCAAGCCTTCCATCTAACTCACTTAAACCTTCTTTGACGCACGTGCTTTGATTGCGATCGCGTGGACATGGGTCCATGCGATCGACGCCTCGCGATCGTATCCGACACTCGTGATGACGCCACGTCGCCTACAAAAGAGAGATTTGACGGGAACATAGTCCCACGGGGAATAAAAAAAAAGGGAATTGCGAGTATAAAAGGTGGAGCGCGGTATTGTCTTTGCGTTACCGTCCCAACACTCTAACCAGGGCCCACTAACCCGTGGGCCCTTCACATGCAAGCCCCCTTCCCACGTGGTGCCCCTCACGGGCATCCGCGTGGCCTCCTGCCACGTGTCCGCGCCACCCACGCCACCTACGCGCCATCTGCGCGTCGCGTGGGCTTCGTAGGCTCTGCCACGTGGCCTTGCGTGTCGCGTTGCATCCGTGCGGGTCCTGCATGCCACGTCAGCCTCGCGTGCCATGTCAGCTCCATGGTCCTGCGATAAACAAACCCCCTTTTTGTGATTTTAATTAAGAAATAACATTAAAAAAATCAAATTAAAAATCAGATAAAAATCCAAAAAATATCAAAAACTTCAAAAAATCATAACTTAAGAAAGACAACTCCTTTTTAATCCAAATTTTCTCCATTGTATCACAAATTTCTTCCTTTTTAATATCATGCCTTCCAAAATATCATTTCAAAGAAGAATGTAAGATGAACTTATAATTAACTTAAATCATTTCTTAAGAAATCTTCTTAATATCATCATCATATTTTCATTTTGAAATTTATCCTTCAAAAACATTCACTAAAGTCAAAGTAATTTAAGAAAATAGATTAACTTCTATTAATTTCAACTTTTCAAAAGATTAATCATCAATTAAGCATAAAATTAACCCTAAATTATGCATAAATATAGACTTTAGTGAAATGACATACCAATGGAGAAAATTCCTAAAAACTATGATAACATGCATCATATTCACATAAAATAAGCATGAATATGAGTTAAATAGTGTAAGAATTTAAGTTATAAATTCATGTTATCAACCTGCTCTCTCTTTACTTCTGGTAGCTTGATGATATAAGAGAGCTAAAAAAAATAAGGAGAGAGGAAATGAAGGCATTTATAGGTGGGTTCCTAGGGTTTGAGAGTAAATAAGGGTAAAAGAATCCAATTATTGAATTCATTTTTTCAGCTTAATTATTTGATCCAAGGGCATAATGGTAGAGGGTTAAAAGATGAATCACGACATAAAATTTTAGCTCAAAACTCCGTCAAGATCATATGATATCATGATTTTAATTTAGAGAAATCCTAGCCATTGATTGAGATCGTGCAATAAGAGCATGTCACGTGGCGCCCTCTTATTGCACCCAGAAAAAGTGTCCACCTTTGTAAATGCAGAGGGGTATTTTTGAAAATTTTCGCTTCAAAATTTGGAGGGATATTTTTGTAAATATGCTCAAAATCGGAAAAGGTCCCTAAAATATTCAAAAAAATTCCAGAACTTAGAAATTAAATATCTCATAAAATACAACTCCTTTTTCCATGAAATTTTCTCCATTGGATTAAGTATTTATCCTCTATATTTTCATATAAAAATATCTAAAATCATAAGAAAAAAATTAATGTCTCATTTAATAAAAATTAATTTTGGTCCAACCTCCTTAAAAATGAGGAGGTTGACCCAATATTCACTCAAAATCAATTTTGGATCGTCCTTAAAACCTTATGATGATCCCTTTACCAAATCCAAACCTTATTTACCACTTACCACTTATTTAAAAAAATTATAGTCGGCTTGGTGTTCAAATTTAGTAGAGAGTTGTTCACTCTTCCCTCTTATCGTCATTTATGTCCATGCTTTCCTACTTAAGTACCTATGTCCCTACATCCAAATAACTCATAAAAAAATGTGAGAATTCAACCATTGGACTTTGGAAGTGTCAAATGGGATTAGTCTCATGGTATAAGTAAGTGAAATGAATGATGTATGATAGGATATTCTTTTTTTTTTACAAATTAGCACTAAATAAATGCAAGGTAGGTATATGAGTGTAATGAAATGATGAATGCAAAAATATCATAAAAACATAATAACCTAGATTATATTAACAAGAATTTTTTGCTAAAACCCATTTATAATGATGAAAATAAATGCATCAATGACACGTTCTCAGAAAGCCTTTGATCTAATGATTAGTTGGGGGCAATGCCAGCACGATTTTGGGTTAGTCATTGCGTTTTATTCCTAATCTATTATCATTCAGCTTTAGATTTCAATTTAAAAGCTTAGATTAATCAATTTTCATAAATTTTTGTCATGTTCTCTCTCATCGTGAGCAATTTTCTCTCTAACTTTTCTCTTTGATTTCTCCATAGATTGAGAGCTGATTTGAGTGATTTTTTTCTATGGATAGATCTTTAAGTCTTCTTTCTAAATATTTTTGTACTTTCTCTCCCCAATTTTTCATCCAATTTGATCAAAGTCTAAATCAACTCAAGAACACATCCTAATTTTCTATGGATTCAGCCCTTTCTCACCTCTATATGAAATTAAACATGATTAATCAACATGATAAATGAGTTTGGTTTCTTTGACACATGGATGTGTACATTTGATGATCGCACGAGTATGCTTCATCAAGGATCCAAATCTAAAATCATGAATTGTATTTGCACGTGTTGGGTTTCCAACCCAAGACTTGTCAAGTGGTACTGAAGCTTAATGTCACCTAGGAAATGGGCAATTCTAAATAATATATAACTTTCAATAGATGGAAACATTATTTTTAAATATTTTTATATTTAGAAATCAAAAAATTATTGAAAAATCAGAAAAAGTTCATAATGATCTAGAAAAATTTTAGAACAATCAATTTTAAAAAAAATATATAAAATGCATTATTGACTCAACCAAACTGATATGCTAATTTTTGGTATCAATTAAATCATAAAAGTTATATTTTGGGATTTATTGAATGTTATAATTTAATAATTAAATAATTATGAATTTATAAAAATTCTAGAAAATAGTTTAAAATCTTTAAAGGATTACTCCTTAATATTAATATTGTTTTCCATGTTTATTTTCCAAAAAAGATGATGGGATTAATTTTTTCAAGAACTATATTTATGTATTTATATGTGGTGTTATTAAATTGAATGTAAAAACATAGATGAACCTCATGTAGGATCCCCTAGCTTTGGTTGTTTTTGGTTTTAGACAACATTCACATTCGCGTACTACTTATGACATGTATATGATATATGTAAATAATATATGCATATGATTATTGAGATAATCATATCTCAGGGCATGGCTGTAGAGATAACGATGATGTACCCAAAAAATAGGAAACTATATTAACATAAGACTCCTCAAATTAACTTTGGATTTGAATACAAAAGTTTACTCATGTGGTCATCCCTTTTTATAGTTCATAACATGCTAATTAAACATGAAAATACATGATTATTAATGCAATTAAGGCATAACTCATTCCATTCTAATAATATTATCATATTTTTTAGTGTTTATCTATCATTCTATGAAAAAGTAATTATAATCTCAAATGTATTAATTTAGGGTTAATTATGATGAATTAAGGATAATATTTTCATAACCCATCTTTACGTGAGATTATAATTAGTTTTTAAGGTTAAATAATAAGAGAAATCACTTTATAGAAATTAGAGTTCTATTCTTAAGGGGAGGTTTATGCACATATTTTTCAAAGTTTTAAAATCTAAAAGAAATGAGTGTATTTTTGAAATAGAAATTTAATGTCTATTTATTTATTAAATTTGAATTTTTAGAATTATGGATAATTCAATTTCTGATCCAATGAAACAAATTTGGATTAATTTTGAGTTATATTTTGAAAGTTATGAATTTTCTAATTTTGAGAGATTTTCTTAGATTTTTCTGAATTTTTCTGAATTTTTAACAAATTTTTCAGGATTTTTATGAATTTAAAATTAATTTATTTAATTTAAAATCGATTTTCTAAGTGAACACGTTACGTGGCATGATCTGGAGTAGGTGGTGCAACATATTTATTTATCGTTTAATCGTGACTGTTATCGTCACTTAAGGCGGGGGTAGGTGGCGCAACTTGATTCACCGATGAATCATTTTAAAATGATATAATGTCAGCCGTTGATCTGAGGAGTTATAATGGCTGAGATTAAAACCGATAAAACGCATCTGGAGCGTCCAATCAAGATCAAATGGGTGCGATTCAATATGTTACTTATACCGCGCGCGACGCGGCATCATCTCAACGGTCCATCGGAGATCCAATAACCATGACTTAATTGTAACGATTTGCAATCATGCATTTCATCAAAGCCGTTGTTTGAAGACTAAATGACAATCGGATGGTTACACCCAATTCACCCTATAAATTGAGATGTTTTTCGACATTGTAAAGCATTCCAGGGCAATTCAAGTAATCGAATTATTTAGACACCAAATCCCTTGAATCTCTTCCTTCCAATCGCTTCTGGACCCCTTTCCGCATCCATGGAGTGCTTGAGAGTGAGATTTTGTTGAGAGAATAGAAATAAACTGACGCTTGAACATCAACATGCATGTTTTCAAATTCGGAATGAAAAGCATTGAATTCGACGAATAATTGGCTGAATTCGAGCGTAATCTTGGGTTAGGGATCATGTTTTATCCAAATCTTCCTTCGAATAGCTTTAGATTTTAATTTCGAATCGTAATTTGAGTCAATTTCAATTTCGGTTTTTTGTAATTTTAATTTTTAGAAATGTCTCTCTTGTTCATTTGATGATTTCTCCACGAATCTTGATCCAAATCCAGTGATTTTTTATTCAATCGATTCGTCTTCGAGTCTTCTTTCTAAAAAAAAATAACAAAATCCCTAATTTCTATCCACATTTCATCATCTGATTTGATTGAATTTCATAAGATCCCTCAAAATTACCTTAATTCTCCGTGGATTCGACCCTTATTCACCACTATACTCCTTAATTTGTGATTATTTATTAAAATTGGTGAGTTTGGTAATTGTTTTGACTCTTGCCCGCGTGTTTTCAATGAATGCGCGGTCTTGATTTGTCAATAGTCTTAGGATCCAAATCACTTTAGGTTTGGTTAATGGAGTAACTCCAAGACTACTTATCAAAGAGGAGAAAATAAGAGTTAGAGTACGACATAAGGCAGAGGTAGATGAACTATTTAGTTTGAAAAAGTCATCGTGATGAAGCGAGACCGCAAGGTCATCAATTGCACACGGTCTCATGTCAAAAATATTTCCAAACTTACCAATTTTATGAAAATATCTCGAATTGAGGGGTATAATGGTAAATAAAGGTCGAATCCACAGGGAATTAGAAAAATTTCTTATGATTTCTTTGAATTTGATCAAATCGGACGATGAATCGATGGTAGAAATTGGGAAAAATGATAGATAACGAAAGAGAACTTCAAGACGATTCCAGGGAATCAAAAATCATCAAATTTGACTTTGATTTCGCAGAGAAGTTAAAGATCAAAGTGAGGGATAATTTCCAAAGTTATAAATCGTGAAAATACCAAAATTAAGCTTGAAATTAAACTAAATTACTAATCTAAATGGAAATTAAACACTAATAGACGATAGATTAGGAAAACCCGCTTCCACTAACCCACAATTACAATTGAATTAACCCAATTAATCGCCGGAATCAAGGCTTTTCATCAAAATCCAAAAATCGTGATTCATGGAGTTTAAGCGTTGATTTCTTCCTCATCTTTCGCCCAAATCTTGATCTTAAGCACTCCTCAGATGCGGAATTGACTCTAGAAACAATTGGGATCAAGAGATTTAAGAGATTTGTTGTCTATAAAGTTCAATTACATTTGAACTACTCTCGATTGCTTTACAAATCCGAAGAACATCTTAATTTATAGGGATTTTGGGCGTAACTGTCCAATCAAATTGATTAACATCTCTGATGAAACAGTCCATCACGAAATGTTACCGTTAAGTCGCAGCCGTTCCATCGTGGATGGACGCTCGAGATGAAGCCACGTCAACGCGGGTTATAAAATGTCTTGGAACCGTCGCCGTTGGATCGCGATCAGACGCCTCAGATGCATTTCTCCGCGATTTAATCTCGACTGTTATAACTCTTGCGATCAACAGTCAAGATTAAATCGATCTAGTGAACCCCAATTTAAGCCACGTGTGTCCATCTGATTTACGTGAAGATCAACGGATGATGTCGCACACGCGATCAGACGACCCACACATCACCACGTCGCCTCCTCATCACGATCGTTGATCACGATCGATCGGACGGCTATGATTGCGCCACGTCACCTTCGCGCTTTAAATATTCTGAAAATTAATTTTAAATTAGAAAATTCAATTTTTAATTCTGAAAAATCCTTATAAATTCATTAAAAATTCAGAAAAATTCCACAAAAATTTCGAAAAAATCCCTAAAAATTAGAAAATTCATAACTTTCAAAATATAACTCCAAATTAATCGAAATTTCTTTCATTTGATCAGAAATTGAATTATCTATCATTCAAAAAAATCAAAATTAATAAATAACAAGAGTTTTTATTTATTTTTTTAAAATACATTTACTTCTTAAGATTTTAACTTTAGAAAATTAAGTAAATATTTATAAAAATGATTACTCCCATTATTTAACTTTAAAAACCATTGATAATCTCAATAAAGATAGGTTATAAAATTATTTATCTTTAATTCATCATAATTAACCCTAATTTGAAGTATTTTGATATTATAATGACTTTTCATGGAATGATAGATAAATACTCATAAATATGATAACATGCATAGGAATGAAAGCTTTTATGTTTAAATATGCATCAATAATCATGTATTATCATGTATAATTAGCATATTATCACCTGTCACATCTACTCACAAACCTATTTCTACCAAGTAACAAGGGTATTGCGAAGAGCAAACTCCGTGGTTGGTAGAGTTGCTCCAAGTCGCATTGACATTAGGAACTGAAGTATGATCATATATTATAACTATTGAAAGTCTTATGAGATGGATCTCAACAATATAATATGATTGGTAGAGTTGCTCCGAGCTATTGTATAGTTGTTGAGATTCTGATCCCAAAAGGAGATTGTCAATTCTCCTTTTTCATGCAAATGAGGGTTGAATTGCTTAAATTTAGTAGGAGCATTATTTTTAGTGAATAAAAAACTTTCAAGAATTAGTGATTAATTCTCATTCATCTCCCACAATCACAGATATCATCAAGTAATATTAGCACCATATATGTCATTAATTTGACCAGCTTGAACTTATTGGCTAAACAATATAATGATTTTTCTTAAGCTTGAACAAATTACAAATTTCCTAAAGAGAGATGGCCCCAATGAGCCCGCGTTATATGTGACTGATGATGAGATATATGAGTACTAGTAGTGGGAAGATGATTCCACTTTCGTTTATTGTTACATGCTATCTTCCATGTGCAATGAGTTGCATTGACAACATTAAAACATGAAATTGAGAACCATGCTACTTCATTTGATGGAGTTTTTTGCTGAGTAGTGTAGGATTCAGAGATAGGAGATATCAAATAACCTTTTCAAGGCTTGGATGGCTGAGTTGTCTTCTATCAAAGCTCATGTACCAAAGACGAAATAGTAGATCAAGAGGTTGACAATGCTTGAACTCATTTTTTAGATGAGTGATAACTCTAAAATATAAGTCACATTCATGCATCATTTATCATGTTTAAGTGTTGAAAAGAGTAAATTAATGAGAATATCTATTTTATATGACTGAATGTGATGAAAATATGACTAAGTCCTATCATGCATCATTTCTTATATTTTGATTGTATTATGAGACTAACCCCACTTGACTTCTTGGAAGTCAAATGGTTGAATTCTCACATTTTTATGAGTTATGTGGATGCAAGGACTTAGGTGAAGTTTAGTGGGAGCATGGATGAAAATTATCTAGAAGAAGAAGAAGAAAATGGGTACTCCACCTTTTTAGGAGGTTAGTCAAAGCTTTCTACCTTTTTATGAGGTTAGTCAAACCTTTCCACCTGTTTAGGAGGATGGTCAAACCTTGAAATATCTTTGTAAGGTTAGTCAAACCTTTCCACCTTTTTAGGAGGTTAGTCAACCATCTTCTTGGGGGGGTCAACCCATTCCACCTTTCTAGGAGACTAGTCACACCATTTCTCTTAGAAGTCAATGGTAGTCAAAGTGATTCTCGAAAAGTCAAAGGTGGTCAAAGGCTTTCTTGAAGGGTCAAAGAGGTCAAACTTCTTCTCTTTTACTTATTATTAATCAATTTATATCTTTCCTATTCTTTAGGAAGGATCCATATTTTTAGGAAGATAAAGAGGTAAGCCCACCTCCTTAGGGAAGTGGTAAGGTTACCATCTCTTAGATAGTGGTCAACCCACTCCCTAAGGAAGTGGTTGTGGGGCCCACCTCCTTAAAAGGGGCTCTCCCACCTCTTTAGGAGGAGATACATTTCGTGGCTTATGGATTCAATCTCAACCATTCATTTGGTTGCACCCAAAAAGGCTTGATCTCCACCATTGATTCAAAGGAGCCTCTTAACCTAAAATTATAAAAGAACCTTCTTCTTCCTTTTTTGTTGTTTTTTGGCTCTCTCTTAGCATCAGGCTACCAGAAGGAAAAGGAGAGGCTTAGGCCCAAGCTTGGCATTGTTTGGTGTTCAAGTTTGACGTGGAGGCAAGATCAAGTGGAGGATCGAGATCGTAACGAGTCAAGCATCACCTGGCCTAGGACTGGCATCAAAAACGGGGTTTGTGTGAGGATTTGGATCTTATTTTCTCTTTTAATCCCCTCCATGGATAGTGTAAACCCTATTTCTCCTTTTATATTTTAGATTTGTTATCTTTTCTTCAAAAAATCTCTCAATATTACCCGATTTCCCAATTTTTCACCATTCTTCCATCATCTTCCATTCTATCATTCTCATTTCTCTATTCCATCATTCCATTCTAAATATTTTCATCATTATTATCATATAATATTAGAATATATATTTATAATTTCGTTCATACCATATTCCATTTCTTTGTCCTTCCATATTTCTCCAAAAATCCCTTCTACCGTTATTTTTCCATATAATTGTATCTCTTCTCTGGAAAAGCACTAATCTCATTACCTAGGCTCTCTGAGGATTCGACCCTTACTTTACCATTATACAAAGTGAGGAATTATAAATATTTTTGCATGAAATCGATTTAAAACAACGACTAAAAATACCCCCAAATCGAGTTTATCAATGAGCATAGACCTTATCCTTCAATCTCTTCTAGACTCCTTATATTATTTTGTTGTTAAATTTAACATGAAAAAGGTTCATACCTTTCTCCCAGAGCTATTGAACATGCTAACGACTTATGAAGGGAGTCTTTAGAGGGAAAATTCCCAAGTCCTCTCCATTGGTAGAACTAAGAAGAAGAGGAAGAGCCTCAAAGAGGGGAAAAGGTAAGAAACCAAGAAAATTCAGTTTTAGACAAGAAAGACATTGACGATAAAGAGACATGTTTCCACTGTGATGCAAAGGGGCACTAGAAGAGGAACTACAAAAGCTACCTAAATGAGAAAGCTCATAAGAAGCATGAAGATGCTTCAAGTATCTATATGATACATACTTTGTTGACGATGAGATGAAGAAACCCTAGAATCGTATATGGAAATCAGAGTACGTAGGTCCTTATATAGGAGAAGAAGAGAGGAGAAGATAAATGGGCCGAGAGCCCAATACCACTATCGGACATACTTAATTTTTTAAAAGAGATTCTAAATACTTGGGTGTTAGATACTAGATGTACGACTCATAATCGTAATCATGTCATAGAGGCAGATGAAGAAGATGAAAGCTAAGCGACGATGAAGAGGAAATGAGGATGGGAAGCCACCCAAGAGTTAGTGTCATCATGTTGGGGTCTATAAACGTGAAGCTATCATCTAAAGATTATCTTTATTTATAAGAATGTTTCTATGTTCATAACATTTCAATTTCTTGTTTGGATATGATGGGTTATGTATTAAATTTTAAGCATAAATATTGTTCTATTTACTTTAGAATTAAATTCATTGCTATCACACCATTAATTAAGGGCTTATGTTTGGTTGATATTTATTTCTATAGTCTCCAATTATATGTTTCTCTTATGAAGAGTAAACAAAGTGTGAATGAGGCCTACTCTAGCATTACAAACTTAGCATATTGGTGATGGAAGATTACAAAAGTTGCATTGATATGTAGACTTAGGTTCTTTTAATTATAAATTATTTTTATATTGTGAATTTTACATCATTGGTAGGTTACCCAAATCTCTATTCTTACGATGTAGAGAATGTGCTGAGGCATCTTAGAGTTGATACATTTTGATGTATGTAGCCCGATGTTATCCAAGCAAGAAGAGACATTATAACTCTAAATTGATAGGTAAATCCACACATCATATTCCATGTTTAGGTTTTAATAAATACTCTAAAAAAGAAAATATGTATTTCTTTGTGGATTAATGTGGTCAAAATATGACTAAGTCCTATCATGTCAAAATATGATCCAATGGACAAAATTTGAGTCAAAAAAAAGTTCTAGAAATGAAGTTATGAATTTCTGAATTTCAGGATTTTTCTGAATTTTTTTACAAATAAAAATCACAAAAAGTGAATTTATTAAGCGCGGGACCTGCGCAGTGCTGACGTAGTGATTCGAACACATGTCAGTGCACTAGCCAGCCAACTGGACTGGCACAGACCCACGTGGGCACCTACGTGGCACAATGGCTAAGTGGGCTGAGTGGATTAGGCCCACGAAAATAGTGGGCCCAGTAACGGGTAGAGATAAGAGGGACATCATAAGGCACAGTGGGCGACGCAAAGGCTTATGGTCGTTCCCCCTTATAAAGGCACCGAAACTCCATTTTTTCTTCCTTGTGGGACTAAATAAGCCTTTATGTTGGCAGGCGACACAGCAACGCGTGGTGTTAGATTAAAGTGCATGAATCAGTGCACGTTGATCTAGTAGATTTTGGTCCACCTAATTGTGATCCAAAGCACGTGATAAATTTAGAGCAATCGATTTTATTAGTGAAATCTAACGGCTGCGACTTAATCTCACACTCGGCTAACGATGGCGTGACACATGGTGACTTGCGGACGCTCTGATGAAGATCAAATAGCAAAAATAAAGGAGGAAGTGGAGCCCACATCGTGGGACCGTGGCCCACTTATCATACGTTACGTGGCTTCATTGTAGTCGTTCAAACTCTTTAAGCAAAACAAACGGCCTAGATTTCAAGCAGGACTTTCTTCGATAAATTAATGTTCTCTCTTACGGAAATGTAACTCTCGATTAAACATGAAATGATGCATTTTTGGAGGAAGATCTTGAGTTTTTCATGATTCTCTTACATTCTAGACTCAATTGTGCATGAATTGAGGCAAGTAAATCACGAACATTGTGGGAAAACGTTTGGAAATCGCCCCTTGAACGCCGAAATCACGTCGGAGAAGGAATTGTAGAAATTCACAGCAATCAAAGCAATCTGAGGCTCAATCTTCGCGTCAATCGGGTTAGTAGTGTAGTGTGATTCCTTTGTTATCCTTACCTTTTAGATAGTTTAGATTAGATTTAGATAGGTAATTAGAGTTTAACAATAATAATTTCTTCAGAGTTTACTGATTTCCGAAAAAAAAATTTCTCTGATCTTACATCCAATTAAAGAAATTGATTTCATTAGATTTCTTGTTTAATCAGCTTTTCGTGGATACCTGATTCATAAATTTGCATTAAGATTTGACCCTTCGATTTGTCTTTTGACCAACTATTGTTCAAAATAGATCTGAATTTCGAGGGCAATTATTACAAATACAGAAGGTAAAATTTGCCAATTTTGGTTTCTTTGGAATCCTCTGATCGTAAGGTTTCTATGTATATGTGAATTACCATATTTGGATATCATTTGGCTAGTCAATTTAAGGATTTTGACCGGAATCTCAATTTCAGAAAATTTTTGTCTATAAATTTTTAATAAATCACAATAAATATAATTCTTATCTAAAAATCATGATCTTTATATTAAAATTCTCCTATTTCTCTCTAGTTTCTAAAAATATAATTTTCATAATATTATCTCACCATTTTCTTCTCTAATTTTTTAGAAAGCTACGGTCTAGTCAAAGTCAACATTTTGACTTTGACTTTTGAATTTTCTTCTCCAATTATTTTTTCATAATCCTAATTTCTTATTCTCTCATATAGTAGTACTCTTTCCATAGCCATTGGTGTGAAGACACCAAAGATAGATAGTGGATACTATTTAGAAAAAGAGTTCATTGAGTTGATCCATATGAATCCCTAAATGGTATTATATCAAAATGTCAATCTAGTTAATTCATGTCGCAATTATGTATACAATCCTTTGACCTGAGATACCAAATACATCTTATGAATAAGTGATTGTGCTTTGATTAGAAATCCTAGCCACAGGATCTCCAAAATGTCATACATTGGATATGACACGAAGTCTTTGAAGCTGATTATATGGTCAAGATGGGTTTTGTGTCCTTAGTATTTAAGAAAATTGAATCAAGGAATGAGATGCGATGAGATATCATGATTTCAACGGAGAGCATTTATAGTCATTAATTTTTTTCATAGAAATTGCATTATTTGATCATTAACAATTGGATTTAATCAGATCTTGATTGGGAGGCCCAAAAATTGCACCATGTGTCAGCATATGATTGGTTGTAAGGAGATAGAAAGAATAAGAAGAAGATTAGTCATTGGACTATCTTCATCAATTGCGACATGCACGGGATTGTACCGCATGGTGGCACCGTATTCATTGCAAAATGAGGGGAGAGAGCGGAAAAAAATTAGGGGTGTTGATCTGTGGTCCACACATCTAGTAATCGTGATGCTGGCATGTGTCACGCATCTATGTGTAGCAATAGGTAAGTGGTCACATGGACCCAATCCAGGGGATCAAGCAATTCTGGGGGTGTCATGTGTACCTATAAAAAAGGAGTTAAATAGTTTCACATTGATAGTGTAAAAGAAATTCATATTTAAATAACTATCCCATTAAGGCCTACTAGCCATTAACTCTATTGTTAATGAGCTAATACTCCCCTCGATTGTCCCATGCATGCACTTCCCATGTGCAGAATGGCATTGCCTTGTTGCACCACGTGTATGCATTGCCACGTCAGTGTGCCACATCAGCAAGTGAAAATTAAAAAAAATCAATTTCCAGTTTTAAAAATCTTTAAAAATACTTATAAAATGCAAACTAATCAAATAAATATCAGATTTTTTTTCTATAAATCTTAAATTTTAGGAAAAATCAGAAAAATTTTAAACAATCCTTATAAAATTTAGAAAATGAATAGATAATCTAGAAAAAATGAAAAATAAAGGAAAATTTGTTAAAAACCCTAAAATTAAAATAATCATATATTTTCATAGAAAACTTTCTGTTGAATAAAATTTTGTCATCTAGATCGTCATATTCTCCACATCACCTGAAATTAAAATATAAAAAAGCTAGACAAGTTAAATTTTTATTGAACCTTCTTGTTTTCTCTCATCGTTGTGCATATCATCTTTTATTGATACCCTACCATCATGAAACTCATGTACATATGATAAGTTCTTCCTTTTTTGACCTTGAAAAATGTAAAAGAATTCAATTATGCATAAAATTAACCACAATTTGATGTAAATTCAGCTTATGAAAAATTTGATACGATGACCATGAAAATTTCAGCAAAATATAAAAGAATTCAATTATGCATAAAATTAACCACAATTTGATGCAAATCAGCTTATGAACAATCCGATACGATGACCATGAAAATTTCAGCAAAAGATGATAACATGCATAATTATGTTGTGAATTATGCCTTAAAATCATCAAAGAGTAGTGAATTAGACCTTTAAAAATGCCTGTTATCAATTATAGCAAAACATTCTCACTAGTTACTATGATTAAGTTAATTAGGATTTCTTTCCTCATACCTGCCCACTACCATTACAAGATTTGGCAAATGGATGTAAAAATTGTCTTTCTCAACAAAAACTCAAAGGAAGAGGTGTATATGACACACATTGTAGATTGTGTACAAGTTATTATTCATGGTGCACAAGTTTAAAGTCAGACTTATGAGGAAAAAAACTCAATTATTTAGAATGAGTTTCCAAATAATGTGTACAAGTTGTAAAGGTTCATTTATCGATTGAAGCAAGCATCTGGAAGCTAGACCATGTAGATTGATGAGACGTTCAGATTTTATAAACTTTTATAAGAATGAATATGAAATTTTGTGTGTAAAAGAAGTTCAATGGGAGTATGATCACTTTTATACTTATATATGGATGACATCTTACTCATCGGGAATGATGTAGGTATGTTATTATCAGCTAAGGCATGGTTGTCAAGGAACTTCTCGAGTTGATTGCTCTCGAAGTCTGACTTTAAACTATAAGAATAGTTCTATTGCAGCTATGCCAAAAGGTATTGTTGGTAATCCATAAGAGCACAATTATTTTGCAAAGAAAGTGTTGGGTTGACATTTTTTAAGTGCTAAACTTTATTGATAAATATTTTATTTTTTTAATGATCACAAACAAGGACGCAACTTTATTTATCTATAAACTTCATCGATCAATCAAACACTTGTAGGCATCAAGCGAGGGCATGATGCTGCCAATTACTGAAACAGAAAGATCAATCTCGTGAGGGAGATGTCGGCGGGGTGAAGAAGGGCGGAGTGCCGCAGGGAGTGGCAAAGGGAGTGATCAATGGTTGCGCCGGTGCCGACCTGCTGCTTCCACTTTCTGACTCGGCTCCTTCCTTCTCGCCCTCTTTAATTGTGAAGAGCATTCTAGAGTGGTACATTCCCTTGCACTTCTCTAGGTCTTGGTCAATGTCTTCATCCCCACCTTGAGAGGAGGTGGGTTCAACTTGGGAACGGTTTTTACAGCAGAAGATGCAGAGTAGGTGCTTGTAGGTTGGATCCTCGGATTGGCGGCTGCAGGATCTGCGGCGATAGTAGAGCAAGTAGACGAGCTCTACGGCCAGCGCGAGAAAGCACACGAGGAAGACGATAGATAGAACTAGGCCGAGCTTCGTCAGATGTCTCATTGAAACCGATGAAGAAGAAGAAAATTTTCTTTTAAGAAAATTACCTAACAAGAAGATAGATGGTGATGTTGCAAGAGAAAGGAGACAAAGAAGAAGAGGAAGAGTGAGCGAAAGGGAGAGCGAGTATGCAGGAGGAAGAAGACTTCTCAGTTCTCACATAGGGAAGTGATGAGATAGAGAGAGGGTGGGGGATGGCGTGGGGACCGGCAACAGGGTGCCGTTGGAGAAGAGGGGAGCCCGGAGAAGCACGCTACAGAAACCAAGGAGCCTTTAAAACCACGGGAACATGTGACGTGAGCTTCCCGCCCGAAGGCTCGGATCGCGTTACCGTTAAATGCAGGGGACCACCGACAGATCAATTGGAAAACCATGTCTGGGGGCATTTATTTCCTTGCATCCCGTCACCGCCTCTTTAATCTTCGTCTTGGGCTTTAATGTCGCCACCAGGAGCTGCTTCGCTCGGCACCGGGCCACTGGAGAAGAAGACGTGGCCGTTGGCCGCAAACCCTGCAACGTTGTATGCACGCAACTCTCTCTCTCTCTCTTCTCTCTCTCTCTCTCTCTCTCTCTCAAACGTGGACTTCCGAAGTTGCTAATAGATTAAATGGGTGGGAGGGGGCGTAGAAAGAGACGATGAAGTGAGATACAGAGGAAGTCAGGAAACGGGGAGAGAGACGGAGACAGGAAGAGAGAGAGAGACAAAGAGAGGAAAAGATAGAGAGAGAAAGGATGATCTAATCACCTCACTTACAGGAAGAGGAAACAAAAAACAAGAATAAGAAAAATTGAAGAATGTGTAAGTTTACAAGACACGAAAAGATGTTTAATTACAATTTCTATCCCAAAATTCTAGCAACTTGTGCCATCTTATGGTCCCAAGTCATTGATATTCCATTCTTGAATCCTCCTCGATTATCCATCTTTAAGAAAAGAGATGCTTCTGGCACAAATCACAAGGAACTCTTTGGCACCATTAATGAGCTGTGGAAATAGCCAACATCTTTTTTTGCCTCCACTGACACACTCTAGCGTGCTTACATCTGTGTGTTGAATCAATATGCCATCTACTTCGTCAAGAACAAACATCTCAGCCCTCTTTGCTTTCAAATCCCTATATATAATACCAGAATTTGTAATATTAGGTGTTGTGGTATGTACCTTGGGGCCAAAAAAAATCCATTCAATTTGGAAGATTACAAAGGTTAATTGCATGGAAATCAGTCGATGATTAGAACGGAAGAGCCCCTCTTGAGACTATAAATAAAAGGGTTCAGTCCCTCAATCTTCATCCCCATCTTCTAGAAGATTAATCTTCGTAATGAAAGGTTGTAGGAGGCCACTCCAATCTATAAAAGTACTTGGCTACACTTTCTTACACAGAAAACCATGTCGATGATTGAATTTTGTGGTCAAATTCAAGGAAAACAATAAGATATTAAGTATGTTGTATATATTTTCTAGCTCCATCGCGTTATAAATTTATCTTGTATAGTTTCAAATGATTTGGAGATCGTCATATCTTCATCTGAAGAAATAATGTTTCTTCATAACCTTTTTATTTGAAATTGGCCATTATTTCTTTTAATCCTAAATATTTCATCAATAGGAGGAAAGACTTCTACCTTGTTTACATAGCCCATAATGATGATGTTTTTGCGAAAAATTCCTAGCTAATAAGTTATTGATTACCCTAGAACTCCACAATTTTTGGCAACATTTTTTTTATTTCTGGCCATTATTTTGTGTTTGTCTATTGAACTTTAATTTTGATTTGGGGTTACTCATGATAATCAGATGTGGAATTCTCTATTGATAAATCTTGACCCCACTCAAATAATGTTTGATTTCTACTATCTTAGATAGATGATGATTTATTTTCGTATTTAATCCCCAAAAGTGTTCTTATTGATGATAAAAATTAACCTACAAAACAATAAATTTATACCCATCTCTTTCATTTCATTACAAACCTTATATTAATATCATATATGTGTGTGTGTCTATATATATATTATAATGAAGTCTAAGGATATGTGTAATGATAAGTAAACTATGATGAGATCAAACTATTATGACTACTTCTCTATGACTATAGTCTAAATGTTTTGATAACATGCAATTCCATGCATTAATATCATGCATTTTATGTACTTCTTTAAAATATGATCATTAATGCATGCTATCATGGTTTAAAATGATTAAAATGATAATTCTTATATTTAAAAGGATATTAATTTTTTTCATAAATTAATCAAATTTTATGAGCATTTAATGACATTGATTCATGAAGAAAATAATCTTCTTTTATTATAAAATAAAAATTTTCTATTTATTTCTAATTTTTATTTAAAATGCCTTTATTGACATGAAAATGTTTTATCATGAATGTTACTGAATAAATTTGTTTATATGAGGAATTTGCTATTTTTTGGATTTTTTTGGCATTTTTTGGAAATTTCTATAAATTAAAATCAATAAGAAATTATTTTCTAATAATTAATAAAAATAATAGATATATAAAAAGAGAAGAGAGAGGAATTCTCTCTCTCTTCGCGTGCGAGAGGAGATGCGGACCTCCATAGCCTCTCCTCTCCCTGCCTCCGTCTCTCCCCCACATGCTTGTGCACGTGTAATGGGGATGAAGAGATCCTCTCCCCCTTTCTCTCTCTCTCTCCCACGGATCTCTCCCCCTTCCTTCTTCCCTCTCGTGCAATGAAATTCTCTTTTGTCCCGTGTGAAACTTCCTCTCTCTCTTACGTCTCCACTCTTCTTTCTCTCCTATCTGTGTGAATGTGCAAACATAAGTGGGAGGAGGAGGTTTCTCCCCTCTCCCTTCTCTCCTACACATCCACGTATGTGCACATAAGGGGGAGGAGGAGACTCCTTCCCCTCTTTCTCTTCTATCCCTTGCTTCCTCTCTCTTATGCGCACTCATCATTTCTCGCTATTCACCTCTATGTTGTAGTTTTCTTTGCGTGCGTGCAGTGGAGAAAAGCCTCCTCCCCTTCTCTTCCTTGCTCCCATGCGTGCGTGTAAGGGGGAGGAGGAATTTTTTCTCTTTTTTCCCTTGAATTTTCTCTATTGTGTCCTCCTCTCTTCCCTACCCCCTTTTCTCTGCCTCTCTCTCCTTTGCGTGCATGCGTAAGGCGAAGGAGGAAGAGACAACTTCTTATTAGATTTTGAGGTCGACAAGCCTTCCAAAATTTTGATCAAAACATCGAATACATCGGAATACATTGAATTAGATGTTAAAAAATATTGAGGCATCATGAACAAATGATCCTATCATCTAGTGTGTATGAGAAAACATACTTATATGGTTCTCTTGAAGGAGCTCTTCAAGCTATTAAGTGTCTAGAGTCTAGTGGTATCCACACAATCTCTAGATGGCTGGATCTCCTCTTCAAAATTCTTCATCAAGAGAGAACGAGAAGAAAGGAAATAATTCCCACAAGGCCTGTATGAGCACCTTGAGTTGTGGTCGTTCTCCCCCTATTTATAGAAATTTGGTATGTAGATTTTTCTTAAGAACCCTTATAATTATGTCTATATCCACCAACATTCATAGACCTTATGTGTGTGACCCTCTAGGTCCATATATCTCCCTAGTTAATAACTCTATAAGTCCAATAATATCTTATTGGTCAAACTTTATTAATTATCTACATCAAAAAATATATTGATTAATCAAGGATTGATTTAGCCCAATCGATAGGTTGAGTTGACAACGTGTTGGGTGCCAAGCTACACCACATACTCGAGGAGATATGGAATATGTAAGAAGTCCCTCATAGACCCTTTCCATCATCGGTTACCATGTTTGTATAATATTTCATCCATAGGAGACTCATGAATGACTTAGGGTATGGTCAACTGTCAATCCCTAATCGGTCATTAAATTTAGTACTGATGCGTGGAGGAAATCATTGGGAACTTCTTCTCTGATATTTCTAATATATTGGCTAAGGATTTCATTGCATCTCATTCCTTGAGCCGATCTTCTCAAATATCGAGGGTGAATGATCCTCTATTGACCACATAATAATCTTCGAGGACTTCATGTCTTATCTAATATATGATGTTTTAGAGATCCCGTGACTAGGGACTCATAACTTATAATCAAAATAAAATCATACATCCACAAGATGTCTTTGGTGTCTCAAGTCAAGGGATCACTAAAACATCCCGTGACTAAGGACTCATAACTTATAATCAAAATACAATCATCCATCCATAAGATGTCTTTGGTGTCTCAAGTCAAGGGATCACAAAAACATCTCGTCACTAGGGACTCGTAACTTATAATCAAAATATAATCATACATCCACAAGATGTCTTTGGTGTCTCAAGTTAAGCGATCACAAAAACAAACTTGACATGAATCAACTAATTGATAGTTAGGTACAATGTTATTGAGGGATTCATACGAATCAATTTAATGAACTCTTTCTCCAAAGAGCACCTACTATCAATCCTTAGTGTCTCCATACCGATGGCTATAAGATTAGCCATACTCATCATATAAATTGAATCGGATAGTATTATTCATTTCAAATAATTCAATGTCAATTTGAAATATCAGATGAATAGAAATATTTAGAACATATGTTTAAAGACTCGTGATCATTGTATTATGATCTCATCATAATTCACTTAGTCATTGCATATGCTCATAGACTTTATTTTACACATTTCATAAGAAGAAAATTAATAAATTTTATTTTAATGAACATTAATGAGATACATAAAAGTGTGATTAGCTTATAGACCACATAATATCCATCATTTATATTGTGTAAGACAATCTCTTGCATGCATGCACTCAAGAGGAGGGAGAAATTTTCTCCCCCTATCCTCATTGCCCCTCTTTATTTCTCTCTCTTGCGCAACAAAAATAAGTTCCATTGCTCTCTCCCTCCCTTCTTTGCTCTCACCATTGTCGTGCACCCCCCCCCCCCTCCCCGTGTTGACGGCTCCTTGCCATCATGTCAAGAGAAAGTAGAGAAGAGAGAAAAGAGAACAAAAAATGAAATTTCTTTTCTTTTTTTCAAGTTTGGCCTGCTCTTTGACCAAAGCGGTTTTGACTGAAGTGGCTTGATCGAGACGATTTCAAGAGAGAGAAAGTACATCAACAACCATAAATTCTCTAAATTAAAATCTCGATATCGCATGATCCTTAACAAGTTAGGGGCTAAAATTTTGTGAGCATGATTTTCATTTCAACCTCTAAAAATTTATCAGGGCTGATTATAAATTTGAGACGAAAAAATTAGGATTCTTAATGATTATTTTATCTTAATGTTAAGAGGATTATTCTTAATGATTACATTTCAACCACAAAGTTTTATTGTGTGGTTAAGATTAGATCATTCTCTCTAAATATTAAGAGGAGACAAACTCTAAGAAATAGTGCACTAAAGTCCATAGCCAAGGTAGAAAATAAAATGTTAGAACAGAATTTTTTTGATAATTTTTTTTGCATTAGTTCCATCTAAAATAATTAGTTAGGTTTTGATAATTGACCATGCCCTCATTAATTCCAAGAATGTTATGTGGAAGAGGGATTATATGAATACGGTAACTATTGATAGAAAGGTTGATGTGCAACTAGCATAACTCCATTAACTTCAAGCTACATGTGGGGTAGCTTGACACCTCATGTGTCGACCACCCTACCAATCAATTGAATTATATTGAGCAATGACGAACTAATTAATTGACTGATATTGGATAATTAACAAATAAATTGGGCAAACCAATGAAGAGTAATTTGGCCTATAGAATTATTTGCTAGAAGTGTGCTTTGGCCTAGAGGGTTACATGTATAAGGTTCTTGGACAACAGGGTAATTAGGATTTTTATAAAAAAGATCAAACTCTATCTAATGACCTTAGGGAACCCATGCAACTCTTTTCCCCTAGAGCCACCCTTGTATTCTCTTCTCTCCATAAAATTTATATAAAAATACATTCTCTAAAAGAAAAGATTGTTTATAAGATGAGGAAGAGTGTCATGACAGAAAAAGAAAGGGAACTGTTAACAAAAAAAATTCCAAATAAATTCCAAGATTTACATTGACATGAATATAAAATCCTCAAGGTTGGTGTATTTAAAAAAAATCCATCTTATGGAATGTTCACAATGGATGAATGGCAGCATCATGGAAGGTCATATGCATCTTCGGCATCTTGGCAGCCCCAGCAGCGGTAAACGGTGCCAGCAACAAGTGTTGATTATTGTAAGGAAATATATTCATGAAATATTTCAATCCCAGCACCTAATTGTGAATCTAGATCTCTTCCTCTCTCAGAAAATCACGATAGCAAGAGTACCCTAACTCAACTGAACATTCCATCAAGATCAGACTTCTCCATTGACTAGATATTCAGAGCTAGAGTTGGTGGAGAAAAAAGAAGGCAGATAGAGGTCTTTCTCTCAACAAGGCGGTAGCAAAAAACCAGACTCTACTAAATCTTTTATCTTAACCGCTCAACAAGATCATCGAATGAAGCAAGCCTTTCTGAAATTCCACCATTCCCATCCATTGGACGAAGATGGTCCCACCGATCAGATGGCTGAAAAGTACTCCTTGCTCAGCTTGGGGTCCGGCTTCATGGATCGGTCCCCAGGCTTCCACCCAGCTGGGCAGACCTCATCTGGGTTATCTTGAACATACTGTAGAGCCTGAAAGAAATTCAACACAAAAAAAGAGTCATTATCTATTAGTTAATTAACATTTTACGGTGACTTTTTGTCTTCATCTAACCTTCTCACTCTCTTTCTCTAAGAGTCGATTTTCATTTACTTCTAACTACTTCATGTCGACCTCTCTCTTCTCAGTATCTCTCTAACCTATCTCAATCTTTTTTCTTATCCCTAAACATCCTCTCTTCGTCCACTGTCTGGCCATTCTCTGTACGCACTCTCTCCCCCCTTCATTCAGTCTAGCCCTGTAGCCTTTCTCTCTCCCCCCCTTCATTCAGTCTAACCCTGTACCCTTTCTCTCTCCCCCCTTCATTCAGTCTAACCCTGCAGCCTTTCTCTCTCTTTTTCCACAAGCCATTGTCAAGCTCTGGCCTTTCTCTCTCTTTCTCCCTCTATCCATTCTAATCTTGATAGAAACTACTAATTTGCTTCAAAGTCCTTGATTATCAATATCTATTATCTGCAAGAGATTATTACCTGAAGAGTCCTCAGTGTTTCATCGACACTCCGGCCAATTGCAAGATTGTTGATGGTGGAATGTTGGATCACTCCCTCCTTGTCGATGATGAACAACCCCCTAAGAGCAACACCCTGAAATCCCCCAATTTTCCCAATTAATTTATAAACCCAACATTTTAATTTGATTATTTCCAGTGAAACAATCAGTACCTGGCTGGGAATTAACACTCCGTAAGATTCGGAGACTGACTTGGTCACGTCGGACACCAATGGATAGTTCAAATCTCCCAGACCGCCGGATTTTCTATCAGTTTGAACCCACGCCAGATGGGAGAACTATAATTTTTGAAAAAAATTTAGGGTTCTAAATTCATATTATAATTATAATTTGTTCACATGAAGGTAAAGTATCTTACGACGCTGTCAATGGAGACGCCGAGAACCTCTGTGTTCAATTTCTCAAACTCTGAATAGCGATCGCTGAAGGCAGTGATTTCTGTGGCAAGGAGTTATAAATTGATTATTCAAAGCATTAAATGACGATGAATGTTAGAATATCGGTTACCGGTGGGACAAACAAAGGTGAAATCAAGCGGGTAAAAGAAGAGAATGACGTATTTCTTCCCAAGGTAGTCCGAGAGGTTCACCTACGGCGAAAAATAGATAAACAAATAAAACTATGCGTGAATAAAAACATACATTGTCAAAAAAGGGCAAAAATTAGGACATTATACCTTGATGAATTCCTGATCGAAGACTGCTTCGGCCTCAAAGTTCGGAGCAGTGTTACCCACCAGCGGGAGGCTCTGAAAGAATCACGAAAATACCCCTAAGTACTGAAGGAATAACTCTTTTACAATAAAACTGAGAAACTGCAAAAACGCCAGATTTTATACCGCATTGACGGAAAAGCTCCTTCTGGCGGACCGGACGGTTGAGCTGGACTTAGAGAAGCGGAGAGGTGAGGGAACGGTGTTCGGACCGAGAGCGTGGAGGTTGCGGGAGAAAACCCTCGGAGCGGGTGAGGAGAGGGAGGCCATCTGGGTCTTGCCCGAGAAGGCTCTCCCGGCGTTGGAGGAGATCAACGAAGGAGCCGCGGAAGCCATGGACCCTATCCCCTCACTCTCTGCACCTGCCCCTTCACTATAAACACTCTGAAGACCAGGCAAGAGGATAAGTAGCGGATGGATAGAGTTTATGGCCTCCTAGCCGCGCGAATAGCAGACAGGTCCACGCAATTGACGGCTAGATGAGTAGCCAGGTGTCCCTCAATGTCTACGTTCATCGAATTGAGATATTTTTTATTTCTCGGACTACTGACCCTTGTAAGGAAATGCAATTGACCCAAGTGATTTTGCTGCTAGTGGGCCATGCCCAAGGAAGAAAAAGACAAGAGCTCAAATTGAAGGCCTATGAAACCCTAAAATCAGGCAAGAGAAGAATAAAGATGAATTTTATATATACTTGAGCATTATTATTAGCATTATTATTACTAAGTAGGGGCATATCAAAAGTTGGATGATGAGCGATCTTGGAGACACGATGGAGTGATCCATATACTGATGCATGCTCGAGAGGGAGGATGCTCGAACGCTCGAGAGAGTGTGAAAGAGAACGAGCACAGGAATGATAAATAAGGCTTTTAGTTTCTGTATTTCAAACCAAACTTGTTTCAATTCAAAAAAGTTATAGTGTTAATCAATATGAATTTATTGGATTTTTTTTAAATCATAAAATTCATATGTATCCATGTAGCCTCGACCTTATGAGTTATGAATGACACATAAAAAATATTAAAATTAATAAGCAAAATTTTAATAATTTTAATTTATTAAAATAATTTTAAACTTAAATAAATGCATGTTATATGAAATGCTTGCATTAATCATCATTGAAGTAATGCATTAACATATTCTTCATTCACATCCAAATTCAAGATGCGAATGCAATCAACACTAAAATGCTATGCATGATGTAGTACTTATAAATTTCACTTTTACCATCTCTAAGACAATTTTACAGTAGAGAAATTGGGAAAAGCTTATTTAATTTCATAATGTTATCCCCGATGGATTTTTTTTATGAATTTTCCAAGTTGAGAATGACATTCACAAGAAAAGTTGAAAGTCAATCCCCATAAAAGTCAACCATGGGGACCATATTTAAAGTTAACTCATAGAGAAACTAGGTGCAAAAATTCAAACCTAAAAAAAGTGCTACACAGAGTGAGTGTTCTAATTAATCTTCACATTTGAATTTTTTATGAAACCATCTTTAAAGTCAAGTCATGGAGAAACTAGGAGCAAAAAATTCAAACTTAAAAATAAAGTGCTATAAATGTGTAGTGGTTTCATAAAAAATTGAAATGTGAAGAGTAATTAGAACACTCACTCGGTGTAGAATTCCGATCAAGGTTATATATAGTTTATTAATAAAATGAAAATTTGATCTCAAAGTATCACCTCAAGGAGATGTCTTAGTATTAAATTATACTATCATTTTGAGTCTCAAGGGAGGATAAAATATAGCCATCCTAAAGTTAAAAGATAGGTCCCCAAGTGCTTCTCATTTATTAGCTGGTGACCATTTTTTACCAGACCAGCAACAACCTATAATAAAAGCTTGCCCACACCATGCTGGAAAGAGTTTTTCCAAAGAAAATTATATAAAATTAAGAAAATTGAGTTATCACATGGGACATCTATGCACATGTTCACCACTCTTTCTCAACCTCACTTCTGCCATTTTGATCACTTTGCTTTTGTGCAACTTTTGGATGTTCCTTGAATGTTGATTTAAGGACATCTAAGAATCACTTTGAGCGATCCAACTATGTCTTAAACACTTCAATCTTATTTTTTAGCTTCCTTAGAGTGGAATTTCATTTTTCTACCAATTTCATTTATTAGTTTTTTTATTCTCTCTAAGCCAAGGCATTGACACGATAATGAGTGGGAAGCAAGATGCTTCTTCTTATAGATAATCATTTTTGTCAAATTTTTTTTTTTGATTAAATATATGGTGATTTATTTGGAACCTCTAAGTGCAATTTCTTCCAAGATGAGCAACAAATTCAGGAAAAATCCCTCTAATTTATGGTGCAAATGCTAAAAAAATTCATTTTTGTTTTCTCTTACTCTCGTGAAATAGTTGGATCAATGATATTTTCAATAAGTTTGGGATATCTTTTATCGTAGTTTGTGTGTGTGTGTGTGTGTATTATTCAATGTTTTCTTGTGATTTAAGGCACAAAATTTTTCTCTTTATTTTCTCTATTGTGGTAATCTTTATTAGATCTTTGTGTTGATTCCATTGGACATGAAGTTGACTTAGGGTTTTTTAGTGTAGCAACGCCATTTCTAAGTCCTAAAACAGTTCCTACTTCCATTCTCGCTGTTCCACTCTCCTAAGATTAGGAATTGAAATTCCTAAAAAAATAACAATTTCATTTGCTCTTTGAGATTCAATTCTTCAAAGTTGCATTTAAGAAAATCTTTATTTCTTATAACTTGTTGTGAACATAACTTTCATATAATCTTAATAGGTTAGGAGATTTTTTAACCACAATCTAAGAGGATTATGGGTTAGTATTTGAGGAAGATACTGGTCAAAGTCCACCTTCCCCCCTCAAGTTAACCTCATCTTCGAACTACTACACCGTATGGTTTACTTATTTATTTTTCCTAGATTATAGTTTTTTTCGAGAATTATGAGGATAGCCTCATCTTCTTATGGATCAAACTGATTCTAAGAAAATTAGTATCTAAATTAAATGAAAGGCTGATTTATAAGAAATACTGCTCTATTATGTCATTATATGGATAATTTTTAGCACATCATTTTTCATGAGCTAGATAATGACTGAATTATACTTGTAGCAGTCATTAAGATTTTAAAAATCTTAATCAAGATATTAATTGTATAGATAGAGAAATTCTAACTCATATATTATAATCATTGGCATGCATCCAATAGAAACTTTATGCTCTAATTAATCATAAAGAAAGAATAAAAAATTTGTGTATATCTACACTATAAGGAGGGAAAAAATTACTTGGTCGTTCTTAGAAGCTATTATACATCCAAGATGGAAGAAGGCAATGCACGGTGAAATCAACGCTTTAAAGAAAATCAGATATGACATTATGGACCTACCTAAAGGAGGAAAGCAACATGCAAATGGGTATATATGAATAAATATAATTCCAATGGGTATTTTGAAAGTTTCAAAGTTAAACCAAGGGCAAAGGGCCATACACAAGTTCACTGGGTAGACTAGCTTGAAACATGGGCACTATCAAGATAGGTATTCTATTAGCTGCGTCCAAAGGATGGATATAGAATCGATATGGTTTTAGAAACACATTCTTACATGTGAATGTAAAGGAGTCTCTCACAAGATTTTTCAAGTTATAGAAAGCTATGTACGGGTTGAGGCTATCACTTTTAATCTTTGTCCAAGAAACTTTCTCGGGCCATGAAATTTT
Source organism: Lemna minuta (assembly GCA_024174645.1). Lineage (NCBI taxonomy): Eukaryota > Viridiplantae > Streptophyta > Magnoliopsida > Alismatales > Araceae > Lemna > Lemna minuta. The sequence continues at coordinate 11,650,017 of CM044117.1, read as the reverse complement.
TTGATAATGTCCAAGTAATAAATACTATATATCATTCTTTAAACACAATGACTTAGATCAAATTACCGTTGTTTGATCTATGTGGATGATGTAATAATAATAATTGGGAACGATAAAGCCAAATTACAAAGTTTGAACTCTAGTCTATTCAATGAATTGAATGTCAAATATGTTGGTCTCTTGAAATACTTTTTTCGCATTGAATTGGCTCATTCTTCAGCTGGGACGATAGTTTCCTGATGGAAATGTACCGTCAATCTAGAAATTGAGAAAGGTTATGTGGTTTCTCAACTGAATGGTACTCCCATGGATGCCAATCAGAAACTAGCCATGGAAGGAGGAGGAGAGCTGATCCAATAGGGAGTATTTCAAAGGGTGATCAGAAAATTTATATATTTACCTCATATTCAGCATGACTTTTCATACTATTTTAGTGACTAAAGTCAATGTGTCCATTATCATAACTCCTTGCATATGAAAGCTACTTATAGAGTCTTAAGACACCTCAAAGGAAGCTTAGGCCTGGGATCAGCCTCCAAGAGGGAAGACCCTCTTCTCAACCATTTTCAATGGTGCAAAACTTCCGAGCGCTTTAGATGATCATCGATCTACCTCAGTGATGCAAACATTTTTGGGATCAAATTTTGTATAGTAGAAAAGCAAGAAACAAAAGACCGCAGGTGCTGGAGTAAATAAAGCCATGAAGCGGAACTGAGACATCTATCTTTGAATGGTTACAGCAGGTGCTGGAGTCAATAACGGATAGTTTATTTGCTTTGTATAAAAGTTTTTAGGGGGCTCCCCTCCTGTACAACAAAATCCTTGCTTCTTCAGTCCCGCCGGCGATTATCTCCGCCGCCGGCGGCCTTTCATCTCCTGCACCAGCCGCTCTACCTCTGAGATCCCACCAAACTTCTCCTCCTCTTCTGGGTTCCAGTGGCGGCGATCTCTCGGCCTCTGCCTGGCGCCGACGCTCTCCTGCTGTCGCAGCGGCGGCGCCGACGGCTGCGGGGCCAGCGCCGGAACTTAGTTCTGGCCATACATTTGTCTCAGCACGAACTGGAGAAGATGGAAGGCCATCGACTGTCCCCCATCTGTGAAGTTTCTGATGCAGAACATTATACATTCTTTCGGCCTCCGGCATATCTCCATCTCTATCTGATTGATCCGCGATTCGTACGTCGACAGATTAGGATATACGTACTTGTTGTACACGTACCAAGCTCCCTGAAGATTTTCGCACGGTCAACGTGGGGGAGATGACGTCATCTGTGAGAGAACTGTTACCAGGAATTGCGGGTGCCACAGGTAAATGATCAACGCGAGTTTGACTTCGCCGTAGAGCGGCAAGCTGTCGGAATTAACTCTTTAATAGAACGAGAGGGAAGCAAGAAATGGCAGAGCGATTACCAGGAGAGGAAAGGATCAATGAATTTTTCCACCGCCGTCACCGGACCCATGATAATCCTGCGATTCGTTCGAGATTGGAGGGTGATGTAGGGGATTGAGATGTAGGTCGGAGGGAGACGTACCAGTATTGACACCAGAATCTGAAGTCCTCGATCTGCGGGGGGTTATGCTCGATCGTTCTGTAGGATTTGAAGGCGGGATACGCGTACCCTAGCAGAAAACTGCCGACCGAAAGGCAGAAGAAGGTCGTATTGTTTCCTCAGCGAATTTTCTTGAAGAATTTTTGGAATTAGAAGTTGAAAATTGAAGAACTTACAGCAGAGTCGACCTGATGAAGTCCCACATTGTCTTCCCTTACTCGGGGGAGAGAGAGAGAGAGAGAGAGATGAGACATGAGAGTCAGGAGAATTGGAGGAGTTTATTGAGTGAAAAGGTCAAAATGGGACTGGGTTGCAGAGAGAGGGAAGAGAGACGAAGAGCGCGGTATTTTACTCTGCCTTCGTCACGCAAGAGAGATAGAGAGAGAGAGTTTGGCGCGAGAAAACTCCAGTCAGACCCCCTTAGAACCCTGTTATTTACGGCCCACGCAAGAGAATAGTTGGACGGTCATAAGGGCAATCTAGTCAATGCATTCCGTCCATCGATTGCATGAGAAATGTCAAAGGGGTCACAATCATGCCCCCGTTGACCTAATCCTCTACGGGCCCCATTTGCTGCTATTGAATTTTTGTCCCCATAAATGACAAAAATTTGGATCAATAGGCATTTTCCAATTTCAGAATGGCATTCACAAGACAAGTTGAAAGTCAATCCCCATAAAAGTCAACCATGGGGACCATCTTTAAAGTAAACTCATGGAGAAACTAGGAGCAAAAAAATTCAAACCTAAAAAAAATGCTATAAATGTGCAATGGTTTCATAAAAAATTGCAATGTGATGATTAATTAGAACACTCACTCTTTGTAGAATTCTTATCAAGGCTATTCATAGTCTATTAATAAAGTGAAAATGTGAGCTCAAAAAATCACCCCAAGTTAAAAGTGGAATTTCAATCTGTCTTACACACTTCCATCTTATTTTTTAGCGTCCTTAAAATGGAATTTCATTCTTCTACCAATTTCATTCTTCTACCAATTTCATTTATTAGTTTTTTCTTCTCTCTAGACACTAGGCAGTGACATGATAAGCAGTGGGAAGGAAGATGTTTCTTCTTATAGATAATCATTTTTTTTCAATTTTTCTTTTTGATTAAATATATGGTGATTTAGTTGGAACTTCTATGTGCAATTTCTTCCAAGATGAGCAACAAATTCAGGGAAAAACCCTCTAATTTATAGTGCAAATTCTCAATTTTTTTTTCCATTTTTTTTTCTTTTACTCTCTTGAAATAGTTGGATCAATGATATTTTCAGTAAGGTGGGGCTATCTTTTATCATAGTTTGTATATATGTATGTGATGTAGGATATTTCAGAAATGATAATGTGTATAAAGATGATGATATAGTTAAGATATAAACCTACAAATGATTGAAGGACCTATGAATGATATCACTATGATTGATTAATAATATGGGTTAATGAATATATGAGAAGGATGATGACTGTAGAATATATGATAATAAATAGAAAATATAGAATAGATGAAATAGGGATAGATGAGATAGTGGTGGTGATAGAGAATAATAGAACGGATATGAAGAGAAGAGAGAGTGTCGGTGGTGAGGAGAATAGAAATCGGAATAGGTGAAGAAGTCGGTAACAGAGATGTAATTCTTAGGAGTTTAATACATATAGTATTCAGTGATTGGAAAGAAATGACAAGACGTAAGTGTGTGAAGAGAAGAATGCGGAAGAGATAGAAAGAGCTGATGGATATTATGTGGCATGCAAGCCAATCACATGTTCATCTTTTGTTTATATTCATTGTCATTCTTGTGTAATGTTTGAAATGAAGTCCATGAACGTATGCAATGATCAAGTGAATTATGATGAGATCATAATACAGCGATCGCTAGTCTTTATACGTATGTTCTAAATATTCCTATTCATAGGATATTCGAGAAGGACATCGAATTATCCAGAAAGAATAGCACTATCTGATCTGACTCATATGATAAGTATGGCTGATCTTGTGGCCATCGGTGTTGAGACACCAAGGATAGATAGTGGGTGCTCTTTGGAGAAAGAGTTCACTGAATTGATCCGTATGAATCCCTGAATGGTATTATGCCAAATTGTCAATCAGGTTGATTCATGTCACGGTTGTGTACGTGGTCCTTTGACCTGAGACACCAAAGACATCTTGTGGATGGATGATCGTGTTTTGACTATGACTTACAACTCCCTAGCCACGGGATCTCCAAAACGTCATAGATTGGATACGACATGAAATCCTTCAAGGTGATTGAGTGGTTAAGATGGGATCATCCGCCCTCGGTATATGAGGAGATCGACTCAAGGAATGAGATGCGGTTAAATCCTTGGCCAAGGTAGTGGAAATAATAGAGAAGTTGTTCTCAATGATTTCCTACTCGCATCAGTACTAAATTGAGTGACCAATTAGGGTTTGACAAATATACCATACCCTAAGTTATTCATGAGTCTCGTGTGGATGAAGGATTATATGTACACGGTAACCAATGATGGCAGGGTTCCATGAAAGAGTTCTAATATACTCCATATCTCCTAGAGCACGTGGTGTAGCTTGGCACCCACCGGGCTGGCGACTCAACCTATTGATTGGGTTAAATCGATCCTTAGACAATTAATCTATATGTTGATATAGTTAATTGATAAGGAAGACTAATAAGTGTTATTGGGTTGATAGAGTCATTAACTGGTGAGATATATGGACCTAGAGGGTCACACACATAAGGTCAATGGACGTCGGTGGATATAGACATAATAATAAGGGTTTTTGTGAAAATTTTACATTCCTAAAGTTTATAAATAGGGAGAGAACGACCATAATAGAGGTGCCCATGCAAGCCTAGTGGAACTTCTCCTTTCTCTTCTCTTCCTCTCGTGGTGACGAGTGTTCAAGAGGAGATCCGACCGTCTGGAGACTGTGTGGACACCGCTAGAGGCCGGACGCTTGGACGGTTGAAGAACTCTTTCAAATGATCCATGTAAGTATGAATTTTATTCTATACTAGATGATAGAATCACCTAGAATAGATGATGAGATCATATATTCTTGGTGCTTCAACTTTGTTGAATGTTTTGATTCAACACCTTCCGCTGCAATCACTATTTTAGACAAAGATTTGGAGAGCTTTTCGAGCCTCAGATCCCAGCATGAGTGGATAGATAGAGAATAGCGGTAATATATGTTATAATGTAGAGGACACAAAGAGAGAGTAAAAGAGAGACGAAAATAGATAGAGAGATGGAGGAGTATAGAGAGATAAGATGATAAAGGAGAGTCTCGTGTTGGACTTAAAAATATTAGATTGAACTAATAACACGTTTAAAAGAGAGGAAGAATACCTTACGGAAGGGAAAAGCAATGCTCCCGAATCGCTCCACTGATCTAGGATTGCCGTCGTTTTCTTTCGATCGTGAAATGGATGAAAGAGGAAAGAAATAGGGGGAGAAAAGATAGGAGGATAGAACCTCGGGATGAAGAGGATGCGGGAGAATGGTGGAGACACAGGAAGAACAATGAACACAAAGGGGGTAAAAGTAACCAAGTAGTAACCAAATTTTATCAAAAACAACATGTCTGTTTTCGTCGCTACAGTTTCATTTTATAGAGATACAGGGGTGGAAGTTACGCCGAGGCGTCGCATCGCGTCGTTCTTTTCCACGTTTGGTTGACGGGTTGACCCGGCCTTGTCATTGTTTCCCACTTCTTATCGTCGTCTTCGTTTTGGTGAGTTTCACATGATGGAAATATGTAAAATAGTTTAAGGAATATGGAATTATTCCTTGACTCCTTGGGGACTTTAGTGGTAGTGGCCGTCTGAGATCTTGGTGACGACGTATTTTCTCCTCACGAAGTACGGAGAATCACAGGAAACAGCGTTCACAGGGCTCTTTAAATGGATTAGTGGGTGTTAACGTCAGAAAAATTCTTGCCTTCCGTGCTCTTTTCTTTGTCTATTCATCCTTCTCTCGTTGTCTTCTCTTCTGGTTTTGATCGTAGATCGATGCTGAACTCGCGATATAACTTTTGTCATGCTTGGTGATGCCGAGAGCGTCGTGGACTTTTTTGGATTCGCGGCCGGTTCACTTTCGAATGATGGCTTTTGGTCTCATATGTGTGGCGCGAAGAGAAGGGGAAATACGTAGTCTTTTAACGTTGACCGTCGAATACTCAGTAGTCTTTCGTTTCTTCACGGTTTCACCTCGGTAGGCAAGGTATGCATGGGATCTTTTGATAATGGGAAATGTCGGAAGATGAGTGCATACTCAGTTAAGGTACTGTAGATCCAGACTTCATGTTCCTCAGTCTTCGTGACGATAGCTCTTCATGTGGATCACTCTGGTAGGTAGAAAGAGAGTAGGGTGGGTGATTCCTCCATTCTTCGTCAGTCGTGGAGGCCAAAGATATCTTCCATATCCTCTTGATAGCTCTTCTTTGGATAGAGTTAGTTATGGTCTTTAGATGAGAATGTGGAAGGCCTTGATCTTTAGAAATCACAGAGGTCTTGCTTTATAGGGATTACTATCGATATATCTCCACATGGATAGGGGTTGTGCTTCCTGATTGTCATCCTCTCCACATGGATGAATGTCATTGTCTTCCTTAACAGTAAGAGGAGACTTTATGGGCAGTAAAACTTTTAACCATGAAGATGTGTTCAACATGATTATAGGAGGGATAATTCTCTTGATGGTCTTTCTTATCGATAGATTTCTTCAATATAATTATTAGCATAGAGATATTGAGTGAGTTGTGATCTTGATAATAATAGGATGAGTGTCCTCTAACTGAGTTGTCATCTTGAGTGGTCTTCTTTGTTGGGAGATTCTTCATAGTGATAACTTCATGATTTTACTCATGCAAGGGCTTCATCTTGAGGTAGATTTCGAGTACCATCCTTTCACAATGTGATAGTAAGTAGATCTCTCCTATAAGTTCTAACTAGAGGTGGTATTCAAAGAAAGAAGGAAATGGCATAACAAAGATGTTCCTAATTTTCTTTTCTTTTGAGATCATTTTTGAGACCTACCTAAAGGCAAGAGGATGGCAAGATGCAAATGAGTATATGTATGAATAAATATAATTCTAATGGGGATTTTGAAATTTTCAAAGTTAACCTGGTGGCAAAGGGCCATACACAAGTGTAATAGGTAGACTAGCTGGAAACATACTCTTCAATAGTAACATCGGCACTATCAAGATAGGTATTTTATTAGCTGCGTTCAAAGGATGGATATAGAATCAATATGGTTTTAGAAACACATTCTTACATGGGGATGTAAAGGAGTCTCTCACAAGATTTTCAAGTTATAGAAAGCTATGTACGGGTTGAGGCGATCACTTCAAGCTTTGTCCACAAAACTTTCTCGAGCCATGAAAATTTTTGATAATGTCCAAGTAATAAATACTATATATCATTCTTTAAACACAATGACTTAGATCAAATTACTATTGTTTGATCTATGTGTATGATGTAATAATATTTGGGAACGATAAAGCCAAATTACACAAAGTTTGAACTCTAGTCTATTCAATGAATTGAATGTCAAATATTTTGGTCTCTTGAAATACCTTTTTCGCATTGAATTGTCTCATTCTTCAGCTGGGACCATAGTTTCCCAGAGGAAATATATGCTCAATCTAGGAATTGAGAAAGGTTATGTGGTTTCTCAACTGAATGGTACTCCCATGGATGCCAATCAGAAAATAACCATGGAAGGAGGAGGAGAGCTGGTCTAATAGGGAGAATTTCAAAGGTTGATTGGAAAATTGATATATTTATATCATATTCAGCATGACTTTTCATACTATTTTAGTGACTAAAGTCAATTTTTCCATTATCATAACTCCTTGCATATGAAAGCTACTTATAGAGTCTTAAGACACCTCAAAGGAACTTTAGTCCTCGGATCAGCCTTCAAGAGGGAAGACCCTCTTCTTAACCTTATTCAACGATGCAAAACTTCCGAGCTCGTTAGCTGATCATAGATCTACCTCGGTGGAGCAAAAAATTTTGGGATCAAATCTTGTATCATATAAAAGCAAGAAACAAAAGACAATCTCCAAATCAAGTGTTGAAGCGGAGCTGAGACATCTATCTTTGGGTGTTAGCAAAGGTGAAAGTATATGAGTTAAGTTCCTTGGATGAAAAATCGATTTGCAAGTACCGATAAAACTAATGAGTGACCACAATTTGGTCATTAGTATGGTTCACAATCTTGCTCAACATGAAAGAATGAAAACATGTTGACATAGACATAAACATCATCAAAGACAGGCTTGAAGATAGTGTAATTTGCACATCCCATGTGAGATCGGCAAAGAATTGGCCGACATCTTCACCGAATGAGTTCCACGGGCCCAAGTCATGAAGTGATGGATATTATGTGGCCTATAAGCCAATCACACTTTCATATATCTTGCTTATGTTCATTGAAGCCAAATTTATTCATTGTCATTCTTGTGTGATGTTTATAATGAAGTCCATGAGCATATGCAATGACTAAGTGAATTATGATGAGATCATAATATAGTGATCACTACTCTTTAAACATATGTTCTAAACATTCCTATTCGTGAGATATTCGAGAAGGACATCGAATTATCCGGAAAGAATAACACTATCTAATCCATCTCATATGATGAGTATGGATGATCCTTTAGCCATTGGTGTGGAGACACTAAGGATAGATAGTCGGTGCTCTTTGGAGAAAGAGTTCACTGAATTGATCCGTATGAATCCTTGAATGATATTATACCTAACTGTCAATCAGGTTGGTTCATGTCATGGTTGTGTATGTGGTCCTTTGACTTGAGACACCAAAGACATCTTGTGGATAGATGATCGTTTTTTTTTATTATGACTTGCGAATCCCTAGCCACGTGATATCTTAAATATCAAATATCGGATACGACATGAAGTCCACGAAGATGATTGTGTGATCAAGATGAGATCATCCACCCTTGGTATTTGAGAAGATTGACTCAAGGAATGAGATGCGATGAAATCCTTGGCCAAGGTAGTAGAAATATCGAAGGAGTTCTCGATGATTTCTACACGCATCAGTACTAACTTGAGTGGCCGATTAGGGTTTGACAGTTGACCATATCCTAAGTCATTCATGAGTCTAATGTAGATGAAGGATTAAAAATACATGGTAATCGATGACGGGAAGGTTCCATAAGTGAGTTCTTACATACTCCATATCTCCTAGTGTACATGGTGTAGCTTGGCACCCAACGGGCTGGCAACTCAACTTATCGATTGGGTTAAATCGATTATTGATTAATTAATCTATATGTGGATGTGGATAATTAATTAAGTTTGACCAATAAGGTGTTATTTGGTCTATAGAGTTATTAACTAGTTATATATATGGACCTAGAGGGTCAGACACATAAGGTATATGGATGTTGGTAGATATAGACATAGTTATGAGGGTTTTTATGAAAAAACCTCATTCCAAATGTCTATAAATAGGGGAAGAACGACCACAACTGAAGGTGTTTATACAAGCCTTGTGGGAATTATCTCCATTCTTCTATTTCTCTCTGGGTGAAGAGCTCTGAAGAGGAGATCCAATGATCCGGAGACCGTGTGGACACCGCTAGAGGTTAGACACTTGAATAACTTCAAGAACTCCTTCAAGGAAACCCTGTAAGTATGTTTTCTCATTCATACTAGATGATAAGATCGTCTGTTATTGGTGGCTTAGTATTTTAAATATCTGATTCAATAAATTCCGTTACATTTGATGTTTTGATCAAAATTTTAGAAAGTTATCGAACTCATCCCATCATGAATATCATCGGCAACCTTGGAACGAAGAATCTCCATTCTTCGGTTGAGGAGGGATATTGAGAAGAGGAGCATGTGGGGCGAGTAATTCCATTTGGTAGAATTTATGTTTTAGGAAATATTAACAATTTGAAAAAGTACTCTTTGAGTTTTATTTTTATATCTGAATGGTTACAAAAGTTTTTAGGGGTTTTCTTGAGCCATCCTTTGAATATAATTCACTCTCGAATTTTCCCATCAAGATTCCCAAGATAATTGTTTTTTCCTTAAAAGCTCTTCTCTGATCTTATCAAGAACAGAGTATTGGCTCTGAGGTGTGCGTTTTAGTTAATCCGTCATTAAACTGTGATTTCTGGGCAAATCCACGCGGCATCCACTGTCATCAAAGAATAATACCCTTAAAATTCCAGTTTTCCCCTCCTGTACAGCAAAATCCTTCCTTCTTCAGTCCCGCCGACGATAATCTCCGCCGGCGGCGGCCTTCATCTCCTGCACCAGCCGCTCTACCTCAGAGATCCCACCAAACTTCTCCTCCTCTTCTGGGTTCCAGTGGCGGCGATCTCTCGGCCTGTGCCTGGCACCGCCGCTGTCCTGCCGTCGCAGCGGCGGCGCCGACGGCTGCGGAGCCGGCGCCGGAACTGAATTCTTGCCGGACGTTTGTCTGAGCACGAACTGGAGAAGATCGAGGGCCATCGACTGTCCCCGATCTGTGAAGTTTCTGATGTAGAACATTATCCATTCTCCCGACCTCCGGCTTATCTCCATCACTTTCTGATCGATACCCGATTCGTGCATCGACAGAAAAGGATATACGAACTTGTTGTACACGTACCAAGCTCCCTGAAGATTTTCGCGCGGTCAACGTGGGGAGATGACGTCATATGTGAGAGAACTGTTACCTGGGTTTTCGGGTGCCACAGATAAATGATCAACGCGAGTTTGAGTTCGCCGTAGAGTGGCAACCTGTCGGAATTAACTCTTTAATAGATCGATCGATCGATCGAACGAACGAGGGGGAAGCTAGAAATGGCAGAGCGATTACCAGGAGACGAAAAGATCAATGAATTTTTCCACCGCCGTCATGAGACCCAAGATGATCCTGCGATCCGTTCGAGATTGGAGGGTGATGTAGGGGATTGAGATATGGGTCGGAGGGAGGCGTACCAGTATTGACACCAGAATCTGAACTGCTCGATCTGCGGGCGGTTATGCTCGATCGTTCTGAAGCATTCGTAGGCGGGATACGCGTACCCTAACAGAAGACTGCCGACGGAAAGGAAGAAGAAGGTCGAATTGTTTCCTCAGCGAATTTTACTGGAAGAATTTTGGGAATTCGAAGTTGAAAGTTGAAGAACTTACACCAGAATCGACGTGACGAATTCCCCCAGCATCTTCCCTTAGTCGGGGGAGAGAGAAAGAGAGAGAGAGAGATAGAGAGAGGGAGAGGAGAGTCAGGAGAATTGGAGTTTATTGAGTGAGGGAGTCGTAATGGGATTGGGTTGAAGAGAGACGAAGAACGCGGCTTCCGGGTATTTTCTCTCGTCACGCCAGAGAGAGAGAGAGAGTTTGGCGCGGTAATGGACCAGGTCAACTCTAGTCAGACCCCCTTCGAACCCTGTTATTTACGGCCCACACAGGATAATATTTGGATCGTCATAAGGGCAATCTAGTCAATGCTTCCGTCCATCGATTGCGTTAGAAATGTCAAACTGGTCACAAGCATGCCCTGGCTGACCTAATCCTCTCCGGGCCCCATTTTCTGCTATTTAATATTTATAATGAGATTAGGACCAAAATTTCTATTACAATTGATTATTTATTTCATAATACTTAAAACTTGATTTTAGATCTATTTTATTATTTGTGTTAGTTCATGGTTAGACACTCCCTTGTGAGGTCTCTAAGTCGCTCCCAGGCTTCATGAAAGGTTTCACTCGTGCCTTGGGTAAACTTGCGAATGGTTTTTCGAACGGAGTTGGTTTTCCCTACGGGATAATATTTTCTCAAAAATTTTTCCTTCACCTCAGTCCAACTAGTGAATTCTTTCCCTAATTTTAAGAACCAATTCTTGGCTCGGTCTCTAAGTGTAGCAGGAAAGAGTTTCATCTTAATTATGTCAGCGTGGACATTCTAAATATGATTGATTTCACATACTTGGCTAGGTTCATCTACGTGTATATACGGTCCTCTGAAGGTTTACCATGGAAGATAAGAAACATGCTCATAACATATCAATCTATTATAAAATGCGCCCCTCTATTTAGGAGTGCGTGAATTCAGCTGACAAGTCTTTGGAGAACGGGCTTGGCATAGTCAAAAAAGTGTTTCCTTATATTTTCCTCGCCGTTCCAGGCCTTTTCTATATGTTCGATAGGTTTTACGGTGAAAGATGTCTCGGTAGTGTCAGGAGATTGCGAAGATCGTTCAAAGAGATCTATGTGTAAAGGATTATTCCGTAATCTCCAAGTGGTTTGTCATCTCATAGAAGGGTGGAGCGGATATTTATGAATATAAATTATAAATACTTATAAATTTCAAATAATGACGTCGATCGTACTTGAGTGTCGATATCCGTGAGAATGAAGCGCTCTTAACTTGAATTTGATGAAATGATCGCCCGTAATCCTTAGAAAAAGGGGCGAAAATCATTTGATCTTATCGAATTAAGGTATCTTGAAGATTGATTTCTACTTCGGATCACTCAGTGTAGGATTGATGTAAATTAATTTCAAGAAATTAAAAGAAAAATCTGAGTTGACTAAGTCTAAATTGACTTAAATGATCAAAATTACACCTTAATTCCCTAGAAACGATGCCATTTGACGGACCGATTTCACGAAAACGACACCTTTAAGTGAAATTGATGCCTTGACGTTGAGTAAAACCCTTTGCAACAAGATGTGCCTTATATCTTTTTGTATTACCTTTTGAGTCCCTCTTGGTTTTAAAGATTCATTTACAACCAATAGGCTTCAATCCTTCAGGTAACTGAACAAGATCCCAAACATCATTGTCATGCATGGATTTCATCTCTTCATTCATAGCATCAATCCACTTGTGAGCATTAAAGCTCTGCAAGGCTTGCCGTAAATTAATAGGATCATTTTCCTTTATCTCCAGATCAATCTCATGTTCTTGAAGATATATTCTCAAATGATTTGAAATCTGAGTTTTCTCTTGAACTGTGGATTCCTTTAATGACGCTTCTTCTTGAGGATATACAATTTAACTATAGGAAGCTGAAGGGCGCGAAACATCTGCTTGAACACATGAAAGAATTAGATTACCTTCTATATTTACACTATCATCGTGTTCTTTTTGAAAGTTAGTGTCTCTAACTTTATTTCCCCCATCAAATTCAATATCCTCACAGAAATGTGCATTTCCAGTTTCAAAGATACATCTACTGCTAGGATCGTAAAACTTGAAACCCCAAGATTTTTCTGAATATCCAACAAAATAACAACAAATTGTTCTAGAGTCCAGTTTTTTTTTCTTTAGGGACATACGGTCGTGCTTGAGCTGGACATCCCCAAATATGAAGATGCTTCAAACTGGGTTTTCTACCCATCCATAGTTCATATGGTGTCTTTATAGTTGCTTTGATTGGAACTTGATTCAATAAGTATATATTTGTCTTTAAGGCTTCACCCCATAAACTTATGTAAAACGATGATCAACCATCATACTTCTCACCATATCTTGAAGTGTCCGATTCCGCCGTTCAGCAATGTCATTCATACTAGGAGTACCTGGAATGGTATATTGAGGGACAATTCCTGATTGCTCGAGATATCGGGCAAAACTTCTAGGACATTGCTTACCAGATGCATCATTCCTTCCATAGAACTCTCCACCACGATCTGATCTCACACTTTTGATCCTCTTATTCAGTTGATTTTCTACCTCTGCTTTAAATATCTTAAATGTGTCCAAGGACTCTGATTTATCACGAATGAGATAAATATAACCATATCTTGAATAGTCATCAATAAATGTAAGGAAGTATCGATGCCTATTTCTAGTCGCTGTAGGAAATGGCCCACACGTATTCGTGTGAATTAATTGTAACAACTCTGTTGCTCGTGAAGATCCCTTTCCTATAATGCGTGTGTTCTTGCCTTTTTACTCAACTAACACACTTCTCAATATCCCGGACATCAAATGGCTGGAGAACTCCTTCTAAGATTAACCGATCAATTCTCTTTTGTGAAATGTGACACAGTCTTCTGTGCCATAAGGAATAGGAATTCGGGCTAGGTGACTTGAGTTTGCTGCCTCTCATACTTGTATGTAAAATTAAGTTGTATGGGGTGACAATATTAAGTAGATACAGGTTATTGTCCTCTAATAAATAGCCAGTACCAATAATATTGTCTTCATACTTGATACTAACTTTTCTATTTCCAAAGGTACAAGTATAACCAAATTTGTCCGAGTAGATACAAACACTAGATTGCGTCTAAAAGTTGGTGCAACAAAAGTATCTATTAGATCGACAAAATGACCAGTGTTTAGGAGAAATCTAAATGTTCGGATCCGTTCTACTTTAGCTGAAGTGTCGTTGCCAGTGAAGACATATTTCTCCTCACTTCTTGGCTTCCGACAATGGATGCAACCCTGCAATGACATACTAACATGAATGGTAGCACTAGAGTCTAGCCACCATGTATCGGTAGATACAGAGGCAAGATTGACTTCTGTACAAACGAGAGTAATGAAATTACCTTTCTTTTCTCTCAAAGCATGATATTTTGTACAGTCCTTCTTGAAATGACCAGGTTTTTGGCAATGGAAACAAGTCAATGCTTTATCTTGCTTTTGCCTCTTCTGGTCCTTTTGGAGAGCACGTTCTTGATTGTTCTTTTCATGCTTCCGTTTCTTGGATTTGGAGGTAGAAGCAAAATTTGTGCTTTCAAACTTTACTTCATTTAACCGGAGTTCCTCTTGAGAGCATAACGAAGTGAGATCTTCAAGACTCCATTTATGTTCCTGGATACTATATGTCAACTTGAAATGATCAAATCTTGGTGGAAGTGATTTGAGGACAAATTCCATTAGCATCTTGACAGTTACTTCCATGCCCATTTGTCCTAGCTTTGTTGAAACTGTATTCATCTGGTAGATGTGTTCTCTTACTTGTCATCAGCCTTTGTATTGCATGGAAGATAGCTTGATAAATAACTCTCTAGTCTCCACGACTTTATTTTTGGATAACTTTGTTTTCTATTTTCTCCATAAATTCTTTGGTGGTCAGGTCTTTGTTCTCGAGTTTGCCTTGATAAACTTCTAGAATCACTCCTTTCAAAGTCATTAAACATACTCTATTAGAAGTGTTCCATGCTTGAAATTGCTTGGCAGAGTCCTCATTGGCATAGGCGTTTAGGGTCGGTCATGGCAGAGTCAACATTGGCATAGGCTAATGCAATCATGACATCACTCTTCCAGTTCTTAAAATTTGTGGAAGTCAAAATAGGAACTCTATTTCCTTGTACAATGATGTATTCGTCTAAATAAGTTGCATACACAAGACAAAGAGTAACTCACAGCTGAATTTTCAAAATTTAAAATATACATTTTTTCAAGACATCAGTGCACATTAACGAGTCGTCTTTGGACAACAACATCAACTGCTAGCGACATCTTGATGTGATGAATGTCATTGACAATAAGTTCCTGTCAAAAGGCAAGTTATCTATGGACTCTTACCCTTTCACAATGAACAAATTACTAAATAATAGTCACACGACAATTCTCACGAGTGTGTAGAATCGCGTTCAACCGTTGCCTATCTTTGGGCCGGCTAAGGCCTACATAGACATACACACTCCATCTAGGATTTGGAATAAGAGATCTAAAAAAGAGAGCCCACTTTTTCAAGATGTTGCTTAAATCTAGAAATCTCTTCTCTTTCCAAGCCTACCTTAAGATATTAAGGCCTTTTGGCCCTTTTTAGGCTTTGGAAATGAAGTAGAGCCTTCAAATAACCCCTTTTAGATTTTTTTAAAACCTTATTGGGCGAAAATTTGGGCTTATTTAGCATTATTGGCCTATAACAAGCCCTAGAAATGCTTATTGGGCCAAGAAATAGGCCCAAATTACCATTATTAGGCTTTAATAAGCCCATTAGTGCTTATTAGGCCTAAAATAGACCCAATTTTTCCATTATTGAAAAATCGGCCCTTTCTTTCTCTCTCCTCGAAACCTTCTTCTTCCCTCTTCTTCGGCGTTTTTCTTCGTATGAGCAGGGCTTGAAGAAGACGGCGATTGCGACGGAACTTCCAAAGATTTCGGCGGGAATCTTTGCCGATTTCAATGAGTCAAGAGATTTCAAGGAAGTGTAAGGCGGTTTCGGCGATTTCGGCGTTCTCAATCGCCAGCTGGTACCGCCTTTGATTTCGGCGATTAAACCAAAAAAATCAACGGTATGAGGCGGTTCGAGATTGCTGAAGAATGGGTTAGGGGGTGATTTCGGTGGAAATCACCACCGACTTGAAATTGCTGCAGAATTGACGGCGATTTGAGGCGATTTCGGCGGCGGCCGAAATAGGTATTCGCGGACGCGTAAAGAATTTGACGACTTCATTCGAAGATGAAGTCGTGGGAATCGCGTCGTATGAGGCAGTTACCCCTTCTCAGGTAATTCAAGTCGGTGATGATCGTCATTTTCGGTCCTCTCTTCCCGACATTCGCCGATTCAATGCTTCGTCAAAGCAGAAAGAGGTGAATCACCGACTTACCGGATCGTCACCGACTTGAATCTTAATAACATTACGATGTGAAGAGGAAGCATCGGGGATTTTTCTCGAGAGTCTGCAGCGACGAGAATGCTCTTTCGTCAATGCAGAGAATTCGGGAGCTTCATCTTTCTCTGCTTCATCGACCCAGAGAACTGGGAAGGAATGAAGTGAGGTGACTCGTCTTCCCCCCCTCCCCGCGTCGCGAAGATTCGCGAAGAGAGATTGACTCAACCGCTTTGACTCAGTCTCTTGCGGGGCTCCGTGTTTATGTTTTCTTTTTGGGTTGCCCAAAAGGAATCCCGGGCAACCCAATTAAATGGGAGAAAATTTTCTCGCCTGGGCTTTTTTCGGGCTCCCTCTCTCTCTCTCTCTCTTTTCCATCGAGAGAGAGATCTTCAGGCTCTCTCTCTCTCTCTTCCATCGCCCAGCCCGGCTGATGCCACCGCCGCCTCCGAATCGCGCCACCGCCTCCCGCCTCCCGCCGAGGCCAGGCGCCCCCGCCGCCACCGCCTGCTGCTACTGCCGGCTCCACCTCTTCGGGCTCTCTCTCTCTCTCTTCCGTCGTCCAGCCCGGACCTCTGCCTCCCGCCAAGGTCATTGCTCCTTTGAGGCCACCGCTGAAGAGCTGCAGAAGAGCTGCAGGAGGCGACGGAGAACGCGGACGGAAGATATATTCTAGCAAAAGTCCAGGTCAACGCTTTGCTAGCGACCGGTGCGGGACTGAAGAACGATGAGAGCAAGCTCATTGACTTCACAGGATACCCCGTCGTGGGGAACCAGAGTGACATGCAGTCATCCGGCTCGTGCCTTAACGATAAAGACAACGGTCTCCTCACAGCCTGCGGATGGGACTCTCGTCTAGAAGGACTCTTCTACCATCAGACGGCCTTCAGCATTCCGATACCACAGATCCCGGATTTCATCGCGGACGTGAAGAAACTCAGAGAACTGCGGCCAGGATCTCTCTGCGGGCTAGATCTCTACAGTGAGCTGCTGATGAGGTTTGTGAAGAAGTCAACGGTGTTTCTGGGGAAGAAGGACGATTGTGTTGACTTCGACATGACGTATTTTCGTTCGAGAAACCCGGACGATCCCCGTCTAGATCAGGATATTCTGGAAGAGATGGAGCAGATGACGCTCTTCAAGTACGGGGCACTACCGCACTAGGGGAAGAACAGGCCGGTAGGGTTCATTGGTGCCAAGGAGAAGTATGGCGACAGGTGAGAGTCAGAGTTGAGGACTGACTGTTAGTTTTCTTTTGATCTGATTTTTGTATCTTTTTGCGCAGGCGTGATCGGTTTGTGGCGGCAATAGAGAAGTTTGACCCCCAGGGGCTGTTTGGCGGCGATGGACATATTTATGTTAGGGTGGGATACCCGAATTTCGGGTTAATATCATAAAAAAGTCTGAACTTTATCAACAGTCCGAACTTTTTTTTGTCAGATATGAGTCCGAACTTTTCAAAGTGTCCAGATATAAGTCTGAACTTTTCTTTTCTCATATAAAAGTCTCAACTTTTCAAAATGTCCAGATACGAAGCTCTTGAGTCCAATCTCCCACCTGCCTAATATGAACGCTGAGATAATCATCTCCCGGCGCCGATGTTATCGAAAATGGGTGCCTGAATAATCGGACGTTCAATAGAAAAGCATCAGCGGGGAGGAATCTTAGGTAGAGAAAGATGCGGCGAGCTGACCATTCGAACGGAGAAACTTCAGGGCACTGAACGAACATGTACTGGCCGCTCTTGTAGCGAAACACGGGAGGTTTTGAAACTTGGAGACAGAGAACATTCCCGGGATATATCGTCACCTGTTGCGCGCAGAACAGTCAGTAGAAAAAAAATTTGTGAAAAATTGTCGTTCCAGAAGAACTCACTTTCAAGACGCGAACGGAGTAGTACCCTGATCTGAACGCTCGAAGAATCCTCTCTCCAGCATAGAGAAGCAAAGGTACAGCAAGATACATCCATGTCTGCGATGGAAGAGACGAACGAGAGGCTTCAGCTACCAAGGGAGGTCGAACGAAAGGAAGAAGACGGCTTTTTCTCACCGTTCTGAGATACCATTCGTGAACGAGATAAAGCATCAAGCCATGGACGACGAGCAGGATGTAGACCAAGACGAAGAGGTGGTGGGAGTACCAGAAGGCGTTGAAGCCGGTGATGCGATCAAAGGGTTTTGGGAGCTTCACCAAGCTCCGGCGGAACCAGTGGGTGGCGAGAGTGAAGGCAATGAACATCAGCACCACCATCAAAACTCCCGTTATTCCTTCCCAGCCCTTAACCAATTCTGAGTACGTCGGCTTGGTATCTCCAAAATCGTCTTTCATGGGTGCATACTCCTCCTCGGAAGTCGCCATTAGCCGGGGAAAATCACAAGCAAGGTGGTTCCCGGCGTGGAGGATGACGCCAACAACAATGGCGGCGGCGACTGTGATGAGAACGCGATGTCAACTACCGACCGTGATGAGAACGCGATGTCAACTACCAAAAAGAATGCCCCATGTAGTTGACATCGCGTTCTCATCACGGTCGGAGTTGTGCTTGAAAGCAAAGCAAGAACAGAAGGAAGTCCAAAAAGGGAATGAGACTCGATCTCACGATAAGGAATAGAGTAATAAATGATAAAATTCAAGCGTGCGATCGTCTCCAATTGGTGGCAACGACCGATGAGAGTATATGAACGCGTGGGTTTGCTGGGGCTTGTCTTATCCACCAGGTCCAAGAGAAAAGGAGACGTCAAAACTCAGATCAGCTCCATCATCGACCATTTTCAACGCCGAAATCCGGTTTCCATTTCCTTAATCTCTCCCGACAAACAAGTTCAAAATCCGTAGGAGAAGATGACATCTCTCTTCATCTTCATCGCCCATTTCCCGGCCCACCGCCTTTTCCTCCGGTGAGGCGCCCACGGCATTCCCAAAGAACTTCCAACTATAAAGAAGGGAAAAGCTCGGCCTTTTATTTCTTCGCACTGTTTCTTCTTAAGCTTCTTCCTTTTCAATTTTCCTCCGTCTTCTCCCCAGCTTTCAACGCGGAAATGACTTTCCCCACAGACAACCAGGACGTGTCGCTCAGCGACCCTCTCCACTCACTAAAGGCGGCCGCATAATCACCCTCCAACTCACTCTCCATCTCCCCCTTTCATCAATCTATCTACCCCTAGATCTCTCCCTTAATTGACTTCCAGCGACCTCGTCCAATGAGGAGGAGCGTTTCTTGGCGCGAGAGATGCCGCGGTCTCAGCTTACCGTCTTCCCCGGCGATCTCCGCCTCGTCTTCAGAAGAGTTCGTGGAGGTGACTCTCGATTTTTCAAGACGACGACACCGTCGTTCTGAGAGGAGTCGAGATCGCCGTGGCAGGAGCGACGTCCGATATAGAAAATGGGACGTCGGAGACGGTTTTCTCCGCCGTTGATCGAGCGGAGCTCGTCCCACGGGAAACTTCGCCAATTTTCTCAGTAGCTCAAGCAGCTGTCGCTGGATTTTTAAAACGGAGTTAAAGAAGTGTTCTTGGAGTCATGGGCACGGAGGAAAGACTGGTCCGTCTTCCATGGACTCGGCGCTGGCCGCTCGGGCGCTGCGCAAGCAGCGTGCTCAACAGGATAGAGCGAAGTCCGGCGCACAGAAAGCTCTTCGCGGTTTAAGATTCATCAGCGGCAGCAAGAACAACGACATGGAAGCTTGGAACCAAGTACAGGCTAAATTCGACAGGCTAGCCAAGGACGGGTGTCTCTCGCGCTCTGATTTCGCTCAGTGCATTGGTGAGATAGTGAGACCATGATCACTGATGAAGGTTTTTGTACGTTCATTTTATTTATTTTCTTCAGGGATGAAGGAGACGGAGGAGTTTTGCGCTGGAGGTCTTGGATGCGTTGAGGCGGCGCCGCCGTCCCGGTGCTGAAAAGATCTCTCGGGAGGAGCTTTACGAGTTCTGGTTGCAGATCACTGAGCAGAGCTTCGATTCACGCCTGCAAATCTTCTTCGACATGTACTGAGATTAACGTTTCCGGTTAACTAGCTACATGCGTTTGTTTCTTGCTGATGAATTTTCTCCGCGAGATTTTCCGCAGGGTGGACAAGAATTTGGACGGGAGGATCACCGAGGAGGAGGTTAAAGAGGTAATTCAAAGGTCTTCAATTCTCTCTCTCTCTCTCCTAGGCTTTTCAGTTGAATTCGGTGAGGCCCAGACCCAACCACTCCAGCCTGCGTGATTCATTCGGCCATCTTCTTCTTCTTCCGTAGATCTGATGCTAAAGAAGAACTTAGGAAAAATACCTTATTGGCGAAAGCCCGATTCGATTATTCCTTAGTTTAGAATGGCGTCGACGTGACGCTGAGTATCCGATTGGGCTCCAGCTAACATGAAGTAGGTGAAGGTATTCCGGGGAAACCTAGTTTAGACTTCGCCCTCTCTGACGTCATGCTTCCATGCAATGGTTGCCGCATCAACGTCAGTTTATCGGCTAGTTGACGGCAGAGCTTTTCGCAGGTTCTTTTCCATTTCCCTCAACCTCCTCTTCAGATTATCATGCTTAGCGCATCTGCCAACAAGCTATCAAGGCTGAAGGAACAAGCCGAGGAGTATGCTGCTCTGATCATGGAGGAGCTCGACCCCGAGGGACTGGGGTTCATCGAGGTGACCTTTTCCGTTATTTCCCTTTCACGAATAAACTGAACCGTCATCTTCTTTTTCCGTAAGAAGATATCAATCATTCAGAGGAAATACACTGAACCATTTTTACGAGGAGCAGGTGTGGCAATTAGAGACGCTGCTGCTGCAGAAGGATACCTACTTCAATTACAGCCAAGCGTTGAGCTACACGAGCCAGATGATGAGCCAGAATCTACAAGGGGTTAGAAGGAGATGGCGCATCGGCAAGCTAAGCACCAAAGTGAGCTATTATCTGGAGGATAACTGGAAGCGGCTGTGGGTTCTGATACTCTGGATTTCGATAATGGCGGGGCTGTTCTCGTGGAAATTCTTTCAGTACAAGGAAAAAGTACGCCTTCAAGGTGATGGGTTATTGCCTTAGCACAGCCAAAGGTGCTGCCGAGACACTCAAGTTCAACATGGCCCTCATCCTTCTCCCCGTGCTTCGAAACATTCTCACATGGCTTCGCAACACTAAGCTCGGACTGATTGTTCCCTTCGATGACAACATCAACTTTCACAAGGTAAAAATTATTGACTTTCCTTTTTATCAGATCATGTACATGATAATACTATTTTTGTCCTTTTCGCTGCAGACAGTCGCCGCCGCCATTGTTGTTGGCGTCATCCTCCACGCCGGGAACCACCTTGCTTGTGATTTTCCCCGGCTAATGGCGACTTCCAAGGAGGAGTATGCACCCATGAAAGACGATTTTGGAGATACCAAGCCGACGTACTCAGAATTGGTTAAGGGCTGGGAAGGAATAACGGGAGTTTTGATGGTGGTGCTGATGTTCATTGCCTTCACTCTCGCCACCCACTGGTTCCGCCGGAGCTTGGTGAAGCTCCCAAAACCCTTTGATCGCATAACCGGCTTCAACGCCTTCTGGTACTCCCACCACCTCTTCGTCTTGGTCTACATCCTGCTCGTCGTCCATGGCTTGATGCTTTATCTCGTTCACGAATGGTATCTCAGAACGGTGAGAAAAAAAGCCGTCTTCTTCCTTTTCGTTCGACCTCCCTTGGTAGCTGAAGCCTCTCGTTCGTCTCTTCCATCGCAGACATGGATGTATCTTGCTGTACCTTTGCTTCTCTATGCTGGAGAGAGGATTCTTCGAGCGTTCAGATCAGGGTACTACTCCGTTCGCGTCTTGAAAGTGAGTTCTTCTGGAACGACAATTTTTTTCACAAATTTTTTTCTACTGACTGTTCTGCGCACAACAGGTGACGATATATCCCGGGAATGTTCTCTGTCTCCAAGTTTCAAAACCTCCCGTGTTTCGCTACAAGAGCGGCCAGTACATGTTCGTTCGGTGCCCTGAAGTTTCTCCGTTCGAATGGTCAGCTCGCCGCATCTTTCTCTACCTAAGATTCCTCCCCGCTGATGCTTTTCTATTGAACGTCCGATTATTCAGGCACCCATTTTCGATAACATCGGCGCCGGGAGATGATTATCTCAGCGTTCATATTAGGCAGGTGGGAGATTGGACTCAAGAGCTCAAGCGGGTCTTCTCCGAACAACGACATGGAAGCTTAGAACAAAGTACAGGCTAAATTCGACACGCTAGCTAACGAGACCCACGTGGACTCTCCGCATTGTCCACGTCAGCAGCGGGACTTTTTTCTGGAAAAAAATGTTCGGACTCATATATGGTACTGTTGATAAAGTTCAGACTTTTTTATGATATTAACCCCCCGAATTTCTCTGATGAATGGGATCATCCATCTCTCTTTGACGAATTTCTCTGATGAATGGGCAGGTGGTAGAGGCGGAGACGGAGGAAGTGGCGGAGGCCACTTCTTCTACTTCCCCGGAGGTGGGGGCAGATGCGGGAGCCGGGAGGGGGAGGCCAAGGCCTTGATTTCTTTTTTCTTTTTTTTTGTTGTGTTTTTGGATGGCCGATGGCTTATATACCGGTTGCCCCAGATTCCTTCGAGGCAACCGGTTGCCCCCGTAGCAGAGTCCTTTCTTTTTTAAGAACAATACTGAATTTGGTACTGTTCTAAGAAAAACAATAATTTGTAATAAATAAAAAACTTTAGTAGAGATAAATTTTTTCACTTCTTCCTGTACTTGATGACTGTATCAACAAACTAACTTCAATCAATCGAACTTCAAGCGAATAATTTTAACAAGGGAAGAATAATTAAATGAGCTTCCCGATGAAATTCTAGAAGATTCGATGAAGACTTCTTCTTAATTTCATTGAGATAGAGAATAGGAAACCCTAAATATCCCAATAAATAGATGGAAAAATCATCTGGTCATCGTAACGAATAGATGCATAGATTGGCTCTAATACAAATTGTTAGAAACTTCGAGTATGCATCATGATTCATCAGAATAATCAGATTCATAAAATGGAATTAAACGCGTACCTGGATTCACCGGATTAATATTCATTCGAAGTAGATTACAGAAGTGGAGAATAGCCTTCTTAAATATCTATGATGTAACCTCTTGATCTCTAGAGGAAATGAGGTTCTCTCTTGAGGGTTATGAGCATCAGGTTATCTAAGTGGACTATGGCATCCTATTTATAGAGTTGAGGAAAGCTTAAGCCTCTAATCAATCATTAGTCAACCCATTAATGACTAATGAATTATTTATTACCTCTACACATAATTAAACTTCACACACATAAATGAATGTCGTAATCCCCACATTAAACATAATTGAATCACTTAATGGGATTAAATGATAGCTAATCCACAATAATACATAGCTATGTCCACTTAATAGAGATTAGACCTAACAAAAACCTCATACCAAATGTCTATAAATAGGGGGAGAATGACCACAACTGAAGGTGCCCATGCAAGCCTTGTGGGAATTCTCTCCTTTCTTCTCTTTCTCTCTTGGTGAAGAGTTTTGAAGAAGAGATCCAACCATCCGGAGACCGTGTGGATACTGATAGAGGCTAGACACTTGAGTAGCTTCAAGAACTCCTTCAAGGAAACCTATAAGTATGTTTTTCTCATTCATAATAGATGATAGGATTATCTGTTCTTGGTGGCTTGGTATTTTGAATATCTGATTCAATATTTTCCGCTGCATTCGATGTTTTGATCAAAATTTAGAAAGTTTATCGATATGAGAACCCAACAAGATCAAATAGTGTTATTTTTTTCTAGATAATTCGATGTCCTTTTTTAATATCCCACAAATAAGAATGTTTAGAACATATGTTTAAAGACTAAAAAAAGTGATCATTGTATTATGATCTCATCATAATTCACTTAGTCATTGCATATGCTCATGGACTTTATTACAAACATTAAACAAGAATGACAATAAATAAATAAATTTAAATGAACATAAACGAGATAAATAAAAGTGTGATACGCTTATAGGTCACATTATATCTATTAGTTTTCTCTTCTATCTCATTATCATTTATATCCATTCTCTCCTACTCGTGTTCCTATATCCTTACATTCACATAACTCATAAAAATGTGAGAATTCAACCTCTTGACTTTAAAGGATTTAAATGGGGTTAGTCTCATGATGTAAGCAATTGAAACAAATGATGCATGATATGACATATTCATATTTCTTTTACATGCATTATATTAGCAGGAATTATGCATTAAAATTCATTTATAATGATGAAAATGAATAAAGCAGTGACACATTATCAAACATTTTTTTAAAGACTAATAATCATTATATTATGATCTCACTATAATTCACTTAGTCATTGCATATGCTCATGAACTTTGAAAACGTCACACTAAAATGACTATGAATAAATTTTATTTCAATGAATATAAACGAGATACATAGAAGTGTGATTGACTTTTAAGTCTTATAATGTCCATTATCTTATTTTTGGGATATTCGAGAAGGACATTGAATTATTTGAAAAGAAGAAGATTTTTTAATCTGACTCATATGATGAGTATGACTAATCTTATGGCCATTGGCATGGAGCTACCAATGATAGATAATGTTTACTCTTTAGAAAAAGAGTTCAGTAAATTGATCCATTTGAGTCCTTAAATAGTGTCATACCTAATTTTCAATCAAGTTGATTCATGCCATGGTTATGTATACAATCTTTTGACTTGAGACACCAAAGATATCTTGAGGATAGATAATCGTGTTTTGATTATGACTTGCAAATCCCTACCCATAGGATTGCTAAAATTTCAGTTCGTGGATACTATATGAAGTTCTCGAAGGTTATTATGTGGTTAAGATGGGACCATCTGCCCGTAGTCTTTGAGGAGAATGACTCAAGGAACGATATGGAATATTAGAAATATTAGAAATCTTTAGCTAAGGTGGTAGAAATATTAAAGGAGTTCCCGATGATTTCCTCTATATATTAGTACTAACATGGATAAAAATATTAGGGTTTGATAGTTGAGCATACCCTAAGTCATTCATGAGTCTCACTCGGATAAAAGATTATACGTATATAGTAAGTGATGACGGGAAGGTTCCACATGAGAGTTTTTATATGCCTCATATCTCCTAGGGCATCTCGTATAGCTTGGCACCCAACAAGTTAGCAACTCAACTTGTCGATTGGGTTAAATCGATCATTTAGTAATTAATCTATATATTAATATAGAAAATTAATGAAGTTAACTAATAAGGTATTATTCAGTATATAGAGTTATTAACTAGTGAGATATATGGACCTACAAGGTCATACCCATAAGGTCTATCGACGTTGGTAGATAGAGATCTTATTATGAGAGTTTTTGTGAAAAGTTTACATACTCAATGCCTATAAATAATATGAAAATGACCACAACTCAAAGTGCCTATGTAAATTTGGTAAAAATTCTCTCCTTTCTTCTCTTACTCTCTTAATGAAGAGCATTGAAGAGTAGTTCCAATTTTCTGACAATCATGTAGATATTGCTAGAGGTTGAACCCTTGAACAGCTTCAAGAATTCCTTCAAGTGAACCCTCTGAGTATGTTTTCTCATACATATTAGATGATGGGATTGTCAATTCTTTTTCCTCATTATTTTGAATATTCGATTCTATGTATTCCAGAACATTCGATGCTTTGATCAAAATTTTAGAAGGCTTATTGACTTTAGATCACAACACCTAGAGGGTCACACACATAAATTCTATAGAAGTTGGTAAATATAGACATAATTATGAAGATTTTTGTGAAAATTTCTCATAACTAATATCTATAAATAAGAGGAGAACGATCACAATTCAAGGTACCTATGAAAGTCTTGTAACAATTCTATCATTTCTGCTCTTGCTATTTTGGTGAACAGCATTAAAGAGAAGATTCAATCGCCTGACACTTGTATAGATATTGTTAAAGGTTGAATACTTGAACAACTTCGAGAACTCTTTCAAAAAACCTTGTAAGTAGTGATTTTAATCCATTCTAGATTATAGGATTATCATTTCTTTGTGTCTCAATATTTTGAATCTTTGATTCAATCTATTCTAATACATTTGATGTTTTGATAAAAATTTTAGAAGGCTTATTGACATTTGCTCTGAACATTCATATGAACCAATTTAGTGAACTCTTTTTTCTAAATAGTACTTACTATTTATCTTTGACGTCTCCACATTGATGGTTACAAGATCATTCATTTTCATCATATGAGTTATATCACATAGTGTTATTATTTTTGAATATTTTGTTATCCTTCTTGAATATCTCTTATGTAATAGCATTTATAACATATCTTTAAAAACTCGTGATCGTTGTATTATGTTCTCATCATAATTCCTTTAGTCATTAGAAATGCTCATGAACTTAATTACAAACATCACATGAGAATAACTTTGAATAAATTTTATGTCAATTAATATAAATAAGATATGGAAGTATGATTTAGCTTATATGCTATATAATATCCATCAAAATACTATTTGGAGTAAAGTTAATCACCCTTGCACATCAACCCTATAGTTTTATAGAGACGCTAATAAAATTTTGGAGCTAAAGGCTTCAATAAGAAATCTATAGTATTGTCGGTTAATAAAGCTTGTTTCATCATTATATATACTTTGGTGATGATCTCCCTAATTAAGTGAAAGCGCAAAAAAATGTGTTTTGACTGCTCATGAGACTTGGGCTCTTTCTCTTAAACTACTGCTTCATTGTTTTCACACAACAAGGAAATCTAATTTGAGATCATATAGATTTACGCTAAGGTATGTGGTGAACTTCTTCAACTAGTCTGCTTCTTTAGTGGCATCGCTCACGATGACGTACTCAACGCTCGTTGTCAGGTTTGTTGTGGTGGTTTGCTTGGAACTCTTCAAAGACACTACTCCATTCAAAGTGAACATGAATATAGATATGAATTTACTATCATCTGGTTTTGACTACAACTTCATCTCCTCTTTTATATAGACTAGAAATAAATGCTTAGTCTTTCTCATGTATTTAAGTATCCCTTTCACAAATTCCTAGTGTTTCTCACTCAATTTAGCCAAGAATTTGTTCTTAAAATTTATAAAATGTCGCATCTAGTATTCTATATAGCATAGCGTATGTGATAGATCTGATCCCCAACGTATAAGAATATTTTCTATCAAAGCTCTATCTTCAAGAGTTTTAAACAAATGCTCCTTGGATATCTGAAATTTATGCCTCAATGATATGAAACCTTTTTTAGAGTTCTCCATGCCAAAAATTTTGAAAAAAGAGATTATGTGCATGAATTGGGACAATGCAAGCAACCTCCTTGATCTATATCTACATATACGTATTCCTAATATATAAGTTGCATTGCTCAAATATTTTGTGGAAATTTTTTTGATAGCCATCTCTTCATTAATGGCAACATACCAACATCATTCTTTACAAGTAAGATTATGCTTCCAATGATCTTCCTGTACACACAAGGTTCGCCGTTATTTTTTATGAAGTCATAATATATGATCTCCTTATCAAATCTCATATTCCTAATTTTAGATGCTTGATTCAATCCATTAATAGATCTTTGCCATGTGCACACTTCATCTTGAAACTCTTTGAATGTATAACTCTCACTTTGTATCATATACATTTTTTTCCTCAAAGATTTCCAGCAAGGAAGATGGTTTTAACATCCATATGTCAAGTCTAATAGTCATGATGTGGAATTGTGGTGAGAAGAATCTTAATTAACATATCACTAACGACAGGTGAAAAGATTTTATCATAATTAACTCTTCATGTTTAGCAATTACCTTTTACCACTAACTTTGTCTTAAACAAGTAAACTTGTCCATCAACACCGATCTTCTTTTGGATGATCCACTTACATATAATAGCTATTGTACTCTTGAGAGGATCAACTGAATACTAGAATTGGTTCTAATACATAGCCTAGATGTTTAAATCCATTACTTTTTTACTATTTTCTAGTGTTAAAATCATTTATCCTTCATCATAGGTCAAAAGATCATTATTATTTAAGCGGAAAGTATCGATACTATAAGTAATTTTTTTTATTGATAAACAAAAATAATTTTCAAAAAGGGTCTACAAAATCTTTGATCATACAAAAGATACTACCAACCCTAGGTCATTGCATCATATTCTATCAATCTTCCACTTATAGGCATGGGTAGTTTATTTAGTCTAATCCAACATTTAAATATGTGAATTACACCCAGTTCGCACTTCACATAGAGAGTATGGGTAGCATGCATACACATAGATAGTGGGAGAGGAAGGGAGATTGTGTGTGTGTGTGTGTGAGAGAGAGAGAGAGAGAGAGAGAGAGAGAGAGAGAGAACAGATAGAGAGAACAGAGAGAGAGAGAGAGAGAACAGATAGATAAATGAAGAGAGACATGGCAAGAGAGGGAGAGAGAGAGAGGGTGAGTGTGAGAGAAAAGACAGATAGATAAATGAAGAGAGACATGGCAAGAGAGGGAGAGAGAGAGAGAGAGGGTGAGTGTGAGAGAAAAGACAGATAGATAAATGAAGAGAGACATGGCAAGAGAGGGAGAGAGAGAGAGAGACTGAGGGAGACAAATAGACATAAAGAAAGAGAGAGATCAACAGAAATAGAATGATTGAAATTGAAAGAGAGGGAAATTGAGAGAACCAGTGAGATGGACACATAAAGAGAGATTGAGAGATACATGGAGATAGCATACAGAGAGATTGAGGAGAACAGAGAGATAATATATAGAGAGAGATTGATATAATGAAAGAGATTTAGAGAGAAAGAGAAACATATATTTATCTAGAGAGAGAGATGGGCCTGCCAAATCACAGAATAGAAAAATATCAATGGGAAAGGATAGAGCTTGCTAGATAGAAACATCTTCACTCATGGTGTCCTTTAAGACATCACCAGCACCAATCACAGGTTCTAAACTTACCCGTTTTCAGAGAGAGAGAGAGAGAGAGAGAGAGAGAGAGAGGGAGAGAGAGAGAGAGAGAGATGGCCCTGCCGAATTACATAGTAGACAAATATCAAGGGGAAAGGATAAAGCTCCCTAGAGAGAAACATCGTCACTTGTGCTGTCCTTTAAGACGCCGCCCACACCAATCACAGGGGATAAACTTACCCGTCTTCATAGAGAGAAGGATAGAGAGAGAAATGCAATATGAAGAGTACTATAAAGAGGCTAGAAACAGGTACCCTCCGGAGGCTGGACGAGCTTCCGGTTGTGAGGCGCCGCCATCTCTCTCCTCAGCTGTGTCAGTATATCCGCCATAGTGAAATCTCTCTGCCAGTTTGACAGCATTCCGAACTTCCTCGCCTCCACCTGCACGTCACATCCCACAACCGGTATATTGATTTCTCTTTCTTCTCTCTCTATCAGTCTGTCTCTGTAAAACATACCAATCCAGTTTCATGGTTGACGCAGGTCATGTTAATCCTCGAGTGAAAGCGAACACACGGCGGTTTCTCAGGATAATCCTTATCGCAGAAAAGCTTCAGTTGATAAATTCTCCCTTCATGAACAGACTACATCCAAATAACCAATCACAATAACAACAATAATAAGAATAATAATAAGCACAATATTCGATGTCATCACAACAAGAGAGAGAAGACGCACGTTGTGAGGACCGATGATGGTTCCAGTCCAAGATCGCATGTAGATGTCATCTCCATCATCCATCCCGTAGCTCACCGTTCCGTCTCCGATGCCTTTCTCTCCGTGCTCCAATTCTTCCAGCAATCTGAAGTTCCTCGGTACTAATATTAACCAAAAGAAAGAAAATCCGAGTTACAAAGAAAATTTCAGAAAATTTCGAGATGATGCAGAAACCATAAAATTTCAAGGTGACATCGCATATCCCGGATTTTCCGAGATTTTAAGAAACAAATCTGGATACAATAAAAATTAGACGGATCGTCCTTTTAATCCGAGTGATTGAAAATATACGAGGCTAGAATACGCGATCCAGAAAATAAACGCCAGATAAAGCGAAAAATCAGATATATAGGGAGAGATGTGCAAAGACAGAAAAGACACAGGTTTAGAAAGGAATACCAACGACGGAAGATCCCCCCGATCCCATCGTCATCCAGGCCAGAAATCGATAGACCTTCACCGATCGGAAGCCGGAGGAGAACGCAGGAATCCGCGCCTTCGGTTTCTGGTGAGGAAGATAGACTGAATAAAAAAGAATCTAGTTCGCCGAAAGCGATTAACGCGTTTCCGCCGTCGATTCCCATCGGACGGTTGAAATAAGTTTTTCCCTTCGTCTTGGACAAAGGAGCATCGATCGAACGGGAATAAGAATCCAACATCTCCATCGGACGGTTGAGTTAAACCTATTTCCTATTATTAAGCCCGATATTTTCGTTTGTGAGATTGCGATCGGACGGCTCCAATTTATCCGATGAACCTGGTAAATATATTAATCGGATGGTCGAGATTGATTCAGTTCAACGGGCGTCGATCGAGATCACGCATTTTCGCACATTGAAATGACTGGCTTGCCCATATCGGCGGTTCTTCTACGTTTCGACAGAAGTAGAGCTGTAGATTCATCGAGGTTTTGCCCCGGAAATTCTCCTTGCGTTCATCTCGAACTTTGCATTTCTACTGCTTTCAATGTGAGACCATTTCTTGGAGAAAACTACACTTTGAGCTGAAAACTTAGTAATCTCGTTATCTCTATCGTTTTGGTTGGGGTAATTCTCTTGGGATTATGGATGCGCGCCGCCAATCGTGAAGTTATCGTGGACGTTTAATTTCAATTTTTCTCGCTGACCAGAAAATATATTTTTCAGGCAATGTCTTCTCACCTGCATCGAGAAGACCCAGAAAGTTTTCATGTCCGACCCTCTGAACCAGAAAGTTTACATGCATCGAGAAGAAGCTTTTGCCCATGGTGGCCATCAATTGGATGAGAGAGATTGTGAGCAGAAGACGGTTCAAATCTTGGGCAAACTTGTCTTCGAGATAAGTCGATGTCAAAGTCAATGTGATGAAAGAGATCTTCTTGATCGCGTCAAAGTCAAATTCCTCTTCTTGATCTCCATTACTTGAAAGATAAAATTTTGGTTCAGTTAAGATGATCTGTCTCCAAATCTCTCTCTCTAATTTCCTTTCTTCATCTCTTTGGCTAATTCTCTCCAACTCTCTCCCCCTCATGCTCTCATCACGTCTCTCTCTCTCCCCGTCACTACCTCTAATATCGCATACCGCACATTCTCTCTCTCTCTCTCCCATCATTTTCTCTGCGCTTTACCGCATATTCTCTCTTACAAACGATTTCTCTCGGCTAATTCTCTCTAAGTAATCTCTCTCTCACTGTCTTTTTTTCTATCCGGTAATTTTCTCTCTTTCTATCTCTCTCTCCGTCCAGCTATCTCTTTCTCTGACGCGCTCTAATTCTCACGCTTTCCCTCGATCGCTAACTGGCTTACTCTCCAATCCCCCCCCCCGCCCCCATTTTCTCCGATTAATCTTTCTTTTCTCTCACTCCCGTTTTTATTTTCTCTCTCTCTAAGGCTAATTCACCTTCTCTCCTGTCTGCTTACGAGTAACTACCGTGGTGCGCATGGCTTCTCAGCTCCGAGGGTATTCCACCTTTTCTTCAGTCAAAGCGTCTGTATTTTATCTCCATCATCTTCGTTTTATTAGAATGGGACAATGTGTTGTGTTTCTCAATCCCCCTCGTGTAAACATTCTCTCATCGAACGTCAGATCGCAACTTTCCCGATCCCGTTGACTCTGGAACATGGACACTCGTTGTTTGACCTTTGATGTCGATTACCTGGCGTTGACCTGCGCAGGTCCTTGACACGGTAGAAAAATCCCTGGTTAACGTCATCTACGAAGACGTAGGAGAAACGAGAGTGATGAGTTTAAGAGAGAGAATCAGCGGTAACGACAATCTAGATGCTTTAATTGGGCTACAACTGAGTAAGATACTCCTTACATATTCACCGTCCGTAGGCGGATGAGAGGAACAGCGGGGTAGGTTCGTCTCTTCTGGAGTGGTGAATAACTCAAAGGAGTACCATCAGGAGCAGGGATTCTTTTCATGGAGCAAAGGACAGAGGGAGAGCGGGAGAGAGAGAGAGAGGGGGGGATGGAGGGAGGGACGGAGGGAGGGACGGAGGGAGAGAAATACCACATAGTTGTGGCGAGAGAGTGGGGATTGAGAAATAGAGAGAAAGAGAGAGCTAGAGAGTATGAGATATCCGAAATGGGTGAAAGAGCGAGGAAACGAGCGAGCGAGCGAGCGCGCGAGCGAGAGAGAGAGAGAGAGAGAGAGAGAGAGAGAGAGAGAGAGAGAGAGGTTTAGTTGTTGCGAGTGGTGCGGGCAGAAGAGGGCTTGGTATGGTTGAGGAAGTCGAGGAGTACGGTGCTCTGACACTTGGGGCACTTGGGATCATCCTCCGAGAGCATGACGTACATGAGGCATCTGGGGCATCCCGCCAGCACCATCGACGTCGCCTCCGGGCTCCCTCCCTCCTCTTCCTCGGACGACACGCACGAGCTCGGCGACGACGCCGCCGCCGACGACCTCTCCGACGACGACTCCGACGACGTCGACGATCTCCGCGGCGACCTCTCCGCCGCCCTTCCCGCCGTCGTCCCCCCTCTCCGGACCGTCAGATTCAGTCGCAAGTCCATCCTCGCGCTCTTCCCGTTCCTGCTCATCTCTCCTTCGCAGACGACTCTCCTGTTAAAATTGCCGCAATTAGAATCACCTGTTTGAAGAGAGAGAGAGAGAGAGAGAGAGAGAGAGAGAGGGAGAGAGATATGAACACCTGTTTAGGCTTGATGTCGGGTCACCGGCAAAAAAGAAAGCTTTCGGCAGGAGGGGGGAGGTGTTGTAGCTCGTGGTGGCTGACATTTGATGCCCTCGCAGGGGTTTTATAGGGGCCGGAAGGAGGATCAACAGAAATCTGTGAGTGGCAGAGAGAGAGAGAGAGAATGAGAGATGGAGTTAGAAAGAGGAGGAGAGGTGGGTTAATATTAAATTCCTTTCTTTCCCGCTCTTTACGTCTCCCTGCGTCTATCCGCTCTACTTAATTAGATTTGCAAGTGCACACAGGTGTGGAGAGAGAGAGAGAGAGCGGTTGATGATGCGGAAAAGGGAGTGGGGATTGAATGGAATTGATGGAGTTTCTAGAGAGAGAAGGAAGCAACGGTTCAGACGGGAGGAGAGGTTACGGGGATCGCACCTGGAGGAGAGAGACAATCGCAGTTACTGCGTGCAATTACATGCTGCAGGAGTTCCCACAGTCGCCGCCTTCCGCAAGCTGAGGGAAGATACCACTCCACCGCGATATACCAATTATGCAATAAAAATGTCAAAATGCGCGCCTTCCCGCAATTATTTATTATAAAGAAATATACCATTACTGCAATTTATCGGCTGTATTTTCGCATTTTCATAAAGGGAACAATGATTTAAGAAGAACAGCAAACGGAACTCTCATGATAAATGATAATTATTTCGATAGCGTAAACAGTAAATGCGTGAATATTTTTTAAAAAATTTCCCTGCTCTCCATTAATTGGCATGATACGAAATCTGTCACTCCCCCGGAACCCAAAAAACAATATACGGGGGAGAGAAGAGAGCGAAGGAAGTTCAGTTGGTAGGCATGCAGAGCTGTTTAGGTAGAAATATCCGGAAAATTACCGGAAATAGAGAAAAACATTGAAGTTTCGTGGACAATTAGAGCGCCATTAAAAATCTGCTGCGGAGCTTCAACTCGGCGTTCATTTAGTGTGATGGCAGTCGTCTGCGTGATGACCTAATCGGTTTGCGGGTTCGGATCTTCCTCCTCTAACCTAGCAAGTAAATGAGCAATTGAATGGGCGCCGTTCGGCTTCGTAAATGTCTTCATTAGTGAGGATCCTCCCTATTCAAGCGGGCTTCTCTCTCATGCAGCTCAGTGCGATAAGCATACAATAAAGTCTCTCCCCCGTCTCCTCTTTCTCTCTCTAAGAGGTGAAAGAAGAAGTTGACCTCCCTCCATCTTTCTCTCTCTAAGTCTCCACGAAAGGGAGCTTTGATCACATGCACCCTTTATTTGGGTGGGGTTTCATGAATGCCCGCCCTCGAACCAAGTCTCGCTGAATTGATATCAATTGTTAATTGTTTTCTCGATAATCGATCGATTCCCGCCTCTCAAGAAGATTTCTGACATATTTAAGCTACTTATAAATGAAATTTATAGAACATTCATTCACGGGAATAAATTCGGGCGGGATATCGCCTCTTCTCAGGCCCGATTGATCGTCCAGTCGTCATCTGAGCCCATGAACTGTCGATCTGGGGCCGAACTTCGGGCTTTAAGAATCAGGGGTTGACTTTCTCTCTCTAGATTAACGTAAGACGCGTCGCCCTTTAGTCCATGATACAGGTGTCGTGCTTAATCAGCCAATGATCTCC
The DNA here is from genome assembly GCA_024174645.1 of Lemna minuta. Classification (NCBI taxonomy): domain Eukaryota; kingdom Viridiplantae; phylum Streptophyta; class Magnoliopsida; order Alismatales; family Araceae; genus Lemna; species Lemna minuta. Next base: position 11,615,444 of record CM044117.1, on the reverse strand, counting down.
ATTTCTCTATCTAAAAACGCGGGTTGATCATGGCCAGCCCTCTGAGTCGATTTCTCTTTCTGAAACGTCGCTTCTGACTATAAGGAGGAGGGGCTTAGACTGGGCTGGAGTTTGGAGCCTCGGGGGAAACCGAGATCTCGGGTCCGTCGCTGCCGGCATTAATGTATAATCAATTTCTCATTATGCAACTATATAATTACTCGAATATTTATATAGTTTGATGACATTTAGAAAGATTGCAGGCGTCGGGAAAGGTCGTGCCTCTTCTGACGTCACGCTTACGTTAACCCAGAGTCTTCAGTCGGTCACGTCAACCCTGCTTCATGTCGGGGCTAGAGTGCATGTCAGGACGATTCCTTTCCAACTGGAGAGATAGACTGATAGTTGGTACACTCTCTCTCTCTCTATCTCTCTCTCTCTCCCGCCGGGCGTCAACTCTTCGAACACCCGTTTTCTGTTGGTTCTAACCCATGTCAATTTTTTCGGTGCGTTTGATGGAGCTTCGGAAAACTCCCCTCTCCCCTCTATCTATATCTGTCTCTTCCCCTGACTCTCCACCTACCAACCTTTCCATCTATCTGTCTGACTTTCTGTCTATCTTTCTATCTATACATCCATCCATCCGTGTATTTATCCATTTGTCTATCCATCCATTTATTGATCCATCAATCCATCTCTCTCTCTCAAGCACCGCATCAGCTTTTCGTCGGGCTTGAGGTCTGGTTACTTGACTGTCTGCCCTCCGAAGTGGGTCAGACTATTAATCCGGGCACGGCCATGAAGTCAATCTGAAGCATCCATCTTCGGCGGGACGAATCACCTGGCCTCGGCCACGCAGTTTGAATGCGATTCAATTTCCCCCGATTCGGCGGGATCCCATTGGTTAAGATGCAACTAAATGCTCCTCCCCACCATTCCCTCTGAACTCTCCCGCGATTTTCTCGAGCTGCTTTCTTTCAGGTTTCAAACAAACTTAGAGAGAGATGAAGCAGGTGGGCATTCATGTGACCAATTGGAGGATTGATTTGCTGTTGCCAGCGGAAGAGCATAGCAACGCGTCATGAGAAATGAAAAGCCCCCATTAAGGCCATTCATAGCTTCTTACCACTCTCAGCCCCCTTTTATAAATGTCTTCTGTCTTTAAGGCGGCATCACTGTTACGGTTTTATTACTCTCTTTCCCCCCTCTTTCTCTCTCTAGGTTTCCTGTGCGTCTTCTTTGAAGTCTTTCCTTCTTCACGGACGCGAACCAGTCTACACCTACCGATCGACCCTCAGTTCTCCACAGCTGTCATCCAAAATCTGGAGTTGACCAAGCTCTTCCAAAAAGTCAACTCATGGAGGTCAATCTCCTAACAGTACTCCTTCTTGTCAGATGAGATGCCCAATCGACGGGGTGTGGGCGGTGGAGGGGCAGAGGTTGACCAACTTGGGATCTTGACAACGCAGACCGCCTAATATTGACCGATCGTTTGGTCAAATCCGGAAATGCAACGTCGTTGAAATTTGTAAGCATCAGCGGGTCAGAACTTCGAGCAACCCGCCAGTTTTCACAGGGCCGTGGAGTATTCTTATTCCTTCACGAGAGAGAGAGAGAGAGAGAGAAAGAGAGAGAGAGAGATAGGCATAGAATAGACTAGATGTGGAAAATATGGATGAAAAATGTTGGATGTGGATCTGCGAGGACATGCTACCGCGGAAGCATATTTGGACGGTGTGAATTGCACGAGAGACTTGATTAAACCATCAATTGACCAAAAGATGGTCCAAAAGACGCCGCGAGCCGCATCTATTCCTCCCTGGTGTCATTTTCAGCAAAAGGGCCCCACCAAAAGACCAAGGCCATGGACAGAAGCAAAAGATAGATGCAAATTGAGAGAGAGAGAGAGAGAGAGAGAGAGAGAGAGAGAGATAGATAGATAGATAGATAGATAGATAGAGAGATAGATAGAGAGATAGATAGATATAGATAGATAGATAGAGATAGATAGATAGATAGATAGATAGATAGATAGATAGATAGATAGATAGATAGATAGATAGATAGATAGATAGATAGATAGATAGATAGATAGATAGATAACTGACCCAAAAGACTCCAATTAGGCAAAAACCTGAGCTGCATTCAGAGTTGAAGTCCATCCATGTTGCAAGTACTCTACCTCCTTCAAGGTACTCATGACATTCTCACGCATATGCGCCCTTAAAAGAACAATCTCTTGATGAATCTACTGACTCCAAGATCTACTGATACTCAATAACGTACTTTGATTGCGCATAATAAGCTTGATTATTCACCAAAAATTAGTCATGTGATTTTCAACCAGTCAGAGAAGCTCAGCTTGTGAATCCTTCACTAGTCCCTTCAACCACAAGGCCGCCAACTCCCTTTTGCTGACTTCCATGTATTTCGCCTCAGTTTGAGCTCACTGGGCCACCAGCCACAATGAACACGGACCCATGTGAATCTTTGATGATATACATAGACTCTAAGGTATGAAATTCCCTAATGAGATGGTGAATTTACTAAGAGGGGAGGTGAATTAGTTTCTTTTGATTTTACATTTTTATAATCCTTTTTGAATTCATTAATTATCCACTCCAATTACTCACGTCACTCGTACGCCAGATTTTTTTTATACTATATAGGGTATCTAAACCCCCCGCGCCAGTCCCACGGCGAGACAGTCCTCCCAGAGTCACTCATTGCCTTGTTAATCCCCCAATAGCAATTATTAGTTGGTCGGAATAATCAGATTAAAGTTCTAACAAGAGCTTTCGATTTGACATACGCTCTCAGTTAGTGACCTTACTTCGCCGCCATCCTTTGGTGCCCCGCCGCTGGTCCCGTCCCTTGGGCCGACTCCCAGAGCTCCACACGCCGCTCCCTACTCTCTTTCGGGCTGGCCTGCCTCTCTAAAGTCACCAAGTCTCGTCACCGATCCACATATGCACCAAGTAAGTCGATCATCCCTGAATTCAAGTAATCCTGCAAAGTGAAGAACAAATGTACCTCGAGTTGACTTTCTAGTCAACTCCCTAGATTCGTCCTGACTCATTACAATTCCTTAGGAATCTTCCCCTTACCCCCACGGGTAAGTAAGACTCACCCAAAGTATGAAGGTATAACTAATTTTCCCTAATTTCTAAATTAAACTTACAAAATAAAGAGCTATAAAGATAATACTAGAAACTAAACCGACCACGATAACTAACAACAAATAATTTAAATATAAAAGATATAAGTTATTTAAGGAAAAATATAAAAACTGAAAACAAATTAAAATAACTCCTTGATGAGCTGATTTGTACAAGCCTTTGGCTTTGACTTTGACCTTGACTTTGACTTTGATTTTTGACTTTGTGTTGACTTTGACTTCCAACTTTGAGTTTTGAGTTGTGACTTTATGTTGACTTTTGACTTTGACTTTGCTATTGACTTTGACTTCTACCTTGCCTTTGACTTTGGCTTTGACTTGACTTCTGCTTTTTCTTTGACTTCTGCTTTGACTTTGTGATGCAGGACCGACGGAGTGAATCGGTCCGGCGCCAATGTCCTCTAAGGGTAGACTAGGGATGGAGTGATCTACGTGCTCTAAGTGATGCAATGAAGTCTAGGGTCTCCACAAGCAGCCAACCGACCAGTGCGTCGTCGCGGCGATCCTGGGGGTACGCCGAGTAGGATGGAGCGGGAGTCCTCCCGAACCCGTCGATGCAGGGGAGAGAGCAGCCTCGGGTCGTCGGAGCAGCTCGATCGTCAACCCGGCGGCCGGGTCCACGATCCCAGTCCCGAGCCCTGACGTCACTCAACCTAACTAGGCCCGAGGGCGGTGGAGACAAATGCGGGAAGTACCGAAGGAAATATAGACTTCAAAGTAAAGTAAGGGGATGAATGCCTAACCTGCGGGGCGCGAGCCCGGTCGGTCGGGGCGAGGGAGATCGTCGGGCGCGGTAGCGGTGTCGGACGCCGGACGAGTCGGCGAGGGAGCGCGGAGTAGCGATCGGCGCGGGGCGGGCGAAGACGTGTCGTGGCGAGCAAGACGGGTCGCGGCGTACACGGGAAGACGGGAGGAGACGATCGGGGGCCGGCTCGGAGCAGTCGGGGCCGGTTCAGGGCTGCCCGGGTCGGTCTGGACCGGTTTGGGTGGCCCTGGGCCGGTCTGGACCGGGGAGGGCCGGCCTGGGTCGGCCGGAGCCGGTCTGGGCCGGTCTGGGTCGCTCTGGACCGGTTCGGACCGGCAGGGCGGCTCGGGGTGGCTTGGATCGGATGGTCCGGTCCGGCCCGAGGGTGGCCCCGGTGGGGCTGGACCGGTCAGCCCGGTGCGGACAGGGGGCCTTGTCGGGCGGAACCAGCTGGACCGGTTCCGGTGCAGGGCGGTTCGGGTCTGGGCGGCCCGGTTGAGCGAAACAGGGGGAAGGGGCGAGAACGATTCCCAGCCGAGTCAACTCAGCGGGGATCGTTCGATCGACCCTCGCCTTCTAGGGTTTCGCGCGGGGGTAGCGGCGGCGCACGGCGATCGCGGCGCGGAAAGGGGGCGCACCGGCGGCGGAACAATGGAGAAACCCGGGGAGGACGGTCCTTGGGCGGAGAAGGGCGCGGAGATGGGCGGAGGTGGCGCGGTGACCGGCGGACGGGCGGAGGCTTCGACGGCCGTCGAGCACGACGGGAGCGGCGTCTATGCGCGGCGGTGACGCAGGGCTCGGCGGCGGTGGACTGCGAAGGCGTCGATCGAGGCCAGGACGTTCAGGGGTAGGGGTAGCTCGATGGAGGAAGGAATGGGGCGGTGGCTTGGTGGACGGCCGGCGGTGGAGGAGGAGGAGGAGGGGTTTTGGGGTGAGGTTCGTGGAGGGGGAAGGGAGGCGAATTTTCGAAGGGGGTAGGCGATCAGAGGCAGCGGCGGGCGGTCGCGCGGAGATGGAGGCGGAGGTGAGGAGGAGGGGGAAGGTCCGTGGAGGGGATGATCGGAGGGATGGCGGTGCTGCGATCCGGCGGCGCGGCGGCGCGTGGCGGCGGCCTGAGGCGGCGGCACGGCGGCGGCGGCGGGAGGAAGGCAGCACGTTTGATAACTAGTGACCAAGGCAAGGGGAGGCGGCGGGCACGGCGGCGGCACGTGGAGGTGCGGCGGCGGTGGCGGCGGCGGAGGCGGCGGTTGGTCTCCTTCCTTGATCTTCCTTGAGCAGCCACTTGAGAGAGGAATACTCTTTTCTTCAAATGACGGCTAGGGTTTGTGGGGGGGTCCCTTCCCCTCTTATAGAGCCCTTGATGGGCCTAGAGAGGAAAGGGCCCACTTGAGGCCCACAACCCACACCCATACTCATAGAAATAAAATAAGGGTTCACAAAGAGAAAGGGCCTTAGGCTAGGGTCCCGAAACGAGAGGGAAGCCCACCCGGCGGCCTAAAGAGAGAGAAAGACATGCAAAGGCCCGCTTAAACACGTGCGGGCTAAATAAAAACATAATAAAGAGAAAACGGGAAAGATAGCTCTACGCGCGCGAGCTCGTGGCGAGAAGAGGGTCTCACTTGGTGTAGTGAAACTCGGGATCCTTCGTCTTCGCCTGTCGAGGGGGCTGGACGCGCGTAGGTGTCGGCTCCACCGGCGCCGTAGTGTCATGCCTTGGTGGCGACGGGGGTCGTTCGCCACCACTTTGACTTTTTTGTTGACTTTGATATTCGGCATCTATTCCCTCAAATGTATTAAGAAAACACACACAACAACACAAACTACCCCTAGAATGATTCTCTAAATATACTTACTATGAACTGAGTGCGTATGTATGAAAAATGGACTAATGAATGAGTAATACTTCCCTTAAAATAAACACCTTTAATCTCACCTTGATGTAGGATTTCTTGAGTGTCTCACTAAACCTGAAACGGCTTATCAATGGCGTAATGATTCGTTGAACAGACATCAAATATATTAAAAATTATTAATCAAAATTTAGGTGCGACAAAATGGATTGTAAAAGAACACACAACATAATTTGAATAAATTAAAGACAACCCTTAGATAAATATAAAACATAATTTTGACAAACACAAATAGATTTTAAATAAAAAAAGAATTTATTTGTTTGATAAGCACACAACATAAGTTTTTTCTTTTTTAATTTTAACTAGAATGTAAAAACAGTTTTAAATTTTTTTATTTTTTTATTTAGTCCACTACATATTTCAAACACAATTTGAAAAGAACAGAATTTTTGTTTAAAGGAAAACAAAAACATAAAAACACGAATCTGATAATTTTAAAAAATATAGACCAATCTAAAAAACAAGAAATCAGTAAAGACACTACAAAACAATTGATAAGAGAAAGCACAACAAGAAACCACAGAAGGATTAAAAAAATCAATATGGATTCCAAAAAAAATCAGGCCGAGTGATTTTGAAATCACGATCGAGAATCTGAAGAGAGCTAGAATCACTTTAGAAGGAAGGGAACAATAACAGTTCGATTAATTTTAGAACTCGTTGAAGAGAAATTTTAGAAAGAGGAGAAGTCACCGCCTCCATTTCAAGTTTGTTGAAGACCATGATTTCTTCAAGAAACTTTAGTAATGGCGCATGCAAGAGAGATGTTCTTGGTTTTTTCCTTTTCGCTGGAGCAAAACCCTCGTTTTCTTTGTTTTTCGCAAGAGAGTTTTTTCTTTTTGGCTTTTATATCGTTTTTGGGTATATTCGCTATTCTTAAAAAATACCTGAAAATGAAAAAGGAAAAAAAAAGATAGATAGCATTTATCTAAGAAGTAACAAAAATGAAGATACAAAAAGAAAATATCAGTGATAAAAACAATAACATGTTTTATCATTAAATATTAACATTGATGGTCTAAAATGATGGTAATGTAAAATCAAGCATGAAAACTAAAATAATAGGAATAATAATAATAATTGATAGTTTTATGAGTATAAAGCTTAATATTTGTTAGTGTCATTAATACCAAACTTTGGGAGCATACCCTTCTATCTTTAGAATACTAAAACAATGATAATGATAATCCTATCTTTAGAATATCTTTTCTAAATGTTTTAATAACAGATTAGAAAATAAGTAATCTAGAGCTCATTCTTAGCGGCGTCTGCGTTGCGAAGTCGAAGTGGGTCAATCACTCAAGTCGTTGCTACCTACAATAACAAGGGCATACCCTTCTCAAATTATTTTGACGAAAAGCTATCAATCCAAATCTAAAAGCTGCTTAATATAATATTTCATAAACTTTAAGAGAGCACCAATGTAAACTATCAAAATTAGATTAAACTAACAAGGTAAGCATCAACACAACCTATTACAAAAATAAAGCTCTGCTTCTCAATGAGAATGATTGTACTCATATTGCCCTCTGTATTTTACCCTCATTCCAATGCCTCATCGTTTTTATTACTCTTAAATACGATCGCGTTCCAACTAGCATGAGCAGTACTTAGTTTCATAATGGGAGCTTTCTTATTTTAGTTTTCTACCGCCAACATGTAGAAAATAAGAAATGATTTCGTAGATATGTACTCATCATTAAAGCATTAACCATGCCAAAGAGATCGACAAGCTTTCACGGACAGCTTCTTTATGTCAATTACGATCATCTTATTTGCCAATCCTTTGTGACACCCTGGGAGGTAAGTGAATATCTAATGGAGTTGGGTCGCGTTGCAAGGCGGGGGCATGCCTAGAGACAGCCCACCTTTTTAGGCGGCGCCGTCGAAGGCACTGTGCCTAGAGGCATTGGGCTTGGAGGCGGCTCAGCTGGAGGTGACGCGACTTAAGGAGCCATTACTAGGGGTGGTGCGTGAGGGCAGACATGGTCAATGCGTCTGAAGATGCGACCAAGCATCTCCATAAAGCGATTGATGCATGCGTTTGTGGATTGGGCATCAACAGTGAGGGTGGCAACTTGGCGTTCAAGACACTGTGAACTCTTTGAGACGAGACCAAGAGCCATTATGCAAAGATCCTTCTAAACAACAATCATGCAAATGTGGTATTAACTTTAGATTATAGTATTCTTTATATTTCACTACATGATCTTGAATTTGCAATTATTAAAATGATTAAATTGGATGAAAATAGAAATTTCCTTCTCTCTTCACCTAGCATTTAATTATCTATTTTGTCTTTGGACTTTGCTTTCTCTCCAACTAAAATCTTATTTATATTTCTATTCATATTATGTCTATTTTAATCTTTATTCGCCCATCCAAGAAATTCATTTCATTTTTATTTATTCTTTTTGTGTTCATCTATCTAAAGTTGTTTATCGTTGAACATGAATTTTTTGCATTAAAGTATAGAGTTTTGACGAGGCATTCCTATTATCCTTTCATAATTTTTTCTTATTACACTTATGAGAGACTAAATAGAAATTTGAGTTATAGATCAATATCATTTCTAAAAGTTTTTCTATCCAAATAATCAAGATTGGGTAAGTTACCAGGCTCTGCCAATGAAAGTTAGTCTATATAGCTCACCATTTTGAGTTCAGCTCAAGAGGGGCTTTTTTCATGTCTATAGTTTATTTTCTATCATAGTCTACTTAAAAAATCAGAAAAAAAAAACATATATCCAACTATACTAAAGAAATATCCATCAATAGAAACATATATTTATGTATATGCAGATAAACTTACCCATATATATGTATAATATGGTTGAGGTAGAGACCAAGGTGAGCAGTTTAATAGAGCATCAAGGTCAAGGTATGACAATAGCTCAAGGTAAAACTATATTCCATTGTCATGTCATTGTTTATCATGTAAGAAAATGAAAGCATATCATCCTTGGGTGCATCCTTATGTTGAGTGTTATCTCACCATATTCATTGAGATGGTTTCTAGATCAACCTCTAGAAGGTCTTATAGGAATCGAGCAATTATCAAATCAAGGATAACCCTTTCTCTCTCTTCCACTATATTTGGATATTTATGTCATCATAGGATATAGTTGGGCATTTTGTATTAAATTTAATTTTATAGCCCCATTCAATTTCCAACCTCATATTAGGACTCAAGTAAACCTCAACTCAAAATGAGGCCAAATCAAAGGTTAAAGTCAATTCAAGAGCAAAGTCAAAGCCTGCTAAATCAAGGGTCAACGCCAAGGTCAAATTCAACCACCTTCAAGAGTCATTGGTCAATGCTAAGTAAAGTAAGAATTTTATCTGTATTAATTTATATTTACACTTACTTTTTGACATATAGTTGCATTTGTATTCACAAATTATTATCATATACACTTCAATCTATTGATGGATATTATGTGGCCTATAAGTCAATTGCACTTATATGTATCTCGTTTGTATTCATTGAAATGAATCTTATTCATTGTCATTTTTATTTGATGTTTGTAAGGAAGTCTATCAGCATATACAATGAATAAGTAAATTATGATGAGATCATAATATAGTAATCACTTTTCTTTAAACATATATTCTAAACATTCATGTTCAAACAATATTGGAGAAATACATAAAATTAAAAGAAAAGAATTGTACTATCTGATCTAACTCATATGATGAATATAATAGATTTTTTAGCTATCAATGTGGTGATACCATACACTTCAGTTATTCATGAGTCTCGCACGAACAAAAGTTCATACGAGACTTGATAACCAATGATGGCCAAGTTTCATGCGGGAGTTCTTATATACTTCATATCTCCTAGAGTACACAATGTAGCTTGACACCTAATGGGCTGGCAACTCGACCTTTCAATTAGGTTAAATTGGTCATTGATGTATTAATCTATATGTTGATGTACATATGAAAACTCCCAATAGGGCGGTGGTTAACCTAAGAGGGGGGGTAAATTAGGTTTAAGGTGTTATTTTAATTTTATTAATTTCTAAATATCTGTTTACTATGATTCATTAGTTAATCACTCCCTTCTTCTCCTCTCGATACACCAAAGATTATTATACTGGTTGGAGGACCTAATGTCCCTTAATCCAGTCCCGAGTACTATAGACTCGAAGCCTCCTCCTCACCAAATGAAACCTAATCCTCTCACCCCTTAATTGGGTGAAGGACAATGTTCAATTACAAGGTTTTAGATTTGCCCACTATGGCAAATCTAACACTCACCTTTACCTGTTCCTACGGCACTACCCACTCGGCCTCGACCTCCTAGGCTCCCGGACGCCCTGACTCCCTCAGGCCGATCTCCACGCGATCACTCGTCCCTTCACGCCCTGTCGTGCCTCTTCTTCTTCTGGTACTGTCAATCACTGGTAAAATGACACCTCGTCTTCAGGTTTCACTCGGTCTTCCTGCTCTCGAGGTCTAGACCTCTCCTCGTCTCAACAAATGAGATACTCCCGATGATGCAGGACCGGGTGCGAAACTGATCTCACACCGTGAAACTAGGAATGAACTAGGGTTGTGTGTGCCTTGGGAGTTCTAACAAGATGAAATGTACTAATAATGCAGACAAGCTGGCCACCGTCTCGGACGTCGCCTCCGAGGATCCCGGGATGCGCCGAGTAGAGTCGTGCCCGGGATTCCTTCCGGTCCACGTCCTCACGAACGTAGGGCCGTGAGTCGTCGAGAGGAGCTCGACAGTCAACCCGTCGGCTTGGACCACGATAGGAATCCTATCAGATCGTCTAAGCACTTGTCCTAGTCTAGGTTTCGACTGCGGTGGAGACAAGCGCGAGAAATACTGTAAAAAGATATAGACTTCGATGTAAAGTAAAGGGGAATGTGTGCCTAACCTTCGAGGCGCGAGCCCGGTCGGTCGTGACGAGGAGGCCTTTCGACGCAGCACGGGCGAGGGCGGCGGGAAGGAAAAACGAGTAGGCGTCGTGGCGGTAGCGGGAAGATTACCGGTGGTGTGGTGAGGCGTTGCCGACAGAACGATCACTCGGGCAGTGCGCGTGTTCTGGTACAAGGTCACGAATCGAGCAGGGGAGTGTACCTTGAGAGGGGGGGGGGGGAATACGGCGGCGGCTCGAGTGGAGGATGCGCAGGAGGTGAGGCGCCCAGGAGCTTTCCAGTGACGTGAAGACAGTGGGAAGTTGGATCAGACAGGCCCTGCGCCGTGAGTCTCGGGCGGGATGTGGCCGTGACGAAGTCAGCACGAGAGGCACGCGCAACCAACCAACGTCCCTGAGCAGGGCACTTGGAGAGGAATTTATTCCACGATTTGTTGACAGGTTAGTGTTCGGCAGGGCGCGGGCGTCGATGCGGAGTGGGGAGAGAGGTACGGGAATAATGGCGGCCGTATGGTGCGGGAGTGATGTGGGGTAAGGGGGCAGGGCGCGGAATTAGTTCCGCTGATAGGTATCTTGCGGACGATGTATGTTGGGGGGGCGGAATTCTCGAAATTGAGGGGAGGGGTGAAGGGGTTGATGGTAGTGGATGGGATGGCGGACAAAGGGAGGCGGCGTCACGGGGAAGTCGTCCGGCTCAGAAATTGGGATGGAGAGGGGCGGTAAATCGGGTGGGGACGATCGCGCAAGGGAAGCGACGATCGATTTCGTGAAAATGGAGGGAAGCGGGAGGAGTATTCCAGAGGAAATTCCGGTGGGGAAAGGGGCGTTCGCGCGGATGGAGGGGAAAACCCGGAGTCTGGGAAACGGTTTCACCAGGAAGAGGAATCGACAGGGAGGGGATTGATTCTCCGGATAGGGAGGGAGAGACAGAAATCGAACCTGAGCGGAGGGGACGCGGGAGGGGACGGGGAAGGTAGCCGGAAAAGGGGAAATGAGGGGAATCGTGGCAATAATGGAGGAGGAGGGGGAATCGTGGAACGGTTGCAGGGCAGAAAATTTGAAGGGAGAGATGCGGGAAGGAGGGCAGCTCGTGAGGGCAGGGGGAAGATGGGGCAGGACGATGGAGATGGAGGGAGTGGAGGAGAGGGAGGTGGTGGTGCGGCGATCTGGCGGCGGCGGCGGCAGCGGCGGCAGCGGCGGCAGCGGCGGCGGCGGCAGGAGGGCTGCACGATGATAACCTGGGAACAAAGCAGGGGGAGGCGGCAGCTTCGGCGGCAAGCACGGCGGCGGCACGTAGAGGTGCGGCGGCGGTGGCGGCGGCGGAAGCGGCGGTTGGTCTCCCTCCTTGTTCTTCCTTGAGCAGCCACTTGAGAGGGAGATCACTCCTTTCTTTCTTCAAATGACGGCTAGGGTTTGTGGGGGGGTCCCTTCCCCTCTTATAGAGCCCTTAGTGGGCCGAGAGAGGAAAGGGCCCACTTGAGGCCCACAACCCACACCTAACATAATCATAGAAAATAGAAAAAAGTCCACAAGGAGAAGGGCTTAACGAATGGGATCCCGAAAAAGAGAAGAGCCCACCCAAAAGCCTAAAAGGGAGAGAAGAAGATATGCAAAGGCCCGCTTAAACACTTGTGGGCTAATAAAGTT